>CM070725.1:39209276-39897950 GCA_036346275.1 Otatea glauca
GCCGCATCGCCAGTGCTCGAAGGAAAGGTAAAGACGATGCAAGGAAAAAGGAAGGAACTTAGGGATAGAAACGCTTTAACTTTTCTATGTTCCATGCGTTAGAGAGGACGTGACCATCCGCCCTTGAGTCGAAGGTGCCGGTCGAAGAACCTCCACGACGGTGAAGGGCCTTCCCGGTGGCGAGCTTATGCTGTCTTTGGTGATCTGGACGTAGCGCAGACCGTGTCGCCGCTTGAAGGATCGCCTCGAACTCCGACGGTTGTGGTAACGTCGTAGAGCTTGTTGATATTTGGCCAATCGAATGGCCACATCGCGCGCCGCCGAGCTGGTCGATGGCGCCTTGTTGTGAGATGAGCCCCGAGCCTCGCCGAAGGCTTGTAATCTTGGGCGCCGTATTCGTGTCGGTTGGCAAGATGCTTGGGCCAATACCATGAAGAATGGCGAAACCCGCCGCCCGAAGTTGGCGTGGTCCGCAGCTCCGAGGACGGAGGGTAGCTCGCCACCCATCGCCCCGCGAAATGCTACAGTCGACTGAAGATCCGTGGCTTGAGCCCTTGGAGGATCATGCCGTTCGCGCGTTCGACCTGGCCGTTAGTCCGCGGATGGGCCACGGCTGCCCAATCGACGCGGATGTTGAAGTCGTCACAGAACTCGAGGAATTCCTTCCCCGTGAACCGCGTCCCGTTGTCGGTGATGATAGAGTTAGGGATTTCGAACCGAAAGACGATGTCGCGGAAGAAGGTGGCCGTCTGCACCGACGTGACGCTCACAACCGGCTTGGCCTCTATCCACTTGGTGAATTTGTCCACCGCGACAAGGAGGTGAGTAAAGCCCCCGGGTGCCTTTTTGAAGGGCCCGACCAGATCGAGTCCCCAAACAGCAAATGTCCATGTGATGGGGATTGTCTGCAAGGCCTGAGCTGGCAGATGCGTCTGCCGGGAGAAGAATTGGCATCCTTCGCAGGTGCGTACAATCTGCTCGGCGTCGGACACGGCGGTCGGCCAGTAGAAACCTTGTCGAAAGGCTTTTCCTACCAGGGACCGGGGCGCGGCATGGTGACCACAGACCCCGCCATGGATATCGAAAGCAGCAACTGCTCGCCACCGGGTCCATCCGCATGTAAGGCGCGGAAGGTCGCAGACGAAGATCATGTGGGGATCGCTCTCTGCCGAGGCAAGATTGGCTAGGTAATCGGCCTCACCGCTGTAGCGTCAGTAGCTATGGTGGAGCTCGAAACCCTTGAACTGCTCCTCGAGCTTATGCGACTTCTCGATAATACGCGCCATCCGGTGTCTCGGGCCCGCAGCCTTCATGACCGGTCGACGACAAGCTTGAGTCCCGTGGACGAGTCGGCGAGCGCCGAGGTCGGCGAAGTGATCCGAGACCGTTGACGAGCCTCGTACTCGGCGATGTTGTTGGTCGCATCGAAGAGCAGCCTGATCACATATTGAAGTCTGTTCCCGAGTGGGGAAACAATAACAACTCCTGCGCCCACGCCGTTCTTGGTATAGGATCCATCAAAGTACATCGCCCAAGACGGGGGTCTTCGAGCGGTGGTGCTCGGCTTGATCCACTCGGCGACGGTGGCGGCGGAACTGCGACTTGATCGCGTTCGAGGAACGATGATATGTCGTGACCACTGAGCTCGAGTGCCCACTTGGCTATCCTTCCTGAGGCGTCGCGGTTGTGGATGATCTCGCCGAGTGGCGACGTGGTCACCACGGTGACGGGGTGCTGGTCGAAGTAGTGGACCAATTTTCTCTTTGTGATGAGTATCGCGTGAGAGCGCTTCGCGACTGCGGTACCGAGCCTTGACTCGAAAGCACCTCACGATGAAGTAGACCGGCCGTTGTATCTTGAGCTCACGACCTTCTTCCGCTCGTTCCACCACGAGGGCCACACTGACAACTTGGGTCGTGGCGGCAATGTAGAGGAGCAGCGGTTTGCCCGGTGCCGGGGCAGCCAGGACTGGGGGTGAGGATAGGAAGGCCTTCAAGCGGGTGAGGGCCTCCTGAGCCTCCTGGGTCCAGCTAAAGCGGTCGGACTTCTTAAGCAGCCTGTAGAGCGGCATCCCGCGCTCGCCAAGGCGAGACACGAAACGGCTCAAGGCTACAAGGCATCCGGTTAGCCTTTGGACCCCTTTCAGGTTGCCGACCGGGCCCATCCTTGTGATCGTCGAGATCTTCTCCTGATTGGCCTCGATACCACGCTCGGAGACGATGAAACCGAGGACCTTTCCCTTGGGGACCCAAGACGACTTCTGGGGTTGAGCTTTATGCGAACCGCGGAGATTTGCGAAAGTCTCCCTAGGTCGGTGATGAGGTCGTCGCCTTCGGGTCTTTACGACGATGTCGCCGACGACGCCTCAATGTTGCGGCCGATCTGGTTGTTGAAACACGTTTGCATACATCGCTGGTATGTAGCGCCCGAGTTTTTGAGACCAAATAGCATTGTTACGTAGCAAAACGAGCCAAACGGAGTGATGAAGGAGGTCGCGAGCTGGTCGGACTCCTTTAGCGATATCCGTGATAGCCCGAGTAGGCATCCGTAGGAAAGAAACTCGCACCGCAGCGGGAGTCGATGACTTGGTCGATCGCGGGCAAGGAACGGGTCCTTGGGACATGCCTTGTTCGCACTCGTATAATCAACGCACATTCTCCATTGCCCATTCTTCTTCTTCACAAGTACAGGTTGGCGAGCCACTCGGGTGGCGCACCTCTTTACAAACCCCGCACCAAAGCTTGGCGATCTCCTCCCTATGATCCTGCGCTTCTCTTCGCCGAGCGCGCAGTAATCGGATGACCGCCTTGAGCCCGGTCGGATGCCTAAGGAATGCTCGGCGACTTCCTCGAATTCCTAGCATGTCGGAGGACTTCCATGCAAATACGCCGTTGTTGGCGCGGAGGAAGTCGACGAGCGCTTTCCTATTTGGCGGGAGCGTGGTTCGACCGCACGGTCTTGGTCGATCGCCGATCGACCGCAACCTTCTTCGTGTCCTCGCAGATTTGAAGGATCCCGCCTCGACTTGCTAGACTCGTGGCGCACTCGAGGCTTCCTCCGAGGTTGGCGAACTTCGGCGCGACGCGATGACCGCCGAGGCTAGCTCGCGAATCGCTGCGCCGCGCGATTGTAAGCAAGCCGGAAGGACGGCCACCGTGATGACTCCTCGTGGCCCGCATCTTCGACTTGAGATAGGTGTAACTGGGGACCGCCATGAACTTGGCATAGCACGGCCTCCCCAGGATGGCGTGGTAGGATCCGGGAAAATTCACGACCTCGAAAGTGAGGGTCTCGGTGCGGAAATTTTCCGGTCCTCCAAAGGTGACGTACAGGTCGACCTACCCGAGCGGTTGGGCCTGCTGGCCAGGGATGACGCCGTGGAAAGGCGCCTTGCTCAGTCGGAGACTTGAGCGGGGGACCCCCATGGCGTCGAGCATCTCAACATAAAGGATGTTGAGACCGCTGCCACCGTCCATTAGCACCTTTGTGAGGCGCTTCTTCCCCACAATGGGGTCGACCACAAGCGGGTATCTCCCCGGCTGCGGGACGTGGTCGGGGTGGTCAGTCCGATCGAAGGTGATCGGGGACTCCGACCACCGAAGATATTGGGGGACGGCTGGTGTAGCGGTATGGACCTCGCGGTAGGCGAGCTTGAGCCGACGCTTGTCGGCGTAGCATGCTGGTCCGCCAAAGATCATGAGGCAGCCGTCGGGTTCTGGGAACTCGTCGTCCGCCATCTTCTCCGTGGCCCGTGGGGCCGGGGCCGGCTTCTTTCCTTTGCCCCGCGGCGTCGTGGGGGTGCCGGAGAGTAAACGCCTTAAGACCTCGCAGTCCTGGTACTTGTGTTTGACGGGAAATCCGTGGTGTGGGCACGGGCTGTCCATCAACTTTTCGAAGTGGTCGGGAACGATGGCCGGTCGCTCCTGCTGCTTGGCAGGGCGGTCGATGGCCGCGACCACTTGGACCTCGCGAACCTGTTTTCCGTGCCGCCTCCGCTTGTCGGAGCGGTCGGAAGGGGACCCGGCTCGGACCCCGGGTTCTTGCTTAGTCTTGCCATCTTCGAAGATGGCCCCCACAGCCTCCTCGCCGGAGGTGGTTGGGCGGCGATGTCGAAGCTCCTTGGAGGTTCCGGCTTAACGCAACCCGCTTTGTGCACCAAGGCCTTGCAAGAGGTGCCGTAGATGAACGCCCCCACGACGTCTGCGTCAGAGATGTCGGGGAGCTTGTTGCATTGACGGGAGAAGCGCCGGATGTAATCCCGGAGAGTTTCTCCCGGCTGCTGCTTGTAGCTCTTCTGGTCCCAGGAGTTTCCAGGGCGTTTATAAGTGCCCTGGAAATTACTGACAAAAAGGGTCTTCAGGTCGGCCCAGTTCCTGATGGTCTTTGCAGGCATGTACTCGAGCCAAGCTCGAGCCAAGTCCACGAGGTAGATAGGGAGGTATTGGACGATGAAGAGGTCATCCGTCGCTCCTCCCGCCCGGCACGCGAGTCGGTAGTCTTCGAGCCATACGCCGGGGTTCGTGGCCCCGGTGTATTTGGCTATGTTGGTCGGTGCCCTGAATCTGCGGGGAAATCTGCATGGCGGATCCCTTGATAGAAAGCTCGTGGTCCCGGACCATCGGGGCTTGGGCTGCGATTGTGGCGACGTCCGCTGTCCGCAACACGCGAGTGGGCGGCTTCGTCCACCGCTTTTCTTCGTGCCTCGAGGGTGGCGCAGACGTCGTAGTCGTTGCCGAGGCGCTGGCGCACCGCGGTGCGCGAGGCCTGGGGTTGTTCTTGACGTGCCGCTACCTTTGCTGGACCCAGCCGGGCCCGAGGGGTGGTGCGGGTCCGGCGGCCAGAGGTGGCGCCAGAATGGTGAGGGCCGGAGGCTTGCATGTGCTGCACAGCAGCACGCTCCACCAGCCCCCGGAGATTCTGGTACGTGGCTTTGGCCTCCGGGTCGTCCGGCTCGGGAAGGCCTCGGAGCAGCATCGCAGCTGCAGCCACGTTCTGACTCGCGTGGGGGAAGAACTGAGGGCCATCAGATTCCTCCACCAGCTTGTGGCGCATCTGACGTGCGCGCCCGCGCGCGCCGCCAAGCACCAGTGGGGGCTCGGGCTCGTCCTGCTCCAGGTCGGCCTGGAGCTTATCGAGCTCAGCCCTTCGGTCCTCCAGCTCTTTACGTTGCCGCTGAAACTCGGAGCGGTGTGCTTGAGCGCGCTCAGCGCGCTCGCGCTGGTATTCCTCCTCCTGCGCCTTAGTGCGCTGGATGGGAGCCCCAGTGTAGGCGGGGTTACGGTCTGTTGACCGTACTGCCATGTTGCACTCACGAGTGCCGTCATGGGGTTTGCTCGTGTTGAGCTGGAGTCGTGGGCTGGAAGAATCTTCCAAAGAACTCGTGACGAGGCCGCATATAGCCGACCATAGCCACGAAATGTGAGCTCGTGGGAGGCGACATGGTCGTCCTCCCGATCCCTCGGGTGCTACCACCAAAGACGGCGGGGCTCGTTGGCTCGGCACTGGTGCTGCGCAGGCCTCAAGCCGGAGGCCGGCGAGGTTGTCGGAGATGGAGCCCTGGCTTCCAGCGGGCTTCTGGTCTCTGACGGCGATGGGACTGAGCGCGGGCTCACCCGTTGGAGTGGTGATGAAGTCGAGGGAGCCGAAGCGGATTCGGCCCCCCGACGTAGACACGCCGTCGCCGGTGAAGAAAGCTGTCAGGGAGATGAATGGGAATACGGAGATGTCGATGAAGACGCGCGAAGCCCCTACCTGGCGCGCCAACTGTCGGCGTTTCGAGCACCGGCAAGTAAATTTGTAAGTCTTAAGGGGCCACGCGTTCCCTGTCCCTGAATGGTTAGACTCGAGAGTCCAAGGTGTATACTGGTTCGGGCCGAATGTTCCTACTCCAGTTCGTGTGGTGGTATTGTATTGCTTTTAGTGCAAATGGCTGCACAGCGTTTACAAGAAAGAACTCGTCCTTCCTCTTTTTCTCTGTCTGTGCCCGTGTGTATCCGTCCCTCCTCTCCGTCAGGGGCTCCTGCCCCCCCTTTATATAGTAGGAAAGGGCAGGTTACATTTGGAAAAAGGGAGGTGGCCTATGCTAAGAGCTTCGGTCCTTCATTCTGGCGACTGATCACTGCCTACCTTGCCCACGCCGGGTCGGTAGTCCCGCTAAGGCAGGCGATTAGCCGCTTGCGTCGAAATGGCCCACCGCCTTCAGGAGCTCGACGAGTGTTGACGTTGCGTGTATAACGCTGGTACCGCCTCGGGAGAGCGTGCCTTCAGATTGTATGCGGATCGGTTGATGGGACTGGAAGCTTGACTTTAATAGCCATTTATGCCATCTTGGGAAAGAACCACCTGCTCCCGTACAGTCACTTCGATTGTCCCCATTCGCGGGGCACGCGGCCGTAGACTGGTGGAGGCTTTGACACGTAGCCCTTGGCGGAGGTTGCCTTAATTTGGTCGGAGTCGGGGGATCCCGACCCGCCGTAGGGGTCGGGAGCCCTACTTGGTCGGGGAGGGGCGTCCTTTGTGGTCCTACGGGTTCTTTGGTCGGTAATGGGCTTGGGGCAGCCTGCTTGTTACCCTGGGCCGTTGGGGTACCCCTGGTATGAGTATTCGTCACCTATGATATATGCAAGCCATTTCAAAGGAAAGGCTAGTATGGTTAGTTTGCATAAAGCCAATTTGAAATGTAAATACAGAATAGTAGATTACAAAATGGGATTTAAATAAAAGCAATTTAATACAGAAATAACGGTGTGTAATGTACGAGTAAGTGAAATCACGAACCTGGGTTTCCTGACCATATTCACAAACCATTCCCACTGACACACAGTAGGAATTGCCGACACACGGTAGAAACCAGATTTTATGAAAATAAACAAAACTGCTAACTATGTGATGACTTTACCAAGTTCCCATAACCGCGGGTATGGCTAATCGATTAGTTTTACACTCTGTAGAGGTGTACATCTTTACCCACAAGTCATGACCTTTTCCTTTTGCCGCATAGTTCACTCACCTTTGGCGTAGTGGCCAGAATGTTCATGACGGAAACCTTTACATTACCTAGGTTAACTTTGCACCAGCTCCGGGACGTTAAACCCATACTATGGCAGAAGAACTCAGAGCATAGAAATGATGGAACTTCTCCAGAGTACAGCGTGCACCGGTGTATCGGTAAACGTTTGATCCATGATCACCTCGGTGTGGACGTCCCTTCGAGCAATTCATTAAGAAACAGCTCGTACTGGTCCAGCCTTCCAATGTGCAAAGTTAAACTAGATAACTTAATTGGTTTAAGGCTGTCCCATACCAGCACTTGTGGTTGTACGGTAATTCTTGGCCTGAAAACAACCCATAGCTCGGTCCTTAATCCGACACGGGCAATAGACTCCCCCTACACTACGTGCAAAGACATGCACTCCCGGCTATTGCCAATAATTGCCCGCATCTAAACCATAGTTTTATTTTCATTTTCCCACCAAAACACCAACCATAAGAAAGTCCATACCCATTAAATGTCATATCCAACATTTTTAATAACGTCAAAGTTTTATGTTGCTTTAAGCATGGCTAAGCATGACACTAAGTGTGATTAACCCAATTTGACATCAATTACTGTCTAAGTTATTCTAGGGTTATCGAGGTTCACAATCTCATACTTATCAAGGAAGTTCTATGTAACTACAAGTACAACTACCAATACTCGTAGTATAGCAGACTTTAATAAAATTTAAGTATGTAGTAAAACATTTAATGAAAGCATTTATAAAACTAGGATCAATATGATCAAAGGGGGTGCTTACCTTGCTTATTCATTGCTTACGACGAAATCAAGGTCGTAGTCGACGTTGTCGATGATGGAATCAATGACGTCGGGTTCTACACGTGGCGAATGAAGAACACAACACAACAAATTCAATAAGGGCAAAAAGAAGTCAGATGAAGAATAAAATAAAATCAATTATAAGAAACAGGTGTAACTTAGGGTTTGTGTTGAATGATTTCAATATCTTATGATTTAGATAATTATACAAACACATTGTTAATGACTTATGATGAAGAAAACATGGTTTCTTTGATAGATTATCTATTCTTGAATTACGAATTCAAGAGTTTAAAATTATGAATCCTTGCATTTATAACTTTGAATTATAGATGCTAAAATTATTTGTATTAATGGAATTAACACATTAGATCATTAAACTGAAAGCTATAAATGAATAGCACTTAATCCTTTTTAATTGATTTTGCATAATAAGTGGTTTCAAATATGGTAGATCTGTTAAACTAGGTTACTGGTTATATATTTGTAGTTCTTAAGAAGATTCTGGTGATACAAATATCTTAACTACAGATTTCGTCATTGTTTCCGAGTTTGTTTATTCACAATATCAAGTTCAGAAATCATATTACTTAAGGTTATTTGGTTATTAGGATTTATATGCAAAATATGATGAAATAAGATTATTTCTTCAGAATATTATAGTCTATACTTTGAAGACCATTTCTAAGTTAATTTCATACATTTTAGTGTTTAAACGAGACATATATTCATTGCCGAAATAGCTTATATGATATTAAGGGGTACGACGACTATATCACTTAAGGGTATTGGATTAGCCGGATTCAGATGCAAATCAAGTTGTAATAAGAATATTTTTCTAGATTATGGTAGTACATATCCTAAATATTATTTCTAAACTGATCTTCATAAAATTTGTATTAAGATGAGATATTCTACGGGCTGTTGAAAATGCTTAATTAGTTTTATAGTTTACACGATAAAGATTCAGTTTTAGTTCTTAGTTTGCGACTAACCCTTACATGATTAGTTATTCATTTTTCTGGCATTAGCATGAGATATCATTAAGATTGTTTTAAAGTTGGTTTCACAGTATTTTGCTTTTATCCGAGATGTTTTCTATACATGCAAACATTAAGATCTAATATGTACTTAATTCAAATATGCACAACATGAGGTATTCTTGCATAACAGGGGTATTATGGTTTTATTAAGGATCTAGGAATCATTTTACCATTATTTGAACTTTTATGTTTTAAGTTATATTTATTTTGATTTCTATACATTAAAAAGTAATCTATCTTCAAATTTAATTCAAACTAGATTCAATTTTAAATGTTTTTGCATAACTAAGTATATTACTACTTTTTAAACATATAGGAACTAGTTTGACATGAATTGAATCCTTTTTGCAAAAGATATTCATATTTGAATATTCAATGCATCAGAAACAACTTTCTTTATAAAATGATATAAAACAAGTCAAAATATAAATAATTTTTCATATTTGGGTTCCTGAGAAATTAAGGTTTCTAAAAAAATTGATTTCACTCAAATTGGAGTTTATTTGTAGAAATTCTTTATGTGACCTATCTTTGATCCCTTTCTTTAAATTGAATTTAAAATTTAAATATAGCTCATTTGCAAAATATTTTTGTATATTATGAATCTACGGAATTTATCATGAATTTAGAGATTTACTTCATCTCATTTGGACTAATGGTTCAAAACTTATAAGCATTTGAATGTATTCGGTTTAGGAAAATACAGAAAATAGAATATTACCATAAAGAGAAAATACGCCTTCGGGATTGAAATATGCTTTCCATTTCAAGCTTGCGCTGGTCTTCACGACATGCCGGGCCCGATGGCGAGGAGGTCGAGCGCAGCCAGTACCGACGCTGGGGCGGTTGTCAGTGAGACGGCTCTGCGAGCAATCGATGATCCGGTCCACCCGGCAGCGACTCAAAGCAGGACCGTCGGCTTCCTTGGCCGCCGGTGGCAAAGCGTCGCCGGAGAGCCGGAATGGACTCCACCATGAGCACCAGCATACTCGCGCGCACCCAGGGAAGGTCTCACGGCGGTCGGAGGTGGCCGGGGAAGGAGGTTCCACCGGCGAGGTGCGGCGGCGGCTACGGGCGAAGCTCGCCGGCGGCGAATAAGGCCCTCCGAGGCGGAATGGGTTCCACCCTGAGGTTAAGGGCATCCGCGCGCACACGATGGTGGCGGCGCGGTGGCCTGAGGTGCTCTGCAGCGGCGCGTCACCGTGAAGGTGCGGTGGCGGTCATGGCCGAGCGGCGGCGACGCAAAACTAAGGCCATCCAAGCCTCATTTTCACCGAATTGATCATCAGTGCCATACAAGGATTCGATTTCATCACTTCTTCAAGAGGATGAGCCATCGGGGAGGGGTCTCACCATGTGCAGCGGCGGCGGAAGAAGAAACACGGCGGGAGAGCTCGTCGGGAAAGAAAGGGCTTCAACTGAGGGTGAGGATGAGGTTCTGGCAACAAGAGGAGGCTAAAGCTCAGATGAATCGGGCTAGGATTGAGTAGGACGACGAATTGGTGGTTTTCCCCATTTTCGGGTTTTGCCGACGCTGGGGAAGAAGAGAGGGAGATGTGGCGGAATTGGGTGACTGGGGAAGAAAGAGTGGCTGGCTGTGACAGGGCGAGGCCTTTTATATGGCGCGAAGTCGGTTCGGCGCGGGAGAGAGAGGCGGTTGGGTGTGAGTCGGCGCGAGAAGGCTCA
This sequence comes from Otatea glauca, assembly GCA_036346275.1. NCBI lineage: Eukaryota > Viridiplantae > Streptophyta > Magnoliopsida > Poales > Poaceae > Otatea > Otatea glauca. Next base: position 39,219,822 of record CM070725.1, read on the forward strand.
GGCGCGAGCTGCGTCGGCGCGAGGAAACAGCGAGGGGGAGAAGAAGGCAACAGGTGAGCCACTGACACGCGGGGTCCAGATGGCAGCGGGATCAGTAGGCTTGACTGGCTGACAAGCAGGGCCCACAGGTCAGCGAAACAAGAAAACGAACTCTGACGAAGACTCAGGACAGAACGGGACTTCTACGGTGGTTTCATCAGTCAAGCCAACTCAACATTTTATAAAACTTTTACCCTAGGTCGGTAAGGAAAATACAAGGGTCTGGTAAAATTTTTAGAGATATATGATGAGTAAAAATATTATTAAAAATCTGACAATGCACTGTTAAAGATTTTGACTGATTCTGATTTTTATTTAATTGAGGATTAAATTACGTTTATTATTTTATCAAACTTTTTGACAGGGTTTATATTAATATTATATACCTTTTATAAAATTTTCATGATTTTATAACTGATATTTAATTTCTGATAATTCTGACATTTCATTTTCCAGCTTTTGTGATTGTCTATTTTTCAATTTCTAAAATTAACAAATACTAGGATAAATTCTTAATATTTTTACCAGAGTTGGTTAAGGTTGATATGTTGGCATGGTTAAAATTTTAACCCAAGTTAAGGTAAGACAGCTCTTGAAGAAATCTTATAGGTTCAGATTTTATTTTCTCTCCTCATGATTACTTTTGTCTTTTTAATTTATTTTATTGATCCAGATCAGTGCAAGTTGCATTTTCAAGATCCTGGATGGATCTGGGATTTATCTGAGATTTTTACAAATTTTATTGATTTCGGGTTTTTATCTTTTTACTTTTACCATTTTACCAATTCTATTTATGAGACTTTTCTTTTAAAGCAAAAACTCAAGAAAGCCAACAATTACAGGAAATTAAAATTTGAATTAAAGATCACATATCAAATTCATTTTTATATATTTTTTATTTTGGAAGAAATAGTTTTAATATTGAAACCTTTCTTTTCTTAAGATTAGAATGCGAGAAAGGAGGAAAGAATATTGTTTAAAATCGAAATCTTGATTCCAATTGAAATTTTTATTCAATTCCATTTTCAATTTTTAAACTTTTCATTTTTCCTATTTTTGAATTTTATGGGACGTTACAGTGTAACATCCCAAAAAAATCGATAAAATAAAAATATATATTTTGAATTTGAATATGATTATTTCTGAGTTTTCTTGACACCATTGGTTTTATTTGGATTTTTCTATTGCATGAAAATCAAACAAAGGAGAAAAAGAAAAGAAAGAAAAAGGTAATATGGTAAAAGTAAAAAGTTAGAAAATTATCATGGAAATCCTAGGCGTGCAGTGGATGAGTCTAGCTGCCAAATAAGATTTTTGTGCACAAGAAAATGAATAAATGAATTGAGTGATAGTATGTTTGACTAAAAACAGTAGAAGTCAGAATTTCTATACAATCTTCGAAACTTATATGGAGCCATGAAGATTACCATAATGTCCTCAATGCATTATTTACCTCTGGTAAAAATATCATAAATTAATAATGTCATTTAAGGCCTTTTACAATTCAAAAACAGAGATCTTAGGAATCTGCAAAATATAATGTCAGAATTATTATAAAATAAATATATAATATTTTAACTTGAAATTTTTATGGGATAATCCTTAACATAAATATAACTCTTTGAAAAATTCTAAAAAATAAATAATATTATTATCACCCTTAAATAAAATAAGATCTAAAAAGGAATTTCTGGGCAGTGTTTAATGTCGGAATTTATATAAATTATATATATGATATTTTGATCTAGGATTATTAATGGAACATAAAAATTAACCGGATACCTTGTTTAAAAAGTTTTAGAAAATTTTACAGTGATTTGATGGCCGAATTAATGCTAGAACCGAGCTGTCCGAGCGGAAGCTTATCTCCTTGTCTTGTCTCCTCTCGCTGACGTGTGGGCCCAGTGCTGTAGCGACACCGTTCGCTGGAAGTAACTGAAAAGCTTCTGTCTCACTGCCTTGTCAGTTGCTGAATTCCTCTTTGCCCTCTCTTCTTCTTCCAAGCCGCGCAGCTCCCTCCCTGCTCCCGATCTTTTCCACCGCCTCTCAGCCGATACGCTGAATCGGTTGCGCCGCCTCTGCTCAGTGCTGCCACGCAATGCCTCGGCTCTCCCGCTCCGTACCTTGGCCGTTTCACGTCACTCTCTGCCAGCAAAAATCCGCGCCACATCGCCCTGGAAGCACAGCACCACCCGCCATTTTGCTTGCGCATTCAAACACTGGGGAGACCGACCTTCTCAGGCTATAAGTACCTGTCCACCGTCGCAATGAGCTCCTCTATTCTCCTGACTATCCTATGAACCGAGTGAATCAACCAAAAGCTTCCTTTCTTCGTTTTACTGTGAGAACCCGAAAAGGGGAAACCAGTGAATCAAGCCAATTTGGTAACCATCCTTGGAATCACTTCATACTAGAGCTTCGCATTTCATCACAGATTACTCATCAATCTTCATTTTCATGTTTCCTCGCTTGAAGCACCGCCGCATCCTTTCTCTTCTTCCTCAGCTCAGGCGCACGGTGGCAGCCCAACTCGGTGCCTCTCTGATTGAATTAACCGCCAAAATAGAATTCAAATGACTCGTTGATACTCAAACTGTTACCCATTCAATCACTCACACTGTTGTTCTTACTCCCAGCCGACACGCCATTAGCGCCGTCCCAAGCTCTCGGTGGCGCGCTGCTTCGGCCATCGCCGCCGGCGATAAGCCCCACCATCGGATGCGCCCTGTCGAGCCCGTGCTCCCTGTGCCCTCGCCTTCGTCGGAGCTCCGCCGGAACGACATCGCCGCCGTGCCCTAGTGTCGGGACCCGAATCTGCAAATCCGGACCCTCTGTGTATTCTGTGCTAGTCCAGGATCACTCTAGCACACACAGTCTTACAGGGTTGCACATCACAGACATTCACAGCGATATAAGAATAAATAGTGCAAACATTTATATAAACTGAGTTATACAACCTTATGGTCTCCTTACATAAAATCAGTCACGCAGGGCTTACATTATTCAGAGTAAAAGAAATAGCAGCGGAATAAAATAAATGTCGTGGAAGCCTTCATCTTGCCACAGGCAACCGACTGGGCTTGCCCCCTAATTGCCCGGATCCTCAATGTACTCCTCCCATGTTGGTGTCGACTCCTCCACTGATGTTGGGGTTGAAAAGCAAGGAGGGGTGAGTACACAAGGCACTCAACAAGTAATGCACAGAATGCAGCGCTATTACTATATGCAAAGCTTATTCCAAAGGATTGGTTTAAATGGTTCTTTTGCATCAAACAGCATTTTTAAACCAGTATCTTATTTAGATTAAAGTGGTGAAACAGTTATAAATAATACTAGTTTCTTCAAATGGTTTTTCTTCGAAGATTCTCGGCACACAGCCTTAACAGTTCATTTTTAACACTGGCACACAACCACCCTTTCCACATTTTTGTTTTGAAGATCTACCCCTTGACTGTAATCCCCGAGCAATGTCCAATACCGCGGACACGGCTATTCGAATAGATTTGACACTCTGCAGAGGTTGTACACTTTACCCACAAGATACAGCCATTCACTACACAGGTGATCGTCCGTAACAAAGCCTTTCAGGAACCTCTACCTTAACCAAAGAACCTCTCCGGTATTGCCTTCACTATCACTTCCCTCACATAGAGCCGAGGTATAGGACAGGTTAATCACCGTTGGATGGGCACCAAGCCGTAGCACAGGTACGCTCCTTCGTACAGATACACCCCTGTGTACTGTCACCCTGAGGTATCAGAGGAAAGATAAAAGAACCCTAATCAACTAGGTCCGTCCCATACCAGACATGTGGTTGTACGGGTGACTCAGATCAAAGGCTTGCAAGGTGAAGTCCTTAACTGACCAAGGCAAGACTTCCAACACTCAACAGTGGCACACAGCCCCATGTGGCACACAGACTCACATCACTCATCAACCCATTGCCACACAGGCCCACCTGGCACACAGCCTCTTGCCACTTGACCCAGTCTAAATCATTTCCTACCCAGTTGATTATTGTGCAACACATGTGAAGGACCATGTGGAGGTCCATCCATGTTTGTGATGAGTATTTGACTTTATTTGAGCAAGGTGTGCTCAAGTTTGAGTTTGATTTGGATTGATTTTCAAAATGAAGCAATTTGAGTTGTCTCTACCAGGAGTGGCAGTACCGGTCGTATGGACGCGGTAGTGATGAGTTGGATGGTTTATTGCACATCTTTGTGGGCATTGCTATGTGAGGAGTTTCCTTGTTTTTGATGGTTGCAGGACGACGGTGCTAGGTCATGGTGAGGCGAAGGATGACCGGGACTAGGCGAGGAGCGTCGGAGGTCCAGACGGTTGGGAGATCGCCGGAAGATGATCGGAGACGGAGTCCGGGCAAGTCAAGAAGACAAGGAAAGGAGATGATGCTAGCTAGATGCCGCGTGGATCAATGAGGACCGTCGGATTGAGGTCTAGTTGATAGGTTAGCGGGTCTAGGTAGTATGCTTTGAAAACTGCAAGAAAACCCAGTATGTGTGTGGGTTTTGGGTTAGCCCTTGCATGGCTGTGTGTGTGGGTTAATCCTAGCCCTTAGATGAGTGCTCTAGGGTTGAGGGACTCATCCAAGGATGGTAGGTGGCCCAAGAGTAGTATAAATAGGGGTGGAGGGGTAGCCTCCTTCCCTTGAAGGTGTTGAGGTTTTTAATGCTCATTTGAGCTTTGCCCACATGAATGTGAGGCTTTGTAACCTCCTTCCAGAAATGAAAGTTTTATTCATCCACCTCTGAATTTATTTTATGATTTACATTATGTCTTTACTTTACGCAATTTAAATTCAGCATTTACTTTCCCGCAATTACATTCCCGCAATTTACTTTCAAGTAATTTGCATTTGCCTCCCCTCCTTCTAAATGCTGCTGTTCTTGGATGTTTTGAGTGTGTTCATATGGTTTTACATCTCTTTTGCACTCTTGGATTGAGTAGAGAACATCTTTTCTTTCAAGTTCCAACTTTGTTCTGAACTTGTTCTTCGCGCAGCAGTCAGTGTTTGATGTTTGTAAAAATATAGAAAAATCCTTTTTGAGTGATTCTTGTTGGAGGAGGTGCGGGACTCTAATATCCGCTTACAGAAAAATTTTGGAGTTCACTTGTTGCACCGTTTGGGTGTCATGAGGTGAAAACCGAGACCCAAACTTTCTGCTCGAAGTTTTTGACCAGACTGTGTTCTTCGATTTTTCCTGTTTTTTCTGTAAGGCTTTTTGAGGAGAAATTTAGTGGAGTTCTTTACGACTCTAATTCTCACAGGGAGAAAAAGTCTCAAAATTTTGTGAGCTACAGAAACCCACCAACCTCCTGTGCAAATTGAGGACAAGTTCTGGAAATCCTGCTTTTGCTTTTCTGAAAGTGACTTTTGTGATTTGAATTGATGTCCTTTCTAAAAGCAAGAGTTTGAATTGATTCCTCTTTATTTTGGACACTAGACAACTAGGATTGTGACTCAAAATCCCCACATATTTTATGGTACTTATCCATGCAAGCTTGGGGTACACATAGTTGTCTAGTTTTTCGGTTTTTCACAATTCCTTTTGAGCGATCTTGTCAAGGTTTTTGTTGGAGTATTTTGGGGAATTTTTATTTGCGACCATTCACCCCCTCTGCTCGCCATCTCGGTCCTTCAATTGGTATCGAGCGGTTTTGCTCTTCCATAGATCTTGACCGGTCTCAAGAGCCATGGCGACGGACAAATATTCCACCAAGCCTCCAATCTTTAATGGAGTTGATTTTCCTTTTGGAAGTCCCGATGGAGTCATACATCACGCCTGGGCTACCGATATGGCGAAGGTGAAACTCCGTATGAGGTTCCTCACGATGAAAATGTCACGCCATCAATATGGTTGACGTTGAGGCGAATGCTAAGGCAAGGAACATTCTCATACAGTGGTCTTAGCCATGTGAGTATGATAGATTTTCACCTTCGCTCCGCCACGAGATTTGGGTAACCTCGATGCTTACCATGAGGGCTCTACTCAAATCAAGACCGTGAGGCAGATTCAAGCGCGAGTACAACAAGTTTGATCAACGCTACCGGTGAGAGTCTCGACGAGTGTTTTGGTCGGTTTACAAAGATTTTGAGCGACCTCCGAGCGCTTGGTTGCATATACCGACTCGGACAATGCTCGGCATTTCTTGACCGCACTCGACCTTCGGTTTGGGAGATGAAGGTGACCACCATCAAGGACACCACCGACTTATCGACTCGACTCTTGACGGGCTTTATTCCCGCCTCAAGACTCATGAGATCGATGTCGTCTCTCTAAGACGAAATCTCGATCGATGGCTTTGGTCACCGATCCCATTGGATCTTCTTCTTCCGATCCTTCTATTGGTTTCTCTCTTCCGCCCTTTGCGAGCTAGCGATGACCAATCGGAAAATTTTCGGAAAATGAGCTTGCTCTTCTCGCCGCAAGTTTTCTTATGCATACAAGAGGGTGAGAGAGAGGAAGAGAGGTGGCATGATCACCGCTTGAGTGTGGTGGCCCCAACCACATTCGCGAATCGTCCCAAGCCGGAGAAGGGCAAGAATGACGTTGGCGGTTCGGGCAAGAACGACTACACCGACAAGAACCGCAACAAGAAGCCTCCAGTTCGTGAACCGGCGCACGAGAAGAAGTACCGCAACTTCTCCAAGAACAAGAAGCTCTTCCACCGCGTCCTTGCCGCGCTTGACGACATCAACCTCTCCGACACGGAGACATGGAGCGACGAGGGCGAGGATGATCCGCAAGAGAAGAAAGGCGGCGACGACTTCTCCAGCATGTGCTTCATGGCCGACACCAACGACATCGCGACTCAGAGCTCTACAAATGACTCGGACGAGGTACCCTCCTATGACCACTCAACGAAGCTTTACGCAAATTAGGAAAATTTCATGCTAGAGCTAGAGCTAGGTGTACGGAGCTTGAGAAGGAAGTAGGTACCTTGACTCGGAGTTAGCTTCACTTAGATCTTCTCCTCCCGAGTCACCGATGATTGCTCTTGTGTGATGCTATTCTTGTGGAGTTGGAGAACCTAAGGACCATACATGATAGTGTGCTTGTTGAACTTGATGGTCTTAGGTTGAAGAATGCTAGCACTAGTTCTGTTGATGCTATTCCTGTTGAGGCTAGTTTTCTTCATGCTCACTCCACTCCATCATGCTCTAATTGCCCTAAATTGCTTGCAAATTGATGCCATGAGCGAACACCTTAGGAAGCTTTCGCTAGAAACAATGAACTTGAATCACATGCTTCTAAGGACCCAAATCACCATGTGAGGGTCAGAAGCAATTAAAACTTGACAATGAAACCCTCAATGTCAAGTGTGCTAAACTTGCTAAGGACTTACTAGATAAGTCACAAAAATATTGCTTGCGATGTAATCGAGATTGTGGGGACTTGGATAAAATCCATGTCGAGCTTAGGAAGAAATTAGAAGACCAAGCCCATAGAATTAGAGATGCTCCTTGCGCTTTCTTGTAAGGCCCTCAAGATTGAGGCACCTTTGAGGAGAAAATGCACGTCTTGAGAGCTCATCTTTCTCGGTTCTTCTTCCTCTCCTTCCCCTGTTCTTCTTGTGCTTCTTTCTTCCGAGATTGCCAAGATCTTATGAGCACTCTCGAGAAGTTTGTTGGAGGCAAGAAGAAGCTCAATCTTATTCTAGACCAATCCAAGATTAGTAGATTCAATCAAGGTCTAGGATTTGATCCCTGAGCACGCCGCGCATCCTCCCACCATAGTGCGGCTCCAAGAGTGGTGAGATTGTGGTAGCTCCTGAGTGAGTACCACCGTGTTTAGGTCTCTGGGTTGTCCATAGGACTTCTCGACCGAAAGGGTGTTACTCCTATTGCTTCGCCTCTAGCAAGGCGGTACACATGCACCTTCAGTAAGAAGGATGGTCACCTAGTAGATTTACGCTTCAGCGCCAAGATCACTCGGTGTGAGCGTGTTGTCGCTCTTAGGGGTATTCGTGGTCATCCCTGCACTTTGAGTGCTCCTAAGACACACACCGCTTCTAGACAAAGTTAGAGAGTCGCTGCTTTTGGGCAGCGCCCGTGACTTGGTTTTCATGCTAGTTCTTCGAGTTTTAGTCCCGAGCTGTTCAGAGTCGGGCTTTTCCGCCGTCCTCTTGATATTCCTCGCTTTTCCCATCGAGGTAGATATCGTGGCGTGAGGTGTTTTCTCGGTAGGAGATCCAGCAGCCTTTATCGGGATGGTCGGCTTTTGCACCACGGCGTGCCAACCCGCTTTGACTCCTAGATTATCTACCGAGTTGCTCCCGATCGTGAGAGTTGAGCGTCAGAGAGACACTCGAGTCCGCCTTCTTCTGTGGTCGGTACTGAGGTGTCGATGGTTCAAGATTGGGTTCCTAAGTCTTCACTCTATCCCAAGATCGAGTCATCTTTCTCTCTTGTGTCTTGATCAGTTTCGCTTGATGGGGAAGGGCGATGTTTGGATTGTTGACTCGGTTGTTCTCGCCATATGACCGAGATTCTCGTTGGTTCTCTTCCCTAGTCCGAGCCCCTGATGAGTTAATCACTTTGGGGATGCATCTTCGTAGAGTCATTGCTAAAGGTACCATCCGCATTAACCAAAATTTCATTCTTAAAGATGTTGCCTTAGTAAGTAAGTCGCAATACAATCCGCTCTCTGCTTCTCAACTTATCGATGACTCTTTCGAGGTAAGCTTCAAGAGTAATGCCCAGAGAATCCTTGATTCATCGGAGGGTTAGTTTATGGATTTCTAGATTTGGGAGAGTCTTTCGTGCTGATTTTTCCGCTTCTTCCGAGACTCTCTTCGATGTTTGATTGCTTCGAGTCCCGTGATCTCTCCTTCGGCATAGGAGACTTGGTCACATTGGTTTTGATCATTTGACCCGAGTTAGCGAGCCATGATCTCATTCGGGTTTGCCCAAACTCAAGATGGTCAAAGACTTAGTTTGCTCTCCTTGCCGACATGGCAAGATGGTTATCGCTTCTCATCCTCCAATCCGTAGTGATGACCGATGCACCGTGACAGCTTTTACATATGGACACCGTTGGTCCAAATGCTAGAGTGCGATCACAGGAGGGAAGTGGTATGTTCTTGTCATCGTTGATGATTTTTCTAGATACTCTTGGGTATTCTTCATGGCCTCAAGGATGAGACTTTTCTCACTTCGTGGGTTTGATCAAGAGGTTGTCTATTGAGCTCCTGTGTGCATTACGAGCTATACTGCAGTGATAATGGCACGGAGTTCAAGAATTCCTACTTTGAGAGTTTTTGTGTGGAGTCTGGTTTAGAGCATCGCTCTCTCTCTCCTCGCTCCTCGTGAGAATGGCGTAGTGGAAAGGAAGAACAGACCACGTTGAGATGGCGAACGATGCTAGACGAGTCTGAGACTCTAGGAAGTTTTGGGTGAGGCTATAGCTACCGCTTGCCATGTTTCTAATCGCGTGTTTTGAGAGCACATTTGCATCGCACTTCTTATGAGTTGAGGTATGGGCGAAAGCCCAGTGTGTCTCATTTTCGCGCTTTGGTTGCAAGTGTTTTATCTTGAAGTCCGTAACCTAGATAAGTTTGAGTCTCGCTCTTCCGATGGTATCTTTCTAGGTTACTCGACTTCTTCTCGTAGCTATAGGGTCCAGAGTGTTGATGCGCATAGGATCATAGAGACCGTGATGTGACCTTCGATGAGGCTAGCCTAGGAGCTAGACACGATGTTTCGTGCTCTTCTTATCCCTCCGAGACCATCTTTGTAGAAGATGAGGATGATGGAGATGATGGTGTTCCACCGGATCCAGCCCTCTATACCGAGGTGCCTCCTGCTTCCATTTACGCACCTCGAGTGACCACCCTTGCCTTCCGACTCTCCTTCAACGAGTGGCTCTGCTCCTACCTCTTACGTGCATGAGGTAGAGGCCACTACATCGGTCCTCCCGTCATATCCGTAAAGCTCATCCACCTGCTCGGATCATTGGTGATCTGCTTGAGCGCCACTCGCTCAAAATCAGTTTGTCCAGCCGCCTCCACTCGCCTTCGTTGCCTCCTTTGAGCCGAAGATGTTTCTCATGCATTATCCGATAAATCGTGGATTAATGCTATGCATGAGGAACTTGAGAACTTTGAGAGGAACAAGGTATGGCAGCTTGTCGAGCCCCATCCGTCATAATGTCATTGGGACCAAGTGGGTGTTCAAAAACAAGCAGAGTGAGGATGGGGTTGTCATTCGCAACAAGGCTAGGCTAGTTGCAGGGGCTTTTCTCAGGTTGAGGGTCTTGACTTTGAGGAGACCTTTGCCCTAGCTAGACTAGAGGCTATTAGGATCCCGCTTGCATTCTCTGCATCCCGTGGCTTCAAGCTCTATCAAATGGATGTCAAGAGTGCATTCCTCAATGGCTATATTGAGGAAGAGGTTTATGTCAAACAACCTCCGTGATTCGAGAACCCCAAGTTTCCGAGTCATGTATACAAGCTCTCCAAAGCTTTGTATGGACTCAAGCAGCCCCGAGCATGGTATGAGAGGCTCAAGTCTTATCTTCTCAGCCATGACTTCAAAATGGGTATAGTAGACAAAACTCTGTTCATCAGACACCATGAGTCTCATTTTCTTCTTGTCCAGATTTATGTGGACGATATAATTTTTGGTGGCTCATCTCATTCGCTTGTGTCTCAGTTTTCTGAGGTGATGAGCACAGAGTTTGAGATGAGTATGATGGGCGAGTTGAGCTACTTTCTTGGCTTCCAAATCAAGCAGACTCGGGAGAGTACTTTCTTGCATCAAGGCAAATATACCCGTGACCTCCTGAGGCGTTTCGACATGTCTGATGGGAAGCCGGTGATGACTCCTATGGCCACCACTGCTGTCCTCGAGCCCGATGAGGATGGTGAGCTCACGATCAAAAGGAGTTTGAGCATGATCGGCTCCCTCTTGTACCTCACCGCTTCGAGGCCGGACATACATTTTGTCGTGTGTCCGTGCGCCGATTTCAAGCTTCTCCTCGCTTCTCACCGCCAAAGGATCAAGCGCATCTTCAGTACCTTCGTGCTACCACCGATTATGGTATTTGGTACTCTTCGCCTTCTTGTCTATCTCTTAGAGTCTTTTCGATGCCGACTTTGTCGGGTCAGAGGATAGATAGGAAGAGCACTTCGCACTTGCCAATTCATTGGCACTTCTCTTGTTTCTTGGTCATCTAGGAAGCAATCCGAGTTGCACATCCACCGGCGAGGCCGAGTATGTTGTCGCAATAGTTGTCAGAGCTGTGCTCGATGAGATCGACCTTACGGGACTATGGGTTAGAGATAGAGAGTGTGCCACTTTTCCGTGACAACACTTCAGCTATTTGCATTGCTAAAAACCCAGGCAACATTCCCTGGACCAAGCACATTGATATTAGATATCACTTCCTTAGAGACCATGTGGAGAAGGGAGATATCGCGCTTCGATTCGTGAGAGTGACCTTGATTAGCCGATATTTTCACCAAGCCTTTGGATAGCTCCAGATTTGTTGCCTTGAGGAGTGAGCTTGGAGTCGTGAGCCCTTACGGCCTTTCGTGAGGGGAGCCGGTTTGTATATTATGTATTATATGTTTTCTTCCACTTTTCTTTTCTTTGTGTTTCTTCCGGGTGACTTTGGGCTTGTTTTCTTGAGTTGAGTTCACTCACTTAGACTTCTGCATGCCTTGCATTGACCTCTTATCTTGTGCTTTAGGTTGCTATCATGCGTGATTAGTCGTTCTCTCTTCTCTCTAGGTTGAGTTCCCTCACGCCTTATAAGTCTAGCGGTATTGGGCCTCCTGGTAGACAGGTCCATGTGCACTCCTTAGTTGGGATCTAGAGTCAGCTTCCCTATGTCACCATCGGGAAGATAAGAGCGAGTCTGAGCCGTAGTGTGTCACTTCTATCTTTTCTATGCTCTATAGCCATCCAGTTTTGCATTTTCTCGACTTCTTCTCCTCATTCTGCTTTTTCTGTTATTATTGAGTTCATTCGGTTTTCTTTATGCCTAATCTTGATAATAACTCAACTTTAACCAGATTTGAGCTTAAAATTGATTCATTTGTTGAGGGGAGTTTGGGAATCTGCTCATGCATTGCATTTAGACTGCATTTTCTGCTTTATGAGCTTTGTCTATTATGCAATTGATTTCTTCTTCATGCTATACACCATGCTACATCATTTGAAGAAAATCACTAGCTTAGGTATGTCCAAGTTCATTTAACTTGCTAAGCTTAAAAATGAAATAAGCCTTAAATGAAAAACTTGATGAAACTTGTTGCTTTTACTTGCTAGGTTTCTTCTCTAGAGGTTTGTGCCATAATTTGAGAAATTTAGGAGTTCTCTAGAGTCCCTATAGCAACTTGGGTGAAACTAGTTTGATCCATGCTAGAGTCCTTCAATTGCTCATGAATCGTTGTGCTAAAAATGAAAATTAAACAAAATTGACTCTTCTTGTGCACATTCGACTCAACACCTTGTATTCACAAGACCGCTTCCCATTGCACTTGGGATGAACTTGGAATACATCGTGTTTGACCTAGACCATCCTCTTAAGAGTTCATCTTGAGATGGTCGATACGCTTGAGTCAATTGGTTGTCAAAAGAAAATGCAAATAAATTAAAAACAAAGACATATGTGGGTAAAGAACGCAAATAATGTCAAACATTTGCACCCGCTATGTCTTGTATGATGATAAATCAAAATTTGCATTAAGTGATAAATGAGCCCAAGGACCTTGTATGCTCTTCTAGATTCCCCAACGTGTTGAGTAGGTTGAACTCTAGGTTTTCCTTTTGATCCTTAGAGTGGCTATTCTTCTATTTTTGAAACTAAAGCTAAGTGTTGCACTTGTCAAATCTTGCTAAAAATGAAATATTCAAAACTAAGCTCGTATTTGCACTTGGACATGTCTTAGTTTAGTCATCTTCTGAAATTGACAAGCTTGGTGTAATATCCTTCCATTTTGATCAATTGGATAATCCTCAAAGCTTTTTCGATTGCATTTCATGCATACATAAAAAAAGATTGATGCCTATATTGCACAAAGGGGGAGATAACGTAGAAAAGGCATCACTAAAAAGATAAAAATGTGAATGCTTATTTGGTTATTATGATCTTTGTAAAACTATGCTACTACTTCTGTTGGATCATAATCTCATAATCACATTTGACATGTTTAGTTGGATTTTAGAGTTTTTGTTGAAAACTTGCTCTTTGTTAAATTTAACTCTAAAATCTAAATTCCTCTTCGTCAACTTGGTCATGGTTCTAATTTCTATCTTTGGACCAAGTTTGACTTTGCAACTAAAAATTGCTTTCTTCTTCATTTTCTTCAAACTCAAATTTATGCCTTTTGTGTGGTTTGTCAATATACTCATCAAGGGGAGATTGAAGGACCATGTGGAGGTCCATCCATGTTTGTGATGAGTATTTGACTTTATTTGAGCAAGGTGTGCTCAAGTTTGAGTTTGATTTGGATTGATTTTCAAAATGAAGCAATTTGAGTTGTCTCTGCCAGAGTGGCGATGACGGTCGTATGGACGCGGTAGTGATGAGTTGGATGGTTTATTGCACATCTTTGTGGGCATTGCTATGTGAGGAGTTTCCTTGTTTTTGATGGTTGCAGACGACGGTGCTAGGTCATGGTGAGGCGAAGGATGACCGGGACTAGGCGAGGCGTCGCCGAGGTCCAGACGGTTGGGAGATCGCGGAAGATGATCGGAGACGGAGTCCGGCAAGTCAAGAAGACAAGGAAAGGAGATGATGCTAGCTAGATGCCGCGTGGATCAATGAGGACCGCTTGATTGAGGTCTAGTTGATAGGTTAGCGGGTCTAGGTAGTATGCTTTGAAAACTGCAAGAAAACCCGGTATGTGTGTGGGTTTTGGGTTAGCCCTTGCATGGCTGTGTGTGTGGGTTAATCCTAGCCCTTAGATGAGTGCTCTAGGGTTGAGGGACTCATCCAAGGATGGTAGGTGGCCCAAGAGTAGTATAAATAGGGGTGGAGGGTAGCCTCCTTCCCTTGAAGGTGTTGAGGTTTTAATGCTCATTTGAGCTTTGCCCACATGAATGTGAGGCTTTGTAACCTCCTTCCAGAAATGAAAGTTTTATTCATCCACCTCTGAATTTATTTTATGCATTTACATTATGTCTTTACTTTACGCAATTTAAATTCAGCATTTACTTTCCCGCAATTACATTCCCGCATAATTTACTTTCAAGTAATTTGGATTTGCCTCCTCCTTCTAAATGCTGCTGTTCTTGGATGTTTTGAGTGTGTTCATATGGTTTTACATCTCTTTGCACTCTTGGATTGAGTAGAGAACATCTTTTCTTTCAAGTTCCAACTTTGTTCTGAACTTGTTCTTCGCGCAGCAGTCAGTGTTTGATGTTTGTAAAAATATAGAAAAATCCTTTTTGAGTGATTCTTGTTGGAGGAGGTGCGGGACTCTGATATCCGCTTACAGAAAAATTTTGGAGTTCACTTGTTGCACCGTTTGGGTGTCATGAGGTGAAAACCGAGACCCAAACTTTCTGCTCGAAGTTTTTGACCAGACTGTGTTCTTCGATTTTTCCTGTTTTTTCTGTAAGGCTTTTTGAGGAGAAATTTAGTGGAGTTCTTTACGACTCTAATTCTCACAGGGAGAAAAAGTCTCAAAATTTTGTGAGCAACAGAAACCCACCAACCTCCTGTGCAAATTGAGGACAAGTTCTGGAAATCCTGCTTTTGCTTTTCTGAAAGTGACTTTTGTGATTTGAATTGATGTCCTTTCTAAAAGCAAGAGTTTGAATTGATTCCTCTTTATTTTGGACACTAGACAACTAGGATTGTGACTCAAAAATCCCCACATATTTTATGGCACTTATCCATGCAAGCTTGGGGTACACATAGTTGTCTAGTTTTTCGGGTTTTTCACAATTCCTTTTGAGCGATCTTGTCAAGGTTTTTGTTGGAGTATTTTGGGGGAATTTTTATTTGTGACCATTCACCCCCCCTCTGTTCGCCATCTCGGTCCTTCAACATGCCAGCAATAACTCAACATCGGTACAAAACCACACAGGTCTCTGTACCTCAATCTCATCATGTGGCATCATCACACCACTTTCAAAATACATTCAATATTCCTTTAATCAATATTGTAGTATTTTCCCGAAAGATCATTCATGATTCGTTGCAAAGCTAAGCATCTACTCACGGTCTAACCTCCCGTGTTGGCACAATATTAACATCCACTAATATAATCAAACGTAGGGTGACAAAGATTTCAGGGCATACAGATAATACTTTCATGGTGGCAATAACAATATGGGTTGATTAGCTACATTACCCAATTTAATTTAAATTCACTTTAAATAAATTAGCATGCATAATTTCAAAGCATAAATTACATTTTAAAATCTGGGATCAAAATTATCAAAGCATCACTTGCCTTCAAAGAGTTGCTGGTTGTGTTCCGAAGCTTGGTCTTGAGCGACGAACTCTTCCTCGAAACCTTCCGGCAAATTTGCGTCTACGCGTACAAACAATATATGCAATAAATAACTAATATGGAAGAATAAATGACCTCAAAAATTCAAATAAAATTCACCATTAAATATATCACAATTTTAGGAATTTTTAGAAATTTGAATCACCCAAATTTGAGTTAAAATGCAAAAGTTATAGCCATTTGAAGTTTGAATAAAATCTGAAAATACAGAAATTAGAAAATCCGATTTTTCCGAATTATCTTTATACTGAAAAATCGCATTTATGACGTCAGCATTGCAACATGATGACGTCAGCACGAAAAAGAATTTCGGCCAAAATATTTTTCTGGAAAAATGACGTCAGCATGATGTCATCTGACACGTGGCACTCTCTGGTGCTACCACGTCGCTCTGGTCCATGGACCCGGTCCACGGCTCGGCTCTGGTCCACGGTGGACTCGGTCCACGAAACAAAGCACCTGGCCCCCCACCAGATGACGTCAGCACTGACATCACCGCTAACATCAGCCGACTGCCTCGAGATTCGTGCACGAACACGTTACACTATCTCGGCCATCGCTCAACCCATGACCAGATCTTAGCCACACGGCGAAATCGTGGCTGTCAAAGGATTCAATGGCCAGATCTCACGCACACGTTCGGTTCGGTGGCGCCTCGATTTTCGCGCTGCCACGCGGCACGCATCTGACGGTGCGCCCGAAATCGACGGCTGGATCTGGTCTCCGCCCCAGTCAAAATGCCCACGCGTCAGCACGCGATTTGGCGAGGGTACGGCGCGGATCCTTAGGGCAAAACCAGATCTGAACTCAACCGTTCAGATCCGATCCAACGGTGCAGGTTACCGGAGCGATTTACTGTTCATATTAACTACGTGGCGCAATCTCACGCGTACACTAACGATCCAACGGCTGAGATCTACTAGAAGACCTAATATCCAGATCTAATCTACGTCGCACATCACAGATCTAACGGTTACGATCTAATCCAAACGTAAACAGAGAAGGGCTACATGGACGTACCGCAACGGTTGGATGGCGATCGAACGGTCGACGGAGCTCGCGAAGGTCGACAACGGCGCAGAAGAGAAGGCTGCCGGAGCTAGGGAAGACGACGCGGTCGATGGAGCTCCGGTGGTTCTCCGACGTGAAGAAGTGGTCCAAACGGTGCAGCTTCCTTTGGAGAACTCGGGACGGGGTCGGAGCACGGCGGAACAGCTCGGACGACGGCGGAAGGAAGCAAAAACTACGGCGGCGAGAGGAAGCAACTACGGCAAGCTCGCACGGGAAGTAGAAAGGAGCCTCGACGTGCGCGCTGTAGGCGGCGAAACAAGCGGAAACGCTCGGCGGCGTTAACTCCAGCGATTACGCCCGGTCGGACTGACGTGGCTCCATCACGGCCGTTCAAGCAGCGACGATCCGATGGCTCACGTTCGCGGGCGACGCGGCACACTCGCAAGCGTTCTATCAAGATCGAACGGCTCGGGCTGGGGCGGCGCTAGGGTTTTGGCGAATCAAGCAAAGCTAAGCACGATCTTGGGCCTACCAAGACTATTCTTCCGATTTTTAAAACATTTCTGATTTAAAATAAATCAGATAAATAAACAAAGCCAAAATAAATAGCAAAAATACCTGGAAAAATCCAGAAAAATTCTAGAAAATACTTTGAGACATTTGGAACTCAAATAAAATATTTTCAATAAAACTTTACATAAAATTTTCCATTATTTAATTGATTTCAAGAAAGACCATATTTGAATAAATCCAAATAAATTTCAATAAATTCTCAGAAATTCTCAAAAATCAAAAATACTCCAAAATTTAAATTAGAGCAAATTTTAGGGTGTTACACCTAGCCGTCTCCCCTGCTTTGTCTCACTGCCTCCTGGGGCCCTTTGGTCAGTGGCGCAAATGAAACCAATTCAACCGGTAAAGACGCTTTCTGTTCTGTAAAAGCGTATTTCGGTTTTTCTTTTATTTTCAGAAACCGAGTTGAATCAATTAGCTATAACTTTTGAACCGTAGAGCCAAATTGAATGAGGTAAATTCATATAAAATCAAGTAACTTCAAGATATGTAATAATATTTTGAAAATGATCTCTGGGTGAATTTGAAATTCAAATCTGAATAAAAGGCCTAGAGGTATGCTAGATATAGAAATATTGCAAACGAACTTAGAATTGAAGGAAACCAATTTTAATGAAATCCTTATGCTTCCAGCAACTCAAATATATAAAAATATTTAAGTTTCAATTTTTTCTGAATCATTTTCTGTTAAAGATTAGTTTCAATACATTAAATACTCAAAAATGCATAATCTGAGTGAAAGAAATATAAAATGAGAAAAAAATGATTTATGTATGCTGGAATGTCAATAAGGCCTCTAAATATGTTAAAATATTTAAATAAAGATCTTCATTTGAGCTATTTCATGAATAGAATGTAATCATAAAATAGACGATACATATGTATGTGCATGCAACTAGCAGTTAAATCTATACACATGTGCATATATAGAATAGACTATGAAATTGATTTATTTTACAGCAACAAAATGTTTAATAGACTTGAGTTGAATAAGTCTTATAATTAGAATAAATGATCCAAATGAAAAAGATGTATGTATAAATAAATATATATATATATATATATATATAAGAAAATGATTCCATACTCCTGGGCGTACGTACTCCCACCACCAGTATACCATTTAAATGACGTTGTTATACTTCTTTATCCTTTTGAGTATACTCTAATACTGATTATAAGATACCCCAAAGTGAGTTCCATGAAAAATTTCATTAAAGTCCACCCTTTATAGCATAATTTGTTTATATATTTCTTTTACATATGGAAAAGGGTATGTAGCAAAAACAATAAGGGCTCTAACGAAATTTTTTCAACCATATCGCATTGGAGTATCTTAGAATTATTATTGGAGTATACCGAAAGTGATAAAAAAGTATAAAACGTTCATTTAAGTGGTATATTAGAGGTGGGAGTATGTACTCCTGAGAGTATGAAAAAGGCTTCCTATATATATATATATATATATATATATATATGCCTATGTTAGATAGCAGTAGTATATACATACATATATAACCTTCAGAATGAGATATGAAACTGAATTATTATTGCTGAAATGTCTTTGAATAAAGCAATAAAGTATTATATAGGTACAAGTTCAATCTGCATAAAGATCATAAGCTTCCTCTATGTAAAAGAATATATGAATATATATGTATATATAAAATGAAGAGTAAAATCATGATAAGAAACTAGATTCTAAATATCTAATGTAATCAAACTATTTTATCTAGCAAGAAACATTACAATAAAGTTGTAATCAACACTTAACCGAATAATTGAAATTCCAATACTTGTGTAACCCGAATAGTTATATCTTTCACAAACTAACTTCAAATTTGATAAAACCAAATCCTAGTAACTTGAAAAATAATACCCTTGTTGTTTATGTAAAAATATATTATGTTGGTGTAAATTGAACTAAATCCATACTAGACCCTAATGATCGCTTCTATGAGAAATATCTCGGATAAAAGCCAAATATCGCGGAACCAACTTTAAAACACTCTTAGAGTCATCCCCTGTTAATGCTAGAAAAATGAATGAATAATCATGTATGGTGCAGTCGCAAACTTAAATCGAAAACTGAACCTTTATCGTGTAGGTTATAGAAATACTTAAGCCTTTTTCAACAGCCTATGAAACATCTCGTCTAAATGCAATTATTAAGAAGATTATCCTAGAAATGATATTTAAAATATATACTACCATAATCCAGAAAAATATTCTTATTACAACTTGCTTTGCATCTAAATCCTGCTAGCCCAATACCCTTAAGTGTCATGGTCATCAGAAATCTTAATACCATATAAGCTATTTTAGCAATGAATATAATATCTTTTCCAAGCACTAAAATGTATGAAATCAGCTTAAGAATGTTCTTCAAAGTAAATACTACCCTATTGTGAAGAAATAATCTTATTTCATCATGCTTTGCATATAAAACTTGATAGTAACATAACCTTAAGTGTTATGATTTCTAAACTTCATAATATGAATAAGCAAACTCAGTAGTATTGAAGAAATCTATAGTTAAGATGTTTGTATCATCAAATCATTCTTAAAAACCACAAATATATATCCAGTAACCTAATTTAACAGATCTAATGTATATTCGAACTACTCTTACAAAATCAATTAAGGATTCGGTTCTATTCATTCACAGCATGCAACTTAATAATCTAATGTGTTAATTCTATTAATCCAAATAATTTTAGCATCTAGAATTCAAAAATCAAGAATTTATAGTCTAGAAAAGAAACCGTGTATTGCTCAACCTAAAAGCCGTTAGCGATATGAATGTATATATATATAGTCAGTCAATCAAAATGCGAGACCATGTAATCATTCAACACAAACCCTAAGTCACACCTGTTTTCTATAGTTGATTTTATTTGATTTTTCATCTGACTTATTTTTGCCTTATTGAACTTCGTTATTTGGTATATTCTATTGATTGACGTGTAGAACCCAACATCATCGATTTCATTGTCGACTACGTCAGCTGCGACCTTGACTTCGTCATAAGCAATAAATAAGCAAGGCAAGCACCCCTTTGATCATATTGATCCCAGATTTATAAATATTTTCATTAAATGTTTTACTGCATACGTTATTTTTATTAAAGTCTGCTATATTATGAGTATTGGTAGCTGTACCTGTAGTTTCATAGAACTTCCTTGATAAGTATGGATTTGTGAACCTTGAAAACTCTAGAATAACATAGACAATACCTGATGTCAATTTGGGTTACTCACACTTAGTGTCATGCTTAGCCATGCTTAAAGAAACACAAAACTTTGACATTATTAAAAATGTTGCATATGACATTTAATGGGTATGACCTTTCTTTATGGTTGGTATTTTGATCAAAAATGAAAATAAAACTATGGTTTAGATGCGGGCAATTACTGGCAATAGCCTGAGGTGCAGGTCTTTGCACGTAGTGTAGGGGGAGACTATTGCCCGTGTCGGATTAAGGACCGAACTATGGGTTGTTTTCAGGCCAAGAAACACGTACAACCACAAGTGCTGGTATAGGACAGTCTTAACCTATTAATTTACTTAAAACTTGCTTTGCACTTGGAAGGCTAGAGTAGTACGAGCTGTTTCTTAATGGATTGCTCGAAGGGACGTCCGCACCAAGGTGATTATAGATCAATTGTTTACCGATATAACGGTGTACGCCATGCTATAGGGGAGTTCCATCATTTCTATGCTATGAGTCCTTCCACCATAGAATGGGTTTATCGTCACCGTGCTAGTGCAAAGTCAGGGTTAAGTAATGTAACGGTTATGTCATGACTCTCTGCGGCACACCAAAAGAAGTGTGCTAATGATCTGCACAAAGAGTCAGTCATGTCTTGTGGGTAAAGATGTACACATCTGCAGAGTGTAAAACTAATCGATTAGCCGCGCCCGCGGTCATAGGCACTTGGTAAAGTCATCACATAGTTAGTTGTTTCTATTTTCATAAAACTCTGGATTCTACCAGGTGTTGGTAGAAATTGGTTCGTCGATGTGGTCATGATACCCAGGTTCGTGATTTCACTTATTCGTATTTACATACAATTATTCTACATATGAAATTGCTTTTACATAAAAAATTCAGTTTGCAATCTATTATTCTGTATTTACATTTCGAATTGGCTTTATGCAAATTAACCATAGTAGCATTTCCTTTGAAATGGCTTGCATATATTATAGGTTTTGCAAAATTCTTGCGGAGTACGTAATGTACTCACCCTTGCTTAATTGTTGTTTTTAGGTGAAGAATCAGATTGGCCCGATGAAACATATTTGTCGCAGGATTCGGGAATATTAACGATAAAGCTTTTCTAGGGATTATGTCTTATCAGTTGACTGAGGGTTGGATGGGCACACTACAAAACTTTTGATCCTTTCCGCTGCATTTCACTCTGTATTGTAAGATCTTATTGTATAAATTACCATTATCGTTTGTAATAAAGAGTATGGACGTGATATCAATTGTTGTAAATGTGTGTGCTAGCCACTGATCATGGGACTAGTACTATATGCACATTTGATTTCTATTTTTGTATTTATGTGAAAATAGGGTCATTACAAACAAACAGTGTCCTTATTTCTTTCAAGGTAGTCATTGTCCAGTACACGACAACATCAACATGAATACAGAACCACGTCTACAGAAAACAACATGTTGCATGGCAACACATCATGCATCATATATAGAGGTGAGCAGGAAGCCTGGGCTCGACGACGACCTCGAGCGGGTACTTGCGCGTGGTCGACAGCCCAAACACCTCGTCCATGCTCAGCTCCTCCTTCGTCATTCCCTCCGGCAAGCTCCACGTAAACCCATGCAGAAGGTTAGCCAAGCTCAGCTGTATCACCTTCAGCCCGAGGTTGTAGCCGGGGCACATCCGTCGGCCGGACCCGAATGGCAGCAGCTCGAAGTCCTGTCCTTTCACGTCCATCTTGCTCCCGACGAACCTCTCAGGCGTGAACTCCTCTGGCGCATCCCACAGCTCCGGGTCTCGGCCGATGGTCCACACGTTGATGAGCACGCGCGTGCCCTTGGGGATGTCGTAGCCGCCGACGGCCGCGTCCTCGCGGGCGACGCGCGGGACAAGGAGCGGCGCGACCGGGTGCATGCGCATAGTTTCCTTCACGATGGCCTCGAGGTAGGGGAGGTTGGGTATGTCCCTCTCCGTGACCCACCGGCCCAGGCCGACGACGCGGTCCAGCTCCTCAGTGGCCGTGGCGAACATAGCGGGCTTCCTTAGGAGCTCCGAGATGGCCCACTCCACGGTGACGGTCGAGCTCTCCGTGCCACCGGCGATGAGGTCCTGAGTGAACGCCTTGACGCCGACCCGGCCGAGCTGAACCTCGAGGGTGGGGTCGTCGGCGAGCTGCATGAGCACGTCCACCATGTCCCTCGCCACGAAGATCTTGCCCTCACGCCGCCGCCGCTCGCTGTGCTCGTCGAGGACGTACTCCATGAACGCGTCGAACATCTTGCCGATCTTCTTCATCCTCCTCACGTACCCCTGCAGGTCCAGCCAGTCCAGCCACGTGATCCAGTCGCCGACGTTGAGCACACCGTTGAGCAGAATCAGCTCGTCCAGCATCCACTTGAACTCGGCCAGCGACGACACCGGCCCCTCTGCCGCGTCCGCGCCCTCGCCGAAGAACCGCTTCCCCAGCACCATCTGCGTGATCACGTTCATGCTGAGCGTGGACAGGTGGTCCCTGTTGAGGAGCACGGCGCACCCCGACGACCCGGACACCGCGAAGAGGCCGCGCACGAGCGCACGCACCTCGTCGGCGCGGATGTGCTCGAACGACGCAAGCCGGCGGGCGCTGAACAGCTCGGTGAGGCAAATCCGGCGCGCCTGGCGCCAGTAAGCACCGTAGGGCGACCACAGGATGTCGGCGTAGTTGTAGGTGGTGTACTTGCCGGAGGCCGTCTTGTGGCGGTCGATGAAGAGCACGTCGTGGGTCTTGAGGAAGAACTTGGCCATGTCGATCGACGAGCCGATGACGACGGGGAAGGAGCCGAAACGCAGGTGCATGAGCGTGCCGTACTTCTTGGACAGCTCGTGGATGGAGCGGTGCGGGAGCGCGCCCATGAGGTTGAAGTTGCCGATGACGGGCCACGCTTTCGGACCCGGCGGGAGATTGTAGCCGCGGCGGAACGTGGCTTTGAATTTGAGGAGGAGGACGGCGGCGAGCACCATGGCAAGGAAGGTGACCAATGGTGGTATCTCCATTGGTGCTGGGGGAGACAGAGGACGTGTGGTTCTAGTGATTTGCTTGGATATGCAATGCAAGTGGCTGTATACTTATAGGAGATTAGATAGGAGTGACACTTCGCAACTATGCAACAATGTACAGTTGGGTGTACATGACTGAAGTCTTTTTACTTATGAAGTCAAGTCGGTGGAGATAACTACAGGTTGGATTATAGAGATAATTATCATACTGACTTCATCAGAGTAGCACTACTATACTCTTATTCCATTTGAGAATCCACTTAACAATCTTTTGTCAGCAGCTCCTTTGATTTGTCCCTTGCGCTACGAACCACGCGAAAGTACCTTGTTATTTTCTGCGAGCTTGTATAGTTTTCAATTGCCTTTTAAGTTGTAACCATCAAATATTACGTACATGCAACTTGTCTCTTCGGGTGACATAAGTATTCAGACGCATGGCAACGACTCTAGCTAATCCATGCATTTCATACTCATGAAAATCAGGGTTTTGATAAACATCATCCGGATGTTTTCTTAGCAAAGAAACATCCAAAATTTAGAGCATTAGATCTGCGGTGAGATCCGTAAGATGTGAAGGGAGGTGGGATTATATTTTGATGGATAGCTTGATACTTTGATCTAAAGGTTTAAAATTTAGATGTTTGTAAGAAACAAAACATCCGGATGAAAGCTAGACACCCGGCCGGTTTGTAACGACCTGAAAATTGGAACAGTGAAAAGTAAACAGTTTAAATTATAATATAAGTGGTTTTGAAATTCTAAATGTTATTCGATCCAATTAGAATTTCTTAGACTTTTGTGCTATGCGAAAAAAATTAAATAAAAAGGGAAAAACAAAGAAAAAGGTAAAAAGATGAAAATAAAATTTAGAAAATTTTATCATGAGTCCCATTTGAGCTGATCAAAATGTTTGATCAGTAAGTAAAATTTTTATAAACTTAGGGTCAAGATAAATAAAATATAAATCTACTTTTTGACTAAAAACAGTGAATCAAAAAGTAGAAAGAAAAATAATTAATGTCAAGAAAAGCCAAGAAAATTTATATAAATCCCTGGAGATATGATGCATCATTGGTAAAATTTTTGTAATTAAATAAATTTAAATAAGCCTCTTAAAAATTCAAAAACAGTGGGTCCAGAATGTAAGGAAAACGATTGTCAGAATTTTTATAAAATAATGGCTCATGTTTTTGAGTTGAAAATTTTACAGTGATCCAATTATAAGGATTTGAAACTGTCCAAAAAGTTTCAAAAATAAATTCAAAAAAAATGAACTTGTAATCAAATCAAAAACCGAAATCGAAATTTAGAACCAGGGTACAGTGTCAGAATTTTAACAAATCACCCAAAAGGAATTTTTGTCTCAAAATTTTACAGTAGACGTGTGACTCTCTGTAGGACGTATTCAAAAAGTTTGAGAAAATATGGGATTCGTTTAAGGCTTAAAAAAAACCGAGTTCTAGAGAAATCTCGTTCAGTCAAATCACATTAAAATCAACTATCTCGCTGACAAGTGGGCCCGGCCCTGTTGACTCGTTGACGAGCTGGTCAGCTGAGGCGAAGCCGTCTCACTGCCAGTGGACCCCGGTCCCACACGCCGATCGCGAGTGCGTTCCTTCTCTCTTTCTTCTTCCTGGCCGAGGCGATGTCGCCGCCCCCGCTCGTCCTTCGCGTCGGCTTTACTCCTTCCGTCCGGCCGAGCTCGCCGTCCTCCACGCTATGTGAGCTTCCTCCACGCCTGTGCTTGGCTGGTCTTGGTCGAGCCGCGTCGGAGAGACGATCTGCGTTGCTCGTTGCGCTCGCACGAAAACACCGACCGATGCAAGGTCGCCAAAACCGCGATTTCGATCAACCTCATTTGGCTTTAAGCCTTGTTCTTGCATCGCCGTGCCCTTACACACCTCACCTTTCCATTTTGCCGAGCCGAGAGCCTCGAGGGGCGTCATCTTCCCCGTTGAGCCGGGAGAACTCGAAAAAGGGGAAAGCGTTGAATCGGGTGAGCCTTTACTCAATCCTCCGAATTGATTGCTTCTCGAGCTCCTCTAGCCCCCAAGGATTACTGACCAAGTGCCATTTTGGCTTCATCGGCTCAGAGCGCGCGCAGCACCGCCGCTTTTCTTCCTCACGGCCGGCGCACGGTGGTAGGTCGTTTCGGCTCATCTCCGACCCAGCTATCAGGTGAACTCGAATCCCCTAGTTCCACTGTTGCTCACCTAGCCCTAGTTCGCCGGAAATTTGGCCGTTAATGGAGGTTTCGCCGTCGCGGTCATGGCGCCGCCGCACCCTCGCGGTGGCGACCATCTTTCCGGCCATCTACCGGTGAAGTAGCGCCACCCCTAGACTCGTCTTGGCACGGTGAAGCTAGAACCGGTGCCCATTCGCCACATGCGAGCTAGTTCGCCGGCGGCGCAGTGAAAACCCAAATGCTCGACTTGAGTCGCTGATGGTGGACCCCACACGTCAGCGAGGCTTCGGTTTGAGCGTAGTTTTGGCGTGAGAGAAGCCGTTTCTTCCGATTGAAAACGTATTTTCGATTTTTGAAAGATTTTCAGAAACCGACCAAATTCAAATGCTCATAACTTTTGAATCATCTGGCCAAATGGAGTGAAACAAGTTTCTAAATTCGTATAAAATTCTGTAGTTTCAGAATATACAAAAATTTCTAAAGATGAGTAAAATGTGATTTTAGGAAAATGAAATAGAAGCTTAAGTGTAATTAAGGTGTGAAGAATAAAATATTTTTGGGATGATCCAATTAAGGAAAAGTAAGTTTTTGTAGAATCTCTGAACTATGAGTATTCCAAATAAACCAAATGTTTCCTTGATACTTTATATTATATCATGTTGGCTAAAAAATGAATATTAAATATGAAAAATGAAATTGGGGAAATGAAAGAAAAGACTAAAGTTTGAATGTTTAAAAGTTCATCCTGGTTAGCTATAATCATGGGGAGTTGCTCGCGTGAAAATGCTTAGAGAAAAGTATATGTGGTAGTTGGTTAGTTTAAGAAAAACAATGCTAGTTATAATCAAAGTAAATGTAATTTGCTTTGAACAAGTTCAAAATAACTTAAATCCACTTTTAAAATGTTTTTAAGACCATTCCTGATGTCAGGAAGAAAATGGATAAAAGATGTTAAATAGTTTAGTAATAAATGAAAAGGAAAAATTGAAAGGTTATAAGTTAGTTTTCATGTTCATGTAGCCCTTTTCAACATATGATAAAATGAATTATATGAATGAGAAGAAATGTAAAAATGGTATAGAAGCACTTCACAAAGTATATTCTAGTAGATTCTGGGAAAATAATGATATTTTGTTAAGGTTTGTATGCAAAACAAGTTAAAGAAATAAGTCTACTTGTTATGTTTTGTTGAAAGATTGAAACAATCAAGCTTTTTCAACCATGTGTGAATAACTCATCCAAGTAAGAAATTTTGGAAGAATAGTGTAGAATTGATAACCAAAGTTTGTTCTACTAGATTCCAGAAAAATATTCTGTTTTAGGGCTTTAATTCACTTAGTTTTCATAAGAGCAATAACCTTAAGTGCTGTGGTTAAGCCCTTTTCCTTAGCCAGTTTTGTGGCTAAGTTTAAAATTCAACCAAGCCTTTTCATTCATAGTATTCAAGTTTCATCCAAATCCTAAAGGTTAAAAGAAGTTGTTAGATTTGATAATTAAAGTATGCTCTAGCTAATTCAAGACTCAAACTCTAATTTCTGTGGTTAATACTCATTAATCTTGTTAGGTTTATAACCCTAGATGATATAAATTTCAAAGTGCTTTCTTTTGGTTCTTTTGAGAAAAACAGAGAGGGCTCTGTTTTTTTGAGTGTTGCATCCTCCTAAGTGGCTAGTAAACAATCTTTTCTTTTCTCATAATTTTAGCATCTATAATTCGATGTTTGAATTTAAATATTTCATGAAGAGCAATTGCTGTTTGATTCGAATTTTGTGTTTACTGCTTATCATGTCTGCTTTCTTTTGCCATTTGAAGTTGTCTGATATTCTCTTTTGCTTCTTATTCGCAACGAGTAGAGACCGACATCGTTGAAGAAGAAGAAGGTGGTTCTGCAGATCCAAATTTTATTACTGACAGTGAATTGCAAGGCAAGCAACTCCTTGATCACGTTGAGCCTGATAATTCACCTACTATATGTTGTTTTTGCTTATGTACAGTGCATGCGGATAATTCCCTAAAAGTGCTAATTTGGGTTGGAACCGTAGTTAATCCTGTAAATTATGGTTTGCCTCAATCTGTATGGACTTGTGAACCTTGTAAACCTTAGCTGAACTAGACATATGTAATGTCGTTTTGGGTATAACCGCTAGCATAATAATATTCCCGCTTTAGTCGCTTGTTGGTTTTCGATCTTTTAACCGTCATATAATCTCTTGGAAATTGGTTGGTGGTAGTTTGCTAAAACCTTCAAACAAAACTATGTTTTGACGCTGGTGATTATTTGGCGCTAGCCGATTGTGCAAAAGGATATGCACGTAGCTAGGGTGGAGTATCGCCGTGTCGATTAAGGACCGAGCAAATGGGATGTTGTAGAACCATGTTTCCGCAACCACAAGGGCTTGTATGGGCGGGTCTTAGCTTAATAAGTTGTTTAGACTTGGCTTTGCATCTATGGAAGGCGGAGATTTGCACGACAGTCCGGCCAGGCACGTCTGTAGGGTTTCTACATACCAATGCAACGGTGTACGCCTTGCCCGACAGAGGCGTGTGTGTGTGCGATAAATGTGGATCCACGGCTTGGGTGTGTGTCTCGTCTTGAGGCGAGGGTTAACGTCCGGCTGGTGTAAAGCCATGTCTAAATAATGTAACACTTTGTATGATCTCCTTGCCGACACACAAGGAAGTGTGTTAACCGCCCGCGAAAGAGGTTGATCATTCCTTGTGGGTAAAGTGTACACCTCTGCAGAGTGAAAAATCGATCGATTAGCCACGCCTGCATGTAATGGGCACTGGGAAAATCCTCCTAATGCTAGAGTTTTGGTGTTTTCAAAATGGGTTGGGACTTTGTAACTGTTTTGCAACCTTCTTTTGTGTCAAAGGATCGACACCGGATTATATGCGATCGGGTAGACTGGGTTGAAATCAGTATATTTTGCTTACAATTCGTCTTTCAATTTCTTTATTAAAATGCGATGTTGCAATCTATTATGCTTATTTATTTAGTGTTTTATGCAATCGCAAAATAACCATAGCTCGTCATTTGTTCAACTTGCATAATTATTTATTTGCATCGTGAACCAATATAAGTCTTCTTGAGTACCAATGTACTCAATCTTGCATCTATTGTCTCGGAGGAAGAAGATTGTGATCTGCGGACAACGCGTTCTTTCAGTGTGTCTCGGGGTTTCGACGATAGCCTCTTCTAGGTAGCCTAGTCGATGCTCGAGGGTTTAGTGGGCAACCGCAAGGCTTTTTGGAGTTTCAGTTTCTTTTGGCCTTTCCGCTTTTTAATTCCCTTGTTAAATGGTTTAAAATTTGTACAAAACCTTGTATAATTATTTCAGTAATGTATGTTCTTCTGTGTGTTTGCGTGTATGATTTTGATACGAATGTTGTAAACATGTGAGTGCTAGCTACTGATCCAGGGAATAGCACAGTAATCACATGGAGTTCTGTTCTTGAGCACGGGTCTCACAAAGAAGGGGATCGAGCCATCTTGATCAGTAGGAACCTTGGGGAGAAAGGGTCGCTAGTTAGGAGTGTAAAAACTTAATTTGGAAGTAAACAAAAATCTGTCCACTACTAATAATTAAATTTAGCCTAATGCTAATTTTCTTGTTTGTAGTTCCTTAGCTCTTCCTAATTATGTTTATAAGCTTATCTTGTCTTGTATTTTGTAGATGGCCCGGTTTGTTCCTTGCCACGAGTCGAGAGTCCCCGAGCACTCAGGTATGATGGGAGTGCTGCAGTCCTTACTTGAGAGCTGTCAGTTTGAGGGGTGTCCGAGATACGTGGTGTTCCAGGCGTACTTGAGCCCAGTGACCACGGAGTACGCCGCTCGTGTATTTATTCCTCCTAGGCCAGCCCATAGTGAGGAGAGAGGAGCTATATGGGTAGTGGGTCGTCGATAGACGCCCATGAATGAAGCGGCATACCTAGCCATAGTACGACTCCGGCACGTGCTACCCGACTTGAGCCCTCACCATTACTACCTACCCGGGAGACCGTTGGTAGGGAGTAATGTGTATAGGGATCATGTTGGAGTGGGAAATGGTAATTTAAGGGTCATGGTGGAGTTTACAAATAGGTTAGATAGCCACTATGTGAAGTTAGCGCAAGAGTTGCTTGAGACTCGGCGTCGTGTGGCATTCTTGGAGTCCCGAGTGACATTGTGTGTGGCGGGCGTGCCTTACCACGCACGGTGTTAACTAATGAGGCTCCGGAATTCCGGCGCGCAACGCCTCCACCTATGTCCTATGTGCCTCACGCCAGAGTAGGTGCAAATGCCATGATGTCTACTATTGGGAGTTGCCCTAGGCTCATTAATGACAAGGGCATCAATCCATATAGTATTTGCACCTACCGCCCTAGCACTCCACGGGTATATCGCCAAGGAGATGTGTGGTTAGGAATGTGGGGATATGAGGTAGTGAAGTGGAATGTAGAAGAATCTGTGGTATGTGGTAACGTATGGAAGAAGTATTTTGGTTGTGTATTGGCAATGTAGTTGCTAAAATATGTCGTTGTTGTAAAATGAGTGTCACAAGGACCTTGTAAATATTGAAGGTTGTGCTGAAATTGCTAGCTAAAATAGTCTCATTTTGTAAACTAAGAGTAGGACATGTAAAAATGCAAGTGTGGGATTAAACCTTGTGTGGGCAAGCTAGTGATATGTATATGTGCTTATGGAAGAGTGCATTTAGTTCCTTCCAGTGTTCCTTGTGCTGAAATTTCTGGTGCTTGATGATGGGAGCGAATTTCGGAAGGTGGGAGCTGACTCCCATGTAAAAGTGGTCCATGTTCTTGTATGCAAATAATATGTGTTATGATGTGTAGTGTTAAAAATTGTTGTTGAGTATAGAAATTGGATCAGCGCTTTGTATGTGTGCTTGTGAGAAAATATTTGATAATCTTGCTATATTGTGTTTGGGATGAGATGGCAGAGTAATCTTGGGAGGTTTCACAAATACTGAGGAAAAATTCATTTTGGATTGTGTTGGTAGTAAGTGCTAAATGGTGCATGAGTATGTGTTTTGAGAATATAGGAATTCAAGTTTCGGAAAGATCAGTTAACGGGTGAATTAGTCCATGTATAACCATATGTTCGGAAGCAGGATCAAAGACAGGAAAATATATATTAGTGGCTGTCATATTGTAACAATTTACATGCACATGTTTAGTGGTAGTTAACATATGAGCTAACCTGTGTGTATAGGCATATATGCTGGTAGCAGTAAAAGTTAGATGGAAATTGAAACTTCTTAGTTATTTAATGCTTTGAATATATAGGTGAAGGACTTGTGCTACAAATGTTAATATTCTGGGAATAGAAACAAAATCACAGCAAGGATGTAGTAATATCTGTCATGAAGAAATGGTCTGTGCCCTTTTGTGTGAAAAATGTATTGCTATGTGTTGGGATGGTTAGAAATTAGAGAGTGGTGGTTACAACTCAAGATAGGGGCAGTGAAGTTTAGTATGTGGGTTGTGCATTTACATATGTTTGAAAACATGAACCCAAGTGACAGGGAGGTGGAGTTGGCTGTTGTGTGAAAACAGTTTGCTTGCACATGTTTTGTTGATAACTGAGATGTAAATTAACATGTGTGTGTGTATGTGAAGTATCATATGATATATTATGTTTTGCAAGATAAAGTTTTGAGTTGTTTGCTTTTAGTGTGAAGTAATAGTGATGATTTTCTCTAAAATTTTAGCTTTAAAGTGGAAGTTTTCGATGAGATAATCATGCACAACAAATAAGAGAGTATGAATTAGTTATGTGAAATTTTGTGTCGGTCATAAATTTCAAAGTAGTGTTCTTTTCGTAGTATGCTAAAAGATTGTAATTGCGGGATGAGGTCGACAAGATCCCTTAGTCAAATTTTGGGTCCAGCGCGGCTCAGACGCCATGATCCTAGAGCGAATATTTCCACGCCACCAACCGAATCCTCAACACCCTACCACACGGGCCTCTTCTTCAAGAGCTGCTCGTCATGATGTTCGGATCCGCCGCCGCTCGAGGGAATATTCCGAGGATCGATTGCCGCAACCGCCCACAATGGCGCAAGTTCGCTATGATTGAACAAGGAAGACAGCGAATGCCTGCTGCTGCAACAGATAGCCCGAATCGGCGCCTCGTAATGTGGTTCGCGGAGGAAATGGTGGAGCACCTCGGTGTCTAAGTTGGGTGAATTCCTAAGGACACAACCACCGTGTTCTCCCTCATCGCCGAGCCTCTCGATCTTGATGATCGGTGAGAGCCGTGGAGAGCAAGTTGGACATTGCGCAGTGTGACGATAGGGAAAAGGTCTTGTATGCCTCCTATCAGCTGCAAGGGACCGCAGCAGTTTGGTGGGAGAACTACCAAGCGGTCTTTGCTCAAGGTCGAGTAGTCTTATGGCTCGAGTTCGTAGTCGCTTCCGCCGCACTCACATTCCGCTTAGTGTGATTGAGGTGAAAAAGCGGGAATTTCTGGACCTGAAGCAGGGGTCAATGACAGTGATGGAATACCTACATCGCTTCAACCAACTGTCCAGATATGCCACTTATGAAGTAGCTGATGAAGCAAGAAGAATTGAGAGGTTTCGGGAAAATCTGAATGAAGAGATTAAGTGGGCCTTGATTGCCCAAGACATCAATGATTTCCAAACCCTCGTGGATAAGGCGGTGAGGGTGGAACACGGCAGCCGCAATGTGCTGGAGAGCCGAAAGCGCAAGTGGCTTGCGCGTAGTTCTTCTGGAGCTGGATCGTCTAGATCGTCAGGGTGGCAGTCGACTAATGTTCGTCGACCACCACCGATTCAGGCCCAAAGGGTCCAGCGCCAAGCCAGTGGTTCGAGACGACTCCGCGTTGTTCAATGGCGATCATCACACCCGATCCGTCGAGGGCAAAGCAACCTAGATCGCCGCCTTTGTTGTTCAGAAGTAGGCCGCTAATGTTACTTGTTTTCATTGTAACGAGCGTGGGCACTACGCCAACGCTTGTCCTAAGAAGAAGGCTGGACAACGACCTCAAGCTCAGGGCCGCTCACAAGATGGGGCAAAGCGGCAAGCCCAGGGATCGGCTCCACCACCCACTCAAGGTGGTAATGTTGGACGTCTTCACCATGTGACGACTGAGGAGGCGCAAGACGCGCCAGATGTCGTGCTTGGTATGTTTCCCGTGCAATCCATTCCTACCTTGGTTTTATTCGATTCCGGAGCTTCTCATTCTTTCATCTCGAAGAAGTTTTCTGAACAACATAATTTGGAAGTCTCTCTTTTGCCTGTTCATATGATTGTGCAATCACCTGGAGCTACTATTAGAACTGCTAGTTTCTGTTCTGGGGTTGGCATAGAGATCAATGGGGTTATGTTTTATGCTGATCTCATCATAATAGAAACATCTGGTTTGGATGTGATTCTAGGCATGGATTGGTTAGCTAAAAGTAAGGGTTGCATAGATTGTGCTAAGCGATCCATAACCCTTGAAAATCAAGAGGGGGTGCATGTAGAATTTACCTCAAATCTCGAAAGTTCAACACCTCAAACGATGCGTATTCGCATCTGCTTTCTAGTTTAAAAGAAGTGGCGCTTGTTAGTGAATTCCGGATGTTTTTCTCGCTGAATTGTCGGAGTGCCTCGGATCGCGATATGGAGTTTGTGATTGATTTGGTGCGGAACGCACCGATATCAAAACGACCATATCGGATGCCTCCAAATGAATTGGTAGAATTGAAAAGGCAACTTAAAGAACAGCTTGATAAGGGGTTTATTCGTCCCAGTTCTTCGCCCTGGGGGAGTCCGGTTCTTTTTGTGGAAAAGAAGGACGATAGCCTGCGTATGTGCGTGGACTATCGTGCCTTAAATGAAGTGACTATTAAGAATAAGTATCCGCTTCCCCGGATAGATGATCTATTTGATCAGTTGAATGGGGCGCAAGTCTTCTCCAAGGTAGATTTAAAATTTGGGGTACTTTCAATTAAAAATCAGACCCTCGGACATTCCGAAGGCCGCCCTCACTACGCGTTACGGTTTATATGAATATACCGTGATGTCGTTCGGGCTGACAAATGCTCCAGCAAGTTTTATGAACCTGATGAACAAAGTCTTTATGGAGTATTTAGATAAATTTGTGGTGGTCTTTATTGATGATATCCTCATTTATTCCAAGAGTGAGGAAGAACATAGGCGACATTTGCGCTTGGTCCTTAGTAAGCTTCGGGCCAACAAATTGTATGCCAAGTTTGAGAAGTGTGAGTTTTGGCTAAAGGAAGTCGCTCGGGGCATGTTTTGTCCAAGGTGGAGTAGCTGTTGACCCAAGTAAAGTAGAAGCGAGATTGGCTTGGGAAAGGCCGCAATCGGTGCCAAAGATTCGAGTTTTCTAGGCTTCACGGTTATTATCGCGGTTCATTGAAAACTTCTCTAAGATTGCTAAACCGCCGACTCACTCGAAAAGGAAAAGAAGTTTGAGTGGACTCTGTTGTGAGGAAAGTTTCGAAATTGAAGGAAAAATTAACCTCTGCTCGGTGCTCATCTTGCGGATATTCATAAGAGTTTTGAAGTATACTTGTGATGCGTCGCTTCACGGCTGGGTTGTGTGTTGATGCAAGAGGGTAGGGTTGTAGCTTATACTTCCCGACACTCCGTCCTCATGAGCGAATTATCCCACACATGACCTAGAGCTAGCGCAGGGTGCACGCCTTAAAATCTGGCGGCACTATCTCATTGGAAACGAATGTAGATTTACACCGACCACAAGAGTCTCAAATATTTCTTTACTCACCGATTTGAATCGAGAGCGAGAAGATGGCTAGAGCTAATCAAAGACTATGATCTCGGCATTCACTACCATCCTGGCAAAGCCAATGTTGTGGCCGATGCTCTTAGCCGCAAGCTTTATTGCATGTTGGGTTCAAATCAGTCGGAGTTAGTTCGCGAATTTCAGAAGCTCAATCTGAATTTAATTGAAAATGGTTATGTGGCGCTCTGCGATTGCGACCCACTGAAAGATCAAATTAAAGCTGCACAAGATAAAGATGAAGCAGTTGTTGAGATTCGGAATCAGTTGAAAGAAGGCACGGATTCTGAGTTCTTGGAAAGCTCTGATGGGATAATCATGAGAGGAACTCGAATATATGTGCCGAATGATCCGGAGATCAAGAAGCTGATTTTGGCAGAAATTCATGAGTCACCATTATCTATTCATCCTGGTAGTACAAAGATGTACCAGGACCTTAAGAAAGAATATTGGTGGCCCGGTATGAAGAAAGACGTCGCTGAATATGTCGCAAAGTGTGACGTATGTCAACGAGTTAAGGCTGAACATCAGCGTCCAGCTGGACTTCTTCAGCCATTGCAAATTCCAGAATGGAAGTGGGATGATATCAGTATGGACTTCATTACTGGTCTTCCTCGAACCCAAAAGGGGAGTGATTCTATTTGGGTTATTGTTGACAAGCTGACGAAGGTAGCTCATTTCATCCTCGCAAGACTAGAGATTCTACTGCTTAAGTCGCGTAACTCTATGTTTCAAATATTGTGCGCTTGCATGGTGTCCCAAAGATGATTGTGTCTGACCGTGGATCTCAATTCACATCTCATTTCTGGGAACAACTGCACAAGTTGCTGGGAACCAAGTTGAACTTTAGTTCTGCCTACCATCCACAGACTGATGGGCAGACTGAAAGAACAAATCAGACCCTTGAAGATATGTTGCGAGCCTGTGTGCTGTCTTATAGCACCAATTGGGAGAAGTGCCTCGCATTTGCAGAATTTTCTTACAACAACAGCTTCCAAGCTAGTCTGCAGATGTCACCCTTTGAGGCCCTTTATGGAAGAAAATGTCGAACACCACTTTTCTGGTCCGAAGTGGGTGAAAGACAGTTCTTCGGTCCTGATTTGATTAATGAAGCCCAAGAGCAAGTGGATTTAATCAGAAGCCGGTTGAGGGAAGCTCAATCTCGCCAGAAGAGTTATGCGACACTCGCCGACGTGACTTAAGCTTTGAGGTTGGTGATTTTGTATACCTTAAAGTTTCACCTCTTCGCGAGTTCGTCGATTTCAGGTTCGAGGCAAGCTCGCTCCTCGGTATATTGGACCTTATTGCATCCTGGAGAAGATGGGAGAGAAGGCATATAGGTTGCAGTTGCCTACTCAGTTATCCAGTGTGCATAACGTCTTTCATGTGTCGCAACTGAAGAAGTGCCTCCGTATTCCGACTGAACTTACTCAGTTGGAAGATCTTGATCTTCAGCCTGACTTAACCTATCGAGAGCGCCCTGTGAAGATTCTTGAAGAAGCAGAGTGCCATACTCGAAACAAAGCCCATAAGATGCTAAAGGTGCAATGGAGTAATCATTCGGAAGAGGAAGCGACATGGGAACGAGAGGATCGTCTTAGGGAAGAATTCCCGGATTTCTTTTAGACCATTTTCCCTTTTTGCCTGAAAAATCTCGGGGGCGAGATTTCTGTAAGGGGGGTGGATCTGTAACGACCTGAAAATTGGAACAGTGAAAAGTAAACAGTTTAAATTATAATATAAGTGGTTTTGAAATTCTAAATGTTATTCGATCCAATTAGAATTTCTTAGACTTTTGTGCTATGCGAAAAAAATTAAATAAAAAGGGAAAAACAAAGAAAAAGGTAAAAAGATGAAAATAAAATTTAGAAAATTTTATCATGAGTCCCATTTGAGCTGATCAAAATGTTTGATCAGTAAGTAAAATTTTTATAAACTTAGGGTCAAGATAAATAAAATATAAATCTACTTTTTGACTAAAAACAGTGAATCAAAAAGTAGAAAGAAAAATAATTAATGTCAAGAAAATCCAAGAAAATTTATATAAATCCCTGGAGACATGATGCATCATTGGTAAAATTTTTGTAATTAAATAAATTTAAATAAGCCTCTTAAAAATTCAAAAACAGTGGGTCCAGAATGTAAGGAAAACGATTGTCAGAATTTTTATAAAATAATGGCACATGTTTTTGAGTTGAAAATTTTACAGTGATCCAATTATAAGGATTTGAAACTGTCCAAAAAGTTTCAAAAATAAATTCAAAAAAAATGAACTTGTAATCAAATCAAAAACCGAAATCGAAATTTAGAACCAGGGTAAGGTGTCAGAATTTTAACAAATCACCCAAAAGGAATTTTTGTCTCAAAATTTTACAGTAGACGTGTGACTCTCTGTAGGACGTATTCAAAAAGTTTGAGAAAATATGGGATTCGTTTAAGGCTTAAAAAAAACCGAGTTCTAGAGAAATCTCGTTCAGTCAAATCACATTAAAATCAACTATCTCGCTGACAAGTGGGCCCGGCCCTGTTGACTCGTTGACGAGCTGGTCAGCTGAGGCGAAGCCGTCTCACTGCCAGTGGACCCCGGTCCCACACGTCAGTCGCACGAGTGCGTTCCCTTCTCTCTTTCTTTTCCCCTGGCCGAGGCGATGTCGCCGTCCCCGCTCGTCCTTCGCGTCCGGCTTTACCTGCTTCCGTCCGGCCGAGCTCGCCGTCCTCCACGTTGCGTAGAGCTTCCTCCACGCCTGTGCTTGGCTGGTCTTGGTCGAGCCGCGTCGGAGAGACGACTGCGTTGCTCGTTGCGCTCGGCACAGAAAACACCGACCGATGCAGTGCGCCCAAAACCGCGATTTCGATCAACCTCATTTGGCTTTAAGCCTTGTTCTTGCATCGCCGTGCCCTTACACACCTCACCTTTCCATTTTGCCGAGCCGAGAGCCTCGAGGGGCGTCATCTTCCCCGTTGAGCCGGGAGAACTCGAAAAAGGGGAAAGCGTTGAATCGGGTGAGCCTTTACTCAATCCTCCGAATTGATTGCTTCTCGAGCTCCTCTAGCCCCCAAGGATTACTGACCAAGTGCCATTTTGGCTTCATCTGGCCTGTAGCGCCGCAGCACCGCCGCTTTTCTTCCTCACGGCCGGCGCACGGTGGCAGGTCGTTTCGGCTCATCTCCGACCCAGCTATCAGGTGAACTCGAATCCCCTAGTTCCACTGTTGCTCACCTAGCCCTAGTTCGCCGGAAATTTGGCCGTTAATGGAGGTTTCGCCGTCGCGGTCATGGCGCCGCCGCACCCTCGCGGTGGCGACCATCTTTCCGGCCATCTACCGGTGAAGTAGCGCCACCCTAGACTCGTCTTGGCACGGTGAAGCTAGAACCGTGCCCATTCGGCGCAAGGAGCTAGTTCGCGGCGCGCAGTGAAAACCCAAATGCTCGACTTGAGTCGACGGTGGTGGACCCCACACGTCAGCGAGGCTTCGGTTTGAGCGTAGTTTTAGCGCAGTGAGAGAAGCCGTTTCTTCCGATTGAAAACGTATTTTCGATTTTTGAAAGATTTTGAAACCGACCAAATTCAAATGCTCATAACTTTTGAATCATCTGCCAAATGGAGTGAAACAAGTTTCTAAATTCGTATAAAATTCTGTAGTTTCAGAATATACAAAAATTTCTAAAGATGAGTAAAATGTGATTTTAGGAAAAATGAAATAGAAGCTTAAGTGTAATTAAGGTGTGAAGAATAAAATATTTTTGGGATGATCCAATTAAGGAAAAGTAAGTTTTTGTAGAATCTCTGAACTATGAGTATTCCAAATAAACCAAATGTTTCCTTGATACTTTATATTATATCATGTTGGCTAAAAAATGAATATTAAATATGAAAATGAAATTGGGGAAATGAAAGAAAAGACTAAAGTTTGAATGTTTAAAAGTTCATCCTGGTTAGCTATAATCATGGGGAGTTGCTCGCGTGAAAATGCTTAGAGAAAAGTATATGTGGTAGTTGGTTAGTTTAAGAAAAACAATGCTAGTTATAATCAAAGTAAATGTAATTTGCTTTGAACAAGTTCAAAATAACTTAAATCCACTTTTAAAATGTTTTTAAGACCATTCCCTGATGTCAGGAAGAAAATGGATAAAAGATGTTAAATAGTTTAGTAATAAATGAAAAGGAAAAATTGAAAGGTTATAAGTTAGTTTTCATGTTCATGTAGCCCTTTTCAACATATGATAAAATGAATTATATGAATGAGAAGAAATGTAAAAATGGTATAGAAGCACTTCACAAAGTATATTCTAGTAGATTCTGGGAAAATAATGATATTTTGTTAAGGTTTGTATGCAAAACAAGTTAAAGAAATAAGTCTACTTGTTATGTTTTGTTGAAAGATTGAAACAATCAAGCTTTTTCAACCATGTGTGAATAACTCATCCAAGTAAGAAATTTTGGAAGAATAGTGTAGAATTGATAACCAAAGTTTGTTCTACTAGATTCCAGAAAAATATTCTGTTTTAGGGCTTTAATTCACTTAGTTTTCATAAGAGCAATAACCTTAAGTGCTGTGGTTAAGCCCTTTTCCTTAGCCAGTTTTGTGGCTAAGTTTAAAATTCAACCAAGCCTTTTCATTCATAGTATTCAAGTTTCATCCAAATCCTAAAGGTTAAAAGAAGTTGTTAGATTTGATAATTAAAGTATGCTCTAGCTAATTCAAGACTCAAACTCTAATTTCTGTGGTTAATACTCATTAATCTTGTTAGGTTTATAACCCTAGATGATATAAATTTCAAAGTGCTTTCTTTTGTTCTTTTGAGAAAAACAGAGAGGGCTCTGTTTTTTGAGTGTTGCATCCTCCTAAGTGGCTAGTAAACAATCTTTTCTTTTCTCATAATTTTAGCATCTATAATTCGATGTTTGAATTTAAATATTTCATGAAGAGCAATTGCCTGCTTGATTCGAATTTTGTGTTTACTGCTTATCATCTGCTTTCTTTTGCCATTTGAAGTTGTTGATATTCTCTTTTGCTTCTTATTCGCAACAGTAGAGACCGACATCGTTGAAGAAGAAGAAGGTGGTTCTGCAGATCCAAATTTTATTATCGACAATGAATTGCAAGGCAAGCAACTCCTTGATCACGTTGAGCCCGATAATTCACCTACTATATGTTGTTTTTGCTTATGTACAAGT
This sequence comes from Otatea glauca, assembly GCA_036346275.1. Classification (NCBI taxonomy): domain Eukaryota; kingdom Viridiplantae; phylum Streptophyta; class Magnoliopsida; order Poales; family Poaceae; genus Otatea; species Otatea glauca. Next base: position 39,259,337 of record CM070725.1, read on the forward strand.
GCATGCGGATAATTCCCCTAAAAGTGCTAATTTGGGTTGGAACCGTAGTTAATCCTGTAAATTATGGTTTGCCTCAATCTGTATGGACTTGTGAACCTTGTAAACCTTAGTTGAACTAGACATATGTAATGTCGTTTTGGGTATAACCGCTAGCATAATAATATTCTGCTTTAGTCGCTTGTTGGTTTTCGTCTTTTTAACCGTCATATAATCTCTTGAAATTGGTTGGTGGTAGTTTGCTAAAACCTTCAAACAAAACTATGTTTTGACGCTGGTGATTATTTGGCGCTAGCCGTTGTGCAAAAGGATATGCACGTAGCTAGGGTGGAGTATCGCCCGTGTCAGATTAAGGACCGAGCAAATGGGATGTTGTAGAACCATGTTTCCGTGCAACCACAAGGGCTTGTATGGGCGGGTCTTAGCTTAATAAGTTGTTTAGACTTGGCTTTGCATCTATGGAAGGCGGGAGATTTGCACAGACAGTCCGGTCAGGCCTGTCTGTAGGGGTTTCTACATACCAATGCAACGGTGTACGCCTTGCCCTGGACAGAGACGTGTGTGTGTGCGATAAATGTGGATCCACGGCTTGGGTGTGTGTCTCTGTCTTCAGGGCGAGGGTTAACGTCCCGGGCTGGTGTAAAGCCATGTCTAAATAATGTAACAGCTTTGTATGATCTCCTTGCCGACACACCGAAGGAAGTGTGTTAACTGGCCTGGCGAAAGAGGTTGATCATTCCTTGTGGGTAAAGTGTACACCTCTGCAGAGTGAAAAATCTGATCGATTAGCCACGCCCGCGGTAATGGGCACCTGGGGAAAATCCTCCTAATGCTAGAGTTTTGGTGTTTTCAAAATGGGTTGGGACTTTGGTAACTGTTTTGCAACCTTCTTTTGTGTCAAAGGATCGACACCGGGATTATATGCAGTCGGGTAGACTGGGTTGAAATCGAGTATATTTTGCTTACAATTCTGTCTTTCAATTTCTTTATTAAAATGCGATGTTGCAATCTATTATGCTTATTTATTTAGTGTTTTATGCAACTGCAAAATAACCATAGCCTGTCATTTGTTCAACCTGCATAATTATTTATTTGCATCTGTGAACCAATATAAGTCTTGCTGGAGTACCAATGTACTCAATCTTGCATCTCTTGTCTCGGAGGAAGAAGATTGTGATCTGCGGACAACGCGTTCTTTCAGTGTGTCTCGGGGTTTCGACGATAGCCTCTTCTAGGTAGCCTAGTCAGTGCCTGAGGGTTTAGTGGGCAACCGCAAGGCTTTTTGGAGTTTCAGTTTCTTTTGGCTTTCCGCTTTTTAATTCCGCTGTTAAATGGTTTAAAATTTGTACAAAACCTTGTATAATTATTTCAGAATGTATGTTCTTCTGTGTTTATGTGTATGATTTTGATACGAATGTTGTAAACATGTGAGTGCTAGCTACTGATCCAGGGAATAGCACAGTAATCACATGGAGTTCCTGTTCTTCAGAACGGGGTCTCACACGGTTGGCTAAGAAATAACCTTCCCCAAAGAAATGCAATACTTGTGGTCTGTGTGTCAAAGATCTTTTTGTGGTTTCTGTACCGTACCGTATAAAACAAATTGCTCAACAAGCAGAAATGGAAAGGATGGGATGGCAAAAGAGTGGGCAATGTGATTTCTGTAGATCACGAGGAGTCTTACTGATCACCTGTTTGTCGATTGAGCAGAAGTGGTAAGAAAAAACAGTTCTGGTGTTGTCTTGTATCAGAGTTTCTGATATGTGAGATACGTCGAAAGCAGAGGGTTGGCGTCTGATGACTTTCTATAAACAATGCAGTACATGGGAGGTAAAAAAAGGAACATTATCTGTTATTTCCTTGTCAGATAGGCTTGCGTTGTGAAAGATCGAAAAAGGCACTAGAGGGGGGTGAATAGGAGCCAAATAAAATTTTCGAATAAACTCTCCCCCTAAAATTCAAACCATCAAAAGACCAGTAAGAAACTGCACTGGTCGGATGAACAGTACCCCCGACCTACAGAGGTCGGATGAATAGTACTCGGAATGAATAGTGTTCGGGTGAACAATACCTCCGACCAGCACTGGTCGGATGAACAGTACTCCCGACCTGAAATGGTCGGATGAACAGTGCTCGGACGAACATTACCCCCGACCAGATTAACAGTACCCCCGACCTGCGGAGGTCGGATGAACAGTACTCGGGTGAATAGTGTTCAGGTGAACAGTGCCCCCCTCCCCGACCTGCGGAGGTCGGATGAACAGTGTTCGGGTGAACAGTACCTCCGATCAGATGAACAGTACCCCCGACCTGCGGAGGTTGGATGAACAGTACTCGGGTGAACAGTAAAATCAGCACGATCTCAAAAACAGAAATCGATGTAACTTTTGATCGGCTGATCCAAAAACAGTGAAAATTGGTGTGCACCTCCCAAAGGATGTCAGGAACCTATTTCAATCAACAATCGAAGGAATTAATACCAAGGTTCCGTCCTTTTCAGTTTAACAAATGCCACACCAAAAACAGAGTCACGAACACAAACTTCACCCCTAACTTGCTGGTGGGAGTTGATGGTCAGAAATCCTTGGATGACTCTCCACAAATCAAAGCAAGTAAGTACACGAAGAAACAACCCTTCAAACAAATAGAAACACTATCTCAAAACTAGGCACGTAAATTGGTTTCTTGCAAAATGAATAGAAGAGGTTGTAGATTGCCTAGATGATTGGGATATGATCTATAGAAGATTCATCCAAAGAATCTTTCATCCTTGGCAACAAGAACCGAAGCCAATCAAGACTAAAGAACGCAAGTCACACGTTTACGCACTTTAAGAACACACGTTTTACTAACTTGCAACAAGAATGCAAGGATTGCCTACATGATTGAAAGCACCAAGTCCAGAGAAGAGTTCATCAATCATGAATTTCAACAAAGACTCAATAGCATGTAGAAGGAGATGAGGCAAATCCAAATTACGTAAAGTAAATTGCAAGTAAGTAAATGCGGAATTTAGATAACAGAATTTAAATGCGTAATGTAAATACGTAAGAGAAATGAAACAAGAATATAAATGAAGAACATTTCATTTCGGAAGGAGGTTTACAAAGCCTCACAACAAAGTGGGCAAAGCTCAAATGAGCAAAAAAACCTCGATCCTTCAGAGAGGGAGGCTGCCCTACCCTCTATTTATAGTGACTTGGGATCAATTCCCACCTTTGGATGTCCTGCTTCAATCCTAAGCCAACATCCAAGAGCCAGGATTTGATCCTTACACTGTCACTCTCAACAACTCTCAACTACTCACGTACACTTTCCTCACCTGCTCACCCCCAAGGAGACACCCTCTCCTGTCTATTCATAGCGTGCTTGGAACACTTACCACCCTTGGATGAGCCTCTAAACCCTAGAGCACTCCATCAAGGGCTAAGATTTTACCCACTCACAAAGCTATGCATGGGCTCACCCGAAACCCAACAACACAACGGGTTTTGCACGCTTTTCAACTCACACTAACTTGACCCGCTACTCTATCTTCCTGACCGCGATCCAACGGTCCTCCTAGATCGAGCAGCTCCAAGTTAGCATCTCATCCATTCCTTTGTCTTCTCGGCTTGCGCCTACTCCTGCCTCAATCATCTTTGGCGACACCTTGATCATCTGGACCTCAGCTCTCCCAGCCTAGTCCTAATCCCCTTCGCCTCACCATGACCTAGCTCCAAAGTCCTGCAACCATCATAGACAAGGAAACCACATCACATAACAATGTCCAACAACACATATCCATCTCAACAGACAGATATACACTACGCTGACCAACATAACCCCGACCACACGTGGTCTGACCACTGGTCTCCATCCCGACCAACCATGGTCTGACCACTGGTCTCCATCCCGACCAACCATGGTCTAACCACTAGTCTCCAACCAGCGAGAGACCTGACCACTCGGGGTCAAACGACTGGTCTCCGACTAGCCACAGACCTGACCACTCTGGGTCGGAAAACTGGTCTCCAACCAGCCAAAGCCCCGACCACTCAGGTCGGACGACCCGACCACTCGGGGTCGGACGACTGGTCTGCAACACAGCCAAAGCCCCGACCACTCAGGTCGGACGACCCGACCACTCGGGGTCGGACGACTGGTCTCCAACCAGCCAAAGCCCCGACCACTCAGGTCGGACGACTCGACCACTCGGGGTCGGACGACTGGTCTCCAACCAGTAACTCAAATTGCTCTAGCTCGAAAAACAATCCAAATCAAACTCAAACTTGAGCACACCTTACTCAAATAAAGTCAAATACTCATCACAAACATGGATGGACCTCCACATTGTCCTTCAATCTCCCCCTTGATGAGTATATTGACAAACCACACAAAAGGCATAAATTTGAGTTTGAATGAAAGAAGAAGAAAGCAATTTGATTGCAAAGCCAAACTTGGTCCAGAGAGAAAGATATAAAAATATGACCAAGTTGGCAGAAAGAATTTAGAGCAAGACCATGAAAAGAGCAAGTTTTCAACAAAAGCTCTAAAAACCAATCATAAGTGTCAAATGTGATTATGATCCATAAGAGATAGCAAAGATTTACAAAAATCATAAGAACCAACAAGCTTTCACATTTCTATCTCCACCTTTTCTACATTTTAAATGATGCCTTTTCTACATTTTCTCCCCTTTTGGCAATATAGGCATCAAAAGAATTTTCTCCTCTTTTATGTATGCATGAAATGCAACCTAAGGAGCTTTGAAGATTATCCAAATGATCATAATGACAAGATATGACACCAAGCTTATTAATCTCAGATTATGACCAAACTAAGACATGTCCAAGTGCAAATAACAAATTTTGCTCATAAGCGAAGTTTTGAAAATGTATCATTTTTAGCAAGATTTGACAAGAGCAAAACTTAGCAAAGTTTCAAAACTAGAAGCAAAACCACTCAGGGATCAAATGAAAAACCTAGAGTTCAACCTACTCAACACTTTGGGGAATTTTGAAGTGCATATTAGGTCCTTCGAGCCCATTTTTCAATTTATGCAAATTTTCTTTAAGACTTCAAAAAACATAGTGGGGTGCAAATGTTTGACATAATTTGCATTCTTTACCCACTTATGTGTTTGATATTTGCAAAAAAAATTTTATTGACTCAAGCCATTTTCGATCATCTCAAGAGTAACTCTTAAGAGAATGATCTTGGTCATACACAATATATTCCAAGTTCATCCCAAATGAAATGGGAGGCAGTCTCGAGAATATAAAGTGCTGAAATCAATTTTGCACAAAAGTGTCAATTTTTTTTTTAATTTTCAATTTAGCACATATAAGCAATTCTGAAGGACTCAAATATGGATCAAGCAAGTTTCACCCAAGTTGCTATAGGGACTCTAGAGAATTCCAAAATTTCACAATTCATGGTAAAAGCTCTTAGAGAAGAAACTTAGTAAGTAGAAGCAACATGTTTCATCAAGTTTTCATTTAAAGCTTTTAAGTTTTTCAGATTTCAATGAACATTAGCTTGATAAATGAACTTGGACATATCTAAGCTAGAGATTTTCTTCGAAACATATAGCATGATGTATTTCACGAAGATTGAGTCAAATGCATAATAGACAAAGCTCATAAAACGAAAAATGCAGTCTAAATGCAATGCATGAACAGATTCCCAAACTCCCCCTCAACAAAAGAATCAATTTTAAGCTCAAATCTGGTTAAAGTTGAGTTATTATCAAGGTTAGGCATAAAGAAAAACCGAATGAACTCAATAACAACCAGAAAAAAAACAGAATGAGGAGAAGAAGTCGAGAAACTGCAAAACTGGATGGCTATTGAGCATAGATAAGATAGAAGAGACTCACTACGGCTCGGGCTCGCTCTTATCTTCCCAGTGACATATAGGAAAGTGACTCTAGATCCCAACTAAGGAGTGCACACACACACTGTCTACCTGGAGGTCCAAAACACGCTAGACTTAAAAGACCGTGAGGGAACTCAACCTAGAGAGAAGAGAGAACAGCTAATCACGCATGATAGCAACCTAAAGCACAAGATAAGAGGTCCATGCGAGGCATGCCAGAAGTCTAAGTGAGTGAACTCAACTTAAGAAAACAAGCCCAAAGTCACCCAGAAGAAGAAAGGAAATGCTGGAAGAAAATATATAGTACATAATATACAAACCAGCTCCCCCTCAAGAAATGCCATATGAGCTCATAAACCCAAGCTCAAATCCCCCTGAACACACTCAACTCCCCTTGAGGCACACTCTAAAACTCTCACCTCACAAGAGATAGGTAGAAAGCTAGATGAGAAGAGATAAGATCTAAAACCACATGGTCTCTAAGGAGCAAGATGGCTCAAGGTAAGAAGCAACCTAACTATGCTAGAAGTCCAACCAAAAGACTCTAGACAAACAGGACACAAGCTCTACCTACAAAAGAACCACAACCTCCTAAGAGACCCATCACTATCATCAACATTTTCAAAGGTACTTACCTACTGCAGTGTAGTGCAAGTGGTGGCAAATGACCTGAAGTGTATCCAAAAAGCAAAGGAAGAAGACTTAGAGATATTCCTAGGATGATGGTCTCCTCACCAGAAAGCCTACACACATGCATCCAACAAATCTATGCTTTGAATCAAGGGTTAAGCGGATCCAGGTCCTAGGCACGAATGGACAAGATACATGAAAAGTGTGGCAAACGATCATCTAGAGCATGAACATGATGCAGAAGGTAATGTAAGATCATGTATCACAACCAAGCTAAAGATAGCATCAAGATCTATATATCCATAGACAACAGTGAAAACATATCCACATGATAAACAACATCAAGGTGCATCATAGCACTGTCATGCTGGCAGAAGAAGCTAAGCAAGGTGCATTACAGCAACAAAATGCTAGCAGGGATCATGTGCAAGCCTAGGAATACACAGATCAAGATACTACCCTAAACATGGCAATGAGCATGTAAATGAAGAAATACCATAATGAAGCACAACAACATGCTACTAGATATAACATGAGCAAGATGAATGAAGACAACCAAAGAGGATCATGCATAAAACAAATCAATTAGCAACATCAAGATCCATTTATCCATAGTCTCAATAACAATATTTACATACTGCGAAAAAACCCCGTCAAAACAAGACCAAACAAAAGGTCATGAGGACACAGGCAGCATGAAAGTAAATGGTGACAATGGACACAAAGATGAGAAGCTACTTATGGCAACACTCTATGCATGATGATGAATACATGCCATGAATGAAGAACACAAGCTCATGCAAAATAGGTATTAAGCATATAAGCATAAAGGACAATAAAAGGTGATCATGAACAATATAAGTCATACAGCGGCAGCTAGATCATATAACCCTAATCTCATGAAAGGCACTCACATATAGCACAAAGTCTGACAAACAAAGTCTAAACAAGGCTAATCATGGATGTAATAGAAAATCAGGGTCATATAACCTAGATACTACTCATGACAAAATAAAGTAAATGATACATAGCACGTGCCCATAGTTAATACAAATGCTCATACCAAATGAACAATATCATGGACAAGATAAAAACAAGAAAATCACATGCTGGGAAAGAGCTCATGAATTTAGGATATAATACATGAAGCACAAAGATGGTTGGGGAAAACATGCTATGGCACAAAACAAGACAGACAAAAACTAACAAGACTTAGCAAAGTACATATAATACACATGGGAGCAAGAGCAATCACAACATGTCATGGAAATGATGATCACAAGTATAACCGACATGAGGGTATGAAATAGCTCACCATGGAAGTGAAAGTCCCCAATGCTGTTATCATGAAGCTCAACACTTGTGGAGCAAAACACGAGGCAAACAAAGTTAAAAGTACATGCAGGTTAGCATGATGCTCATGATGGTCATGTAGGAAGATCCAATCCTCTAGAGACAAGCCGCAAAGGCCAACTCGGAATTCACATCGAGTGCCAACATTGAAAAGCGACAAAACGATCCTAGATGAGATTAGTAAAGATCAACATGACCAACATACTTACATGCAACTCTTGCCGTGAGTGGGTACCTCGAGGAAAAACGAGGTCCACTACTTATGCACGGCGAAGATGATGCCTCAGGACAACTCATGGACTAAGAATCGAACTAAGAAAGGACAAGTCCACAAGATGACCCAAATCCACTCCACTAGGCAGTGATCATATCCTCAAGCTAGCCTCAAGCGACTCATGCCATGAAAAAGGCAAGAGGCACTTAAAAGCATCATTGCATAGACATGACACAAGGAATTGACACAAGAGGGAAAGATAACTCAGTACTGGATAGAGTGAAGACTTGAGAACCCAATACTGAACCACTCAACGCCTCAGTACCAAATGCATCAAGAAGAAGGCGGACTCGAGTGTCTCTCGACGCTTAACCCAAACAAGATCGGTAGCGACTCTAGTAGATCATCTAGGAGCTGAAACTGGGTTGGACTGCCGTGGTGCAAAAGCCGAACCACCCCAGTGAAGCTGCCTAAGACTCTTACCAGAAAACGCCACACGCCGCTGATATGTACCTCGATGGGAAAAACGAGGAATATCGGAAGGACGGCGATGACCGACCCACGAATAGCTCCAAGACTAAAACTCAAGAACCAAAGGGAAACCGAGTCTGGGCGCCCCCAAAACAGCGACTCTCTAACTTTGTCTAGAAGTAGTGTGTGCCTTAGGAGCACTCAAAGTCCAGGGATGACCTCAATACCCCTAAGAGCAACAACACGCTCACGCCGAGTGATCTTGGCGTGCACAAAGCAAATCTACTAGGTGACCATCCTTCTTACGGAAGGTGCATGTGTACTTCGCCTTGCTAGAGGCGTAAGCAGCAGAGTAACACCCTTCTCGGTCAAGTCCTATGGACAACCCCAAAGACCTAAACACGGTGGTGCTCACTCGGAGCTACCACAATCTCACCACTCTTGGAGCCGCGCACAATGGTGGGAGGATGCGCCGGCGTGCTCCAAGGGATCAAATCCTAGACCTTGATTGAATCTACTAATCTTGGATTGGTCTAGAATAAGATTGAGCTTCTTCTTGCCTCCAACAAACTTCTCGAGAGTGCTCATAAGATCTGGCAATCTCGAAAGAAAGAAGCACAAGAAGAGCAGGAGAAGAAGAAGAAGAACCGGAAAGATGAGCTCTCTCGGCCGTGCATTTTTCTCCTCAAGACGGCTGCCTCAATCTTGAGGGCCTCACAAGAAACGCAAGAGGCGCATTTCTAATTCTATTGGCTTGGTCTTCTAATTTCTTCCTAAGTTCGACATTGATTTTATCCAAGTCCCCCTCAATCACAGAACATCGCAAGCAACTTTCTTGTGACTTATCTAGTAAGTCCTTAGCAAGTTTAGCACACTTGACATTTAAGGATTCATTGTCAAGTTTTAGTTGCCTCTGACCCTCACATGAGTATTGGTTCCTTAGAAGCATGCATTTCAAGTTCATCGTTTCTAGAAGAAAGCTTCCTAAGGTGATCGCTCATGGCATCAATTTCGGCAAGCAATTTAGGGCAATTAGCACAAGAAGGAGTAGAGTGAGCAGGAAGAAAACTAGCCTCAACAGGAATAGCATCAACAGGACTAGTGCTAGCATTCTTCAACCTAAGACCATCAAGCTCAGCAAGCACACTATCATGTATGGTCCTTAGGTTCTCCAACTCCAGAAGAACAGCATCACAGAGAACACAGTCATCAGTGACTCGGGAGGGAGAAGATCTAAGTGAAGCTAACTCCCGAGTCAAGGTACCTACTTCCTTCTCAAGCTTCGTACACCTAGCTCTAGCTCTAGCATAAAATTTTCCTAATTTGCAGAAAGCTTCGTTGAGCTGGTCATTGGAGGGTACCTCATCCGAAGTCATTTGTAGAGCTCGAGTCGCTGATGTCGTTGGTGTCGGCCATGAAGCACATGCCGGAGAAGTCGTCGCCGCCCTTCTTCTCTTGCGGATCATCCTCGCCCTCGTCGCTCCATGTCTCCGTGTCGGAGAGGTTGATGTCGTCAAGCGCGGCGAGGACGCGGTGGAAGAGCTTCTTGTTCTTGGAGAAGTTGCGGTACTTCTTCTTCGCCGGCTCACGAGCTGGGGCCTTCTTGTTGCGGTTCTTGTTGATGTGGTCGTTCTTGCCCGAACCGCCTTGTTCGTTTTTGCCCTTCTCCAGCTTGGGAAAGTTTGCTCGAATGTGGTTGGGGCCACCACACTCGAAACAGGTGATCATCCCACCTCTCTTCCTCTCTCTCACTCTCTTGTATGCATATGAAAATTTGCGAGCAAGAAGAGCAAGCTTATTTTCTGGAAACTTTTCCAGTTGGTCATCGCTTAGCTTACAAAGGGCGGAGAGAGAGAAACCAACAGAAGAATCAGAAAGAGAGGATCCAATGGGATCGATGACCAAAGCCATCGACTGAGACTTCGTCTTCCGCGAGACGACATCGATCTCATGATTCTTGAGGCGGGAATAAAGCCCGTCAAGAGTCAAGGTCGACAGGTCGGTGGTGTCCTTGATGGTGGTCACTTTCATTTCCCAAACACGAAGATCAAGTGCGGTTAAGAAATGTCGAGCATTATCCGAGTCAGGGTATATGCAACCGACTGCTCGGAGGTCGCTCAAAATCTTCGTAAACCGACCAAAGCACTCGTTAAGACTCTCACCAGCGTGCTGTTCAAACTTGTTGAACTCACGCTAGAATTGGTTCTGTCGAACCGTCTTGATTTGGGTAGTGCCCTCATGGTAAGCATCGAGGGTCACCCAAATCTCATGAGCAGAACGAAGGTGAGAAATCCTATCATACTCACTGCGGCTAAGACCTTGTATGAGGATGTTCCTTGCTTTAGCGTTTGCCTCAACGTCAGCCATATTTCCAGCCGTGACGTTTTCATCAGCTGGAACCTCATACGGGAGTTTCACCTTCTGTCATATCATGAAGCCCTGGGCAGTGATGTATGACTCCATCCGCGATTTCCAAAACGGAAAATCAACTTCAGCAAAAATGGGAGGCTTGGTGGAATACTTGTCCATCGCCATGGCTCTTGAGACCGGTCAAGATCTAGAAAGAGCGAACCGCTCGATACCAATTGAAAGATCGAAAAGGCGACTAGAGGGGTGAATAGGAGCCAAATAAAATTTTCGAATAAACTCTCCCCTAAAATTCAAACCATCAAAAGACCGAAAGAAACCGCGCCTTTGGTCGGGTATTTCGATCGGATGAATAGTACCCCGACCTACAGAGGTCGGATGAGCGATACTTGGAATGAATAGTGTTCGGTGAACAAGATACCACCAAAGACTGTCGGATGGATGAAAGTACTCCGACTGAAATGATCGGATGAATGTACTCCCGACCGAAGTGGTCTGATGAGCAAGATACTCATGTGAATAGTGTTCGCGAACAGACTACCCTGCCCGATGAATAAGATACCCGACTGCGGAGGTCGGATGAACAAGATACTTTCGGATGAATAGTGTTCGGGTGAACAATAGAATCAAGACGATCTCAAAAATGTAAATCGATGTAACTTTTGATCTACCGATCCAAAAGCAGTGAAAATTGGTGTGCACCTCCCAAAGGATGTCAGAACCTATTTCAATCAACAATCGAAGGAATTAATACCAAGGTTCCGTCCTTTTCGGTTTAACAAATGCCACACCAAAAGCAGAGTCACGAACACAAACTTCACCCCTAACTTGTCTGGTGGGAGTTGATGGTCGAAATCCTTGGATGACTCTCCACAAATCAAAGCAAGTAAGTACGAAGAAACAACCCTTCAAACAAATAGAAACACTATCGAAAACTAGGCACGTAAATTGGTTTCTTGCAAAACTGAATAGAAGAGGTTGTAGATTGCCTAGATGATTGGGATATGATCTATAGAAGATTCATCCAAAGAATCTTTCATCCTTGGCAACAAGAACCGAAGCCAATCAAGACTAAAGAACGCAAGTCACACGTTTACGCACTTTAAGAACACAGCTTTACTAACTTGCAACAAGAATGCAAGGATTGCCTACATGATTGAAAGCACCAAGTCCAGAGAAGAGTTCATCAATCATGAATTTCAACAAAGACTCAATAGCATGTAGAAGGAGATGAGGCAAATCCAAATTACGTAAAGTAAATTGCAAGTAAGTAAATGCGAATTTAGATAATGTAATTTAAGTGCGTAATGTAAATACGTAAGAGAAATGAAACAAGAATATAAATGAAGAACATTTCATTTCTGGAAGGGAGGTTTACAAAGCCTCACAACAAAGTGGGCAAAGCTCAAATGAGCAGCAAAAACCTCAGAACCTTCAGAGAGGGGAGGCTGCCCCTACCCCTCTATTTATAGTGACTTGGGATCAATTCCCACCTTTGGATGTCCTGCTTCAATCCTAAGCCAACATCCAAGAGCCAGATTTGATCCTTACACCGCACTCTCAACAACTCTCAACTACTCACGTACACTTTCCTCACCTGCTCACCCCCAAGGAGACACCCCTCTCCCTGTCTATTCATAGCAGGCTTGGAACACTTACCACCCTTGGATGAGCCTCTAAACCCTAGAGCACTCCATCAAGGGCTAAGATTTTACCCACTCACAAAGCTATGCATGGGCTCACCCGAAACCCAACAACACAACGGGTTTTGCACGCTTTTCAACTCACACTAACTTGACCCGCTACTCTATCTTCCTGACCGCGATCCAACGGTCCTCCTAGATCGAGCAGCTCCAAGTTAGCATCTCATCCATTCCTTTGTCTTCTCGGCTTGCGGCTACTCCTGGCCTCACCATCTTTGGCGACACCTTGATCATCCGGACCTCGGCTCTCCCGGCCTAGTCCCGATCCCTTCGCCTCACCATGACCTAGCTCCAAAGTCCCGCAACCATCATAGACAAGGAAACCACATCACATAGCAATGTCCAACAACACATATCTATCTCAGCAGACGATATACACTACGCCGACCAACATAACCCCGACCACACGTGGTCCGACCATCGGTCTCCATCCCGACCAACCATGGTCCGACCACCGGTCTCCATCCCGACCAACCATGGTCCGACCATCGGTCTCCATCCCGACCACTCGAGGTCCGACCACTAGTCTCCAACCGGCGAGAGACTGACCACTCGGGGTCGACGACCGTCTCCGACCACCACGGACACCGACCACTGGGGTCGGACAACCGGTCTCCAACCACCCAAAGCCCGACCACTCGGGTCGGACGACCCGACCACTCGGGGTCGGACGACCGTCTCAACAACACACCAAAGCCCCGACCACTCAGGTCGGACGACCCGACCACTCGGGGTCGGACGACTGGTCTCCAACCAGTCAAAGCCCCGACCACTCAGGTCGGACGACCCGACCACTCGGGGTCGGACGACTGGTCTCCAACCAGTAACTCAAATTGCTCTAGCTCGAAAAACAATCCAAATCAAACTCAAACTTGAGCACACTTTGCTCAAATAAAGTCAAATACTCATCACAAACATGGATGGACCTCCACATGGTCCTTCACGTTGTTTACTCTGAATGATCTTCATTATTGGTTGGTGATGCACTGCAAGTGACTGTATACTTTGTTTATCTTCTTCTTCGAGAACACGTGTATACTTTGATTTTTGAAAGCACTGACTCTGAATGTACAACAGCTCATGGCCATCTCCTGCTGTATGTCAATTCTAGATAAGAGTTGATGCTTGATCTTCGTCTCTTGAAGTGATCATTATGCTGTTGTAAAAACTATCTGTTGATTTGATTCTTTTTTCCCTGAAGTGCTGCACGTTCAGCAATTCGCAATAAGTTCAAATAGTTTCGAGAGATTGAAAAACTTGCTCCATGACCTAGAAGAAAGAATCTGAGTTCATTACTGTTTGCGATTTCTACGGATCACTGGACTCCATCTCAAAACCTTGAAATAGAAGGCTGAAATCCGAAGGTGATTTTGTCATCCGGCGATACTTTTGAGGTCCCGGAAACAGACGACGACGACTCCTACAGTCCTACATTACTCTGCAGTATCTGTTTCAATATATTACTCTGCAGCCTACACCATATGATTTCCATATACACAAAGACATACATACACACGACGTCGTTTTTAATTCTGCCACGCTGAAAGTAACATATATTGCAATCCATATAGTACAAATTAAGACGAAAAGCAGCAGGTCTTCTTTTCTTTTCTTTTCTTTTTCGAGCTATATATGCAACCATACGGGTCGTATCATACGTGGTAAGCAGCGGACTCATATATAAAGACATTTCCAAGTCTTGCAAGTCGGTCTAAAAAAACTCACCTGGATGCTAAATACTCCTCTGTTAAAAGATATATGATGCTTTGGGTAAGATGCCGTCTCTATTAACTAACTTTGACTATCAATTTTTGTATTAATTTGTTAGATAAAAGTATAAAGATATAATATTCTAAATGTACTTCTCATCACAAATCTATTGATATTATTTCATATGTTAATCTAAATAGTATTTTACATAAAAGAAGTTTGGCCGCTTAAGTTCTAAAACTTCGTATATTTGTGAAAGCCCAGGTACGGAGCACTCGAGCCATGCAGCTTGCATTCGGAACGTTCGGGAACTTATTGCCGCAGTTGGCAAGCACGCAATTGTGCGTGCTGTCTATCCGCGTTTGAATCTCCAGACCAACACGGATGCTCACCATTTTATTGATGCTCACCATTTTATCTGGGTATATACACGAGTGCATGTTCAGTAGAGCATTGTGTATCCATGCTACGGAGATCATAGAACCTCAAAAAAAGTTCTTTGTGTTTATGGGACGTGCACGCAAGTGTGTACGTGTGAGGCGTGAGTATGGTGTGGGTGAGTTGTATGTGTTCTTGTATCATTGTGTTAGTGATAGATTTATGGATTCTCTCTAAATTTCAGTAGCATACAAGGAATTAATAAAAAAAAAGTAGCTGAGTCAGCTCAAGCTTGTAGGCGGGATGAGAATTCTCCTATTTGGCTAGCTAGTTTCCCAAGTTATATTTAGCACTTGGTGCTTGTTGACCATGCTATAACTCATATTTAATCAATGAAATCTCTCTTCCCTTAAAAAAAAGAGATACTCCCCTCGTTTTTGAGCTGACGATGTTTTAGAATTTTACACTTCAACTAATGTGCAAGTAGAAATAGTCAAAGAGGGAGCAGGCAAAGCATGTCGTTCATAATGGAAAGAAAGACACCACTGCTTCTCTCTTTGTTAGACCGCCGGCGCGAACACAATGATCTCTGACCAAGACCAGAAGAAAGTTGTGAACCATAGTCAGTAGTTAGGGATGGAGTAGGGGCATAGAATACATATGATGAGCTACAACAATGGTTGTAGAGCCTAGCATAGCAAGGTTAAGAGATAATTGAGCATGCCATGATGTTGTTAGGTTTTTATAGAGACCCTTAAAGCCTTGTCCTATAAATGTACTCTTATGAGCCTCTAAAATATCTTTAAGTCTGTGACCACTTCATCCTTTATTAGCTCACTTATTGCTATTGAATAGTGTGTGTTACTCTATTCTATAGTAATAAATAACACTAGAAATAATAAATGGTAGAGATATACAAAAAAAAAGTTAAATATTATATCAAAATTATAGAATGACATGTACTTAAAAACAAAGTTTGAAAGGTAGAATAACATGTATTCAAGAATGAAGAGAGTACACGTTAGTCGACCCAACTGTGAGTCTAAGTTGGGCTCCTCCGGAGAAGTCTACCATTGGAAGTCCAACACCTCGTAAAAAAATAATAATAATGAAGCCCAACACAAGGGAGACAGCTAAATTAACAAACATGAGAATGGTGAAGCGAGCTTGTCATTAAATTTACATAGCTATGCCTGGCCATCGAACCTGTAAACCCAAAATGTAAACAAAACTTCAGCCTCGCCCACATATCCATTGGGTTGGGCTTCAAGCATTCAACTGGCGAGACACTAGCCAGACCAGGCAGGGCACGCTCAGATCAAGATTTTTTTTTAAAAAAAATAACATCTTTTTTTTATCAATTTTACATAATTAATACGCCAAATTTTTTTTACAAAAATAGGCCTCTGTAGTCATTTGAAATAGTGATAGACACTATATCGATATTTGAAATAGTGACAGAGGCACTGTCGCCAAATGAATGGATGATAGTAATGGCGACAGAGCATGTTGCCATTTTGCAACATTGCCAAATGGCAACAAAGACCATCCCTTAAATCAGAATAAATTTGCCTCTCTTTCGAATAAATTTGCAAAAACAGTCTCCTCTCTGACCACAAAAGGTGCTGCAGGCGACATGTGTCCCATGTCACGCTTGTGTATCGCATTTGTTATATAAATGTAGAGAGGTTGAGTGTTGTTTTTATTTTGAACAAACAATTTGAAGCCCGACGTGACACTTCATAATAAAGGTGTGAATTATATGGCGCGTAGGGTTTGGTGAAGTGTATATATTTGCATTGCTACTCTTAGGTATAAATGGCAACATTCACGAACCATCGACACAAACTAAAGCTAAGATACATATGCATCTTTTTGAATGGAAACACTAGAGGAATGAAAAAGAAGTCAGGCTTGCGGACATGCATCCTATGCGTCCGGGTCCATTGGTGTCTTTCCTCTAGAGAGCATCATGTCGCGGGCATTGGCCTTCTTCCAATTACTTCCATACCAATCACCCAAAACTCGTCTTCTAGGTCCAGCTTAGGCTCATTCTAATCTGACATAACCTCACCTTGAGCATGGCATCGGGGACCATTGGCGCCTTTCCCTTTTCTTCCCCCCTCTCAGCCTTTGTCTTGTCCTCAGGATGTATGGTTTCCAACGTGTGAAGGTCTTAGACACTTTAGTGTAGTTCAACATGTATTTTCGCTCGATGAATGCCCTGTCGTACTTCTTAGGCCCATTGATCTATTGGAAGAAGTAGCACATCTCTGTGGACTGGGAATATTCACAAATGATATTAGCGATACATAAAAATGCAATATGCAATGTGAAATATTAACACGCAACAATCACTTACACGTATATCCGAGCATGTGCAGTACGTCTGGGTGGTAGTGTCTGGATGTGTAGACTGAATAATCTACGCGGGATCACCACACTCGCACAGCGGCAGTGGAAACACCGGTGGTACATGTGCATCCTTGCAATAACTATCAATGTAGGTTTTCATCTTCTTGGGAACCCACTTGCACTTACGAAGCATCTCTGCATAGTCCAACATCCCCAACACTGACAGAGTTATCTCGTCTACCTCTCTTCTCTTCTCTCATTTTAAGAATAAGTTCGAGTGGGGTGTTACAATGTTGGTGAAGTGTAACATCCCAAAATTTGGGTTTTCAAAAATCTTTTGTTTAGTTCATCTTTCCAAAAATCCCCGCGGATTTTCTCTCTTTAATAAAGCTTAATCTAAAATTTTCTAATGCTAAAATAATTTAATTTGACTAATATAAACTTCAATTAAAATAAATTTAGTTTTATTTGAGTTCATCGTGCTTCAAGGAATTTTCTATAATTTTTTAAAGATTTTTCGGAGTTCGTTTGCTATTTATTTGGAATTAATTTAAATTAAGCATTTTGTTAAATTTAATTAAATACTGCAAAATTTTAAATAAAGTTTGGTTAAAAATAATTTATTTGAGCTCCAAATGTCTTAAAATATTTTCTGGAATTTTTTAGAATTTTTCTGGTATTTTTATTGCTCTAAACGAATTATTTTAATTCGGAAATTGTTCTAAATCCACGTGGCAGCTCCATAGGCGGCCACGTCATCGCCCAGCCTCAGCCCTCAGATATCCATCCGACGCACCAGAATGCGCCACGTCATCCCTTTACTGTTTATTGCACGCCTGGTGTTCCATCCGATCCGTTTTCAATCCAAATTCGGTTTTTCTTCGTGTCTCCTTGTAGGGCACGACTCCCTAGCCTATATAAGTGTCCTAAGATGCCTCCCACGCACCCCTAATCCCCAGAGCTCCTCCCAAACCCTAAAAACTGCAGCCATTGTCTTCCGGTGTGCCGCCATCGTCGGCCGATTTTGGCATCGCGTTCCCTGTCATCTCGGTGAGTTTTTCTGAAATCCGCTTGTGTCATCTCGTGCCATATGGTCCAGTCTAGCTCTCCACCAAATTTTGTGCAGTTTCATCTGGGAAATCAAAAGTTACGGCCGTTCCAATCTCGAATCTTGTCGTCGCCCGTTCTCCTTCGTTTTTGCGAGTTTGACCCTGAAATTTATTCTGTAGACTAATCTTGATGTCCTCTACCTGGTGCTCACCCTAACTCAAGGTTTTGTCCTCGGGATTGCTGCATAAAATTCAATATTCCCGATCGGTTTCGCGTGACGCACGTGAGAAAATTTCGCCGTCGTTCCCGTTGATCCAGAAGGTAAAACTCAGATCCGTTCGCGTCATATTGTGCCAAATGATCCCAGATAGCTCTCTGAAAAATTTGGTTAGGTTTCATCTATTATTTTAATAGTTATAACCGTTTGATCTATTAGCTTTAGCAGCCATTCATCGGTAGTTTGTGAACTGTCCATTGGGTTGCCGCCAAATCCGCTTATACCGTTGAGATCTTCTCGCCGCGTTCTACGTGGTGCTCACTTCCCCTTTGCTGTTCCATCCACCAAAAATTTTAATATTCGTTAGCCGCCGCCTTTCGTCAGTGCCGCGCGCCGTCTTTTGCCGCCAACCATCTTAGTTCGCCTTGGTCGTGTCATCATGTCCAGTAGGCCATCATTCTCTGATTTGCTCATCTTTAGAGTTCATTTGATCTTCGGTTGCCATCAATGCCATATTCTAGAATTTACCCGTCGTCGTTCGATCCAGTTCTTTTATTATCGGTTCGTGTTTCGGTTAGCCATCCTTGGTAATCTTTTATCGCAGAGCCAACCCTACCTATCCTATCCCTTTGCCAAGTGGATCTATCCGTGAGTCGTTCCTCTCAAACCCTAACTTAACCTTGCGTCCAATCTGTCGTTGACGATGCATCATGTCATGTAAACCTCACAACTCGCAGATCAATCCTGAGCCATATCATATCCTTGCTACTATATCATTGTACCGATAATCGACATCTCATCTTTGCATGAGTGTCCTGTCATTGCTTCGCTATCTTTGCATGTGTGCATGGTCGCAAAAGCGCTAGTGCAATATCATCATCCTCTCTATCGCCTTATTGTAATCTAACCCCATCACCTATGAGTTTAGCCTTGTCTTCATTTTCTCGCGGCCTTGTCATCGTCAAGCCTCTTGATCGACGTATGACCGATCTCGATCGAATCGCATGAATGTCGACCCTTGTCCATGTCCTATTCTTGAAAATCTAATCGCCATTGACCTAGAAGTCATTCGTGGACTTGGTCGATAGACCATTGGCCATATGTCATATCCTTATGCCATATCTAATCTATTAGTCTATCTTTCTTTTGTTTGATCAGTATATCTGCTTAGTCAACAAAATCATCATTGAGCATCGACTTAGTTCATTGCGAACTAACGTATCTTTATGGACCGGTTTATAGATCGAGAGCCCATATGTCATTGTCTATCCAATCAAGATAATAACTTCGGAAGAAATATTCTTTGGAATATTATTATTTCTTTCTCGATTATCGGTCTTTTCCTTTTGATGTATTCAAAGCTCGTTCTCTTTGTCTAATCTCGATCTAATCCATTCAAGTTCCTAAATTCATCTAAGCCTTTGTGATCCAATACTATCCGTCCTCAATTTGGATTTTATTTGATTTATCTTTTGAGTTGGTTTGTATTTGCTTCTTCTTTAATCGTTAGACGCATCGTCCGAAAGTTGTTCTAAGGAGCTGAAGATTAAGAAGGTAAAGATTGAAGATCGAAGATCAAGAATCAAAGATAAAGAGTAAAGAACAGTAAAAATCGCAAGGGCCAGGCAAGTTATGCTTTGATCATGTTGAACCCATGTTTATAAAATTGCTATATTTGTTTTACCCTATTACATATTATTTCAAGTGTACAGTTGTTTCAAATTAAATTGGGACTTAGCTATTATACCAATTTGATCTACACCCTACCTTGTCATTTGTATGCCATGATCTATTGTCACCCTAGATTGGTTCAATATAGTTGGTTAGTAATTATAATCAACATGGGATGGTTAGTCCGTATTAGTTGCTTAGCCATGCCATGTCATCACATGTATTGGAATCATTGATAATAAATCTTGATTAATGGAATATGGAACAATGTTATGAACTTGTGTGTCATGTGGGATCACACGATGAGATTGAGTTGTTGTGACGAGTCATGTCACGCAACAATGTTGAATTGTCGATGGCACGTGGTGCTTGGTAATCAACTTGGGTGATAATCACTTAGATTGGGGCAAGTGACAAGGGGCGAGTATGCCAAGGTGGGCCCGATGGGCAGAAGGTATGTGGATGTCTTGCCTCGATCACACTAAGGACTTAACCTTGCAAGCCTTTGACCTGAGTCAGTCATGCAACCACATGTCTGGTATGGGCCAGCCTAGCTGCTTAATTTGCAATGTCTTAACTTTGGTACTATCGTGGTCGGTGTGAGTTCCCGAGTTATGGAGTAATTCACATGGCGCAAGAGGGGGGCCCTGGATGTGGTAACCAGTCCCACCAGTGTTGAAACCTTAGCGGGTAGTATCGGGTTAAGCCAGAGCATTGTAAAGGCTTTGTCGTGATCTCTCTGCCGGCACACCAAAGGAAGTGTGCTAATAGCTTGGCAACAAGGGACGATCATGTCGTGTGGGTAAAGTGCATAACCTCTGCAGAGTGTGAATCTATTCGAATAGCCGTACTCGCGGTATTGAGCAATGCTCGGGAATTACAGTTAAGGGCTAGACTTTTGTTAAACAAAACTTATTGGGATGGCAGGATGCCATGGAAAGTGGAAATTGACTTAGGTTTGGAAACTTGGTTTACTTGAAAATTTGAATCTATCTATTATCGTTATTTGTTTTACGCTTTACAATCTATTTATTGTATTTGTTCATAAATGCCGCCATCGCAAAATAGCCATAATAGCCTTTTCCTTTGGAATAAGCCTTGCATATAGTTACATAGAATTGCATTCTGTGCACAACTTGTTGAGTGCTTTATGTACTCAGCCCCTTGCAACACACAAAATCATTAGTTGAGGAGAAGACTACAACTTCGAAGGAGGAGAAGTTCTACGAGGAGGCGAATATCTAGGAGTTGAACCTTGTCAGTTGCCTGTGGCATATTGATGGGATTCGTCGACATTCTTCATTCCGCTGCTATTTATTTAATTTGAGTTGAAGCCACCAAGGCCTCGCAAGTGTAAGTTTGACCTAAAGGTCGTTTAATAGTTCTATATTAATAGATGAAGTCTTTATTTATTATTCCGTTGTGTATGATTGTGATATTTCATTTATGTTGAGACTGTGTGCACTAGCGTGATCCTGGACTAGTGCTGAATACACAGAGGGTCCGGATTTGCATATTCGGGTCCAAACATGAAGACTACCATATTTTTATAGCCGGTTATTGTGTAGTGTCGCCTAAGTAAATTTGAGTGAATGGAAGTTGTAGTGAAGTTCATCAAAAAGAATATATGACCACATAAAAGGTCTATGAGATGTCTAATCACTGGTAGAGGTGGTGGTAGTTACCAAGTCACATAGAAAAGCTGGTCCGTGTAGTCAAGTCACTGATAAATACTGGTGCGTGTAGTCCAATCACTGAGAAAAACTGGTGCGTATTGTGAAGTCACTAAGATAAGCAGGTGTGTATGGTCAAGTCATTGAGGCCCCGTTCGTTTCAACTTATGCTTAAAAAAAGCTGATTGTTTGCCGAACGAGAGGATTCTGGACAGCTTCTCCCATAATCAGAAGCTGCCCTCTACATAGAATCAGAATTCGGCTGAAACCTGATTCTTGCTAGCCTGGTCCGAGAAACCTAGAAGTCACAGTCGGTCTGACTCGATTCTCCCACAATCAGAAGCAGCTTCTCCCAGAATCCAGAATCCATAATCCAGAAGTTCAAATGAACTGGGCCTGAGAAAAGCTGGTGCGTGTAGTCAAGTCACTGAGAAAAAACATGGGAAGATCAGTTATGCGGTAAATATCGATGGAGTTACATGGCGCGGGTAATAGCAGTGGGTCTTGTCATCATAGGGTATGATCATTGCAGCGTCTGGTCTTGTTAGTATGACTTGATTACACCTAATGAAATACCAACGTATTCAATGTGCCTCACGTCCGTCACCCACGTACAAGACGGTCCGTAAATTCTTCTCCAAAGAATCCACGAAACAAGTAGCTACTCCAACCACAATATAACGGACATAGCAAGTACCTCAAGACGTGGGAGGGTACGCCAGACAGGGACTAGGTTTTGAGGATGGAAGACATGCACACTTACAGTCCCTTAGACCCTAACCCCCAAGCCATTAACATTCGCTCCAAACCAGGGAGTCCTATACCTACCCTAATAAACCCCCTCTATGACTACCCACATATCCCCGAGAATTAGCCACAATGCAAGAACAAAATGGATGTGGTGGTCCAAGTTTCCGACAATGAGGGGAACCATGGACATTGATTTCTTCTGCTGCCCTTTGTTCATGGTAAGTAATTCATTTCCTATCTATACTTTCACGCACGTATGACTACATCGTTTGTAACCACCTCGTTTTCCTCGTAGGCCGCGGATTACAAGTTCATCAAGTGAGTAGATTAACTATATCCAACACCTGCCTAGGTTTACATCCACACCCTCCGAATCCACCTAAATGAGTTGTGGCAAGGGCTCCATACAGAGGATCAACAACGACGAGCTCCATAGGCAGAGGATTAGGGAGCAGAATAACGAGGAGGTTGTCCACCTCAGTAGTGAGTACCACCCGTACGTGCTACTGTGCTAAACCAAGCTGCAATTGTGCTTGCCACTACCACGACAACTAGTCGCGCCAACGTCGCCGTGATGACCGTCACTCAATGTGGATTCCCTAAGGTTTCCCATTTTCGCAGTAACGGCTGTTGCTGTCGGGGATCAGTAACCTCTGTACAAGTAAACACCCCTCAAACTCGAGGGGTGTATCCCACGAGTTCAAGCGCACATTCCCGAGCTCGAGCTTGGGGACAGGCGAGCTCGAGCATGCACTTCCCGAGCTCGAGCTCTTGACCGGCGAGCTCGAGCTCAAGCAGGAGAATGAGGGCCCAGCTCGAGCTAGCAAGGTCGGGCTAGGCCAGGTTTAAAGAAGCCGGCGGTTACCTCACTGCTCTGCCTCAAGACGTTCTTGGGAACGGGGTCAGCAATGGTGTAGGAGAAAGCCGTCTTCCCGAACGTCTCCTGCATTCTCGTCGCCACCCAAGACTCCAGCGGGGCTACAAGAAAAGAGGAGACTATTAAAAAGAAGCTCAGACGAGCTTGAGGAAGATCAAGCTCGAAGAAGGCTTACCGCTGGGACTTTCCCGGGTGGGGTCGTCGTCCCCTCGGATCTCGAAGAACGGGTCCACCCTCTTTCGCAAAGGAAACACTCGGTTCCGCAGATAGTCGTGGACGATGGCCTGACCGGTGAGGCCGCGCGTCGCACAGATGTGGATGGCGGCGAGGGCCTCCTGATCGGCCGTTGAGTCCTCGGGCTCGGGGGTCTGGCGCTTGCTGTCGACGGGGACACTGTTGTACGCGAGCGTGCCCCCTCTCCTTTCTTCAGATAGAACCACCTCTCCATCCACGGACCGAGGGAGTCCCGAGTTTGGGTTTGGGGAAAGGAGCAGGGAAGCCCTGTCCGCAACCGGAAGTAGAGACATCCGACCATGGGGTCCTTCGTGGTACGAAACAGGGAGTAGAAACGGAAGAAAAGTGAAGGGGTCGGAAGAATCCCCAAGAACCCCTCGTACAGATGAGAGAAAATGGAAAGAAGAATGATGGAATTGGGTACTAGGTTGACTAGCTCGATCTTGCATTACGCGAGAACTGCCACCAGGAAATCACTCTCCGGCGTCCGCAGCCCGAAGAGCGTGTAGTGCTCAGTGCTGACGAGCTCGTCCTTCTGCGGATGCGGCTCAGTCTCTCCGCCCGACAGCCGCCAGGTCACTGGGTCCAGCAATCCCAACGCCTCAAGCTCCCTCATCCTCTCTAGGGTCAAGATGCTCTTCCCGAACTTGGCCATGGCCTTTGGGAGGGGTTTGCTCGAAGAAGAAAGGTGGCGGTTGCAGATCAGGAAGACAAAGAGGCGAAAAAGTGCTAGGGCTTGGTACAATATGGAATTTGGGGAATTTCTGAGGAAGGCGACGGTTCGGGATTTAAAGGAGCCCGATTATCGACAATTGGCACCGGTTACGCCTCAAAAGGCGCACCAGGACTTCCGAGGGAGGACGCGAAGCATCGCGAACCGCACCCTCGACTTCCCCGCTCGAAGACGAAGCATCGTGAACCGCACCCTCGTCTTCCCCTCTCGAAGACGAAGCGTCGGAGCTCGAGCGTTCCCAGGCACATCTACATCGAAGACCTCTGGGCGATTCCGGACCTGAGCTCAAGCTCGAGAGTTTCTGAACTCGACCAAGAAGCTGACCCCCTCAAGGTGATCAGACTCAAGAACATCCCGAGCTTCAGGATTATTCCTTGGGCCTCGGGGGCTAACTGTCGGGGATCGGTAACCTCTGTGCAAGTAAACACCCCTCAAGCTCGAGGGGTGTATCCCACGAGTTCAAGCGCGCATTCCCGAGGTCGAGCTCTTGACCAGCGAGCTTGAGCTCGAGCAGGAGAATGAGGGCCCAGCTCGAGCTAGCAAGGTCGGGTTGAGCCAGGTTTAAAGAAGCTGGCGGTTACCAAGTCAAGTAAAGGTCTTTAAAGATGAAATCAAGACAAGCGTTGAGACTACATTCTCGGGACTGTTACCACCCGACTTTATTGTGCCCCAGATCCGGGTTTGGTGCCACGCTCCCGATTTTTTCGGACGAAGCTATTTCTTGTAATGGTCTGTATTAGAGGTATAAAACCTTCCCTTGCGTGGGAGAGAACTCATAGAACTCAGATAGACACACAAAACCCAGCATACACAGAGCTCAGTCTCAAGACGCAGGGGCTCGGTTCTAACTCGGGCAGCATTTGTACTCTACTGATAGTCACCAATCTTCATACTCCACCCCCGGGCAAGACTGGAGTAGAGCTTTTACCCGCGCTAGGGGCTCGAACCAGTATAATCCTCGTGTCCACCTCTTTCTTCCTCTCTCATTGCGACGAGCTTATTCCCTTCCTCCGAGCGGGCACGACTTCGGGTTCCACTCTTATATCATACCCCCTTCCTCTTGCGGTCAGGCGATCCCGATCGTCGACATCAGGCGATCTTGATCGTCGACAGTTGCCGAAAAGACTTGTTACATCTTTGTTATCCCTCCGGCGTTTTCCAGTCCAAAAGACGCAATTATATCTTAGATGTAGTTTGGACTAATGATTTATAAATATTGTTATTTGTACCATGTGAATAGCGAGGCGGACATATCAACCTCACCAACTCCACGTGTCATATAGTTTTGCACTTTCCTATTAATTGTTACGTTGGGCTTTAAATTATTTATTCAAACTAAAAACATCACTCAACCTTTCTATGTTTGTATACAATAAACTCGTCGATGTGTGTATTTTTTCAGTATATGTATTTTTTTTAAAGCCACATCGATTAATATTTCTAAATACAGCCTTTCGGCAATTAAATTGATAATAGAGTTTCCGTCGCCATTTCAATTGGCAACAGAAATCCTATGTGGACACTATATAGGCAACTTGTTATTTGGCAGTAGAGTGTCTATAGTCATTTTAAATTGCTGTGTAGGCCTATTTTTTAAAATGTTTTAGACATATTAATGTTGTAAAATCAATAAAAAAGGATGATATTTTGTTTAAAAAAAATTCCTCGGATCAACTGCAACCTGCGCCCCGCACCGGCGCACGTTCACGTCGTACGAGCAGAAGAGCACCGAGCACCCATCGAAACCACCGCACCGCGCCGCGCTCGCCAGCCAACGTCGTCCGTTGGGCGAAGGGCGGGCGCCATTCTGAGGAAAATTCGTGATGAACTCGGCGGGACAAGACCGCGTGATAAGTGAGCCTGCCATCCCCTCTGCGGCGGCAGCTATGGCCGCGGCAGAGCCCCTCACGTGGCGCTGCTGCTGCCTTGCGCAACCGTGCCGTTTCATGTCAGGGGCCAGGCACTGGCTGGCAGGCAGGCTGCCCAATCCTTGCGGCCGCTGCAGGTCGCGCAGTGGCGGTGGTGGTGAAGGCAAGTGAAGTGAGCTGCGCGTGCGGCTCAAGACATCGGATTACACCACTCCTGTCTAAAAATCTCGAGCCGATTTGGTGTAAGAGCTCGGGAGTCGGGAAGCTTCCGCAGGCACGCAGCTGCCGGTTGTTTGCTTATTGTTATTGGTCGAGCCTGAGAATTCAAGTGCTTCGTTTGTACGGATGCAGGAGTGAGCTATACAAAGATATTACTCAGGTGGCGATCCCACGGTGAGTCAAGTGGGACTAGCAACATTCCCATCGTCGGTGGCACCGTAGTTATACCTCCTCTAGCATCTCTAATTCTTCATAGGATGTTATTGATGTAGGCTATGGAGACTGGAGATAGAAGAAGAAGTTAGTACACCTTGTTAATTCTAGTCTCTTTCAGACAAGATAATTCTCGTAGGGAGACCAGGATGTCTACTTCGATCACAAACCCTCCAGATAGAATCTAAGAACAAAACTTCCAATAAAAATGGTGACAGTAGCGGTGCACTTGTGCTACACTGCTACCGAAAAGAAAGCACTTTCTTTTAGGGTTGAAAAGAAAGCACTATAAAAAGAGCTCGGCTAGCTTTCGCCTTTCCTTCAATTCAATACTGTTAATAGTACGAGAGCAAGTTTGATGGTGCTCAGTCAGTCAGTCCTGCATTCCTGCTGCCGCTGCTTGTCACTGACCCTTGGAGATCTGGCGGAGTTCCTTTTCTGTTTTTGTGAGAGCTGACTAGGCAATTAGATCGACCATCCAAGGGTCTGTTTAATTGCAAGCCATAATTTGACAAATTGATCACGTCATATCAACAAATAGTCCGTAAAAAATATGACAAACTCTAGCAAGAAACCATACCATAAGTATGGCAAACTCTAGCAAGAAAGGTACCTACCAACGAGGCATGCGACCTAAAAAGTGGAGCAAAATTTTCTTGGTCTTTGGCAAAAAATTTTTTGCAATTTTGAGTACAATTCGACACCACAGTAGGTGACATGTGTTATTTTTTTATCGTTACGTAGTCCATAAGAGAACTATATTTGTAATTTTGTTCCGACGAAAACTAAATATGCAAAAGAATTAGACTAGAGATCAAAAATACAAAAACTCTAAAAAGTACGGTGGCAGTGACTCGCCAAACAGTAGGAGCCAACGAAGCATTAGTTTTACGAAGTCAAACTCGACTAACTAAGCTTTCGCTCTAGGAATTTCTGCTTCAAGGAGAAAACAACGTATGCACAGTGCCACACACGAATCTCAGTACAGAAATTGAAACGGCCGGATCGATCATTGATACATCCCCGTCTCCTCCAACTTTCCCTATAGCTGACGAGCCCGGCGGCCCCCACGCTCCTGCGATTCTGTGAGACGATGATGACACAACTGAACATTGTCTCGTACTACTGCCAACAACACACCCATCAATTTTTCGTTTTTTCCCTCACATATTTTGTTTTAAATCCGGTATCCTCCCAACTAAATTTATAACAAATTGAAATAACCCCTCGTTCATAGCAAGATGAAACCAGCTACACAGGCCACTTATCGTGCTCTCATACCGTGACAACAGAATCTATGATGGCTCGGTAGGTCAGCGTTGTAGAGCAAGCCTAGCTTGGTAGGTAGATGTAGGTTAATTAGTGAGTTAATTAAGTAAAATCAATTAATTAGTTTAAGTAAAGTCTATTAATTATTGATTAAACAATTAAAGTGATTATTAAGTGACTAATCAAAGTGATTAATTAATGAATATGCCGAGTTAGGAAAACTTATCGTACTATAGGAGCATGACAAGCGATACATATCATCTCTATATCTTTCACGATTGATAAAAAAATCTATTTTTTAAAAATTTATTCGAAAGGTGATGGTGTGAGGAGGCTTCACACCAATCACCAACCAGAAACCCAACACAAGCTAAGCAAACGTAGTGCTCGACGCTGCACCCATCGGCCGGCGAGTGCATGCCACAAAGTAATCACTTTTCTAGTCCCTTTACCTCATCTTTGTTAAATATAGCCCCTTTTCAAGCGCAATTGCAAAACTAGTCTCCATCCCTATCGTGAAAGCCTGTTGTGCCGAGCGCGGGAGCCGGCTTGCATCTCCCTGAGAGCACGCGCTGCCACGACAGCCGAGCGTAGGAGGTGGGCGCGAGAGCCTGTCTGCTGCGGCAGCCTAGCGTGGGAGGGGAGCGCGAGAGCCACGAAGAGGAGATCACATTTGTAATTTTATTTATAAAAATACTATATTTGAAAAAAAACGGGATAAGAGGTCAGAAAAAGGATCATTTCGCGCGCCACACCACACCTTCAAGCCCGCGTCCATCTCCGGTGCACGGCGCGCCAACTACTAAAACCCCCATGCCGCGTTGCCATTCGCCGACCCGCCCACGCATTATTGCCCAGCCGGACGGCTCGCAGGCCACGACCACTGGTCGTACGCACGCGACGCAGCCCGCGCGCGCTGCAGCCGAGCGAGCTCACCGTAGCGGCTGTGGGCTGGCGGGCACGATAGCTGCTGCACCTGTCGTGCAGACGCTCCCCGCTTGCAACCACCTGCCCCCTCCCCGCCTGCCTTCGCGTCGACCTGGAGACGGTTCATAAGCACAGTCGGTCGTCGCCGCTGGCCGCCTTCCCCCAGCCCATCTCTCCCCTGGCCCCGCCCTAGCCCATAGCTACCGCCGAAGCGTGCCAATAGCTAGATAGGCTAGCTGCTGCTGGCTGTACCCTGCCTGCCTTGTAGGTTTGGGTAGTGGATAATAAGTTCGCTATGGGGGAGGCGCCGAGACCCAAGTCGCCGCCGACGTACCCGGACCTGTGCGGCCGCCGCCGGCTGCAGCTGGAGGTGCAGATCCTCAACCGGGAGGTCGGATTCCTCGAGGTGAGCTCATATCACTTTTGTGAATGTCAATGTAGCTGTAGTAGTAGTAGTACTACTCTCGAATCTTGTTTCTTTTAAAGAAAAAGCGTGCATTTCTTTTCTTCTTTCTATGTGGGAAAGAGGCAGTAGTAGAATGTAGGGAGGAAATCTCAGGAAAAGTTGATGTGGAGAGTTCATTGGTTTGGGGTTTCGGAACGGAGGGAGTCCGTCGCGAGGCCCGAGGCTCGACAGGATCCCCCGTTCGTACGTGCCATGTCGTACCTTTGTCATGGCTGCCTTGGGCAGCCATAAGCAAATGCCATTTTCCTTCTACTACATGTTGGTTTCTGCTCTCTCTCTCTCTCTCTTGTGAGGAAGATGTTGTTTCTGCTTAATCAGACATCAAGCATTTGGACTTGATTTCTGAGCATTAAATTGGAGGGGATTGCAAGTGCAGTCTATTTCCAAATTCTCTTCTTGCTCTCTGCATCTTGTTGAAACTCCGGGGTATCGGCTAGTGATAAATTTTTTTTAAAGATTTCTGCTGCTTATGAGCCGTGACATCACCTGGCACTGGCACTGGCGGTCAATAGGTAGAGGCTGCTGCTGCGCATTGCTTGTGTTGTTTACTGTTTCCGTTCATGGCACATGGAGTAGGACTGTAGGAGCCATGTGTCTCGGCCTGACTGGGAGTCGCTTTTTGCAGCAAGAGCTACAAGGACTTGAGCGGATTCAGCCGGTCTCCAGGTGTTGCAAAGAGTATGCTCTGTTTCCCTTTCTGCGTTCCTCATTAGCCTCTCATCTGGAATCTTATCGTATTACTGGCAGTGCTTGTTTGGCTCAGATGGGCAAGTAGGCCTGTTCTTGTTCATTCTAGTTTCAGGCTAAATGCCATTTAGAAACAGCAGTTCACATTGCTTTGTGCTTATTTGATTCCGGAGTTATTAACCTTGTTTCTTGATTTTGAGATCTACATTTTTTTGTGGTAAATACCTAGATTTTGGCCTGATTTGTTGCACTTGGTCTGATTAAGAAACATGCTTTCAGTTTTTTTAGGGATACAACAAGATTTTGGTCTGATTTGTAGTAGTTGTGCACTTGTGCTTCCTGCATTCCATATTGGGAGCTTGAAACAGAATAAGCTCGAGTAAAAAAGAGTGCAGATTGCTCGTTCTACTCTTTAAGTGAAGAAAAAAAGAAAATTACTTCAAGAAAAAGGGAGAGACTTCCTGACAGATATTTGTCAACCCACCATTTTTTTTTTGAAAAGGAGAACTGCCCCACCTGAGTTGCGACATTTACTATACTTTGGTTTCCTTGAATGTCTGTTCTTAATAATTAGTAATAGCTTCTGGCTGGTGGTCCAATAGTCAACATCTGCACTGCTCAAACATGGCCTACATTTTTATTTTTCTTCTTTTGGGATTGTACTATGTTTATCATTTGATGCCGTTGTTGCTCACAAAGTTGCTAATGCACTATTATAATATTTGGCAGTGTCAACGAATTTGTAGGTGCAAAGACAGACCCACTTATACCAATGTATGATCTCTGGACTTATGTCTCGCATATCAATTTAGTTTCCAATGTTGTTGATCACTCTTTCCCCCGGGCCGTACTTTCCAGAAACAAAAGAAAGCACAAATCTTGCAGTCTCTATCGGTGGATGAGGTTCGTTGCTCTTCCCTAGTACATGCTTTTGGATCGATGGACAAGAATATTCAAGCTTGTTAAATGCTTGTTTCAATTTGAACAAAATTTAAATTGAACTATGCTTTGAGGCGATTTGGTGAAAAGTAAAATAGGTCACCAAATGCAGTAACAAAAAGTGTGTGTGTGGATAAACTGCAGTAACAAGAATAACAAACAATGCACCAGTTTGTTGCTATGTTTCTGCTGAAGCGCCTTTGTAAACAGTCCTCACCATCTTACCACCATTTGAATGAGATAGTCAATATTCATCATGGAGAACATAGGTGTATTTTACAAGGTTTTCTTCATTCTTTGGAAAACTAACAAAAAAAAAACACACATACTTATTTAATCTACGGTTCTGTTGTTGCAGAACACTCGAACTGAATTTCATCTTCTTAACCGATTTTTATCAAATCTTCACCCAGTTGATAGAAACTTACCACACAAAAAAAGTAATCTGTAAGATATGTCACACTTTAATACTACATGATATCTGACAGTAGTTTGCCTCTTTTGATGGGAAAAGTGTGGCTATCTGACATCAGTTATATGGACCTGATGGTGGCATACTGGTCTAGTGGCATCAAAGCATTTTTACAGTCTTTAGGGGAGCCTATGCTGTTCTAACTTCTAAGTACTGCTGCACTATTTACACGGCACATACCACTCAGCATTTCTTGCAAAATGACTTGCACTATTGCAATATTCACTATTTAGCTTCCAAGGTAAAATAACCTAATTTTTTTAGATCAAAATTGTGCACCTGCTTTTCCTGCTTGTGCTGCTGGTGCCGGTGCTTGCCAAGGCCCAAGAGACCAAGCTGCTTCAGTTGTTCTTTCTGCTCCTGCTGCGACACGTCATGCTGTAGACCGAGCTGCAGCTGCCTAAAGACCCCTTCGTGCTGCAAATCCCACTGCAGTTGCTGCAGCCCCGGTTACTGCACCTGCAGCCTTCCCAGCTGCGACTGCGACTGCAAGCCAGACTGCGGCACAGGTTGCGGCCATTGCCGACCGCAGTGCAGCAGCTGCTGTTCGAGCGACTGCTGCGGCTGCGCCAGCTGCAAGCCGAGATGCGGCTGCTGCAGCACCGAGCGATGCTGCGGCAGCTGCGCGAACTGCTCGTGCTCCTGTCCCCGGTGCTGTAGCTGCTCCGGCTGCTCCCCCAAGTGCTCCTGCGCGCGGTGCTTCAGCTGCCTCGACGTCTTTAAGCGGTGCTGCCGGTCGTCGTGCTTCGAGGGGCAGCCTTCCTGCTGCAAGTGCCAGTCGTCGTGCTGTGAGGGGGAGCCCTCCTGCTGCGGCAAGGGAGCGTGCTGCTGCTGTAGGTCGTGCTTCAGCGCGCCGGCGCCGTCGTGCCCCGAGTGCTCATGCGGGTGCGTGTGCTCCTGCCCCAGGTGAAGAAGGATGCCGGTGGACGTCGTGCGGTAATCCGTGCCGTGCCGGTGAATGCTTCTGCTAAATTAGATATTAATTAATGTATTAGTGCTGTTGTTATACTCTTCTTTTTGTGCTTGTTAAGTTATTAGGCTATTGATTTTATTAAAACTTTGCAAGTATATGGTACTTACTGTAAAAAATTAACTTGGGCGCCAACTGTTAAATGAAATTAAAGCGTCAATTGCAGGTGTTATTAAAGGTGAGGCTTAAGGGACTATTTGGTTTATAGTTAAACTTTGTTATATTTTGCCACGTCTCAAGTTAGGTAAATTTGATGGAGTTAGGCCTCCGTTTGATTCAGAGTCACATCTGTGGTAAGATTCTTTCTTGTCATTGAGGTCTAACGTGTTATTTGACTCAAAAAATATGACAAAATTCATTTTTCTTAGTCAAGTGTGGTTTCAATTTTGATAACTTAATCTTAGTTAAATTTGGTAAAAAAAACTATAGCTAAATATAGCAACCTTAGTATACGGACCAAACGGCACTAAATCTGCTGAGGGACTAAAATCTCTGGCAAAATTCTCTCATCCGGTTGAGAAATAAAGTCTCAACTCTGGTAAATCTCTGATGATCAAAATTGCGCTTACGAAACATTACAATGACCAAAGGTTTCACTTTCTATCGTCCAGGTCAACGATCCAAGACACCAAGACCCAATCAACACACCATTTGGAATCGCATACAGCAAACATCTAAATACAACACCCGGTATATATTGACCAAGTAAATGCAACCATATGGTTTAAGTTGAGTTTCAAAGGGGGAAAAAAAAGAACACAGTGCATCAACTTCTAAATCATATTTGACGACGAAATCCGCTTTTGGTACGGGATCTCACCGTGTGCAACCAGTGTTCGCTGTCCGCCGCGGCGACGACGAGTGACGACCGCGTCGGAGTCCACCCATCTATCTACCATACGCGGTATACCCTTGTATAACTAAGTAGTACAACTCTGCGAGAACACTGCTATATTATAGAGCTCAACAAGGACCGGCTCCAGCGTGTGCACAATATCAGTGAAACAAATCGAGCAAGTGCAATGGACGACGTGCCCTTCTTCGTCTCCTTCTCGCTTGTACTCCTCCTCGGCAGGTACGTCCCCTTCGCGCTCCCTCCGAGCGCGCGCGACGTCCTCGCCGACAACGGGGCCGAGCCGGCCCGCGCGGCGAGGTGCGCCTTGTCGGTGGCCGTCGCCGGGCTCGTGCTGCTGGTGTCCCTGCAGTGCGTCGGCGAGCAGTACTGCCCGGACGTCAGGATGGAGGGGAGGGCCCTGTGGCTCAACTCCGCCGCGCTGCTCCTCGGCATGGTTCTCGGGGGCGTCACGGTGGTGCTGCCTCCGTTCCACGGGTCGCCGTTTGTCCAAGTGGTCGTTGATCACCTGACCAGGTTAACGGAAACCATTGCGCTCAATGCTTTCGCCCACGACGTCTGCATTTTTCTGAAGGTTGGAAGGATGACACAATGAGACAGACAAACAGCGTTGGCGTCTTACTTTTCCGTTGTTGTAGTCTTGTAGACGTGCCCGGTAAAACTGTGGGATCCAGCACTACTACAGAATGGTACAACACTATCGCTTCATTTATGTCGGTTCCTAATTTTTAAAGGAAAAACCGATTGTGATATGTGTATATAATTTGTATTTTTTGGAAATAGGGTCATCACAATCGGTTCTAACTCAGAACTGATTGTGATGAGAGGTGTCATCACAATCGGTTCTATCTCAGAACCGACACAGATGAGGTGCCTATCATCACAATCGGTTCTTAAATATAACCGATTGTGATGACACCCCTCATCTGTATCGGTTCTTTCTCAGAACCGACACAGATAAGGGTGACCCTCATCATAATCGGTTCTTGCTCAGAACCGACACAGATAAAGGTGACCCTCATCATAATCGGTTCTTGCTCAGAACCGACACAGATGAGGGGTTTCTCATCTGTGTCGGTTCTGAGCAAAACCGATTGTAATGAGGGGGTGTTATCAGAATCGGTTCTAGCTATGAACCGATTGTGATGAGGGGCACCCTTATCTGTGTCGGTTCTGAGATAGAACCGATTGTGATAATACCGATTGTGATAATCGGTTCTATATCAAAACCGATTGTGATGACGCCGTATTATCACAATCGGTTTTGAGCAAAAATCGATTGTGATGAGCCTCGTTAGGTTTTATTGTGTACTGTGAATGTGATATGCTTTTGTTGTGAATGTACATATATTTGGTAATGTTATGTGATATTGTGTTAGATATTGCTAATGTGGACTATCTGTGCTTAAAGAATTGACTGTTGATATTCTGTAATATCTGTGCTGAAAAGAACAAATTGTGACTGTTGATATTATATGTAACATCTATTTTATAACTTTTTTTCAGAATCAAACTCTCACAAATTAGCATACTCTAAAATATAGACCGGAAACAAGGATTACACAAGCTATAATGAAAAAAAAATCAAACTAGCAACAAACAATCGACGAAAATGGGTACCGAAACTTCAGAGGTTGTTTTGAGGCCTTAAACGTCGCTTTTTGGGGTCGACACTTTTTCCGAATCCTCGCAAACTTGGTCTTATGGATTTTCAAATCTATCTCTTCATCCTCTTTGATTCGAGTACTCGTACGTCGAAAACGGACACCGTATGCAAAAGTTATGATCATTTTAATGACAGGTGCACGATTGTGTCAGTTTTGAGTAAACCCTGACACAAGTGAAGGCTTTAATTGTATCGGGTTTTCATCTCATTGTCTTAATGATGAGACTAGCTCCTGTTTATTGGTTCACACATTTCATTTGTCATATGGAATTATAACACTTCCTAGACCTGAGAAAGATGCATGTAAGAAATATGTTTGTTCATGTGCTGTTGTCTAGCAATTACATGGTGCAGTCTCCATGTGATGTTATCTATATAATTCTGGTATGTAGCTACTTATTGCAAGAAAAATGAGCCATGTTATGTTTATCTGTATCGGTTTCTTAACAAAACTGATAGAGATGTACAATTTGTGTCGGTTTTTTCCTCAAACCCGAGAGAGATATATGTCTCATTAGTGTCGGTTTTTTCCTCAAACCCGATAGAGATACATTTCTCATTATTGTCGGTTTTTTAAAAACCGATAGAGATATATTCTTCATTAGTGTCGGTTTTTAAGTTAAAACCGATAGAGATATCTTTTCTAGAAGGGTCCAAAACTGAAAGAGACATAAAGTCATTAGTGTCGGTTTTATTGTTGAAAGCGATGGAGATTTTTTTATTATTTGTGTCGGTTTATTAGTAAAACCGATAGAGATACATTTCGCATTAGTGTCGGTTTTTGTACAAAACCGATAGAGATATATGATTCATTTGTGTCGGTTTTTCGGTCCAAACCGATAGAGAAATATTTTCCAGTTGTGTCCAAAACCGAAAGAGACATAAAGTCATTAGTGTCGGTTTTATTTTTGAAAGCGATGGAGATATTGTTATTATTTATGTCGGTTTATTAGTAAAAACCGATAGAGATACATTTCCTATTAGTGTCGTTTTTTCCCAAAACCAATAGAGCTATATGCTTCATTTGTGCCGGTTTTTTTGTCAAAACCGATAGAGATATATACTCATTAGTGTCGGTTTTTCCTTTGACCCGATAGAGATAGCTCATTTTGGCCATATATCTCCCGCACTCACTCGTTCTCCTGCACTCCCTTGTGTTCTCCCGCACTCACTCTCGTTCTCCCGCTCGCTGCCCTCCCCGCCGCCCCTTCCCCTCCCCCGCCGCTCGCTCCTTCCCGCTGTCGCTCTCTCCCTCCCCCCGCCCCTTCCCCGCCGTTCGCTCCCCTTGGCTGCCGCCAACTCCTCTCGACCTCCACTCCTCCCGACACCGCGCGCAACCTCCACCTCTCCTAACCCTAGCCCCGACACCCCACACAGATGCCATACAATCTCCTGAGGTTGATCTATGTATTGCATGCAGCATCCGCTGGCCAAAGACTCGTCGTGGCTTCCATTCCCCAGTAGCTGCACTCGGTGGTAGCTTGCCCCACCGACAGCATCGTGGCCAGCTTTGGTGGTCGTCGCCGTCGCCAAGGACTGCCCCAGCCGAACCCCATCTCCCTGCAGCTCACTCCCCAGCCATTCCTAACGCTAGCACCGTCGTCGCCATTGCCGTTCTAGCAAAGCTCTAGGGTAAGTCAGGGTAAGCTTCAAATATTTTCGCATATAGCCTTGTCACAAGCAACACCTTGGCCCAGTGGTACAGCCTTGCTGTTTGAACCGAGAGGTCTGGGGTTCAAATCCCAGAAAATTCATTTTATCTTTCCTTTTTGCCCTTGTGAATCAAACCTTCATATCTTTTGCTAGAAGTATCCAAATGCAGCAAACTTAGTTTCTAAATTTGCGTTATGAAATAAGGATTTGGATTATGCAATGAAACTTCACATGTTACTTGCAGTAAAAACTTTTAAATAGAGATTGAATGAAAACCCCTTTTTAGGTAACATGAAGATACTCTTCAATCCCTAGTTCCAAAAATCATGGAATAAATCACATAGGTTCCTGCAACCTTAGATGCTCCATTTCTGTAAAAAAAATTAGATTTGAATGTATTTTGAATAAAAAATTGATTGTATAAAGCCATACTAACATGCAAGATTCAAGTGGTTAAAATATGAATCAAATAGGCTCAAAACTTGGTGAAACCAGTATAGTTGCACTCCTGGGATTGCACAGATCATAAGTATACAAAAATATTTAGATTTTACTTAATGCTAAGCAATATTCATGCATAATGCTTTAACTAATGACTCACTCCTTCTAAACCAAATAATTTTAGCATCTAGAATTTGAAGTTATAAATACGAAGATACATAATTTTAGCCTCTTGAATTCGTAAACAACTCTATGTATGTTTATAGTTATAGCTTCTTGTAATCGATGAATGAAAATAACACACTCATGCAAAGGGCCTTACATAAACTAAGTACTAATGAGATCGTTATACAAGAGATAATTCAAGAACTCAAAATCACCTTCTTCTTCTTGGTAAGTTTTAATTTGGTATTTATATCTCCCATTCGAGGTTACATGTTTATGAATATGCCATTTCGGCACATTCTTTTTCTTTCTTCACAGTGTCATCAATAGGGCAGCGACGACCACTGCGGTTTGTACGTCATGAAGCACATGATTATCGTGGTCGGCGTCTCAGACCTTTTCCTTAAGGTATATGTACATGCATAATAATACAATTAGCCTTTCACACAGAAATTTCAAAACTTAAATTAGAGTAATTGTTTCTATTTTGCAGCATATCAATATCCCCAGAAGAGCTTAGATAGCTTTGCACTCAACAAGTTACGAGACCACTAAATCCAGTGGTACTAGATGGAAGTTATCTTGCAGATGGGTAGGTTTAGAGATCCTGAAAGCTCCTACTAGTTCATATGTGAACAATATTACATATGTGAATGCGATTGCATGTGTACTAACTGTGAAGCATGTTTGAGTTTTGTTTTGTGAACGAATGTGATATGTGTTGTAATAAAATGTTTGTGTTCTGTGAATGTGATATGTGCATAATGTGTGCTATTCTTTGTGTGAATGTGATATGTGCATCTTGTGTGAAATATGTACTTGATTGGAGGGTGAATTGGAAAGCAGACACCCTCATCTCTATCGGTTCTAAGAAGAAAACGATAGAGATAATTGGGTCATCTCTATCGGTTCTTTAGAACAAGCGATAGAGATGAGCCCCTCGTCTCTATCGGTTCTTTAGAAGAAGCGATAGAGATGACACGCTCATCTCTATCGGTTCTTTAGAAGAAGCGATAGAGATGAGTGCGTCATCTCTATCGGTTCTTGATAAGAACTGATAGAGATGACAAGCTCATCTCTATCGGTTCCTTATAAGAACCGATAGAAATGATAGGGTCATCTCTATCGCTTCTTGTAAAGAACCGATAGAGATGATACACTCATCTCTATCGGGCAAGAACCGACTGTAATAGCGTTGTCTCATCGCTGTCTCATGACTTTGTGTCGCCACCAGAACCGATTGTGATGATAAAAAAGAACCGATTGTGATGTATATTCGTGTAGTAGTGCAGATCCGCGGTTACAGTGGTGTGAATTATTCCGACGTGTTTTTTTATTGGAGTGCTATAACGCTATACCGTTAGAAGTGCTACTAATGATATAGCAAAAGTTTCATACAGTTTCATTAACTTTCAAAAGAAGGTTTGAAAAGCTTCATGTTTTTGTGAGTTACGCGCGTTTCTAGAAGATTCTAAACCAAAGTTTCAACAAATTTCAGATTTTAGAACTCAAGTTTCACGGAGTTTCAACATGTTTCAACCCAAACTTTCAAGAAGTTTCAATAAATTTCAAGCAAAGTTTTAAGATGTTTCGGCTAATCTCAGTGAGCTCACCTAGCTACAATGGTACTACCACGCCGACGAGGGCCACCCTACACTGTTCGCTGCCGACGCACCCTCTCCTCTGGCTCTAGCCTCAACTACTGCTGAACGCTATCGAGTCGATCGACGTTGCTCGCCGTTGAATCCTTGTTTGAGCTCCACGCTCCATGTCACCGAGCCTAGGGGTGGGCAAATTTTAACCGAAATCGAAAAACCGAACCGAATTAACCGAAAATATCGGTTTTTTTGGTTCTGTTTATATTTCGACTTTATTCGGTTTTCGGTACTCGGTTCGGTTTTTGAATCTTGAAAACCGAACTGATTGAGAAAACCGAACTCTGGCTCACTGGCTCCATTCGGTCGGGTCAATAGACAATAGATCCATTTCCCCACAGGCCGCATGGGCATGATCGCAGCGTCCCCAAATGGGCACGTCTCCTTCCATTCTCCCTGCGCCCCTCGCCGTCGTCGGCGCACCGCCTCCCTCCCTCTCCCCATGGCCCGCACGGCTTGGCGGCTCCCTCCCACGGTCCAGCCCCCTCCTCCTCCCTCCCTCATCTCCCACTCACGCAGCCACGCCCGGCGGCCCCTCACCCCCGCCGCCTTCCTCCCTCTTCGGTTCTCCTAGTACGACGCGAGGCTTCCCTCGTCTCCCTCTCGCGTGGCCGTGCCCGGCACCCCTAGCCCCCGCCGCCTGTGTTTTGTGAGTTCTTGATGCTATGGTGGTGGCGGCGTTGCTTGGTGTGTGCAGCGATGGCAGGCGTGGCCACAGTGGGCACGGGCAGGGCGACGGCGATGGCGGGCGCTGCGCACGGATCGAAGGCCGTGGTCGAGGCACGGTCCATGGAGGTGTGAGCCCAACTGTGCGAGCTAGCGCGTAGCAGATCCGATCTGGTGCTGCCGAGCTTCAGTGAACCAAAAAACCGATAACTGAACCGAATTTTTTTTGGTTAATTCGGTTCGGTTTGGTTAACAGTTTCAAAAAATCGAATTTTTTTTAAAACCGAATTAACCAAATGCCCACCCCTAACCGAGCCGCTAAGTTGCGCCATGTCAGATCCAGCCAGATCTGAGTTCGGTGTCGCTGAATATGCTGGATCCTATCGTTGATGACGAATACAATGGTCGGAGCTGCCACATCTTTCATTAGATTTGGATGTAGGTCTCGTAGCCAATCGCCGCCATTGGATGTGAGCTCGCTGGACCATCGCCGGATCCATGCGCTCTTGGCCCATTCCATGCTACCGCCGTAAGTTTGTATGCTACCTCTAACTACGATCTACGACGTCACCATTCCACAAAGCTTCTCAGCCTCCTCCTCCGCCCGAGACCGCACTGCTGCTGGCTCCTCCTTTGGTCTTGAAGTGCACTGTAGTTTCTCCTTTGGCTGCAAACCTGAAGTCGCCTCAGCTCCTCCGTTAGCCGCCTTGCATCCAAGCAAGCACACATATTGATTGTTGCAATAGAGAGAAATAATGGGGAATGCGAGGGGTTGGGATAGGGGATTAGGGATCAAGAGATAGAGAGAAGAGTGCATCCGAGTGCTACAAGATTCGCTCGATGCTGACGGTTAGATGCTATACCATCGAATCAGTAAGTAACGCTATATTGTTCTGTAGTAATTATGTTTTTATTGATATTCAATAACTTTTTCGCTTCAGTAGCTATAGACAGCTAAGAAGATCAAAATTGATCTCGCGAGCCATGAAAATCAACACAAGCAATCAAAAACCACTAAGAACGACAACCTCCCTGCCAAGCTGGTCTGACCATCCATAGATCGATGGTCGATCTGATTCGCAAGCAAACTATTGTCTGACCGCTCCCTTGCCGACTGACCCAAAATAGCTCGATGTCAAAACTAAGAACTTGTCCAACTTTCTATTTACTAAATCAAACTAAACCAATTTTGAAACCTAGCTACCTTATAATATCATGAAGCTATTCTAACCAACAATATCATGGATCGCTGTCAAAGTTCTAACCTTTTATCTAGTTTGAGGAAGATAGGTCAAGAACCGGGCAAAAAGAAGAAAACACGATCTACTCAAGTTTGTGAGATATAGCTTCTAATGGTTATCTAAGATGGGATCCCACATGCCTTAGGAAACCAAATCACGTACCAAATCAACCTAGGATTTGCTAGAACAAGAAGACATCAAGATTGCCTCAAGAAAGCTAATAAACCATACAAGATGGCAAATAAACCATGAGAGAGTAAGTTTGATTTTCTATTACCACTTGAAGATGTATAATTAGAACTACTCCTGGATGACAAAACTCTAAAGGCAACACTCACTCATCCTAGTTTTTTGCTTGGAGGCTCGAGTGAAAAAAAACCTGGCCTCCCCCTCTCTAATGCCGCCTTATACGTGGAAGCTCGCATGAAACACTAATATTTGAATACAAAGTGGATTTCATCCACTAACTCATGGGTAAATTAGATAACACAACAATAACTAGTTTTTCACACATAAGCTTCTCAAAGCGATGTCTTCAAGTTTGGCTCCAATAGCTCGAATCCATCGTTCTGTCCTTTGTGAAATCTCCTTGACCTAATCTGCTTATGCCCCCATCGCAATTTTGCAAATCACTCATTTTATTTTTTTTATTTTATTTTGCAAATGAGCATTTTCTTCACTTCAAAGAATCACTCATTCTTCGTCATCTTCTATGTAGCCCCAACGACTTTCTACCCAGTCTCTTACACATCCGAACCATCGAACCACACTACTACAGAAAAGACTTATATTAGACACCTCATCACAGACGGTTTTGAAAAACCGTCTGTAATAATCTACATTGCCGACGGTTCTTGACAAAAACCATCAGTGATGACATCTATAGCTATCATTAATGGTTTTATACTAAAACCGTTAGTGATATATACGGATATCACTGATGGTTTGTGCATAGAACCCACTTAGTATTTTTAGGGTTTCGGGATCTATCTTTGAGGTGGCTGTGGTTGTGAGACGATCTGGTGAAAGGAGACCATTGATTTTGAAGGGTGATTGTAGATTCATCTTGTTTTTGGTGATCTAAGGTTAGTAATTGGTTCTAATTGCATTATATTCAAGATCTAGCTTGATAAGCAGAGAATTTAAAGATTGTTTAGTTCTAGCTTGTAGATCCATGTGTTCTTGGTGATCCAAGGTTAGTAATTGGTTCTAATTGCATTATATTCAAGATATAGTTAGTTTTGTAAAGAGAGAATTTAAAGATTGTTTAGATCTAGCTTATAGATCCATTTATTCTTTGTGATCTAAGGTAGTAATTGGTTATATAATTGCATTATATTCAAGATGTAGCTAGCTTGGTAAAGAATGTGTACATAATTTAAGAATGTGTGTATACGCACACCTAGTGTACTTTAATATTTAACACTAATTGCTATATGCGTAGCGTAGATGGACCGAAGCTGGATGTACGCTGAGTACCGTGCGAGTGTCGAGTACATTAATGGCGTCTCTACTTTTAGAAGAGCTGCAGAGGAGGATATGTTAAATAAGGGGGTGCAATTTATATATTATCCATGCATTGACTGCGAAGGTTTGAAGATTCGTCATAACTCAGTGCAGATCGAAACACATTTGATTCTAAGAGGTTTTAAAAGGGGGTAATCATGTTGGACCAGTCACGATGAAGAGTAGATTGTACAGGAAGTAGGTAGTATGAACATCACCGACGAAGTCAATAATATGCCAGATGATATTGATTGTGGATCCGATGAGGATAGGTTGCACGATGATAATCTGGATCAGATACTGCATGATGTAGAAGAGAACCTTGACGACAGAGAGAATGGTAAATTCCAGGGATTGATGGATGACTCGGAGAAACCTTTTTTCTTAGGCTACAAGTTAAAATACACAAGGTTGTCATTCATGCTTGAACTGTTAAAATTGAAGGCATGCAACGGTTAGTCCGATAAATGTTTCACGGCGCAGTTAGGTCTATTAGCAGACATGCTTCTGAGGAAAATGAGTTACTGACAACCACCTACAAAGACAAGAAGATTCTGTCCCTTGGGAATGGAAGTAGAAATAATACATGCATGTTCGAACGACTGTATCATCACCGCAAAGAGTACGCATCCTGGTACAAGCGTAAGAATCATTCAGATGATGACGTCGAGGGCATCGAGGTGAAAAAAGGACCTCCTACTAAGGTAGCTTGGTATCTACATGTAATTCTCCATTTGAAACGTTTGTTTGCAAACCCAAAGGAGGCAAAACTATTGCGTTGGCACTCAGAGGAGTGTAAGAACGATGAAATGCTAAGACACCCTGCTGATTCAGCCCAGTAGAGAAACATCGATAGGAGGTTTGAAGAATTCGGTGCGGAACCGAGGAATATAAATTTTGGATTAAGTACAGATGGAATGAATCTTTTCGGTAACATGAGCAGCCGTCATAGCATTTGGCTCGTGAATCTCTGTATTTACAACCTTCCTCCTTGGTTGTCTATGAAGCGAAAGTACATTTTATTATCTATACTTATCCAAGGCCTAAAGCAACCTGAGAATAATATTGATGTGTACCAATCACCATTGGTGGAAGATCTGAAAACACTATGTGTTCCTTGAGAACAGGTATGGGATGCGTACAAACAAGAGAACTTCACTTTGCACTGCATGTTATTCTGCTCCATAAATGATTATCCTACCTTTGCTAACCTATCGGGCTAGAGTACAAAAGGAGCTAAAGCTTGTACTTATTGCTTAGATGATACTGAAAGTGTGTAGCTAAATCACTTGTGCAATACCGTGTACATGTATCACCGTAGGTTCCTTCAAAGGAATCACCTATACCGCAAGATGACGAAACAATTCGACGGAAGGAACGAGGACGGTTCAGCTCCAAGGGCTTTAAGCGGGAGAGATGTTCATAGTATGGTTAAGGAGTTGGATGTTGCGTATGAAAAGGAACGTAAATCGAGTACCTGTGAGAAG
This sequence comes from Otatea glauca, assembly GCA_036346275.1. NCBI lineage: Eukaryota > Viridiplantae > Streptophyta > Magnoliopsida > Poales > Poaceae > Otatea > Otatea glauca. Next base: position 39,302,942 of record CM070725.1, read on the forward strand.
AGCATATGGAAGAAGAGATCAATATTTTAGGACCTACCTTACTGGGAGTACCTAGAAATTCATCACTGCATCGACATCATGCACATAGAGAAGAATGCATGTGATAGCTTGATTGGTCTCTTACTGAACATTAAGGGCAAAGCAAAGGATGGTATCAACGCACGGCTTGACTTGGTCGATATGGGCATTAAACTTGAGTTAGCACCGAAAGAGATTGATAAAGGCTGAACGTACGACGAACCTACTTGTTACACTCTGTCCAAGGTCAAGAGAACTGAACTGTGCCAGTGCTTGCATGGTGTGAAGGTTTCGTCCGGTTACTTCTCTAACATGAAGAGACTTGTTTTGATACAATATTTGAAATTAACTGGCATGAAATCTCATGATTGTCATGTGCTGATGACATGGATGCTCCCGGTCACAATTAGAAGTATTTTATCAATCAAGATCTAGGAGACAATCACGAGGCTGTGTTGTTTCTTTAACACAATTACTTAGAAGGCCATCGACCTCGAAGGACTAGATGCTCTACAGGTCGAGGTGGTGATTACTCAATGTAATCTTTAGATGTATTTCCTTTTGTCATTTTCGATATCATGGTCCATCTCATTGTTCATCTTGTGAGAGAGATAAAGATGTGTAGGCCCGTATTTCTACATAGCATGTACCCATTCAAGAGCTACATGGGAATTCTCAAGTCCTACGTACGAAATCTATCTCGACCGGAGGGTAACATTGTCGAAGGTTATGCATTTGAAAAGATCATTGAATTCTACGTCGATTACATTTCTCAGGTCGAACCGTTAGGTCTGCCTCGATCATGCCATGAGGAGGGCTTGAGGGTATCGGGAGTATCAGAAGGAAAGTAATCACACCTGATCTGGTTGTGTGTGCTCAAACCCATTTCATAGTTTTACAACACATGACTATAGTGTCCCCGTAGATCGAGGAGCACAAGCACTGGCTACGACAAGAGAATCCAGCGCGGTAGGAGTCTTGGATCATGAGACAGTATAACTTTCAGTTCAACAAATGGTTGAAGGAGCGACCCATCACTGGGAGCTCGTCAGGTGATACCCTGATATGGTTGGCGAAAGGGTCAACATTTACAGTTGTGACATGGAAAGAATACGACTTAAATGGGTACAAATTTTACACGAGAGATCAGGATATGAAAAGCACAAACCAAAACAACGGTATCTACATAGATACGTTCAATACTGCTATGAGCTCCTACTATGGGTTTATAGAGGAGATTTGAGAGCTCGACTACGTACTTTTCAAGATACCCTGTTTCGGTGCCGTTGGGTCTACCTCTAGCATGTGAAGGTTGACAAGTACGGTGTCACTACTGTGGACCTAGAACATGTTGGGTACCAAGATGAACCATTCATACTCGCTAACCAAGTTATTCAAGTCTTCTAAGTAACCGACCCATCCAACAAGAAGCGTCACGTAGTTCTTCAGGAAAAAAGGAGGATTGTCGGAGTTGAGAATGTAGTAGATGAGAAAGAATATAATCAATTTGATAAGTTGCCTCATATCGAAAACGACATAATGGTCAAGGAAGAACAAACTGAGGAAGCTAGCTACACACACGCCGATCATCGTGAAGGGCTACTTTTTATACAAAAGAATAAACAAGTGGAGTTATGATCAGGTCATCTTGTGTACTGAGTGTACAACTCTGTTTACTGAATTTGTAAAATGCTGAATTTTATTACCGTTAAAATGTTACGTTACTAAGTGTACACTATCATGCTGTATTCAACTTTTTTGAAAAATTACAAAGGTAACTGTTCGTGCATGTAGATTTCAAAATGTGTATCTGAAGCATCTAGGCCCCTAATTTTATTTGAGTTTTTGTAATTAAAGACAATCGTATTATAGGACTAACAATTTCTCTTTAGTTTGTGAGAATAGGTTGGTCTTCGTATCGACACATTGAAAATATTGAAAACCTTGCGAGAAAAAAAGTCTATTGAAGGGAACCAAAAGATCAAGGACAAGGTATATCTGTGTTAAGGATATTTTATTTAGCTTTTACCGATCTCGGAGCTAGAAGTAAAAAGATCGGATTACTAGGATAGATGTCGTACTATCAAGGGGGAGTAATGACAAGTAGCTTGAATTTGATCAAGTATCATATGGCTCATATCCTTTTGGAAGATCATCTACTAGTTGCATTTAGTTGTTGTACTTAGCCAATCCTGCATTTTCATCAAGATCGGTACTACCGCATGTTAAAGTCTGGTAGTACTGCAGTATGCTCTGCGGTACTTCTTTTCCAGAGATGCTCTTATTGATTTCTCTGAGGCGGTACTACCGCCATGATATCGATGGTACTACCGCAAGTGCGGTAGTACGAGTCGTCTGGCCGGTAGACTTTTCATGGAAAGGTATGTTTTTGAAGCATTTCTTAGTCGGTACTACCGCAGGTCAAAAGTCGGTAGTACCGAGATCCGGTAGTACCGCATTTAGTACTCGGGTACTCATTTTCCAGAAAGAGCATCTCTTGAGCCGATCTTTCCCAAAAAGTCAGTACTACCTCACTTTGTGCGTCGGTAGTACCGGACACTTTTTAACGGCTCTTTCCTGTCGCATTAATTGCTCAAAATCAATCGTTGGGACAAGGGCGGTACTATCGGGCTTTCCACGCTGGTAGTACCGGATTTCCAGATTTTTCATGATCTTGCCCCTAACGGTTGGAATAGTAGGTGGGGGTTATAAATACCCCCACACCTGCATCCTAGAGCCCTCTTGGATAGTAATTGAATATTTTTTGATCTCTAGCAAGTCTCCTTTGCTCCTAGTGCATTAAATTCTCATTTTGAGTGAGTTAGGAGCATCCAAGTCATTTAGTGTTGAACTATCTAGACACTTGATTCATCTTCAAGCAAGCGTCATCACTCTATTCTCTTGGAGGTTGTCGCCTTCTAGACGGCTTGGAGGCGAAGGAACCGGTGACTTTCTCAAGAAAGCTTGTGAGAAAGCTCGGTTGGTTGTGAAGGCCAGAGTTCGCCTACCCAGAGCGGGAAAGAACTACCAAAGTGATCAAGGGAGGCTCAATTGTGAAAATGAGCTGGCTTGAAGTTGATCAAGCTACCTCAACGTGGATTAGGGGAGACGGCAAGTCTTCGAGACCACATGGTAAATTTCGTGTCATTCTCTCTTGTGGTTTGATTTCATGAATTCATTTGTGCAATTTACATTCCTAGCAAATTTAGAGTATTGATCTTGAATCTAGGATTGTATTCTTGCTTAGTCTTAGGTTGTCGGTGCACTTAGAGAAACCTAGAGTATTTAGGCTCTATTTGTCAAAATTGTAATTCTTACTTAGATTATTTATTTATTACAATTAGAGTCGAAGAATTTTAAAAACCTCCTATTCACACCCCTCTAGTTGGTTATCCTTGATCCTACAGTATCTCATGGCTGGAGGTAAGCATGTCAGGATGATACCAATAAGAGCTAGAATCAAACCTCTTCTCGCATTCATCAACTAGTGGCTCAACAAGTAGGAGAGAACAAACAAATAAAATCCTACATCTTTAATGAAATCTTAAGGGCACTCATCATCAAGAAGCTACCCCACAACCAATGGAGCATTTTTAGTGTTCACCTATGAACCAGGCAAAGGGAAATGAACATTCATATACTCACATATTACAAAGCAGGAAGGTACTATCACAGATAGTTCTGTACTAAAATCGTTTGAGATAATGCCCCTTATATAAACCTAGGTAGCGTTTGACCGCTACTCGAACTCACTCCCTGTGCGTTGTCCTCCTCCCCATCCTCCCTGTGTGCCCTCCTCCCCATGCGCCATCGTCCTCCCCGTGTGCCGTCCTTTCCATACGTCATTGTCCTCCCCGTGTGCCTCCCCGTGCGCCGTTGTCCCCATGGCGCTCGTGCCACCCGTTCGCGTCCTCCACTGCGCCCTCCCTGTGAGCATATCCTTCACTTTTTCCTAGAAGTATCTATGCTTGATTGAACTTGATTTGCAATGAACCATGTGTCTGATTGAATGTGTTTTTCGGCTAGAGTGGCTTCAGTGGGGGCCTCTGTTAGTGTAGAAGAATGATCAATGCTCTACTAGGAATAGAGATTGGAGCAAGTAAAAAGCTCAATACAATAATTGAGGGAGAATCCATAATGAACGATGGGTATGCTATTGTAACCCTCTATGCGTTCATCATTTGATTCATAGAAGACATGCTTTCCTTCTTTTTTTGCCCTGTCTGTCTTGTTGATTTTTGGGAGCAATTTCGTTTATGAGAATCAAAAGGCAGCCAATGACTCAAATATATGAAATGCGAGTTTGTCTAAGTTTGACTTGTCTAGCCAATGGTAGAAAACGCTAATTAGAATTATGCTTAAAATGTTTCAAAAAGAATTTATGGTTAAAACTAAAATTTAAAGTATTATCTGAAGTAGTGTAGTTGTTTGTGAGACTTGTCGTCTATCAGTTATTTTATTGAATGGTGCTTGGATGCTTAATGATGTAATTAGGATCTCTACAAGTTGAATTAAACAATTTTAGTAGTAATATTGGCCTTGAACTGGATAGTGACCTTCTGTTAATACTAGAAGGTATCAATTTCATGCTTCATTAACAGCTCATATGATTATCATTGCATATCTTGATTAGCTTGTAGTTGTAGTTCTGATATGTAGTCTCTGTTCTTGTTCGGCTTGGTCTATCATATTTATATTCTCAAATTGTGTCTTGGCCGAACAGTACTATTATGAACTTATTTGATGTGAATAAGCAAACTTTGGTACTTAATGCTTTATGGTGCATCATTTAGGAAGCTAAGAGTTCAAGGTCTTATTTGATACGATAATTGTCTAACTCAACTAGTGATTAATTGACCCTAGTGTAGTGGAGGTAGGAGATTAATCTCCATCAGCCCTACACCTGTGGCGAGGAGGCTGAAGATCTAACCTTAGTAGCTCGACACCTGAGAGCACTTCGTCATTCAAAGTACATGCTTAAATACCTGATTATGAGTACCTATGCTTGGAATTAAAGTCATAATAAATTTGCTTTCATCGCAAGTAAACAATGTGATGTGTGTGTAAATAGCTGAGTACAGCAAGTACAAATAGGGCTTAAGGATAGGAATGCTCCTGGACACATGGTCCGTGGCATGCTTGGACGCGTGGATCCAAGCCTGCTCGAGCGCGAGGTCTCGAGGAGTTCTCGGTGCTCGGACACTAAGTTTGTTTTACCGTTCTTCTTACTTTATTCTTTTGATCGTTATCTTAATGTTTGTTTATAGGTTAGAAGCAGCTCGAGCGCATAGTCTCGAGGGGTTCTGAGTGCCCGAACACTCAATTTGTTTTCGTTGTTCTTGTTCTTTTATCATTAGATACATATTTCTGAAAGGGAGTTGCGAAGAAGTGCGGAGCGTTCTAATATCTTTCCTTCTTCTAAATAATAAAGAAGCCCTTTTTGAACCATAATCTATCCCGTGAATAAAATATCTCTCATCTTGCAAATACAGTGCTGATAATGACAACCGTCCAAACTAATCCTAGATAAAATTTAACTCTCTTAAATCGAGATCTAATTTAATTTCCTCTGCTTAAATTATGAATTGTTGATTTACTAACTTGCCTGATCTTTGAAGACCTAACACAGTCTAGTTAAAAAGAAGATGACATCCCCTTATTCTTCATCGCTGAAATAATGTGATGAGCCGTCGAAAGGAAAATTGACTCGCGGTCTAAGAGGAGCAAATAAAAGGCCCACGGACCAATATACCATCACGGAGTCGATCCGCAGGATGGGGTCCCTCCCAACCTCGTAAGGCAATGACAGTATTCCAAACATTGTGCAGATAATTAAACGGGAATGGTCCCCATCACATGTACATTCTGTAAGTCGCTGACCGACGGGCATCACAACAACCCGGTGATAGAAATTTTTTCATCGTTCGATATCCCACAAGACTCCGTGCATCTAGTGTAACGGTATACGCTGCTAGTGGTGGCAAAGGCGTGGAAGAACTTCAAGGGCACTCTTGTCACAGAATACGTCAAGAAGGACATGCCTGCTTTCTCTAAGTATGGGTTCAATGATGAGGATGTATGGCAAAGATTTATTGAGGTGAAGACGACGAAAGAATTTGTACGTCAAAGTGAAGCGCACAAAGCCCTCCAGACAAGGAACACCAACCCCCACAGACTCGGCACCGCTGGGTACGTGGGTAAGAGTGCGCAATGGAGGAGGGAAGACGAGGAGGCATCCCTGCCATTTACCTTGATCATTGACCAGCACGCTCAAAACTGGCTAAGGGTGAGGTCATGTGACACGTCCTCTAGTGCTGTGTCCTTTACAAACCCCGTGGACGAGGAAGTGTGCGAATGCCTGGTAAGATATCGAATTACCAAGTTTGTAATTAGTCCATAACTTCATAAGTGAAATAACATGTCGGGATCTTGCAGGTAGCATTGAGTACACAATCTTCTGATGGCTCTTTTCTGTCAGGCAGGGAGAAAGATGTACTCTCTACGGCCATGGAAAACAAGGAACACCTTGTTCACATGCAAGGCAAAGGGGTTTTCGTTCCCTCAAAAACGGGATTCCCAGACGACTCCGACAAATATCGGAGTAGGAAGAGAGCCAAAACCGAGCGTGAGGAACGGCTTGTATAAAAGATTGAGGAAAGGCTGAGAGATGAATTCAATAATCAGATAAGAAGCCTCGAGGAAAGACTCAATAATCAGCTAAGACGGCCCGCGCAAGCCCCAGACGTATGTACGCAATTCAGCCCCACTACCCATAAGAGCAGCTATGCGTCCGCCGCTCAAACAGATGAAGACGACGGCAAATTTTGTCTGTGACATCAAGGTACTAATATATATCTCTTGAATGCTCCATAGATATAGCTGTTGGAAATCTTAGCTAATTGTGTACCATTATGTAAGAGGCCACACGATGCAATCTCCCCCTTCAAGCTGCTTGGGAGCTCGCGTATCCATCCAATCAAGGGGCTCTACTGCACGGTACCCCAGTAGCTTAGGTCATATAAATGAGAAGCGCATGAAGAAGCTCCATGGTGATGGACTTCTAACCTCATTTGAATTTGAATCATTTGAAACATGTGAGTCTTGTTTACTTGGAAAGATGACAAAAGCCTCTTTCACAGGTTTTAGTGAGAGAGCAAGTGAATTATTGGCCCTAGTACATACAGATGTATGTGGACCAATGAGCTCATTGCTAGGGTAGGTTTCATGCTTTTGTAACTTTTACCGATGACTTTAGTAGATATGGATATATCTATTTAATGAGGCATAAATATGAAACTTTTGAAAGGTTCAAAGAGTTTCAGAATGAAGTACAAAATCAACTTGGCAAATTAATAAAACACTTACGATCAGATCGTGGTGGCGAATACTTGAGCCAAGAGTTTGGTGATCATCTAAAGCAATGTGGAATCGTTCCGCAACTTACTCCGCCAGGAACACCTAAATGGAATGGCGTGTCCGAATGATGAAACCGAACTTTATTAGATATGGTTCGGTCAATCATGAGCCAAACAGATCTGCCATTATCCTTCTGGGTTTTCGCTCTAGAGACAGCTGTGTTCACTTTGAATAGGATCCCATCAAAATCGGTTGAGAAGACGCCGTATGAGATATGGACTGGGAGAAGACCCATGTTGTTATTTCTCAAGATATGGGGACGTGAGGCTTATGTAAACGTTTACAATCAGATAAACTCGCACCTAAATCAGAAAAGTGCTTTTTTGTGGGGTGTCCTAAAGAAACAAAAGGATATTACTTTTATAAAAGAAACGAGAACAAAGTTTTTGTTGCTCGAAATGGTGTCTTTTTGGAGAAAGAATTTCTTTCAAAAGAAATCAGTGGGAGTGATGTGTATCTCGATGAAGTTCGAGAATCACATGAATATGTTCAAGCCACCACTGAACCTTCACAAGATGTACAAAGTGTTGTACAACCTGTGGAAGAGACACTAGCCCCACGTAGGTCGGGGAGGCCGCGTCATGTACTCATAAGGTATGGGCATGACATATTATTGTTGGACAATGATGAGCCCACAACTTATGAAGAAGCAATGATGGACTCAAACTCCGAAAAATGGCTTGAAGCCATGAGATCCGAAATTCAATCCATGCATGACAATCAAGTTTGGAACTTGGTCGATCCTCCTGATGGTGTAAAAACCATTGAATGCAAATGGATTTTCAAGAAGAAGATAGACGTAGATGGAAATGTTCAGATCTATAAGGCACGATTGGTGGCAAAGTGTTTCAAACAAGTTCAAGCAGTTGACTATCATGAAACCTTCTCACCGGTAGCTATGCTCAAGTCTGTCCGGATCATTTTAGCTATTGCTGCATATTTTGATTATGAAATATGGCAGATAGATGTCAAAACAGCCTTCCTTAATGGGAATCTATCTGAGGATGTATACATGATACAACCTAAAGGTTTTGTTGATCCTAAATATGCTAAAAGGGTATGCAAGCTTCAAAGATCCATTTATGGGTTAAAGCAAGCATCTCGGAGTTGGAATATTCGTTTTGATGAAGTAGTCAAAGGATTTGACTTTATCAAAAACGAAGAAGAGCCTTGTGTTTACAAGAAGGCCAGTGGGAGTGCACTTGTGTTTCTGATTTTGTATGTGGATGACATATTATTGATCGGGAATGATATTCCTATGCTTGAAGATGTTAAGACTTAATTGAAAAGGAGTTTCTCAATGAAGGACTTGGGAGAAGCATGCTATATCTTGAGCATAAAAATCTATAGAGATAGATTAAAAAGGTTAATTGAATTAAGTCTGGAAACGTACATTGATAAGATATTGAAAAGGTTCAATATGCATGAGTCCAAGAGAGGTTTCATACCAATGTCACATGGCATCAGTCTCTGCAAGAATCAGTGTCCTTCGATAACTGATGAGCGAGACAGGATGAGCAAGATTTCATACGCTTCAGCTATTGGGTCTATTATGTATGCCATGATCTGCACACGCCCAGATGTCTCATATGCTCTAAGTGTCACGAGAAGATACCAAGCGGATCCTGATGATAGTCATTGGATAGCCGTAAAAAATATCCTGAAGTACTTGAGAAGAACTAAAGGTATGTTCCTTGTTTTTAGAGGTGAGGAAGATCTGGTTGCAAAGGGTTACACCGATGCAAGCTTCCAAACTGACAAAGATGAGTAAGCATGAGGAAGCCAATGTGGCCGATCCGTTAACAAAGCCACTGCCACAGCCTAAGCATGAGGCGCACACGAGGTCTATTGGTATTAGATACTTAATTGATTGACTCAAGTGCAAGTGGGAGATTGTTAGTGTTATGCCCTTGAGGCAATCATTTAGATGATTGTAACATGACTATGTTTATGAATAATAATATGATTATTGGTCCAATGAATGTATATCATTGTATTGATCAACAAGTATGTGACTTGCTTATGAAGCTCTTTACTTATTGATGTAATTCGATAAATATGTCTGATCGGATATCATCGTATAGGACAACGATGATAAATCATCACATGTAGTGATCGATGATCATGCTTCATAGATCATGGGATATGGAGATATCATCTATACATTGTGGACGCATGTTGAAGAACATGGGTTAGATAGACCCGCAATGGGACACTGCGAGAATGTTACATTCTTATGTGTCATCAGTGTATCTCATACATTTTTAACCTGAGATTGTCATATTCCCTATATGTGTAATAGTTTTCCTTGGGGCTATCAAACACTACTTCCTAACCGGATAGTTATAAAGGTAGTTTTCATGTTTACTATAAAACGTGTAGAGGGAAGTGTGCAGTCAAGATGAAATTTGCCACTCCAATGAAACGGAGATATATGGCAAGGCCACTCGTGTGATATGATTAAGGAAGTGCATGGCCATGCCGTGATTGAGGAGTCAATCACAACTTATTAATATATCACGGATACGAGAGATAGATTGAATCATCAAAGGATGACATGCTTCTCGCCTTGAATTCAATCTTCATATTCTAGGCAAAAGGATTATTACATGAGTACTTTTGATAGGTTTTGTCCGATTTGATCATAGTATGTTTGGGAGTTGGCATGCTTTGTAAGGAGCCGCTACCAACTATTGGATTGAAAAGGAGTTTTTCGAATCCATGTCCAAACGTACGTGAACCTGCAGGGTCACACACTTAATGGGCTGGGATGCATTAATTTGGATTGGATCCATAATTAATGGACCTCGTGGGCTCAGCACACTGATGGGCCCTGGTTTAGGGTTTCATCTCGTGGCTATATAAGGAGTGGAGGAGGGTGGGCACAGGGTGTGCTTTCCTACGGTTTAGAAGTGTTTCACCCGAAATCGTAGCCTCCTCCTCTCGCTGCCCCTGCCGAGCAACCAGGTGCTTGCACACCGACGCCCGGCGTTCCATCCCTGAACGTGTGGACTACTGCGGTGACGCTGCTGCGACTGCGGCGTGGGAGGATGATCCACGGCGAGGCGAGGACGATCCACTCAATCGACGCAACGACTGCGGCAAGGACGATCCACTACATCGACGTGTGAAGGATTCCGCAACTGCGCATCTAGTGGTAATCTAATCTATGATCCCCTTCTTGCGAGTAGCTTTCTGGTTATGCGGTAGTTTTTTTGTGCTAGTGTAGCATACCGCGTTCCTCTTCAAGGCATTGGTGGCTCAAAAAGATACAGAGTACCTATATTTACCCCACAACCTAGGGTAAGTGCTGCACTATTTGCTATACTTTGATTTGTACTGTACACGCAACTCAAAGTTAGGTTGAATGACCATGGTGATATACCTGTATAAGTTTCACTGAGTTCTAATTATAATTCAACCAAGAAAGGACCGGATTATGTACCTTAATTCCTTATAGAGCGGTAGTCACAACTTGAAGCCTATCGCAAAATTACTTGACAGGTAATCATGTTTCCTCCATAGATAACTCTCCTGTAGGTTGTTTAAGGTGTAAGTTGCTCTTGGAATGGCCAAGGCTAACTTTTTGAAATCATGTAGATCGTTCAAAGTGTACAAAGCTCATGGAGGGCCTTCTAGCAAGGATGGGTCGAAGCTGAAGCACGATTTTAAGTTTCTGGTATTCGCTAGCACACAATAATCCTATATCACACTCCGTAATAATGCCTCTGGAACTAACCAATTTTATATTTGCAGTACCACCAGCAGGGAAAGGGAAATAACCTATGTGAATTTTACGTTTGCCAAAACATGCAACTCCTCCTCGGTATAATCAAGACCGATGAGGTTTGGAAATACGCTACAAATGCGTTGGAACAGACCGATCTGATCGGAATTCAAGGACAACTCTATTCCTTCTTGCTGCGTGAGGTCATAAATCTGGAAGGCAAGTTCCACTCTGCCTAACTTGAGGAGTTGTGTTATTTCTGAATTACCACTTGGGTTAATTTGTGAAACTTGTACTGTGAATTTGCGAATTGTAGTTGTACATTCAATTATTAATATATCTGAGTTAATTTCTGAAATAGATGTGATGTTCGTGGTGTAATATGTAGCCTGAGTTGATTTTTGAAATGGATGTGCTGTATGTAGTGTAATCTGTATTCTAAGTTGATTTCTGAAATAGATGTGATAATATACTTGTGATATAATCTGTAATCTCCTTGTTTCAGAGGGTATGGCTAGCATTTCCTGAGGCTAGCTTGTAAACATAAAAAGTATATCAATACAAAATAATATCACAGACGGTTCCTGCTAATAATCGTCTGTGATATTCAATTATCACAGATGGTTTCCAGTATGAACCATCTATGATAAGTGGATATCACAGATGGTTTATACGAGAATCATCTGTGATATCTACTTATCACAGACGGTTTATACTCAGAACCGTCTGTGATATGATTTTTACATATGGTTTGTAAACTGTTTGTGATAAGTTATCATTATCATTGACACATATTACAAACGGTTCACAAAACTGTCCATAGTGAGGTTTTTGAACCGTCCGTGACAAGATTTTTTTACTAGTGCCATCTTCGTTTGCAAACGAGCCCAAGTTACTTGATGCGCTACATGTCCCATTCGACCTTGACTGCTTGTACCTTCCATGGTCCTTGTCTATCTTATGCCTTAGTTGAGTTCAATCGTCTCAACCTGGCTTTCATGACCGTACTGAACCTTGGTTCTTCCAACCAAGTCCCGTCTTCCTCACTGTTGATCATAGTTGACTCTAAGCCACCTACACAACAATAGACCAAACAAACCATTTTCGGACACAAGCTTTTTCCAACTTGACTCAAGTCAGCCTATAAAAATGTATCATGCAACATATATGCATCCTTAACACAACGCTAGATCTATTCCCATAATAGCTGTCAACCTCTAGCATCAAAATTGCCAAAATCGGTCTAACCACCGTTGAGGGACCGGCCTAACCACATGTTCCATGCCGGTCAGACCACGGAGGTCTGAATGCCATGCAACTTCCAGTCAGATCGGTCTCCATGAACCGAAATAACCCAATTTGGCTTCAAAATCCATCTACTTTTAGCTTAGACGCTCAAATTGGCATAGGACGTGTACTAAAAACTCACAATGCGTCTGGGAATAACCTATTTTTGGTTTTTCATACTCTTTCCCTTGGGCGTGACCGCACCTAAAAGTTCGATCAGACCGTCCCTGCCGGTCAGACCACATACCCTATGTCGTTCTAACTGGTTAAGACTGAACCAAAATCTCATTTTCTAAACTTGTCTTTTGACAACTTAAACTTCTTTCAAACTGCTTGAATATTGTCGTGTACTCATGACAGCATTGGAGGTAACTCTTTATGGTCTCACAAAAATAATAAATGAATGGTGATTAGGCTAGTATTTTTCACCAATGCAGCCCTTTTCTGTATGCACAGGACAACGGCATCATCAGAGTATCAGGTCCAGTTTGAAACAATTTTTGATTATGCAGATTCTGAATTATCTAACAATCAAGTGGGTGACGGCTTTTGATTCTTCAAAAATCCAGATTCTGAATTCTCTAAGAAGCCTACAATCAGAAGTAAGTTTGTACGTAAAATCAGAAGCTACCACTTACCTAATTTTTGGAGATTTCATAATCTGTACAATCAGAAGCTGTTCCAAATTGAGCCTCAGACCTTGGTGCGAGGATTGAGTTGTTATGATCCAGTCATTTCACTCATTTTTCATTTGCTATTTACCTTGTAAAACTTATTGACCTTCAACATAAAGAGATAATTAATGTTCATTTTATACTGGGAAAATTGCAAACCCTCAATTGTCACTCGAGGATTTCATTCCCCCCACCCCCACCCCCACACACACATTTCTCTCTCATATATCTAGCTGGTTGAATATGTGATCCAAATTTTTTATGGTGAAAAATGGCGGTCTGTGGTTGTGATAGCGGAGGACCGATAGTCCTGGAGCGGACACGAACCGACCCATAGGCAGATAGGCTGACCCAATGCCAGGTCCGGGAGGAGAGCCCCTCGTATGGAAATTGGTCATATCTTTTCGAATTTATTTCCTTACCAACAACGAGTTTTTTTACCCTTATATACCTTGTAGCCGCACAGGATTGAGAGACGACTCTTTGTAAAATTTCCTGCTTTGTAACTCTCATGGTATGTCTTTCGAGTTATGCCGAGCAATAAGGACCAGGACGACTAAGCCAGAAGACTCCTATCCATAAGGTTAGGAAGGTTGTGGCAAAAAGATAGAACTAGCCCACGCATCCCACGCATCTGCTCCTCTCTCAATCCACCAATAATTTCCATCTCCCAGCATCTCATTCCTACCTTATTGTCGAGAGTAGCCAGCCAGATGTTTTCACGCGAGTGCCCTATGAAGAGATATTTAATCTCGAATCTTTGTCAGGTTCTTCAGTGGGGTATTCATCCTCCTCATACAGTAATTAACGCCGGTTATACGTTTGTAGTTTTTTTTTCTCGCAAAGATTTTCTATATTAAAATTATATATCTTTTGATCTTTGATTATTTTCATTATTTTCTTTGTCAATTTCTAACATTGCTGTCATCTCTTCATCGCACAATCAGCCACCGGCGGCGCACCCCACTCTCACCAACGCCACCCTGCCTCTCTGCTTTGATCCTCTCCTTCCAGATTTTGTGCCCCTCCCTCCTCCTTCTTCCTCTTCTTCTTTGTGAGGGAATTTGTTATCCCTCTCATAAAACAGAGAATCTCCAACATACATGCGGCACTATGCAGCGCTTTCTCTCTTCTTTTTTTCTCATATCACATCCAGCGTTTCCATTTCCTAAACACGTCCTGCATGTCTCGAATCGTTGAATCTGACTTTATTTGATTTCAGGAGTTTCTCCTCCCTAATCCCTTTCGTTGTCTCTTTCAATGTCCGTTCTTTTTAGAGTAGGGGGACGGAGACTCAGTGAGTCGTTCTGAGTACATGACTATAAAGTCTATCGACAGATCTAGTTCCGGGGACTCGTAGGTGAGAGATGCCACAGAGGCGGAAGCTTGACCGTGTCACGACGACCCCCAACGTAGAGCAGCACGAACTACCGGGTCCGGAGGGGGTACGCGTACGACACGCCTTACACGTCTACGCGGACAGGGAACATTATCCATCCCACGCCGGCAACTAACAAGATGAACAGGATCATAGCTCTTAGAAATATGGTTTGAGTCGTGGTCCAAAATTTGGATTTGCGATTCCTGACTTTTTCTTATAATTTTAATTATAAACACGAATCCTATACTCTAAATCGGTTTAAATTCGACGAATCCGGTTCATGATTCGTATGGTTTACAAGGAACCAGATAACTATGAACAGAACAGTCTTCGTCTATTCCGTTCCATTCCCTTCCTTGCCTCGACACAAACCATCCATCCATGGATCTTCTCAACCTTATTTGGCCGGGGCCGCTGGGTACTCAGGCGGTCGGCGACCTCCCGGTGCCGAAGTCGGCGCTCTTCGTCGTCGTCAACGGTTTCCAACTTTCCATCGCCGTCCTACCTCCGACAATTCCCCTACAACAGCTGGTGTGCTTTCGCGAGGGTGTGGAGCAGAGGTACTATCACCTGGCCAACATTGTGACCGCCATGCTCGGCCGTGCTTGGTTAGACGGCCTTCTCGGTGCAGTCTAGGGGCGAAGGGAAGGGGGCGGCAGGGGGCCTAGCTCCCATATCGATCAGCACAGTCCTAGCGAGGACTCCCTCCGTACAAGTTTAATAGTGTCCATACCTTATACCTTGCAATGAAAACACGTTGTTTAACCAAATAATTAAATCATGTCACGTGTTTAAAAAAATTGCACTCTTAAGCCCATGAGAAGTGGGTAATAGCCTAGCCAGAGGGAGCCGACGTGGGTGGAAAGAAAGAGATGCGGTTGATTTCTTTTTTATCTCGTAACCCATATATTAGCGCGCTGCTTTTCTCAGATAGGAAGGGCGGGATGACGGATGAACACTACTGACTCTTATTTATATAATAGTAAAGATATGACGTATTTTTTCCTAGCACATAGACTAAAAAATATTGAAAATAACTAAATATTGAAAAATAGTTAGATTATCTCTAATTATTAGCACTAAGCACTGTACTCAATGCATACGTGTAGAGAATATAAAGTAAAGATGAATATTTATTAGGGGATGTTTGGATTAGAGGTATTTCATTGGAATATTTTAGGATCTAGTTCAAATTTAAACTAAATCCCAAAACCTCCTAAGGAATTACCATTCATCCAAACAGAGCCTTAGAGGTATAGAGAGAACATCATACTAATTTTGCATTGAAATATGAAATACATCATATCTTTGTGGACAAAACCATTCAAAAAAGGGAGAATTCAGGATATATCACTCCATTCTGCTATTCGTTGGAGTGGTATATCCTTGATTTTTTCTTTAAAAAACATGTCTTATAAATTTGGACGAGGAGTATTAGTTTTCTAAGATGCTTAATTAAATTGGGAACTCCTTAATGAAATTTGATGGTCACAACTCATCCGACGTCCAAGTTCAGTATTGTTTGAGGCCCATGTAGTAACAATAATACCATTTCTGTTCTCAGATTTTAGCACCATCATCTTGCCATGTATTCTGGTAAAATTATTGGCGTGTATGACATGATTGGTAGTGGAGTCTAAGTTATGTTAGTATATTTGTAATTTTCTATTGTATAACAAAAAACATATGTTCCTGTATTTTGCTACCTACTGTAGAGTTAACAAGATGCTAAAAGAAGACCGTCATACAACTATTAAATAGATATCTAGCACACAAATGCACTGGACATTTTGGCTAATTTTATTCTATGTTAGAGACTAAAGATATCGTTATATTGCAGTCGCTTTCACCATTGTTGCATGCTTGCTCCATGGTAGAGATGTTCAAACGGGCTGGGCCAAACAGGCTGGCCCGACACACGACACTATTGGTCCGGTCTGAACACAGCATGGTCCAGCCGTAAGTGGGTCGTGCCGGCACGGCCCACTCGCTCGTGCTATGCTTGGGCTGGCACGGCCCGATACGGCACGATTATGTTTTTTTCTGAATTTTTTCATATTCTTTTTGAATTTTTTTCTGCATTTTTTTTCATAGTTTTTCTATTTTTTTGGATTTTTTTGAATTCTTTTAGCGCTAACGGGCCGACACGGTCTGTTAGCCCTGTGAGCTATAGTTGGGCTGCCTCCTCGGCACATGGTAAACGCAGTGCGACCGTTTATTAGTCGAGCGAAGCGGGCGTGCCTAAGCAGTCGGTCGTTTTTAATCGGGCCGTCTTGCGGGCCGCCCATTTGGGCACCTCTGCTCCTTGGCTCCCCTATGCTCAAATCCTAGTTCTACCCTTGGCGCGATCGACGTACTTATTAGACGATCCATGCTTGGATTTTGTAGTCGCGGGACAAACAAAACTCTTTCGCAGCATATAGTAGCAGAGCCAAGCCTCGGCCCACCCGAGCCATGTTTCGAGGCCTAGGATTAAAATACTAGTTTAAATGGTAAAAGAATAGCTGGTCCACCTGGACCATGGCTCGAGGACAGCTGGCCCAACTCAAGGCTTAGGCCATAGTTGGCTCCAACCCTGGCAGCAAAACCGATTTTCCGTAAAAAAAATTGGGAATTGCTAATTTAAGGCTACTCACATTCTCCTACGACAAGTGATAGCACCTTCTCTCAAAGGCTCTCTCTTTGTGATAAGTAGCATCACCTCATTTTTTCCCCCACTTTCCTTCTCTATCAAAGGCACTCCCTTTGTGACAAATAGCATCACCTTCTTCATCCCCTTTTCTCGTTCATTTCCTTCCCCTCAAACTCAAAATAATTTTTGAATTTCAAATTTTTTTCTCAAGTTTTTTTAAAATAAGTATTTTTAACCACTTTCAAAAGTATTTTAAGCGAATTTTTTGAATCGAAAGTTTGTTGAATAGAAACTTTTTGAACCGAAAATTTGTTGAATAGAAACTTTTCGATCCAGAGTTTTTCAATTGAATCGGAGCTGAAACTTTGTAATTTGAAAATTTTCGATTTAAATTTTTTCGAGTTGAAACTTTTTGATTTGAAATTTTTTGATTGAAAATTTTTCGAGTTGGATTTTAAATCGAAACTTTTCGAACCGAAAGCTTTTGAATTGAAACTTTTCGAGTTGAAATTTTCTAATTTGAAAGTTTTTGATTTAAAACTTTTCGAGTTGAAACTTGTTCGATATGAAACTTTTCGAGTTGAAATTTTTTGAACTTTCTAAATTGAAACTTTTCGAGTTGAAAACTTTCTGATTTGAAAATTTTTTGTTTAATTTTTTTAGTTTTAAATTTTGAGTTGAATTTTTTTCAAGTTGAAACTTTCTAATTAAAATTTTCAAGGTTTAAATGTTCTATTTTTAAATTTTTATGTTAGAGAGGGAAGAAGGTAGGAGAAGTGAGTAGGGAAAGAGTATAGGAAAGATTAATAGAGAAGATGACATATAGTATGTAGAAAAAGTATACTTAAATTTGTTAGTTAAGGTTAAACTCAAGATACTCATACCAAAATTGGGACCCCTTAGGAACATCAAGTGTAACGCGATGCTGCACATATTTTTTTCCCCGTTTCCTGACACGTTTTGTCTGAGATGATTGAACGTATGCTTAGATTGGATCCTACCTAATCCCCTTCGTTGTCTCTTTCCACACCGTTTCCTTTCAGAGAAGGGGCAGAGACACACACACAGTGAGGAAAAGCCATTGACTTGAGTACTTGACTCCGGCGGATAGGGTTCCCTGACGTTTTGCTACGGAGAATGCAATAAGCGGACTCTACAGTCTTATACCGTCCGATTAGGGTAATGGATGGTCCAGATCGGACAAGAAATTGATAAAGTATTTGATATCGTGTCATAACAGTATTTTCATACAGTAAATAAATCTGTGATGTATTTTTGGCTCTAGACTGCGTAATTTGCCTAATCTCTGTCCCCGGCATAGTATTTGGTGAGAATATCACAAAATCTAGAAGCTTAACCGCGTCACGACGCCCCGTAACGTACGAGAGAAGCGCAAAATACCGGGTCCTTCCGGCTACGCGGGTAAACTCCGTCGACCTCCACGCTGCAAGTTCGACCTGACCCTGCCGGCGACCTGGCTAAACGACGACTTAAAACTAACGAGCCACTCAACATAAATGAGCTCGGCTCTGCTCACTCGTGCCACCTCACGAGCAACCAAGAAGCCGAGCGTTCTCTGTTGGTCCCGTTCCCTCCGTTTGCTTTGCCTCGATCTGATCCATGGCTTTTAACTTCCTTTGGCTGGAGCTGCCGGGCGAGCCGCTGGCCGGCAACCTCGCCGTGGCGAAGTCGGCGCTCTTCATCGCCATCAACGGCTTCATCTCGCCGTCCTACCTGCAGCACTGCCCCTGCGATGGCCGATGCTTCCGCGAGGACGTGGAGCAGAGGTACTATCAGCTGGCCAACTTCGCGACCGCCATCCTTGGCCTGGCCCTCCTATTTCTTCACATGGCCTTCTCGGCGACGATGTTCCGGTCGCCGTTGTTCCCTCCGGTGGCACGATGGTTGGTCTGGCTCACCAAGTTCTTGACCTGTGCCACCCTCCAGTTTGGCCTCAGTATCTTGCACTTCTGTCTCAAAATGTTGTAAGTCAGGTTGACGCCCGTTTTGGCATGACCGTCGTTTTCTCGCAGTCAACCATGTCATTTCTTCTTTATTGTGTCCAAAATTATATGTATTTTTCGAGATCTCTTGTTATTTGGGTGATTGCATTGAGCAAGCTCAGCTGTTATGGACAGTCCTGTGTCTATGAATATTTTGTTGCCTCTCTACTTCTGTAGAACTCTGGACTTTTCCCTTAATTAAAAAATGTATTGTTATGAATTTATTTTGAATTTTTTGTGATAGTGGTCACTTAGAATGGTGCAATGTACAACTTTTGTAACAACAGTTACTCACTGAATGGTGGGCTCATTAGCAGACCCCATTCATAATGGTCATGAATCTGAGTACCCTCTGGACTAGATCCTTGGTAAAAAGAGGACATAAAATTATAAAACAATTTCGTGCATTAAAAAAGGAAAATCAAGCAAAATAAACAATTATAGATCATCAGGATAATTGGATATATACCACTCCAAATCGTCCCACCTCAGAAAAATGACACTGCATCACATCCCTTTGAAAAACACCACTCCAACATGAAGTACTCTCACAACCTAATGTATAAATAAACATATTCTGCTATCAAAATTCAAGGAATAAATCCATGGAAACATTTATAAATTCATCAAACCTAATGTATCAATATACTCTTTTTTTTGGTCCACCAGGATTAAACTCCCTCTTTGTTTCCCAAGCATTTGATGGACACATCGATCATTGGTTCCTCGAGCATTCCATGAACTAACAGTAAATTATAAAAGACCTAATGTATTTCGTCATACACAAGCAAAATCAACAGCCAACAATAAAAAGCCTACCACCTCCCAGGCAAGTAGGAAATAACATTCGGATATTGTTTGGCAGCATATTCAAGTTACTATGTTGAAGATCCAACCATTTTCACCCCAGGAGTATCAGCCATCACAGATGACAGTACGAAGGTATTATGTTACATGGACAACAAAAGAAAACATTATACCTTGGAGTGACTTGGCAACAAGGATAGGATCAACCAATCAATGTTGCCACTGCTTGGATGGCATCAACCGTTCCGTAGAGCAGCATGATCAGCACCCAATTCCTCGTCTTTCTTTCCAAGCACATAGAATTTGGGGCTTCCGATCAGCTTACACTGTGTTTGCAGTATTTCATGTTGGAGAACCATGATAAACCTTAAATTACAAGCCGACACACGACAGAATAAGTAAATAAAGAATAGTGAGTTCATCTTGTGAAGTGGTAAACCGCCAAGCCTTGGAAATCATAAAGGGAAGACATCCACCTTATTAAGATGTATATGTGATACAGCTCTCCGAGCAGACTTGTTTCAACCAGCCATAGAGAGAGTTTGCAAAAGGTCCCACCTAATGATCTAATGTGTGCAAACACGTGCGTGCATGCTCGCAAATGCAGGTGTTAAGCACAAAATTCAGCCTATATTGCCTCAAACACAATTAGAACATAGCATTAACAAAATCAAGAAACACCAGAAAAGATAAACCGGCAAAAAATTTGATGTCCAGTCTTTCTTAGACAAGTACCCAAGTTCAGAAAACGAGAAGGGATCCATACCTGCAACTCCGGACAGGGGCGCATGTGAACTTGAGTAGGCGGATTATCGTGCCGCTGGAGAGGCGCGCGTCCTTCATCACTAGGTGGGCCACGAGAACGGCATGCTGCTTGTGGATGCCGTCGGAGAGCACCATGCGGTACCTGTTGAACTTAAACACCAGTGACACATCAATCACCTGCATCACAGGCTGCTGCTCCACCGCCTCCTCACCCTCTATAATATCGCCGCCACTGCCCCGAGTCAGGAGGTCCTTCAAGTGTTGGACACTAGAATAGGCACCACTGTTTGGTTGAGCAGAATTGACCACTGATTCGGCATATGATTCCACACATTTCCTTTCAAGCACATAGGGTTTTTCCATGCTGTGGAGCTCATATGGCTTGGGGTTACCAATCAGTGCACACTCTGTTTGCAGTACTTCAAGTTGGATAACAATGATCATACTGAATTTAGAAGTCAACATGAAACACGAAAAACAGTAAGTCAACAAAGCATTGTGAGTTTGTTGGACAAACAGTACTCCATAAATAGCACCAATCAATCTTAACAGTACCATAAACATGTACTATTCTGCTTGCTCTACCAAAAGACATTTTTCAAGAAATAAACTCAGTATAGACAAGGTTCGTAATGATCGCAAGAACCAGGACTCAGGAAAATACTAATGTGGCACTCCTTCAAAAGCGTACATGCTACACCTTATCACCCATCCCATCTCCAGAACCATTATCTATAACATGACACCTATCATAGTAAGTAGAATAGGGGAGCCAATAATAGAGCATTAACCCTAACTAAGCACTAAAAGTTTAAGTCATACAGAAAATAAAAAGAAACATTGCGATAAAATTAAGAAATCTAGTTACTCCAACTAAAGCACAGCTGACAGAAACAAGCCAACAAATGCCATCACATGTTTGGCTAGTTTGAAATGCCCGCAACCAGTGTCAAGGATGACATGAAATATAAAAAAAAAACAGAACTTTGCAAAGTGGATAAATGATTGTGGCGACCCGCATAATTAGCCCAGGGTAACAACAGTCGCACTGCCATCACTCTGAGATAATCATGCGAATCTCGGCATACTAGCTAATCAAAACATCGAGCGCACTCGATATTTTATCAGTTAGTACACCGTGTTCAGAGTGTTGCAACAGAACAATAATTAGAGACTGAATGAAAATATATTCAAACCAAGCCACGCAGGGCTATATGTCCATTACATAGATATATTGATCCTTGCATAACAAAAGGATATTAAATAGATACTATTACACCAAAAGACTGACGAAGCCGATACACGGCTACCCATCTTCTCTATTCCTCCTGGTAGAACTCTGCTGCATCATCCACCCAGTCATCTGCTTGAACACCTGAGCCAAACTCTAGAAAAGAGGGATATAGCAAGAGTGAGTACAAAAGTACTCAGTAAGCATTATAACAAATGCAGATATGAATTTTCCTCTCAACTCCAGCCATTCTCACCTTCTCTCAAAATCCCTTTTACGAATATAGATTTTGGTTTTCTTTAAGGGTTGGATATTTTAAAATATGAAAACAGCTATTGCACTCAGTATATGAGGCAGACTTAGCTTCAGAGCCTCCAATCCAGAGATGTGCTTGAATTCAAGATTTTAACCTGCGCGAGTTCGTATCACTTTACCCATAACGGCCTCCACCACGAGGCTCGGAATGTTTATCGCTAATCCAAAGATTAGATCTCCAACCACGGTAGCCGATTTAGTAGTGGTGCCTCGATCGCTCCCGCATACCCTCGGCGTCGGTTGTACCATACTACCGCAGCAAAGATCGATACTCAACCATAGGCTTTAAATATAGCGCCGACCAACGCGGTGGTATCGTGTCCCTCACCGGGCCTCCCAAGACACCCACTTCACACCCTAGTTATCTACTATTTCCCAATGTGGAGATCATAATACCTTCATAGGACAACCTTTTACGACAAATGATTTATCTCGCTATGGTTGATCTTGGAATACGGCTCATTGCCCAAGCACAATTGGTTGACCTTATATTATAGCATATGTAGAGGACCCGCACGCCAAACACCTTCTCATCGGCGCCTCTACCCACCATAAATATTTCTAATCTGGATCCACGACTCCATTCGTGGACGTTAAACACCAACTCAACCATTTCCAAAACCACATTACAAATCCATCATTTCATTCTTTTCTCGAAACCACATTCCACTTCCATCTTTCACCTCCAATTCAACACTTCAATTGGAAAGTAAATTTTTGATGCAGTGCTAATATGATTATTATACGAAAACATTGGAAATCATTTAATCAAAGATGATCAAAGAATCTTGCCTGCGATAAAAGCAGAAGGATCGTCCTCGCCCGAAGATTGGTTTTGATTGGCTGGGATGCTCAGGTCTGACCCTGAAAGCATACAACATTATCCAGGGCAATTAAAGTGAAAAGACTATTCTGGCGTCCAACCAGCTTTTCTGATCTGCCATTCAATTTTTATCTTGACACTATTAAATTAATACTAGTTGTCGATTTTTACGCGATCCGCAATTTGATTACAGAAATCAACGCGGTCCGCGACACAAATTATTTTTCTACCCTTTTTCCCCTCACTTTCCTCTCTTTTCTTTTCTCTCTTCTTTCTTTTTTTTTCTTCTTCTTTCTTTTCTTCCTTCTCTTTCTTTTCTTTTCCTCTGCCTTTCTTCCTTTCTGGCCGACAGCCATTCGGCTGCGCCTCCCTCATCTCTCCTCCCTACCTCTTCTCCACTCCCTACCTGCCACCGCCTCCTCCTCCGCCGACGCCTACCACCTCGGCTCGGCTCCGACGCCCACGCCTCTCCTGCGACTCGGCGCCGGCTGCTCTCCTCTGCTTGCTGACCGTGCCTGCGGCTCTGCCCGGCCGACCCGAGCTCCTCCCGACCGGCTTCTTCCTCCAGGGCGACGGCTCGGCCTCTCCCGAGCGACTGCTCCTCCCTCCACGTGACTCAAGCCACAGCTCCTCCCGAGATGCTAAGCTAGGGTTACCACTACTGCTACCCCTTTTTATTTTCTTGATTTTGCTTTGCTTGCCGATCTTTACTTCGAATCATGGGGGTCTATGATGATCTTTGGGAAGGCTTGATCTACTAAAGAAAGAACAGCTGCTACACTAGAGCTTCCCAACTACTGAGACCACGGGGGAAAACGATCGATCTACCACTACTCTATTGGTGAATGCACCTGGGGTTTGATCGGTTGAAGCAATGCACTGGGGGTTGAGGAAGGCGATGAAGAGGTTGCAGACACTCGCTTGTCTCCCTCTTGGCCGAGCTAGCTTCTGGTCCCCTCTTCCTCTTCTGGTTACTTCCTCCTTCTCCTCTGGATGCTGTCGCCTCCTCTTGCTTCGGCTTGGCTGGTTCTTGGCTCTTGCCGCCTCTCGGTTTGGAAGGAAAGAGGAATGGGAATGAGCTGGTTATTGGCTGGGCATCGGCTGTGAATGGGTTGGCTTTGGGTTGGATTGAGGCTGGCAAAAGCTGGCTTTATGATTTGGGAAAATGGCAAAGGACCATTTTGCCCTTGGGTTTTTACTGGAGGCTATTGGCTTTAAGGGCTCTACGGTCATATCTCGCTCAAAACACTAACGGTACCCGCAACCGCACCAGGTAAGCTATTAAACGCCGAATGATGAACCCCGGTACTAGCGAGGGGCCAGTCTGGGTCCCGGACAGATTGGGTACCTCGATGAGCGATACCTATCACTGCAGGACTGACGGCGCTCTCTAATCCTTACATTTTAATTTTCTTGCCTAAACATGTTTTTATTGTTTAATTAACCATTTAATTAAACTGATAACCCCGGGTTATCACAATGATGATCCTTGAAAAGCATCGGCAGACCCAATCAGGATATGTACTCAATTGAGATGAAAAAAGACAGATTCAGAAAATAATATTAGTTCGTCGCCCAATAACAAATCTCAGCTTGCACATGATCGACCTAAGGGCTAACAATAACAAAGGGAGTTGGGAAATACGAGTGTGGCACTCTAAATGTAACAACTTTCCACCCAGCCCATCTCCGTAATCACTTGGTACCAATATCATGCCTATGACTGTACATTAAGATTTTCAAAACAGGAAGTGCTGTAGCAAATAAAAAATAATTTCGAACATACCATTCGACCCAAATTGGAACAAAAAAAATACTGTAAGCTGAAATCACACAACCAAAAGAACGCAAGTTTTTGTAAACTTAAATTCAGTTACAGAAAACCAAACAGGATGGGTTGTATCCTTTCTTTTAATACTTTAATGTGCGTCGAAAACTGAGGATTTTTAGAATTGACACAAGATATCATACTTTCCACTGCAATGAGCATCATCAGTTTATAACACACTGATAAAATCGTGACAGAAAAAAATGTAGTGTTGGATGTAGTTATTACCAATTCACATATTGTGGCCTTCTCGATTTGTTAATAGCCAAGAAGAAAGACCCAAACAAGAAATAGAAATACTCACCATAGGATGAACATTGTACAAAATACCACTCGCAGTAGCACTGAACAAAAAATGCACCCCTAGATCAGCCCTTCTATCAGTTGCTAAAGTTGTATGCAAACTATCCATACACACAGTAGTACTAAACAAAAATCATATTGTGTTGCATATAAGTAGCAGACACACCAATTAGTGCATAGAAGTAAAGAAATAAAAAGGCAACAAATGGGCAGGAACCTCAAACATCCAGTATTTTCTGCACAAGGAACTAATTTCAAAAATGAAAAACGTTCCACACCTGGGACTCTGGATGGTGTTGCACATGAACTCAAGGAGGCGGACCATGGTGCCCTTGCGGAGGTGAGTCCCAGACCAGGTGACTCAGCTGAGATGCCAGCATGGCACCCTGTGTGTGGACGCCATCGGAGAGCACCAAGCGGTACATCACAAACTTTCTAGGCTCTGATCTCATCAACGACATGCCAACAACCTGCATTACAGGCCGCTGCAACGCCGCCACCATCCCCTGTGTCAAGTGGCCCTTCAAGCCTTGCCCAGCAGAACAGGCTCCAGTATTTAGTACGGCAGAACTGGCCGCTGACTCAGTATTCAATTCCTCAATATTGTTTTCAAATTCATAGGGTTTTTCCAAATGGCTGAACTCACACGATTTGGGCCTCCCAATCAACACGCAGTTGGTTTGCAGTACATCAAGTTGAAAAACAACGATGACCCTGTATAAAGAAGTCAACATACAACAGGAAAAACAATAAAGGGATGCAAATTCATTTAACAAGTCGTACTCTGTAATAGCACCAACAAATATTATTAGTATAGCTCTTTAATTAAGATAAATGTGGTTTCTTAGCTTTCCATGACACATTTTCAAGGAATAAATTCAGTTTGCACAAGGTTGACGGTTGACCTAATGATCAACAAGAACCATAGGACATAGGAAAATACAAGTGTGCCTTCAAATGTTACCACCCATCTCATCTCTAAAACCACTTTCTACCAATATGATACTTATAATAGCACAAGTAGGATCAGGAAGCCAATAATAGAGCAATCAACCCAAAAATAAGCACTTTAAGTTGAAGATCCCACTCAAAAGTAAATCAGAGTTCCTAGTGGAGCAGGACACAGACAAAAAGGCAATTTTGTCACTGTACCAGAAAATTCAAGTGGATGAACACTATTCTTTCCAAGAATAAAAATCCCAGCACCTAACTGTAATGACCCTCCTTTTTAGTACGAAATACCAAGAAGGATGATCTATATACATACGGTACTGGTCCCATTATCAGTTGCTAGTACGCACATTTACAACAATAAGTAACACATCCATACTCAATATTACATATAATAATGGTAATTTATACAATAAGGTCTTACAAAGCAGAGTATTGCAGCGGGAAAAAACAAAAGTCATATAGTATGCTGTGATAATCCGGGGGGTTATCAGTTTAATTAAATAATTAATTAAAGCAATAAAAGTGATTAGGCAAAGATAAATAAAATGTAAGGATTAGAGAGTGCCGTCAGTCCCGCAGTGAATGTGTCGCTCATCGAGGCACCTGACCTGTCCGGGACCCAGACAGGTACCTCTCGCTAGTTCGGGGTTCATCATTCGGCGCTCTAGAACTTACCTGGTGCGGTATGCGGATACCGCTAGCGAAATGAGCGAGTTATGACCGTAATGCCCTTTTGAGCAATAGCCAGCAGTGAAAACCTAAGGGCAAAAGGGTCATGTGCCGAAATGCCCAGCTCCATAAAGCCAGTGCATCTCCAGCCAACCAGAAGCCAACTAGCCCATTGTTGTCTCCCATTCGCACGCAAGCCGAGAGTCACAAGCAGCACAGCCAAGCCAATGCTTCCCCATTCCCACCCAAGAGAACCAAGCCCCAGTGTCTAGCCGAAGCAAGAGGAGGCAACAGCATCCAGAAGAGCAGGCGACAAGCAACCAGAAGGAGGAGGCGAGTAGGAACCAAAAGATTGAGCCAACTGAAGTAAACCAGAAGAGAAGAGGGAGGCATTCCGAAGCAAGGGGCCAGCACCAGCTTCTTCCTCCCCAGCATCACCTCATCCACCCCATTGCTTAGCTCGATCATCCCAGGTGCATTTTTCCCTCATCCCAGAAGTAGCAACAGTACCTGTTCTTGTATGCAAAGGGTAGATCGAGGGCTTAGCTAGCCAATGGGGTAGTGTGATGAGTAGATCGGGTCATTCCCGTGTGGTCTCAGTCGGTTGGGTCGCCATTAGTGTAAGCATCTGTTCTTGCTCTTCTTTCATAGATTAGCTCAAGTCACCCAACCATCATCATAGACCCCCACATTTGTAGTATAAGCAGTAAATCAAGTAAAGCAAAATCATCAAGAAAATCGAAATGGGTAGAAACCCTAGAACCGGTGGTCCAGTGCGTAGCCGAGAGGGAGGAGGAGGTTCGGCAAGGCCAGGCCGGTGCCGTGCGCGAGGAGGAGCCACGAGCTAGGCCACCGCCAGGCCGCCTCAGCCGGGGCTTGCAATGGGCGCGGTGCCGTCGAACTGAAAGCCGCGGGAGCGGCGGCAGAGAAGTGGCCGGGTGCCTGAGGTAGAGAGAGGCCGGCCGCCGCGTCAGCGCCAGAGAGGCGGCGCCATGGGCGAAGAGGAGAAGAGGCGCAATGGAGTGGCGCTCGGTCCAGAGAAGAAGGCAAGAGGCGCAGAGCCAAATGGCTCTCGGCCGAATCGGCCAGGACCGAAGAAAAGAGAAAAGGCAGAGAAAGAAAAAGGAAAGGAAGAAAAGAAGAGAAGAAAAGGAAAGAAGAGAGAAAAAGGAAAAGAGAGGTAGAAAAATAAGTCGTGTTGCGAACCGTGTCGATTTCTGTGATCGACTCGCGGATTGCTTAAAAAAAATCGTCAACGTGTATTTCTTTAATTGGTGCTAATATAAAATCTGAACGTCAGATTAAAATCAGTTGGACACCAATATAAAATAATCCAAGTGATATGGCCTTAGTGTATATATGTTCTGTTTTCAGGGTTCGACCTAAATCGTCCCGCCAACCAGAACCAACCTTCGAGCGAGGTCGATCAGTCAACTATTATTCCAGACAAGATTTCCTTGAGCATCTTTGTGAAATGCTTTTTAAATGCTTATATATATATATATATATAATCATATCATCACTGCGTGAAAATTTAATTTTGGTATGGAAATGTGGAGATGAAATTGGATGGAAGAATTGATGTGAATGAACGGTAGAAATGGTATGTGATGGGAATGGTAATGTGATGGATGGAAGGAAATGGTATGTGATCTTGGTATTGGAATGGAATGGGTTATGTGGTTTTGGTAAATGCTAAATGAGATATGGTTGTGGTGAAGGAAGTGGTGTGTGTTGTTAGATATCCACGAATGGAGTCGTGGATAATATATTAGAGCTAATTATGGTGGGCAGAGGGTGCAGGGGGAAGATGGAGTGGTAATGCCTGGGTGTGGTGATACCCACTGCTGGTGGACCCTCTACATAGGCTATAATATACTAAGATCAAACACCTACACTCGGGCAATGAGCCGTATTTTCAGTACCAACCATAGCGAGATAAATCGCTGTCAGAAAAGGTTGTCCTAAGAAAGTGTTATGATCTCCACATTGGGTAAGAGTAGCTACTAGAACCAAAGTCTGGGTATGCCGGAATGCCCAGATGAGAAAGCTGTTAATGTGGATATATATATATATTAAGCCACGATGGAGTTACTCGCTTGGATATCGAGTACAATCAGATGGCGAGTGGTGAATCGCCGAGGATAGGATTCCTCGATTGCGCAGGTTGGAGATCTATCTTTGGATTAGTGATAAACGTTCTGGAGCCTCGTCAAAATCTTGAATTCAAGCCTGTCTCCTGGATCGGAGGCTACGGAAGCTAAGTCTGTCTCATATACGGGTGTTAGTAGTTGAATTCCAATAATTAAAATTTGCCAACTTTTAAAGAAAACCAAAAACCTAATTTCTGTAAAAGATGAGTTGGAGGGAAGGAAATGGTGCTGTTGGAGGGAGATATTCATGTTGCATCTTGTGATATAATGCTTGCTGAGTACCTTGTACTCACTCTTGTATGTCCCCCTCTTTCTAGAAGGAGAGCCTGATGGATCCGCGTTTGAGGCCGGCGAGGAGGCCTATTCTCGTGCTCGATTGTGGTTATCGGGATGATTCGCATGAGGGCTACTACTACTCGACTACTACCAGGAGAGCTAGGAGTTTCTATAGGCCATATTATGCTCGTAGGAGGTATTTAGTATGTGAAGGCAGTGGCTTTATCTTTTGTTGTATACAGGGATCGTTGTAATATTATATTGTAATGGACATATAGCCCTGCATGGCTTGGAATGAATATATTATCATTCAGTCTCTAATTATTGTTCTGCAACTCTCGAACACGGCATAGTAGCCGATAAAGCATCGAACTTTCGATGTTTTGCTTAGGTGGTCGTGCTTAGAGATTCGTGTAATTAATCTAGGGAGGTGGCAGTGTTACTGTCGCAACTCTAGGCTAATTATACGGGTCGCCACATATGCCCATCCAACCCTCGGGCAACTGACAAGGTATAAACCATAAAAAATCGCATCATCGAAATTCCCGTATCCTGCAGCGAAATATGTATCTTATGAGCCTCGCTTTCTTCCCCATCTAAAACAACAAATTAAGAAAGGTTGAGTACTTTCGTACTCAGGAAGACTTAAGGTGTATCGCAAAAATGCAGTAAATATAGACTATGTCAAAGGAGGCTTCTATGGTTATTTTGCATAAAGCAAATTTGAATATGTAAATCAAGTGGTAATTTGCAAACGGAATTTTGTAAAAGCAAACTTGACAGGTATATAAATAAATAAGAGTAGCGTAGCATAGAATAACTCACAGTCCTCTATGATGGTAAGAATCGCATCATCTCATTGTCATTCCCTGGCATAACATCTGAAATAAAAACTTTCCAACACATATTTTCAAATCATCTAGTTTTGAAAATACCAAAACTTCTAATTATGTGATGACTTTACCAAGTGTCTATGACCGCGGGCGTGGCTTTTCGAAAAGATTTAAACTCTACAGAAGTGTACAACTTTACCCACAAGCCATGACCTTTTGTTTTGCCGCTATTTTCACGCTCTTTTGGCGTGTGGCCAGAATGTTCATGACGAAAACCTTTACATTAACTGGGTTAACTTTGCACCATGTAAGGTCGAGGATACCGACTAGAGGGGGGTGAATAGGTGGTTTTAAAAAATTCTTCGATTATCTAACGAAACAACGCCTATGTCAAAACCTAAATAATATGCGAAAGCGTAATTCTAAGGTTTTGAAAATTAAAGCCTAAATCAACTGAACTCACTAAGTGCACTAATAAACTAAGTCTCTAACGATAATTTGCAATCATAAATACAAGTAATTAATCAATCAATTCTATGAATATAAATTGCTTGAATGTAAATGAGCACAAGAAAGCAAACCACAATGACACGATACTTTTTACCGTGGTGTTCGGAGACTTGCCGGTCTTCCCTAGTCCACGTTGAGGTAAGCCTAAACGAATTGGACTAGCTCCCCGAATTAAGCACCCACCTCAAATCCACTAGTGGTAGCTCTTTCCCCCTTCGGGTAGGTGAACTCCAACCTTCACAACTTTGCCGGACCTTCTCACAATCTCCTTTAGAAGGTACCACGCACGACACCTCCACACACCGTCTAGGTGTCGGTAAACACCAAGAGTAACAAGTCAAACCTTTCGTTTGAACTCCACCAAATACAACACATGTACAATGGTGATCACCGAGTGCAGTACATGCACAAGGCTCTCCTCAAGTACAACACATGCACAAGAGGCTCTCAATACTCTTCTAAATGCAACACATGCACTTTAGAAGCTCACTCTTAGCTCAAGAAGCAAATAAGAGAGGGCAACACATGCACACAACTCCCACAACACCAAATGAACTCAGCACCAGCCCAATGCCAGCACCAATGGGTCCTTTTATAACCCTCCAATGAAAACTAGCTGTTTAGGGGCAAATCTAAAAAAATCCAACAAATCCGGTGCTACAGTCCTATCGAGCCCGGTAGCACCGGCCTCCAGGCAACGGCTAGAAAACTAGCTGTTGCACAGGAAATCCGGTGCTACCGCCCAACTGGGAGCGGTACTACCACCCGAGCGGTAGTACTGGCCTCTACCGGCGGTACTGTCGGACCTCAAGCACAACTCGTGTCCCTCCCTACAAAATAACTACCGGCTACTAGGCACCGGTACTACCGGAGATGCGGTAATGCCGCCGTTCAACCATAGTAGTGCCGACTTTCAAAACATAGAGAAAACCGCGCCTGGAATAAAGCTACCGACCCTAAGGGGCGATAGTACCGAACCTCCAGTACTGCCGGCCAACTGAGAGCGATAGTACTAGACCTCTGGTGCTACCGGCCTCAGGGGGGTACTACCGATTTTCCAGATCAAATTTGATTTTGTTATGAATAGCACTTGTATTCAACATGAGGCCAATGGGCCAGTATATATACATGTACATGAGGGTATAAAAGAAAAGCCTATATAAGGCAATATCTATACAAGGCAACTAGCAATCTCGGATATAAAGTAACTATGATACTGTTTAACACCCCTCTTCAAACTCATGGTGGATTAACAACATTGAATTTGGAGAGATAAAAGCTGTGCTGAGCTCTAGTCTGTATCTTCGTGAAGAAGTCTGCCAACTGAAGCTCTGAAGGCACATACTGAAGAGCCACAACCTGATCCTGTACCTGTGTGCGCATGTAAGAAGCATCAACACCAATATGCTTGGTGAGCTCATGCTTCACTGGATCTCGAGCAATGCTAATAGCACCTGTACTGTCCGATAAAAGAGTAGGTGTAGAAACAGAAACACCAAAATCCTCAAGTAGCTACTGTAGCCAAGTAACCTCTGCTGTCAAAAGAGCCATAGCTCGCAACTCAGCCTCAGCACTGGAACAAGAAATTGCTGTCTGCTTCTTAGTCTTCCAAGTAATGAGAGAACCACCAAGAAAAACACAATAAGCAGAAAAAGACTGACGATCAGAGTGATCACTAGCCCAGGTAGCATCAGGGTATGCCTAGAGCTAGAGGGAGCTTGAGCGAGGAAAGAAAAGACGGCGAGAGATAGTTCCACAAAGATATCGTAGAATACGAAGATGACTACAGTGGAGTTGAGTGGGAGCAGAAACGAACTGACTCAAGATATGAACTGAATATGAAATGTCAGGACGAGTGATACCAAGGTAAACAAGACTCCCAACAAGGTGGCGATAGCGAGTAGGATCCTCAAGAAGTTCACCATCAATAGGTCGAAGGTGAACATTGAGCTCCATAGGAGTCTGGCTGTGCTCTTATTAGTGAGAGAGACACGATCAAGAATATCCTGAATTTACTTCTCTTGGGATAGAAAGAGGCCCTCAGGTGTAGAAGAGACCTCAATCCCAAGAAAGTAGCGAAGAGGACCCATATCAGACATGAGAAACTGCTCACTAGGACGTGCCTTCACAAAGGCAATATACTGAGAATCATCTCCAGTAATGATCATGTCATCAACATACAGAAGAAGAGCTTGTCCACCAGGTGAAGTATGAACAAAGAGCGCAGGATCATGGGCACTAGCAGAAAAGCCAACAGTAGTGACCACAGAAGAAAAACGCTCAAACCAGGCACGAGGGGCTTGCTTGAGCCCATAGAGAGCGACGAAGCTGACAAACGATGCCCTCAGGAACAGAATGCCCCAATGGTGGCTGCATAAATACCTCCTCACGTAGCTCACCATTAAGAAAGGCATTCTTGACATCAAGCTGAGAGATAGACCACTCACGAACAGAAGCCACGGCAAGAAGAGTGCGAACAATGGTCATAAGCCACAGGAGCGAAAGTTTCGTCATAATATCAACCATGCTCTTACTGAAAACCACATGCCACGAGACGAGCCTTGTAGCGCTCAAGAGAACCATCAGAGCGAGTCTTAACCTTATAGACCCACTTGCATGTAATGGGACGGACACGTGGAGTAAGGAGCACAAGATCCCACGTGACAGTGCACTCAAGGGCAGCAAGCTCCTCTGCCATCACATGCTGCTATTCCTGATGAATAACAGCATCGCGATAAGAAGTCGGCTCGGCAAGAACAGCACCAGCAAAGCCAAGGTGCTCAGGAGGGCGAATAGACTGACGATCACGAAGAGCGTAGCGAGGAGGCACTGAAGGTGACTCAATAGGTACACCAGAAGAATCCTCAACTCGTGGACGACGAGTGTAATATAGAGAATAAGGAACAATGTCAGAGGAAACATCTGGAGGAGCCACCGGATGTGAAGACTCCTGTGGAGAGGCCAGCGAAAAAGGAGGCGCCAACCATAGAGAAGGAAAAGTGACAACAAGAGTATCAGGAAAAGTCAAAAAAGAAAGTGGCTTAACAAGAGATGCTGGATTTGAAGGACGAGGGTAGCAAGGACGAGAATCAAAAGTACGAGAGATCCACATCCGTCGGCCAACAGGATCCCAACAGCGATATCCCTTATGCTCAGCACTATAGCCCAGAAAAACGCACTCAACAGACTGAGCGGTCAGCTTGGTGCATTCACGAGGTGCAAGGAGAACATAGCACACACACCCAAATAGGCGAAGACTAGAGTAATCATGAGACATGCCACAAAGACGCTCCACCGGAATCCCACCCTGAAGAGCAGAAGAAGGCTGAATGTTAATCAAGTGGCAATGAAAACAGCCTCAGCCCAGAAGTGAGGTGGAACAGCGGAAGCAAGTAAAAGAGCATGAGCTGTCTCAAGAAGATGACGATGCTTGCACTCAGCCACACCATTCTGAGCATGTGCACCAGGATAGGAAAACTGAGAAGGAGTGCCCTGCGTAGCAAGAAAAGCACGAAGGGCTCCTAACAGATACTCCCTGGCTGAGTCAGCACGAAGAACTCGAATGGGGGAGTCAAACTGAGTACGGATCATAGTGGCAAAATTCTAATAGATAAAGCCTCGCTACGAGAGGACATAAAGTATATCCAAGTGTGGCAAGAGAAATCATCTATAATAAGAATATAATATTTATGACCCTCTTTTGAAACAAAAGGAGCCAGACCCCAAACATCAGAATGAACAATATCAAAAGGACGCTAAAATATAGAAGGCCACGACGAACTAAAGACAGACGTGACCCACAAAGATGTCCTAAACGGTGATGTTAATGAGCAAATGACCCGGTAGAAGATGCAACGGAAGCGGAAGCAGTGGAGGAGACTAAGAGACTGGCAGGGGCAGTAGAAGTAAGACGAAGCCAGTCAAGCTCCTAGAGACGCTGAGAGTCACGGCGGCGAGGGTCAGTCCCAACCAGAGACCCCGTGCGGCAATCCTGAACACAACAAGAGTCAGAATCAAGGATAACACGACGCCCATGATCAGTGAGCTGGCCAGCGGAGATGAGTTGCATGGTCAGTTTGGGAACATGAGAAACAATATGAACATAAAAAGAGGAAGATAAAAGAGTGCCTCGTCCTATAACAGAAATAGAGGTCCCATCTGCAGTCTGAACAGTGATAGGAGCAGCAGGAGGACTAATGGAATGAAGACTCGTGAAATCGGAGGTCATATGAAAAAAAGCACCAGAGTCAAGAATCCATGGTAAGATACTTGAAGAGGATGTAGAAGGTGGTTTCTCACTAGAAAACCGAGTAGCAGAACCTGTCGGTGTAGAAGCAGTCATGCGACGTAACAGCGTGAGAATCTCCTGAGTGGAGTCAGAACCAACAAAGGTCCGCTGAGGAGAGATGCCCAATAGTCCAGTGCTCTTAGAAGAGCATCCACCTCGACGAGCAAGATCCTTCTTCCGGTAGCAGAACTATTCCACATGTCCAGTCTTGTTGCAGTAGGTGCAGTGAAGCCCTGCAGTAGCTGACACTGAAGTAGGCGCCATTGGTGGAGTAGCACGAGGTACCACTAGGACTGAAGGAGATACTAGCAGGCCCGCACCACGAAGACGAGTCTCTTCAGTACGAATATCTGCAAGCGCCTCCAACAAGGTCACACGAAGATGGCGAGCAAGCAACTGGGCACGAGTCTGCTCAAACTCAGCCCGAAAACGTGTCCGAAAGTCGTACATGCGACGAAGCTCCAAATGAGTGTGCTGATGCTGACAGCACTGGCAAGTGCGGCAAACCTCCGGTCCAAGAGAATCAAGCTGACGTCACACCGAGGATAGCTGAGCATAGAACTCATCCATAGTAGAATCACCCTGCTGCAGCGACTGCTCCTGTCGCACAACAGCAAGGAACAAAGAATCGCCAGCAGACTCATAGCGGTCACGAAAATGCGCCCACAACAACTGTGCCGAAGACAAAGCGACAATATCACCAGTGAGATACACCTTCATGCTAGCAACCAAAATAGCAGAGGCACGAGCATCTTCATCAATCTATATCTTGTATGCAGTAAATTGAGTCTGAAAAGACTCCACAACATCAGCATAGTCATTAGAGGCCTTCTGTTGAGCAGCATCATCGGCCTCCTTGAGAATAACAGATGTGGCAGGTGGAGCAGGACGAGGCAGACAGGATAGTTCGCCGGTTAGATACTCCCACAAACGCTGACCACGCATGTGAAGGCGCATATGTAGAACCCAGTCGCAATAATTGAGACCATCGAATGCGTGAAGGCGCATATGTAGAACCCAGTCGCAATAATTGAGACCATCGAAGATAACCGTGCAGCGAGGAACAGAGCCAGTGCTAGAAGAACCTGCTAATGACGCCAATTTTTTAACAAAGAGCTACTGGAAGCCAGAGTCACCTGCTGGAAGTTGGAGCAGATCTGCTGGAAGCTGGAGCCGAACTTGAATGCTAAGCCAGAGTCGGACTTAAAAACCAAATCCCGATCGGTTTCAAATCCGATGGAGCTCGGCTCGGTAACAGAGAAACGGAGGCGTCAGCAGTGGCCTCGCGGTGGCGCAAGCGAGTGACGGCGTCGGTGGCGACCAAAGCGGCGAATAGCTGCAGGAGCAGAGGCAGCGATCGAGATATCCGCGGGAGCCGAGATGGCGGTGGAAGCAGTCGGCCGGCCGAGGCGGCGACCAAGACGTCCAACCGGGAGGCACGCAGACCGAGGCCGATCGCGGGACCGGCCGAATGGCGCCGAGCCGGTGAAAGCGCAGCAGCGAGGGCGTCAGCAGAGCAAAGCGCGGAGTGAGCCCGCACGATGGTCACCACGAGGACGAGCGCGCCGGATGGGCAAAAGCGACGAACGGCCGAAGCGGCGGAGAGGACAACGGATGCGTCGGCGACGAGGAGGTGGGCTCGCGGCGGCGAAGCCGCGCGGCGCGCGGTGGCCGAGCGGCGCAGAGGCTGGTCGGCCAAGGAACAGGCGTCGATGCGCGCCAGAGCGGCGCGGGGGATGGTGATCACGACGGGAGGCGCTCAGTAGATGGCGCAGATGGTGGTCGACGAGCAGTCGCGGATGGCGGTCGAGGACAGCCGAGGAGGATGAACTTGCAAAGAAAAACCGGAGGGGAGCTCGGGAGAGCGCAAGTGCAACGCCCGTAAGAAAACCCTAACCCTAACTTTGCTCTGATACCATGTTATGAATAGCACTTGTATTCAACATAAGACCAATGGGTCAGTATATATATACATGTACATGAGGGTATAGAATGAAAGCATATATAAAGCAATATCTATACAAGGCTAGTAATCTCTATACAAGGCAACTAGCAATCTCAGATATAAGGTAACTAGGATATTGTCTAACAGATTTCACATAGAAATCAAACCAATTCAAATCAAGAACCACTTTAGATCAATTCATTGAGCCATGTGGTGATCAACACATGATCACACCAATTTGCAAAACACATTTGCGAATTCTCAACACATGCTCCAAAGAATTGCATTAAGCTTAATGTATTTGCAAAAAGCATTTGAAATAATAAACCAAGAGTTTACGAGATCAACCCTTGAGCCATGTAAGGATCAACACATGATTCCGACACTTTGCAAAGCACATTTGCAAATGCCAGCACATGCTCCAGGACCAATCTCATAGACCTTCAGCTTATTTGTAAAACACATTTGCAAATAACAAATCCATTCAATTAAAACCAAATATTTGAGCTATGAGATGATCAACATATAATCACAACACTTTGCAAACACATTTGCAAATACTTATCTCATGCTCTAAGATAAGAAGCATAAACATCAATATTTTGCAAAAACACTTTTTGCAAACACCAAGCAATAAACTTTATTAGACTTATGATAGTCAACACAATGATCTCTAGCAATTTGCAAAACACGTTACAAACCCTGCTAGTCACAAGCTAAGAAAACCAATGCATGAGCTTTCACTATTTGCAACACATGCAAATATTTAACTCCATGCAAAGAAACGTTAAATCGAATGCATGAGCTATCTCCTTTTACAACACATGTAAATCAATAGCTCCATGCAAAATCCAAATCAATTAAGGAAGCATGAGCTTCTCTTAATTGCAACACATGCAAATATGAGCATCATGCAAAAACCAACTTAAGAGAGTGAGCTAGAGCGAACCGGATTGAGTTCATCAACACATGATGAAGCTCAAACTAAATGACTCAACCATTCTTAATAGTACGGCTACCTAACTAGCAACCCGATCTCCCATTTAAACACTGAGACCGGTAAAAGCCTATGAACACATCCTTAGCCCTAGCTAGTTATACCTTTACCTCTGGCACATCCGCTTGGAGCTTTATGATTACCATCATCTTCTCTCCAAGTCGGGATCTTATCTCGTTCATCAACACATGATGAACTCCCTTTGCTCTTCTCTTCGGGATCTATGATTGATGCCCATCAACACATAATAACATCTATCTTCCCGATTCTTGACTTGATAGCAATCAACACATGATGTCATCCAAATCTTCATCAACGTTGGACTCAACCTACTTTCACAACTCATAGAAAAGGTTAACCTAACAAACACGATTGTCTCAATCATCAACGCACTCCATTAACACATAATCAGTGCCTCCAAGATTCTTTGATCTAATCTCTTGATGATTGACCACAACCCAAATCAATTGATTGAAATAATTTGATTTGTCTTGAGTATATTAATGCAACTAATGCTTCATATACTTAAGAACTTTTCTTTTGTCCTTTAACCAACAAAGAACACCATTAACACATGATTGGTTCTTTGATGATTGAATGATAACCGAACACAATTTAAATTGACTTTGTCATGAGTATATATTAACTACACAAGTTTCATATACTCATTTTGATAGTTTTCTAAGTAATGGTCCAAATTATATGGAGTGGTGGAAATGGGTCAATATTATTTAGACCATCAATCATAGAATAAACTTAATTAAATGTATGCATATAAATAATTGAACTTTGAATCAATATGCACATATTCAATTTAAGATTGCTTTAAAGTTTATCCTATTCTTCAGTGAGTAAACTACAACTACACAAGTTTTTATATACTCAAAATTTGTTTCTAAGTAATGATCTTTAATTTATTTGGCAATATGGAAGGGATCAATACTATTGAAACTTCAAGATAAAACATGAACTCCCCCTAAATGTGTGCATAAATGTATATATGGAGTTGGAAACAAAATGCACCCTAAATGAGGCAGTGCCAACAGAGCACCGAGAGCTCGGTCGTGGCAAAGGCATGGTGTGAATTCGGCTCGGGTTTGTGGGCGGTGCAAACTTTCCCGATTGCCAGGACATGGCCGTCGGGGCAGCAAGGCATGGTGGAGTGACATGGTGGCAGGGCATGGTGCTTGTTTGGCAGCATACAACGCGGTTAAGTCAGTGCCGCCGGCCGTGCCAACATTCACACTGGGAAATTCTTGTCACAGCACGGTTTGGGCAGAAGCGAGGCAAAGTTGAGCTGAGAAGGGAGCAGAGTAGGTCGGTGAGGGCTGAAGGGCTGCCAAATAGGGCCAAATGAGAATGGGCCCGCATAGAAGTGTAATGCTGAGAGCTTTAGGGTTCTTCTTTGGACAGGTGAGGCTCGTCACATTAAATGAGTAGTCATTCCATGCCTAACCTTTTCGAAAAATTTTGTGAGTGATTTGGAGACAGTTTTTACCCTGCTGTAAAAATTTCAGCTCATGACTTGACTCGTGTAATTTTTAAAAATTCTGACAATGTGACTATAATGTGTGGGGCCCATTTTTGATAATAAATATCAATAATGGGTTCCATGTGCATACAATACTAGTCCCATGATCAGTGGCTAGTACGCACATTCACAAATCGATATCACAACCATACACATTATTATTGCAGCAGCGGAAATAGTTCGTACATATTAATATTACAAACCGAAATAAACTCTTGCAGTGGAGACATATGTATCTTGCAGTATGCCTTTAACCCATAATCCCCACAGGCAACTGACAAGGTAAACCCTAGAAAAACTCATCATTAATATCCTCGAATCCTGCATCAAGGTATCCTGCATCAAGGTATGTATCGTCGTGGTAATTTGTTTCTTCACCTAAAAATAGTAAATAAGCAAGGGTGTGTACTTTCGTACTCAGCAAGACTTTTTCAAAACCTATAATATATGCAGGCCAGTTCAAAGGAAAGGCTTCTACGGTTAATTTGCATAAAGCAAAATTTTATTTGCAAATCAAGTTGTAGTTTGCAAAACGGAATTTGTCGAATCAAATTTGACTGATATGAAAGTAACAAGTAAATAAAGCATAAGTAATAACTCACAGTCCTCCACGACGTGAGCATCGAGACACCCAATTCCTGTCAACACCATTCTTTGCCAATACGAGGCAAACAGATGAAACCAAGCCATTTTGAAAATAATGAAACATCTAACCATGAGATGACTTTACAAGTGCCCGTATCCTCGGCGCGGCTTTTGAAAAGATTAACCTCTGCGAGAGGTGTACGACTTTACCCACAAGAAATGATCATCCCCTTTTGCGGGCGGTAACACACTTCATTTGGTGTGTCGGCGGAAATCATTACATAACCAAGTTACATTACCTAGCCCTAGCTTTGCACCATTGAATGACGTTAAACCCATACTATGGTGTAAATGTTTATCGATCCACTGCACAATAGATGATTAAGCATATCCATTGTATGGCGTACACGTTATGTATCGACAAGCGTTGCTCCCAACACCTCGGTGTGGCGCCCTCCGAGAAATCGATCATCGGCTCGTACTACTCCAGCCTACCAATATGCAAAGCTAGTTCTAAGTAACTTAATAGGTTAAGGCTGTCCCATACCAACACTTGTGGTTGTACGTATGGTTGTACGTATTTCTTGGCTTGAAAACAACCCATAGTTCGGTCCTTAATCCGACACGGGCGATAATCTCCCCCTACACTACGTGCAAGTCCATGCACCTCCGGCTATTGCCAGTAATCACCCGCGTCTAAACCATAGTTTTGTTTTGAGTTTTTATACTAAAATACCAGTAACCATCATCATGTCTCAAAATATTAAAGTTTGATCTGATCAGTTTATCCAATTTGTTCAACCCAGATCTAAAGCATGGCTA
Organism: Otatea glauca; assembly: GCA_036346275.1. Taxonomy (NCBI): domain Eukaryota; kingdom Viridiplantae; phylum Streptophyta; class Magnoliopsida; order Poales; family Poaceae; genus Otatea; species Otatea glauca. The sequence goes on from CM070725.1 coordinate 39,343,715, forward strand.
AGCATGATTATTATTCATCACTTATACCCAAACTGACATTATATATTGTCTAATCTTAATTCTAGGGTTGTCAAGGTTCACATGTCCATACTTATCAAGGAAGTTCTATGAAGCAATGGGTATATCTATCGATACCACAAAATAGCGAATTTTAAAGAATATAAGCGCATGCATGAAACAATTTGATAAATAAATGAAAATTAAATATTGGGATCAATATGATCAAAGGGGGTGCTTGCCTTGCTCGCTGATTTCAGTCGCGAAGTCAGAGTCGATTGTGGTGGACTCTGGAACGTCGAAGTCTACACGTAGTTCAATAAAAATATAGCAAATAACAAACCTTAAATAAGGGCAAAAAGAAATCAGATGGAAAATCAAATAGAAACCGACTACATAAAACATGCGTAGTTTTAGGGAACCCTTGGTTTTATAGATTAGTTATTCTTATCTTTCGAATTCTAGATGCTAAAATTATTTGGATAAAATTAAGACATGAGTCATTTTATGGTAAGTTTTGTGCACATAGTGTTTAACTTGAAGGGTATCTGTATTTTTAAAGTTTTAATCCTGGTTCAGGTTGGTAGACATATGTTATCTCCATTCTTATTTTTATTTAAATACTCATTAACTTATTTATTATATATATTTATTTATTTATTTATTTGGCCGGCTAGGCCGGCCCAATTCCTTCGGCCCAACCGGCCCGACCGAACCTCTCATTTTGCCCTAAACCTAGCCTCACCTCCTCTCTCTCTACTCACTCACCACGCCTTCTCTCTTACAGGCGCCTAATCCGATCTCACTTCTGCCTTCAAATGCCGCGACTGGTTCTGCAGAGCATCGCCGCTGCTTCCACCTGCGCCACCATCGGCCGCTTCCCCACTTGACCCGGGCGCTGCCTTCTCTTCTACACGCCAGCGCTCCTCGCCACCGACCTCCAGGCTCCTTGGTGGACGCCGCCGCCTGGTTCCGCTAGATCCGACGGTGAACGCCGCCGTCAGATCCACCGCCCCTGCGATCTCCCATGGTGCCGACAACCCCACCTCCGAGCTAAGTGCTCTCCTTTCGCCCTCTCCTTCTTCCCTACTCACCCCTTCTCTTTTTTCCTCCCTAGACCACCCCTATGCGGTCACAACCGTGTCCGGCGTACCCGACGTCGGCGATGCGGATCTGGGCCGGCAAGGTCGCATGCACGAAGGGCACTCACGCCAGCCTCTACTCCCTCGGCTACAACCGGTTCCACCCATCCTCAATCTCCCATGAGCTAAGTGCTACTCCTAACCACCTTTATTTTGCTATTAGCTTGTTAATACTCAATACCTTCCATGATTCATTTGTCTGTGGAGTTAGATTCAATAAACATTACTTTTGTGTACATTAGATCTTTACCAACTAAATTTGCTTGCATTAGGGTTTGACTTTTCTATCTTATGATCAGAATACATGTGGTTCCTTGATTGATCCTTGCTGTGATTGAATGGTATATGGTTTGTGCATTGAGATGGTGATAAGCATTCATAAATTGTTCGACTATGAAGTCTCGGTTACTAAACAGCAGTTGCATGTGTAGATTTGTTACTGATGCATTCCAACTACATTTGTATATCAGTATTGGCTTCTTGAGAATTTTAGGTGCTGCTATTTTGCATGCATTGCCATGGCTAGATTTATAATGCCAAACATCTGATTAGCTTAATTATTATATGCACATATGTATAGATTTGGAACTGAAGCATTGCTAATCGTATATGTGTATCAGTACTGAGTTTATGATATGTTTAACAAAAGCATGCCTTGATTATGTGGTGAACCATAATAGTTAAAATGTGTAGCTCTGTTAAAATTCTGGAGACAGCAAGTACTAGTATGAATGTGAGTACAGCTTCAAAGTTTCTTTAAGTACCACATGATGCCTATCTCATTATTCCATCTACTTTAGTACTGACCAGCAATTAAATGCTTCTAGTTTCCATATTCCTTCGCATGACCTGATGTTCTTTGTGTTTCTGCCCTAGTATTAATCTGACATGGATATTACTTTGTATGTTCTTTTAGGTGTTAATAGCTACTAAACTATTTATGAGCTTAATTAATCTCAATGAGTCGCATTGACTTTCATTGGTTAGAGAGGGAAAGAAATGCATCTACTAATGATTAGTACCTTTTCTGCAGGGAAGATGATGTAGAGTAGAAGAAGAGGGACAGATGGATAGAGCCTTGTCCCTTTTCTGGTTTGTGGCTTGATTTCAACAGAGGTAGCTAATGGAAGTTTAGGTGAGAAAAGTTGGGTGGTAAAGATGTCTGTATTTATTCTGCTGTGAACCGACTTTGAGGTGGGTGAATTTGTGGCTGTATGTTTTTATAGTGCAATCTCAGAACCGACTTTGGTTGGATGAAACCGTGCTGGCTGTGAAAAAGCTAAAGGCTGGGGAATGTGGTGGCAGGCATGCAGCCTCCCTGCTGCCATTTGGCTATGCAGCATGGGTAAAGGAATGGGCAGGGATATGGGCAGTGAGAAGGGCTGATAACTGCTACTTGGGGGCTAAGGAAAAAAGCTGGCATTGGCTTGAGGGCTAAGGAAAACATTAGAATTTATCTGTACGAAATGGACTGTATTGTAATTTGAGGACTGTAATTTGTGTGATTTTTGAGGCAGTGAAGATCTGAATGATTGTTGTATCAAAATTGTGGTTTGGTTTTCATTTTTGTTGATTATAGATGTGAGCACTGAAGTAAGTTCATGGTGCTGAAAATTCTTATTGTATGAAGTCTAGAAATGTTTGGGAGAGAGGAAAATGTAAAGCATGTGTATGTTTAGTTAAAATAAGTCTTTCTGATTAGCCTTTGTTTGATGAACGATCAGAGTGTACTGAATTAGATGTAATATGGTGCTGAATAATAGTGCTTGATTTAAATGTAAATTTTATGAATATGAAACCTGTTTTTGATTAAGTTGGGTTGTGTAGAATTTTTGTGTAACTATTGCCATACATTGTTGAAGAATATGTAGGTTTGATTCTAGATGATAAAATTGAGATTTTATTTCTTAAACCAACTTCTTCTTTTTTATTTGTGGCTGTTAAATATAACAATTTATCACTCTCTGTTCTTGATTTTTCTGAGGATGAAAATGAAGTTTATTTTATTTGCCAATTTCTCTAGGTTATCCCATGGATATTTTAAGGTTTTCATAAAATTTTCAGAAGATGATCAGCTCTAGAGATTTTCGTTAATTCTGACATTGATCTGATCGGTTATTTCCCTTTTCTGATTTTGATTTTTCCAACATAGCAATTTAGCATGTCTTTTTGTGCGAACTTTTAGATCGGTCCTAAGGAAATGAGGATGATGACATAAAAATTTCAATTGATGATCTTATTCAAGTATTTTTATTAAATTCTCACGATATTCATGTTCATAGTCATTCTTTCCTGTTTTGGATTTCTTTTCAATAATAAATGTGTTCATATTGCTTTGAAATTTTTTGAGAAGGCTCAGGAGGTGCTCTTTAGTCCAGGTGAATTTTCCCTATATTTTATCCTTAGGTAATTTTGGTTTTCACATTTTAGAAAAGAGGTTATCAATCAATGTAAATGATTTTATTAAGGTTTTTAATGTTTTCAAATGTTTCTGAAATTCTTTGGGAAGGTTCTGGAGTTATCCTTGGATTTAAATATATTTTCTCTGGATTTTTCTCTTACATGATTTTGGTCTTCATTATTTAGAAAAACAGATTTTTCAATCAAGAAAATTGATTTTCTTAAAGATCAAAATCCAAGAAAATTCAGAAAAGGTGAAAATTCAAAACTAAATCATATTTTCAAACTCAAATTTTTATTTTATTCATTTTTAAAAATTTTAAATTTTTATTTTATCCATTTTGAATTTTTCGGGATGTTACACCGACCAAGCAAAAACATGCATCAACAAGAACTCAAGAAATCACAAGGCCTCATTCCTGTTTCACAGTTAGCCTAACACCACAATTAGTGCAGAACATTAACCGCGATTCATTAGCAACTTTATTGTAAAATCCTGAAAAATTCAAAAAGGATAAAACAAAATTTTAAAATGAATAAAATAAATCTTTGTGTTTGAAATGTGATTTAGTTTTGAATTTTCAATTTTTCAGAATTTTTCTTGGGTTTTGGTCTTTAAGAAAATCAATTTTCTTGATTGAAAAATCTGTTTTCCAAATAATGAAGACCAAAATTATAAAAGATAAAAATCCAAAGAAAATATATTTTGATCCAAGGATAACTCTAGAACCTTCCCAAAGAATTTCATAATCATTTGAAAATATTAAAAATCTTAATAAAATCATTTATATTGATTAATATCCTTTTTTCCAAAATATGAAAACCAAAATCACCTAAGGATAAAATGTAAGGAAAATTCACCTGGAGTAAAGAGCACCTCTAGAGCCTTCTCAAAAAATTTCAAAGCAATATGAACACATTTAAAGTACTATTTAAATCAAAAATAGTAAGGAAGGCTAGCAACAGCACCTTGTCAGAATTATTAAAAATGTTACAGATCTTATCTTCTTCTGAAAATTTTACCACATCGTCTACAGAACTAGATCAACTTATAGAAAAAAGTTAAGAAAATAAATAAACTCATTTGATGAAATTAGTAAATATAAATAAGAAATGAATTAAAAACAGCACAATCAATTTCAGAATTTTATAAAAATAAATATAATTGGTAATCATCTGAAAATTTTATATTAAAACCAGGAAATTTATGTTATCATGCAAAAAAAATCCCAAAACAATTGAGCTTAATTTAAAGCCTAAAAAATCAAAAACAGAGAATTAATTAGGACATCAGTCTTGTCGGAATTTAATAAAAAATTTCAGGTAAGATCTTGACTTGAAATTTTTACCTGAGGGTAAGTCTTGTCTCGAGATCATATACAAAAATATTCAAAAACTTTAGGCAACAAATGACAGCCAAATTTAATGCTTGAATCTCATACTGTCCAGAGAGGGCTATCGTTTCTCTCCATCATTTATACTTCCAGGTCGACCCCAGTTTCCCATACCCCCACATGACAGCACCACAGCCTGTCTCCTCCACGGCCAAGCACTGCTTTTCCTCTGCCTAAGCCTTGCCACGACAAGATATCATTGGATCAATCCTCTACCACGACAAGGAAATCGTCACCGAGCCTCGTCTTCACGCAATGTCGAGCTCAGCCACGCATTATAAACCTGATCATGCCCCTACACCGCCTTGACTTGCTGCTCTGACACGACCTAGCTCTACCCCTGTCTTCCCCAGCCGCACCACTATCTCCTCTCTACCGCCATTCAAATGTAATTCTCTTGATGCCAGCATGGCTCTGCCCTAACTGACTTCAATCCCACCATATACGGCCAAGGCTCACACCATTGCTCTGACGAGGCCTACCCTCGCCATACCCTGCCACGGCCACATCACCCCCATGACTTGTGCTGCCATGGCAGCGGAAGACCCATGCGCCCGAACAGAATTGCGGCGCCTCCCCGTTCACACCCGCGCCACCATCTTTCATCGTCTATAAAAGCCTGCCAAACACGCATATGAAACCCCCACACTCCTCTGACTGAACTTCACCTAGATTTCCACCCAAATCAGCCATTGCCCGCAAGTTTCAAGCAACGAGACCAAAACTCGATTTGGCAAAGTCTGTGAAGTACCGCCCAATTCAGTCTACCCAAAGCATTCTAAATATCCATTGACCATTTCCCCATTTTGTTGTAGCTTTTGCCGGCCAAATCACCACCGTAGCCTCTCTTTCTTCTCCGGCTCAGGTCGCTAGGTGGAGGACCACTCCGGCCAAGCTCCATAGCTACCAAACGGTAAAATGTATTGCCTTAAACTCCTTGATGCTTAACCATCCATTTCCCGAACCAAAACCACCATCGTTCTTCCTCCCGACCGATCGCCACCACCTTCGCCATGCCGCACCGATGGGAGCTTAGCTCCAGCCAATTGCCCTGTCACCAAGCCATCTTCTGAGCCCCTGTATACTTCCCACTGCCTCCTCTCCCATGCGCAAGCCACAACTTGATGCGCCACCACCTCCTTGCTTGGCTCCGGCCCCAAACCCCGCCGTCACTATGCGTCGGCCAAACTCCCTGCTTGTTGCGCCATGTTTCAATTGGGTTCACTTCAAGCATCATCGCGCATCCCCAAACAAAACCCCTAACACAATTTTGCTTCTCCTCTACTTTGGAGCTCTACCACCGAGCGTCATCCCGAGCCGCCGCTCGCCGCCATCGCGCCGCCACTACAAGCCGTCGTAGCTCCTCTGGCTGAGACCACCTACGGCTTCCTCGGAATCTCGGTGTTCCATTTTGGTCCTCGCCCGCAGCTCCTAGTACTAGCCTCACCGTCGGCCAGGTCCACCCGAGGACCCACCCCTGCGAGCTCCACTGTTTCATGACTGGTAGTCTGTCAACTGAAAGTAAGGAGTGTTAGTAATTTCAGCTTAGTTCTTTGGCTCAAGTTAGGTGGGACCAACTAGTTACAACTAGTTATGTGTATAATCCACCAATTAGTCAAGAGGTCAAATGCAGAAAGAAGGTCCTTGAATATTATTCAAGAATCAAAAACTTCATTTAAGTGAACCTGACAGTTTGGTTAAACTCTAATGACAAAACCTTAAATTAAGCAAACTTTAATCAATTCAATCAATCTTATATATTTATGCCTAAGTGTTATACATGATCTTCATAAAAAGCTCTACAAGTAAACCATGTTTTAAGTCTAGGAGTATGTCATGCATGACCCATTTGTAACTTTCAAAAATCCTGTTATATAGGCCATGGATATCAGTCAATAGCCAAATAGTCGAAAGGTCAACCCATCCTTTTTCTGAAATTTCCAAACCGACAAGATTCATATGTTTATAACATTTGCATTTTAGGTCCAAATTAATTCAAATAAATTTATAAATTCATGATAAATCATGTAGATTCAAAATATGCAAAAATATTTTGAATTTGACTTTCTGTACAGTATTGGAATTCGAATTCAAATAAAAGGCCTAGAAAGTGCTATATACAAAAGTTGGGCAAATGAATTTGAAACTAAATGGGACAAATTTATCTGAATTCCTGAAGTCATAAGCAACCCGAATATACAAAAATATTTAGATTTTCACTTAGTTTTAATTCAGTTCTAGAATCAATTAAGTTTCAATACACTAACAAATTCAAATGTTTATAGTTTGTTCAAATGGATTCTAAAATAAGTGAGACCAACTCCCATGCTCCACTAAAACAATGGCCTGGATAGATATACATGAATACTTAGATTAAAACCTTGTTGATAAATAATGTGTTATGTTCTTGTTGATACATAACATGTATTGTAATATTAACCTATTATGTAAAGATAACATTTTAGTTTTATCCAAATAATTTTAGCCTCTTGAATTCATAAAATAAGACCCTAATCCTTCATAAAACATAGATTTATACGCATTATGTAAGTTAGACCTGAACCCCAATTATACTTAAGATAAAACGATTCTTGATCGACAGTAACCAAATGTACATAAAATCATAAGACAACCCCCCCCCCCACCCTCTAATATACTGAAAAGATGATTATACGTATATGCATGCTTTCCATCTGAATCCTATTAAAAGCCTAAACCTCCCTAATAAAAACCCTAAAAACTATAACACAAACAAATAAACCTGCATAATAAGAAATCAAGATTAACGACGCTTTTATCACCAGAACCTTCAATTTGAAGTTATTTTGAATTTAGTATTATTTGACTTTTTTTGCCTCTTATTGTCATTGCTTTTTATTGTTGTTATATGAAATGATAATCACGTGTAGATACCGACGTACACAAAGCTGTTACTGAAGATTTCGACCCCAAGTCGATTCCTGAACCAACAAAGCAAAACAAGCACCCCCTTTGATCATATTGATCCCAGTGTTTTAATTTTTATTTTGTTTTGTCAAATCTATTTATGCATGCGCGTATTTTCTGTAAATTTGCTATATTGTGGTACAGGTAGCTATAACCATATCTCATAGAACTTCCTTAATAAATATTGAACTGTGAATCTTGATAACCATAAAATAAGATTAGACAATACATAATGTCAACATGGGTATATGCGATTACATATTAATCGTGCTTAGCCATGCTTTAGTAATAGAAATTGAAATGATCAGATTAAACTGTTTCTTGAGAATTTAAAAAGGTTGGATATGACATTAAAGGTTGTTGATATTTTGGTAGAAATGAAAATAAAACTATGGTTTTGACGCGGACGATTATTGACAATAACCGAATATGCATGTGACTTGCACGTAGTGCAAGAGATTATCGTCCGGATCGGATTAAGGACCAAACTATGGGTTATTTTCAGCCAAGGTCACGTACAACCACAAGCGCTGGTATGGAACAGCCTTAGCCTATTAAGTTACTTAAATTTGGCTTTGCATATTGGAAGGCTGGAGAAGTACGGGCTCTCCGGGTAGGTTCAGTCGTAGGGGCGTCCACTCAGAGATGTGGGTCAAACAATGTAACATCCCAAATCTAATAAAAAGTAGAATTTAGGTGCTTGAATTGATTTTTGGTTTGCATTTGAATTTGTATACTTTTCTAGAATTTCTAGATTTTCTGAAATTATCAAAAGCATTTCAAATAACCCAAATAAGGGTTACAAAACTTCAAACTCAAAATTTCCAATTGCAGCAAACTCTGGAAATAAGTTATTTAAACCCCAAATGCTTACATTATCACCTCTCAAAAAATTTACAAAATCCTGAACCAATTTATTATTTAATAAAAAACAAAAAAGCAAATTGGATTTTGTAACAAAGGCAATGTGAGATTTTTATAAAAATAATTGTGCGTGATCTTGATCTGAAAATTTTACAGTATCATCCCCATCATCTCAGGATCGTCTAGTAAAATTTTAAAAATATTTGGACCCAATTTAATCAATTTAGAAAATAAAAGGCATAGAAGATTTAAATGAACCAGTAGGCTTGTCAGAATTTTATAAAATTTGTCGAATTCGATCATCATTTGAAATTTTTATGGTAGCATAAGTAGATAACTAGGATCCTTGTCAAAAAGTTTCAAAAATTTTAAACTTCTTTTATTAGCTCAAATAATTCGGAAAGCCCGGGCTGCCATATTTTGAAAAATTGGAACTTCCATTTTCCTCTCTTGTCTCTCTATCTTGTGGGCCCTGCTGGCAGTGGGTCACCTTGCTAACTTGCCTGGCCCACTGGCAGCCGCAGCAAGCTCTCTTGGCCCCGCCTGCCAGTACCCTACTCCTCTTCTCTTCTCCCTCGCGCTAACTAAGCTGAACCTCTGCCGCGGCAGCAGTTTCGCTTGTATTCCCTCACCGTGGCAGAACTTCGGCAAGATGCGGCAGTCAACCGCCGCACCGCACCAAGACCTTGCCACCTCACTCGGCCAGTGCACTACTGCAACAAGCTTTGACCCTACCCAGCCGTTGCCATGGCAGCCTCGCGATGAATCGCCGGGACCCCGTGCCAGGCCGTCGTCGACCCTGTCCTCCAATCTGCTGCCATGGCAAGCTTGAGCCCCACCTAGCTTTGCCTCGCACCACCGCTTGCCAGTTTGCTCCCTGCCCATGCCGTTGTGCCACCAACTCGCGCCAAGCCCTGAGCCATCGGCCATTGAAATCCTGTCAAATCCCTACTGCCCCACCAAGGTCGCGTGTGCCTATGAATTTCACAGAGAACAAGCCAAGCTGCGCCAGCGTTGCTCATCCTGCCTCGCAACCAAGCATCAACGCTCCTGTCCCATCGCCGAGCCCCCTCTCCACCCTACTTAGCTCCGCCAAAGACACCCACAGCTCCCCACGCTCTTTGTTCACCCTGGACCGGCCTCTGCACCATTGAAGCTCCAGGGAACTCTGTGAACAAGAGTGCAAAGGCAAAACCCGAGTGGACCTCTAAGGTGAGCCATCTCCCAAATTCGTGCAACTAGTAGCACCTATGGCACTCATTTGATCGTTTGCTCAACTCAATTTCGGTCTGAAAGGCAGAAACCGCCATGCATGATTCTTTGTAACATCCCAAAATTTGGCCTATAATTTCACTTATGTGCATTTTGGTGATTTTCTGAATTTATTGGATTTTTCCAGAAAAATTATTTGAATTTATTTTAATTAAGTATATTGAACCTTTAGTGAAAACTAAATGTATATATAGATAAAGTTAATATAAAGTTTTACCAAAAATATTTTATTTGAGCTCGTAATGTCTCAAAGTATTTATGAGAATTTTCTGGATTTTTCACGATATTTTAATTGCCTTAAATGAATTAATCTAATTTGAATTATTTTAAATCAAAAAGCTTTTGAAAAATCTTGGAGCGATCTTGGACCAAGCCCGAAGATTTGTCGCGTGAGCGCCCATCGCGGTCGGCCGTCGGCCGCTTCGTCGCCGCCGCGCGTGTGGCCGTTGGATCCGAATCGAGGCCAATTTCTCCTTTCGCGAACCCTAGCGCCTTGGTAGTTGGATCAAGATCGCGCGGTGAGGATTCCTTGCGTTGTTTTGGAAAGATCGATCGCATCCGTTGATTTTGGAAAGAGCGGATCGGATCGTATCGCGTTCGGAGGAATCATAGCCGTTCATCGCGGACGGACGGACCGCGATCATCGCCTCCGATTCGGTTTCGAATCCGCCGCCTGCTGCCATCGCGCCGCGTGATTTTAGGGTTGCCGTTTTAAGCGCGCATCACGAGGCTATAAAAGCGTAAATTGCGCGCCGAGGTTCCTCATCGCCTTGCGCTTCGATCGCTTCTAGTCTTGGCCGTCAGTCGTAAATCGCGCCGTCTGCGATAGAGCTCGCCGCGATTTTAAATGCGCCACGGCCGTTTTCTTTAGTTTGCGTCTCCGTCAAGCCGCCGTTCGCGAATCGGTTCCAGATCCGGGCTCGTCGCGTCAAGCCGCATCGGTAGCCGCCGTCCCGCCGAGTCGCGCGAACGCCGTTCGGGTGGTCGTCGTCCTCCGCCCGGTGCGCATCGTCGCCGTCTTTGCCATCTTCGTCGGGAAGCTTCGTCACCGTTGGATCTTCGTCGGACCACGCGATCGCGCCACGTCTCGGTAAACGATGGCGGCTCGGGTAGCGTCGGCCGTTGGATCGAGTTTGTTCGGTTGAGATCGCGCGCGTGTGCGTTAGGCGTTAAGCCGTTGGATCGTCGCCGGATGTGCGCGCGTGTCGAGCATCGGCGCGGCGGCGTTGCGGCCCGATCGATGTCTTGCCGCGTGTCGGGCGCGTGGCGCGAGGCGCCGCCGGGCCGTCCACGGTGGACGAGGCGGTCCCATGGGCCGAGTCCATGGACGAGCGGCGATGTCGGCGCTGATTGAGTCGTCGGTGACGTCGGCGTTGCGCAATAAAGATCTTTTCCAATAGAAAATAATTACGAAAAATCGGTTATTCTATTTTACGTATTTTCGATTTATTCAAACTTCAAAAGGCTATATCTTTTGCATTTTAACTCTGGTTTGAGTGATTCAAATTTCTAAAAATTTGTAAAATCAAGATCTATTTATTGGTGAATTTTATTTTATTTTTGAAGTTTGGTTGCTCTCTGTTTTGGTGTTTATTTGCTATTTTGGCATCGTTTAGCGTAGACGTTGAGCCGCTTTCGGTGATCCGAGGAAGATTCATCGCTTCAAGACCCAAGCTCGAGCAAGACCAAAGACCTACTCCAAGGCAAGTTGTGCTTTGATCATGTTGCACCTAATTTTCACCAAATTGCTATTTTGTCTATTAAACTTTATGCATGATAATTTATGTGTATAAATGATTTCAATTAATCAGGAATTAGATAATATGCCTATTTGAATTAAATCATACATTGTCAATTATATGCCATGATCTATTTGTCACCCTAGGATGTGGAACTATAGTTGGTTAACATTGATAATCAACATGGGCTAGTTAGGCCAGTTAGATTGCTTAGCCATGCCACGTCATCACATGTGTCAGAATGTTGATACTTAATCTTGACTAATGGAATATGGAACAATGTTTATGAATTGGTGTGTCATGTCTTTGTCGCACCGTGATATCAAGTTGTCGTGGCGAGGAGGTCACACATCTAGATTGAAATGTTGATGGCATGTGGTGCTTGGTAATCAAGCGGGGTGGTAATGATTTTAGATTGGGGCAAGTGGCAAGGGCGGTGTGCCAAGGTGGGCGAGGATGGCGGGGTATGTGGAAGTCTTGCCTTAATCACTTTAAGGACTTAACCTTGCAAGCCTTTGACTGAGTCCTTCTTGCAACCACATGTGCGGAATGGGACACCTAGTTGAATAATTTGTGAAACCTAGATTTGATCTTGTCGTGGTGAATAGTGAGTCCCGGTTCTGGTTTAGCTCACATGGCGCAAGAGGGCCTGTTGTGGTGGTTTAACCCTTGATGTTGAAACCTTAGCGGCGATCTTGGGTCTAGGTGTAGCATTGTAAAGGCTTTGTTATGATCACTCGCCTTGGTGGTGTTTGGTTGTATCGTGTGGGTAAAGTGCATAACCTCTGCAGAGTGTACAATCTATTCGAATAGCCGTGCTCACGGTATTGGGCAATGCTCGGGAATTACTGATTAAGGGTTAGACTAAACAAAACCTATTGGGATGGCAAGGTGCCATGGAAGGTGGAAAATAATTTAGGATTGAGAAACTTGGTTACTTGAAATCTTTGAATTTATTAATTACTGTATTTGTTTTACTGCTTTCCAATCTATTTATTGTATTCTTGTTAAATGCTGCTTTATTGCAAAATACCCTTATTAGCCATTCCTTTGGATTAAGCCAAGCATATAGAATATTAGACTTGCATTATTGTGCACAACTTGTTGAGTGCTTTATGTACTCACCCCAACAACAACAACTTCGAAGAGGAGGAATCTCGCCTTCGTGGAGGAGGATTATATGGATCACGAATGCTTAGGGTCCGAGCCTCATGATTTGCTTCGTGGCGAATCGAGCGCCATTGCGTTTATTCTATTTCATTGCTTTTCATTGATACTTTTATTTAAGCCTGTGAGGCATTATTCATGTAAGACAACGATTATTATTAATCATTGAAGTTTATGCTATATTTAGCTGTGTACGACTATGATAGCATCTATGTTGCGCCTGTGTGCACTAGCGTGATCCTGGACTAGTGCGGTATACACAGAGGGTCCGGGTTTGCAAATTCGGGTCCCGACAGTTGCGCCCTCTTCCCCACGACCGGCCATCGATGCCGAATTTCCCCGAAGCTTCTCCCTCTAGGTGAGACCTCAAAATGGAACTCTTTAGGCTCCTTAATGCTAATTCACCTCTTCCCTGAGCTCGAGCGCACCCCTAGCTTTCCCATGGTTAGTCGCCGCCACCATCGCTGCCTTGCACTGCCACACACCCCCCCTGGCCATTCTCTTAAGCCACCAACCCACACGCTAGCTTACCCAGGGTCCCCTCTCGCCTCTCGCGCCCTCGACCGAGGACCATCACTAGCCATTTGCCGCCGACGAACCTCCCCTCCGCTTGCTCTGCTCTGTGCCGCCGTCATGTGGGACTCCTCCGTCAGTGGGCACAAGTCACTAGACCCGGTTCAATCAGCGAAATACGCCTTCTAGTTTGGGAAGCGCATTTTCTCATTTTCAGTGAATTTCCAAAACCGACCACTATTCAAACCCATATATCTTTTGCATCCTAGCTCCAAATTTAGTAAAGACGGTTTTTAAATTCATCTAAAATCATGATCTTCTTGAATATCCAAAAATATTTAATTTTTAACCTCTGTTCAGAATTTTGAACTTCAAATTTGAATGAAACCTAGAATATGTACTGTTAGGAATTTTCACAACCTAACTCAAAAATTGTTGAAGCAAATTTCTAAAAACTCCAGAGACCATGAGAACTTCATTTCTGCAAAAATATTTGAAATTGGACCTAGTTTGAGCTAAAATTTAAATAGTGTTAATATTCAATGCATGCATTATTCAAAATTGAATAACTTTTGCAAATAAATTCAAAATTTGGTAAAACCAGGGCCTAAAACTCCCAAAAAATCATAAGCCTATATCTCTATAAAATGAGTAAAAAAAAGTAGTTTGCACCTATTGCTTAATAAGTATGATTCTTGCTCTAATTTAAAATTTAATTAAAACCTAATTTATTTAAATAAACTTCAAAAATTGTGAACCCACAATGTTAAAATCAGTATAAAACCAAAGCACTCTGTTTCTGAAATTTTATTTGGAGTTGATATTATTCGACTTCTTTTGCCTCTTATTGTTGCCTTGCGATGAATTGCGTATAGACACCGATGTCCCCGACACATTGTTGCTTTGCGATGAATTGCGTACAGACACCAATGTCACCGACACTGCTACCGTCGACTCCGACTTCGCCACTGAATCCAACGAGCAAGGCAAGCACACCCTTGATTATGTTGATCCCAGTATTTCAATTAATTTATATTGTTTGTCAAACCTATTATGCACGCGTGTAATTTCATTAAATTGCTATATTGTGGGTACTGGTTGATATAACCTAGCATTTCATGGAAGTTCCTTAATAAGTATTGTCATGTCAAACTAACTAAACCTAAGTTAGGATTAGACATTATAGAAATGTCAAATGGGTATATTCGATTATATGTGCAATTGCTTAGCCATGCTTTAGAATTGGGGTGACGAATGGTCGGGTGTACTGTTCACCTAAAGTTTGAAAAATTGGTCATGTTGGGTATAGTAGTTGCTTTTATTTTGGTATAAAAGTAAAAATAGAAACTATGGATTGACACGGGCGAGATATGGCAGCAGCCAGGTGTGCATGGGACTTGCACGTAGTGTAGGGGGAGTATTCTCGTCCGGGTCGGTTAAGAACAGAACTATTGTGTTGTTTTCAAACCAAGAAATTAGTGCAACCACAATACTGGTGCAACCACAAGTGCTAGTATGGGATAGCCTTAACCTATTAAGTTATTTAGATCTAACTTTGCATGTGGAAGGCTAGGATAGTACGGGCTTTCTGAGACAGATTGCTCGAAGGGGCGCCCACACCAAGGTGATGAGAACAACACTTGCAATACAACGGTGTACGCCTTACTAGGGGAGAAGTGGGACAATGAGGTGTATAACCATTAGTCGTACATTGATTGTACAAATATCTTCTGCCGCCATAGTAAGTGTTTGTCGTCACCGGGCTAGTGCAAAGTTAGGTCTAGGTAATGTAACGGCTATGTCATGACTCTTTGCGGCACACCAAAGGAAGTGTGCTACTAGCGTGCACAAAGAGTCAGTCATGACTTGTGGGTAAAGATGCACGTCTCTGCAGAGTGTAAAACTTTTCGAAAAGCCGCACCAGCGGTCATGGGCACTTAGTAAAGTCATCACATAGTTAGAAATTTTATCACTTTACAAAACAGGGATGATTATAGAAATATTCTTGGAAAGTCTATATTTCAAGTGTTATGCAATGATAGGCAAAAGATTGTTGCAATACTCACAATCATGGAGGATTGTAAGTTATTATGTTATGTTTACTTGTTATTTACATATTGGTTAAACTTGCTCTTACAAATTCCACTTGCAAATTACTACTTGGTATTCATGTTCATTTCTGCTTACTGCAAAATAACCTTAGAAGCCTTTCCATTGATATAGCTTGTATTTTATTATATATACATTTGTGATACACTACAAGTCTTGTTGAGTAAGTACTCAATCTTGCTTAATTTATTGGTTTAGTGGGCGAGGAAAGCGAGGTTCCCGAAGAAGTATACTTCACTGCAGATCACGGGGATTACATCGACGAGATTTTCTAGAGTTTACTCCTTATCAGTTGCCTGTGGTATTTTGGGCAAAGGCATACTGCTAGACCTTTTATTTTCCGCTGTATTTCAATTCGGCCTTTAGGCTATGTTGTCAGAACTATGTTCTGTTAATGTATTATGGACTTGTGGATGGATGTGATAACAACGTCGTGAATGTGCGTACTAGCTACTAATCATGGGACTAGTACATTATGTACATGAGACCTTCTTGGTATTCTACGCCAAAACGGAGGGTCTTGACAAACACATACCAATCAAGGTTAGAAATCTCGACGAGATTTCGCGAGTTCTCGCCGAGATCTCATTTTCCGGAGCTAGACGAAATTTAAACTTTCGGCCGAATTCGAAAAAAAAATCAAATGCCACAATAATCTCGTTTTTTCTCAGCGAGATCTCGCCCTAACCGCCCGAGATCTCGCTAATTTAATCCGGAATTTGATTTTTGACAGCCGGATTTAGGTCAATTACCCTGGAAAAAGTGATCTTCCATGATAATTTGTCGAAAAACATTTTTTTGAGACATTTTAAAATTTCAGTAGAAACATTATTGGATTTTTATAAAATGGTAGAAGCTGTTTCATGGTATTAAAAATTTATGGCACCATCCTAACAAGTGTAGGATCATACAGAAAAAATTCCAAAATATTTTTCAGTTCATTTGTTATATTTAAAAAATAAAAAACAGAATGGGCATAAATGAGGTAGTAACAGTGACAGAATTTATAAAAAAATTCCAGTTTGATCATGACCTAAAATTTTTATGAGAACTTAAGAATGTCGTTATAACCATTTTATAAAGTTTCAAAAAATTTGAATATGTCTTGTTGGTCAATAAAAAACTATAAACTCTACTGACACACGCCCTAAAGTCTGAGAAGTGAGAAGTAGCACTGTCACATTTTTTGGGAATTTTTTAGCTCTGATCATGTTCTGAAAAATTTATGAGAACATTATGGATACTTGAGGACTATCCACAAAAAAATTCAATTTTTTTGCGTCCTTAGAACTATGCCAAAAAATCTTGCAAAAAAAGTCATCATGGTTGTGCCTCGAACCCAAGACCTCCTCTTCAAATGTTTCAGACATTACCACTAGGCTAATGCTGTGTTGCTTAACAACATTGAATTACTATTTTATTTATCTATGCCTTGCAAACCTAGTTACTTTAGTACACATTACAATCATTGATTCACTCAGCCCTCACACTTTACCCATTCGCACACAGAAGCTCTAGCCGAAGATCAAGATCGCCTTCACTGCCTCCAAGCTATTCCGACGCATTTCCGGCCAACTCCGGCGCATCTCCGACCATATCTGGCGATGGAGAGCGAGATCTCGCCTGGAGAAACCGAGATATCGCTTCATTTTGGCGAGATTTCGCCCAGTCCAGGAAATCTTCAGGTGATGAAAAAAATCTTTTCCAAGCCAAAATCTCATGTATTTTGGGTGATATATCAGTATGTATAGCCGGATTAGTGAACATATATGTCGGATATGTGTATTTTGGGTGATCTCTCTTGTCTTTACAAATGAAATAACAGTGCTTACACTTGCTTCTTTTACTATGATTTGAGTCATGGCATATGGCCTCTCTGCATCAGTGTAGCATGCTTGATGTAGCCTGCATAAGTGTGATGATCACAGTCACAGGGACGCCACACATCTTCTAATGTTTAATAATGCATTTAAAGTTTATACATGCAATAGTTTAACAAGTGCTAGCCTATGTATACACATATGGTTGGTGTTGGGATGTATGCTCTGATATTTTTATCCCCCATGCGTATGTACAATGAACTCCCGTTGCATGCACCTAATCATCATTTTTCCTACAAAGTGTCCAGAATTAAGGGTGCACTACCACTTCATGCATTAGTACATCCTTTTTGTTTCTTTGCAGTTTCTCGCGATGGCAGATCGTACAGGGACCATATGGGAGCATGGGGAGCGCGTCGGACCTGCTGGGTCGAAATGCAACTACTGCAAGCATGTCATGAAGGGTGGAGGGGTAACCCATCTGAAGGAACATCTGGCTGGCAGCGCCGGCGATGTGAAGGCCTACCCAAGCGTGCCTAAAGTGGTTAGGCAGGCCATGCTAGTTGACCTCCATGGAGGTCGGGAGAAGAAGGACAAGGAGGCGTTGCGCCTCCGTCAGGAGGAAGCTTGCGACGAGTGGGCCTCCATGGTCACGGAATACCGTACCGAGCAGGAGAAGCTCAAGATGGCCATCAGGGCCTCCAAAGAGGAGGCCTATCTCAGGAGTCAAGGTTTGACCACAGGTTCGGGGTCTGGGAGTGGTGCAGCGAGGATCTCGGTCCAATCTACCCTCAGCAGAATATTCGGGAGGTCCAAATCGACACGAGAAAGCCATGCCTCCATCGATGTTGACCTCGCACGGAATAGTGCCCGGCAGCAACCACGTATTGACACTGCATTCAAGCAGGGGGGTCGGCCGAAGCTAGGGAGGGGATGGTCGAAGTGGTTCCATGCTAATGCAATTCCAGGAAGGAAGGCCGAGTGCCCATATTTCATAGGTACGAAATGATCATATGTTCTTCAGTTACAACTCTTGTGATGATTGTACTAACCTCTTATGCCTGCGATGGACAGCTGCAATCAAGCTGAAACAGGAGCTAGGCCCAGGGGTTCGTGCCCCACGGGGCCACGAGATAGACGGGAAGTATCTGGATGAGAATGAGCAGGAGATAATCCAGTACCTTCGAAAGTTCAAGGACGGCTGGGCCACATTTGGTGTTATAGTCATGTGTGACGTCTGGACTGGACCTACTCAACAGAACATCATCAACTTCATGGTGTACTGCAATGGAGTCATGTTCTTTCATAAGACCATCAATGCAACAGGTACAATATTCGGTTTAGTTTTTTCTCTTCCATAAGACCTTGAATGACACACGTACTACCTCCTGTATTGTTCATTCACAAGCAAGGTCCAGGACCACAAGTACCTACTACGCGAGATAACAAAGGTCGTAGCCGAGGAAATTGGGGCAGAGCACGTCGTGCAGGTGGTTACTGACAACGGTGCCAACTTCAAGAAAGCATGCCAAATGTTACGAGTACAGTATCCACGGATTATATGGCAACCATGCTTAGCACACTTCGTAAATCTCATCTTTGAAGAGGCGTGTGTGATGTCCCCGAAATCAAACAGGTTGTGGCAGAGGCCATGATGATTTGCAGATTCATGTACAACCACAAAAATCTGCACGCACAGATGCGGCAACATATTAAGGGAGAGTTGGTCAGACCAAATGCCACTGGGTTTGGCACGACGTTTGTTTTCCTAAATAGCTTCCACAAAAAGGAGAAGTTCCAGCAGTGGATGACACATCTTGACTGGACAAGTAGCAGGTGGGCTGCGATGGAGGAGGGCAAGTATGCATATGACCACCTCCTGAGTAGGGAATTTTGGGAGTGGATGGAGTGGACCGTCTTGGCAGTAGAACCCTTGTACAAGCTGTTGAGGTTCGCAGATCAAGACAAGTTACCAATGATCGGTGGTGCCATGATGCAGTACGCGATTGTGTGAAATGAGTATAACAACTGCTTGCGAGAGCACGGAGAGGTTTACAAGATATTCTTGCACGTCCTGGAAAAGAGGTTTACTGAAATAAGGGAAACCATATTCGTGCAAGCAGGTCAGTGAAATTAATATGTTCAGTTTTGTTATGCTAACTATGCAATGTTCGCATCTGTTACGCCAACTATACAATGACTTGTCCATTGCAGCCTCCGTGCTTGACCCACGATCTCAGTTCTCGTACAATATATGCAGCACTCAACAGTATATGGGAGCGCTCTCCATCGTGACCGGGCATTATGGTCGATGATGACTGATGCATGCGGTGCGGGCTTTACGAGAAGCTGATATGTATCGTCTAAGGAAGGGACGGTTTGCCACACAGCTTGCACAGTCCAGCGCAGTTGATGACCACATGACGGCATGTATGTACGTAATTTAAGTTATTTTTACGTTTTTTATTACAACTGAAATTCACACTTTTCTTTCGTCGTATTGCCTACAACTCAATGGTGGATGGCGTTTGGGAATGAGACGCCAGCGTTGCAAAAGTACGCCTTGCGGTTGGTGTCGCAGTGCGCATCGTCGAGTGGTTGCGAGCGCAATTGGAGCACATTTGCCTTAGTGCACACGCAGCTCAGGAACCGATTAAGTTATGCGAAGCTCCAGTAGCTCGTGTTCGTGCACTAAAACCTGCGACTTCGCTTGCGGGACTACGAATCGTGTGAGGCTCAGGACGAAGACCCACTCGATCGCCTCATTGAGGGTGCGATGCATCCGAGTAGTGATCCTATTGCAGAGTGGTTCGACTCCTCCATGTCTGGTGGGGAGGCCCTGCTGGACGAGGACAGTGAGATCGACCCACCTCCCCCTGCGAGATTCGTGGTAGATTCCATCCCACCGGAAGAGATGAACAAGGCCACAGGTAACCAATGTAATTGTTTTCCATTCGACTTGTCAATCATATATGTTGAAACCTCGCAACGGTGTTAATATTACTTCCAATTGGCCACAGGTGGGAAGAGTCTCCCAGATTGGGCCGAGCGCACGGTCGGTGACACGCACAAAGGGAAGAGAAAGAGTGCTAACGACGCCGACGACGACGACACGCTGGCAGGAGCTTTACACGGTTTAGAGAAATTATCGGGCAGCCAGCATCCTAAGGGAAAAGGAAAAGGCATAGGGGATGATGAGCCTTATGTCGGCAGTGATGATGAAACAAATACACCTCCTGATAATGAGCAGTGCCTCAGTAGTAGCTCAGCGACAAAGACAGACACTCCCAGCGATGATGGGATGGAAATTGGCCGATTTACTACGTGCCTCCGTTCACAACCACAGTCGCAACAGGGGGTTAGCCCGTCAAGGAGGGTGTAACATCCCAAAATTTGGCTTAATTAAGTTTTTATTGCTTAAATGTGCATTTGTGAGTTTCTGGAATTTATTTGGATTTTTCTGGAATTATTTGAATTAATTTGAAATCAAGTTTATTGCCTTTTATTCAAATCTATTTAAATCTATGCAAAGTTAAAATAAAGATTTGCCAAAAATATTTTATTTGAGTCCAGAATGTCTCAAAATATTTTTGAGATTTTTCTTGGATTTTTCCTAATAGTTTTATTGCCTGAAACAAATAAAATGAATTTCTTCAATTATTTTAAATAAGAAATCATTAAAAGTCTTGTGAGCAGTGTTGGTAGAGCCCAACATCGCTGTCTAAAGTCCGCGTCGGTGCGGCCCGATCCGGCTGTGAGGCGCAAAGGGCAAAACCCTAGATCCGTGGCGTTTGTATGCGATCCAACGGTCCAGTGAAGGCGCGTGTGCGTTCACGTTTTGGCCGTCGGATCGTGACACGCAGCGTCGCGCGGATCGGTCGTCGTCTCCGTTCGGGACTCGGATTCGCCGCCGTAACGACGTCGAACTTCTTCGCCGTGTAGAGCTCGGACGCCGAGACTATTTAAGCGGGGTAGACCCCGAGGTTCTCCGTGGTAGCGCATCTTTTATTGTGCCGCCGTCGCCGAGAAGCTCTGTAGAAGCCGCCGACCTCGCCGAAGTAGAACGCCGAGCCGCTGCGGTTTTGCTCAAGATCATCGCCGGTTCATGGCTTTTGACGTTTTGGTCCCGGATCCAACTTCGTCGGGGTGTCTGCGCGTCGACCAATCCACTTCTTCACGTCGGGAGCGCGGAACGCCGTCGCCGAAGCTTCTTCTTCGTCTCGGTGGACTTCTTCGCCGTCGCCGCCATTAATCTCGGGTAAGTTTGTGGCCGTCGGATCCGAGTGAG
Source organism: Otatea glauca (assembly GCA_036346275.1). Taxonomy (NCBI): domain Eukaryota; kingdom Viridiplantae; phylum Streptophyta; class Magnoliopsida; order Poales; family Poaceae; genus Otatea; species Otatea glauca. The sequence continues at coordinate 39,365,366 of CM070725.1, forward strand.
CGGGAAGATCGAGCGCGTTGCGAGTAGCGTCACCGTTGGATCGATCAAGACGTGGATGTGCGCGCGTGTCATGCATCGGCGGCGATCTGCGACCAATCGGATCGGGGCGCGTGTCGGCGCAATGGCCGAGCGTCGTGGGTCGGTCTGCGGTAGACCGAGGAGGTCTCGTGGACTCGATCTATCTGCGCCGAACCACGCGTCGGTCTCCGATTAGTTCGGACCGGTGGACGTCGACATGGCGTCACGCTTGTCTTGATAATTTTATTTTGGTTTAAAAATAAATCTATTAATTCTTATTTTACGATTTTAGCAATTTGATTTATTTCAAACTTCAAAAGGCTATATCTTTTGCATCGTAACTTCGGATTTGAGTGATTCCAATTTCTAAAAATTTGTAAAATTGAGATCTATTTAATGGTGAATTTTATTTGATTTTGGAGTTCAATTGCTCTCTGTTTTGGCATTTATTTGCTTTTCTTCTTGATGCAGCGTAGGCGTTGAATTGTGCGACGCTTGGAGGAAGATCCAAAGAACTCAAGAGCAAGTTCGAGAACGGATCGGGACCTATTCAAGGCAAGTTGTGCTTTGATCATGTTGAACCCATGTTTATAAAATTGCTATGTCTGATTTACCCTATTGTATATATTTCAAATATACAACTGTTTTAAATTAGATTGGGTTTAGCTATTATACCAATTTGATCTACACCCTACCTTGTCATTGTATGCCATGATCCATTGTCACCCTAGATTGGTTAAACATAGTTGGTTAATAATTATAATCAACATTGGAGGATTAGTTCGTATTAGTTGCTTAGCCTTGCCACGTTATCACATGTGTCAGAATCATTGATAATTAATCTTGATTAATGGAATATGGAACAATGTTATGAACTTGTGTGTCATGTGGGATCACACGATGAGATTGAGTTGTTGTGGCGAGTCATGTCACGCAACGATGTTGAATTGTTGATGGCACGTGGTGCTTGGTAATCAAGCGGGTGATAATAATTTAGATTGGGGCAAGTGACAAGGGCGAGGATGCCAAGGTGGGCCGATGGGCGGAGGGTATGTGGATGTCTTGCCTTGATCGCACTAAGGACTTAACCTTGCAAGCCTTTGACTGAGTCAATCATGCAACCACATGTCCGTATGGGCGACCTAGCCGAGTAATTTGCAATGTCTTGATTTTGGTACTATCGTGGTCGGTGTGAGTTCAGAGTTATGGTGTAATTCACATGGCGCAAGAGGGGCCACAGTTATGGTTTCGGACCACGGTGTTGAAACCTTAGCGGGTAGTATCCGGTTAAGCCAGCGCATTGTAAAGGCTTTGTTATAATCACTCGCCTTGGTGGTGTTTGGTTATATCACGTGGGTAAAGTGCATAACCTCTGCAGAGTGTGAAACTATTCGGATAGCCGTGCTCGCGGTATTGAGCAATGCTCGAGAATTACAGTTAAGGGTTAGTGTAATTAATTGGACAACTTGGTTGGGATGGCGGAATGCCATATGGAAGATGGAATTTGACTTAGGATTGGAAACTTGGTTTACTTGAGAAATCTGAATTTATTTACTATTGATATTTGTTTCTGATCTGCACAATCTATTTCTCAGATTTGTTCATAAATCTTGCTTATTGCAAAATAACCATGATAGCCTATCCATTGGAATAAGCCTTACATATAGATACATAGAATTGCATTACATGCACAACTTGTTGAGTGCTTAAGTACTCACCCTTGCCAAACAACAATAATCAACAGTTGAAGAATCTACACTGTGTTGGAAGAGGAAGTCGAGGAAGACCACGAGTCATTAGGGTCCGAGCCTTGTCGGTTGCTGTGGTGAATCGATGAGCTATCTACGTTTTCTACTTTCCATTTGCTTAATTACGAGTTTATATTTCCATCTTGCCTGCGTGGTTTAATAATGTAAGTTGGTCATAAGATCATACCTTTAGATATATCAATGAATGAACTATTATTCTATTATCGTTGTGTATGATGTGATATGTACCAATGTTGAGTTGTGTACTAGCGTTGATCACGGGATTAGTCGCGGTAAACACGGTGGGTTGGATCGATGGATTCGGGTCCTTACGAGAGGGCTCACAAAGCGGACCCGTAGTAAGGGAAGGTGCATCGAGTGGAGGGTGGCGGCGATCAACACGACCACGAGGATGAAGCGAGCTCATGATGTAGCGGCCGGTCGAGAGCCATTTGGGTTTCCCAGTGACCATAGTGGAGTGCGGTTCAATACCCTATGGAGGGGATCAGGGTGGGTATGGTTACAGACAGAGTTATGACGGATCGAGCATCTCTTGGCTGTTCGACTACACTGATCCATACGTCGATCCGTACGCATGGCATTCATCTGTCAGTGTCCGGTACCTTTACCAGTCTGAGAATTATAGCACTTGGATGGCTCATTACAAACATTGGAAGTCTGCCTACCTACCGCGGGACATGACTTGGGAAGTATACAAGCAACAACACGAGAGGAGGTATCACGAGGTCATTGTCGATAACGCGGAGATAGAGTTTGCACCACAGGCGTACTACTACTCGTATGTACGTGATGCAAATATACGTTGAGTTTATTGCGATGCACATATGTCATAATTTGTCATATGTATCAATTTTATTTCATACCTATTAAATGACATGCAAATATACATTGATTGTTTCCAATTGTGACTCTCGAAATCCGAATTTCATTTGAAATGCTGCCGAAATTTGTAACTTAACACATTCATAATCACCTCAAAATTTTATGGCAAGGTTAATGATACATCATGACCATCCAATCAAAATTTGAAAATTTTCGAATGTCCTTTCCAAATTTTCCATATAGCCATCAACACTTTCCGAATTTTTAAAATTCTCTCAAGCTTCACCATGACCTGAAAATTTTATGAAAAGATCGGTGATATGTCATAATCGTGCACAAAAAATTTCAAATATTTCTAACGTGGTTTATCCCATTTTTAATTCGGTTCAAAATTGTCGATTAGCGTTTTATCAGCACACAACCAATGTTTGAATTTTTAAAAATTACATAAGCTTTTTAATTATCTGAATTTTTTATCACAACATAAACAATGTGTCAGTAATCTCCAGAAAAAATTTCAAAATTTTTTGACTCCGTTTGGCCCCATTTTTTCGCTGCCCAAATTAACCGAGATCTCAGCTAATCTCACCGAGATCTCGGTAATCTCGGTTTCAAAAAAACCGGAATTCAAATTCAAATTTTATATTTCGCCCGGAATTTATTTGAAAAATCGAGATTTCATTCTCCGGTCACGGACGGTATTTAGAGAGGTATCGAGATTTCAAACCTTGATACCAATACAACGGTGTATGACTTGCTATTGGAAGAAAAGGTGATGGCACGAGCGACTGCCTTGGTTACTGTGTGAATGATATCATGTCTTGGGTGTGTTGTTTTTGCCGCCATAGCAAGGGTTTAACATCACCAGGTTGGTGCGAAGTTAGGTTTATGTAATGTAACGGTTATGTTTTGATCTCTCTGGGGCACACCAAAGGAAGTGTGCTAGTAGCTTGCACAAAGAGTTGATTATTTCTTGTGGGGAAAGTTGTACACCTCTACAGAGTTTAAATCTTTTCAAAAGTCGTGCCCGCGGTTAAAGGCACTTGGTAAAGCCATCACATGGTTAGATGCTTTGGTATTTTCAAAAATGGATAATTTGTTAATATGTGTTGGAAAGTTTTTATTTCAGATTTTATGCGAGGGAATGGCAACATGATGATGTGATTCTCACATTCATAGATGACTGTGAGTTATACTATGCTACTCTTATTTATTTACATACCTGTCAAACTTGCTCTTACGAAATTCCGTTTTATAAATTACTACTTGATTTACACGTTAGATTTTGTTTTACGCAAAGTAACCGTAGAAAACTCCTTTAACATAGCATATATTTACTGCACTTTTGCGATACACCTTAAGTCTTGCTGAATACGAAAGTACTCACCCTTGCTTATTTATTGGTTTAGTTAGAGAAGAGCCCCCCGGAGATATACACTTCGCCGTAGGATACGGGAATTTCGATGATGCGATCTTTTAGAGTTTATACCTTGTCATTTGCCTGAGGATTGGATGGACACACTACAAGACTTTTGCTTCTTTCCGCTGCAATATACTCTGCTTTGTAAAACCTTATTGTATAAATTAAATTATCATATGTAATATTGAGTATGGATGTGTTATCGATTGTTGTAAATATGTGTACTAGCTACTAATCATTGGACTAGTACTGTATGCACATAGATCATCCTTTTTGTATTCCGTACCAAAAAGCAGGGTTGTTACATTTATTACATTGAAAGTAGAGCTCGCAAGACTTGGTCTAAGCTGTCCACCAGCCTAATATGCCATTCTAAAACACAGAACCAGTGGCGCATTTTCATAGGGTTACACAGAACCAGTGGCACACTTACAATTCGGTGTTTTTTATGGCATTCGTAGAAATTAAGGTTTGACTAGTTGCATATAGCCATTTTCCCGGAAATCGAAATGGTCTGTCTACACATCAGTGATCAGTCAGCTACTTGTTTGCCAAAATCAGAAAAATTTTGTGATAGATGGATCTCTCCCTCCTTCCCGTTTTCCACATCTCTAACCCTAACCACCCAAACTCCACCGTCGACCAAGGTTTCAAATTTCGGTTTCAGAATGAATTTCATCCCGGGCCGGATCACGAAATTTCGGCGAAATTTCGGAATTATTTCGGACGAAATTTGAATTTAAAAATTCAAATCCGGTCCAATCTGGGGAAAAAAACCGAAATTCGGCGAAGAGAAATCGAAATTTCGGGTTTTTTTGCACTGGCTGAAAAGTGGTCTAAATGTTATCGAAAAATTTTGAAATTTTTTTTGGAGGTTCCTGACACAATGCTGATGTTCTCACAAAAAATTCAGCTGATTATCACATCTGAGGAATTTTTAAAAATTCGGAGAGTGGTACTGTCCTGATAAAACACTGACCGACGAGTTTGATCGGAATGGAAAATGGTACAAATCAAGTTATAAACTGTTGGAATTTTTTGTGCATGGTTATGATCCATAACTAATGTTCTCATAAAAATTTCATCTGATTATCACATGTGAGGAATTTTTAAAAATTCGGAGAGTGACGCTGTCATGATAGAACACTGACCGATAAGTTTGATTCGAATGGAAAATGGTACAAATGAATTTAAAAACTGTTGAAATTTTTTGTGCATGGTTATGATGTATCTATAATGCTATCATAAAATTTTCAGATGATGATCAAACTATATGAATTTTTAAAAATTCGAACAGTACTACTGTCATGTTAAAAACCTTACCGGCAAACTTGAACAAAATGAAAAATTATGTAAACCATAAAAAAAATTGAAAATTTTAAAGAATGGTGATAAGGAAGTTCTTAATATCCCATAAAAATTTTGATTCATGATCGCACTCCAGTGAATTTATAAAATTCTTACAAGGCACAGTACCATTTATGTTCTTTTCTTTTTTATTTTTGAAATATAATATAACAAACGAAGTTCAATGCTTACATAGATTTGATTGATCAAACAAACAAAGTTTAAATTTTTTGAAAAAATTATATAATGGTACTGAGTCAATTGTTAATCTCTCAAAAAAAAATTGATCATAATCACACTCAAGAAAATTTATAAAATTCTGACAATATAACTATCCCAATTATGTTCATTCTGTTTTTAATTTTTTAAAGATAACAAATGAAGTTAAATTATTTTAAAGAAATTTATGTATGATCTTAAACTACTAAGGATAGTACCATAAAATTTTCAGATTATTATCAAGCTTTTACAATTTTATAAAAATCTGACAGTGTTTCTGTCAAGATTTTAAAATGTTTAAGAAATTAGGTTTTTTAACAAATTTTCGCAGGAGATAACTTTCCTAAGGGTTATTGGACCAAATCCGGCCCTAAAACTTTCAAAACCGGCTAAAAACACGAAATTTCGGCGAAATTTTGCCGAAAAAACCGAAATTTCGAATTTGTACTGTAGCAATTTCAAAAAAAATTAGCCGGTGCTTGAGATTTCGGGATAATCCGAAATTTCGCCGAATTTTTTAACCCTGCCGCCGACACCACGCAGAATAATCAAAATGGACTATAGCACACCTCAGTCATAAGCCCCACAACAATTAGCAAAAAAGTTAACAAAATCTAAACATCCCAACGGGAAAATCGGGAGAACCTTAAACGGGCGCGGAAGCATCGACATCGAATAATTCCTGCACAACTAAACCATCCGAGCTAACGGGAAGCGAATCCGCACCTCAGACACTCGATGGTCTTGCACACGAACTTGTGGAGGCGAACCACGGCGCCGTTGCGGAGGCGGCCGTCCTTGACGAGGTGGTCCATAGAGGTGAGGAGGATGCTCTGCATCAGGTGGTCGCCGTCGGAGAGCGACATACGGTACCTCTCCTGCGTCGGCGACAGCGGGCGGACGTCGACCACCTGCAGCACCAGCTGCACCCCCGCCGCCGCCTCCTCGTCCTTCGACAAGGCCGCCAGCGCCCCACGCGTCAGGCGCGCCTCCATGCTCTCCCCGAACCGAACCTTCCGGAAGCTTCTGGAAATGCGCGATCGCGGTTCGCGTGGGGGCGAAGGGTTTCGAGTTGGGGAAATTCCGGAACCCTATATGAGGCGGCGGAGAGCTCAGTTGTGGAAGGAGCAGTGGTGTTTGGGCTGGGCGATGGGGAATGGCCTGAAGGCTGGTGAGAAGATTTTGCGGGCTCGATGTGATCGTGCGGTATAGATTGGAGACGGTGTATGGACCGGGTGTAGTTTTGCAGAGTAGAAGGGTGTTCGCAGCCTGGCGATTTCGGGAGGGAAACTCGAGCGCGAGAGGGAGCGAGGAACATTGCACCTGAAAAATGGAAAGCCGTGAGTTACGGTTAGGGACGTAATTGGTTCCGATTTAGTCGAATATTGTTGTTTAAATATTCTAAATTTTTTTTTTTGTATTTGGATAGTACCGGATACGAATACAGCGCGGATAATATCGGTCACGGATTTGAATCAAATACGGAGCGGAATCGATACAGTATCGAATAATTTTTGTCGGATAATACGCGAAAACAGATACCGCATAAAGCACACATATAGCACTGATTAACGAACCGTATGAGTTCAACATGCAACAAGATTATCGCAGTCTAATAAGTCATTTTATCAGGTAGTCTAACAAAGTAGCAAAAGTACATTAAATTTGAACGGTAAACATATGACAAATGCCAAACTAAAAAAGAGCTTAAGACTATGAATATATTTAGGAGTACTAATATAGCATGCCAGGGAAAACAATAACTGTAACAACAACCAATTTTGATATGGAAAACGTGAACTTCTGGATAATAGCTGCAGGTCATATGAAGTTTTAAGTTTGAGAGTTACACTATATTGCAAAAGGATAACTTTGAAACAGGTCAGGAGATGATGTAGCTGAATCCAAATATAACTACATCGGACTTGTGATCCACAATTTGCAACACACCACTTAGCTATTTTTTCTAGAGTGACATACAACAACTTGTAGGTGCATGTACAAGACATTAGTCCTCTTAATATTTCCTACTGCTCAGACCACTCCATGCTGGCACTGAGATAAGCTGCAGGAATATTTGCCTGCTCGATAGGAGGTGAATAGTCAGAAATGCATCAGGAAATATGCACAAGGAAATGGAACTATGAAACAATTAATTACTTGTAACAGATGCATGATCTGGTCTTGGATGAGTGAAACAAGAGGAGAAACTACTAATGTCATGCCCTCGTCAATAAGAGCGGGAAGCTGCAAATTAATATGACTATGAGTGTTAATGCTGAATTGAGGAAATAACATCTTGTAGATGGAGTTAGCAGTCAATCTTGAATAAATGGCTGTGTTGATATTTTCCTACAATAACATTGATTATCTCACAACTAGCACCCGATAAAACTCTTCTCAAGACTATCTTCCTTGCACATTGATGGATAAAACTTGTAGTACCGTTTGGCCAGTAGTACCATACATGTGAGCATTAGAAAAGAGAAAAGAGAAAATACTTCATAAAAATCACCACTCAAGAGTCAAGAGGCACTATACCAGCAATAGAATTTTCAAATAATTATATCATATCTGTCGGGGATCGGTTATCCTGACACGTGTCCGACCCCCGTGGCTTTAGGCTGTCCCCCCGAGCTCGGAGGACTGTTCCCGAGCTCGGGCAGGGGTCTCCCCGAGCTCGGGGGATGGTTCCCGAACTCAGGCGGAGTTTTCCTGAGCTCGTGATGACTCCCGCGACCTCTCCGGCCTCAGCGTCCTCGACCCAACCTCCGGTGTAGTAATCTCTTTTTTTTATGTATATATGACTTTTCTCTCCTGCGTGGGAACTAGGGTCACCGACCCCTGTCAGTTCTCCTGCGTGGGAACTAGGGTCACCTGCTCCCAGCAACTCCCGTCAGTTCCCCTGCGTGGGAACTAGGGTCAACTACCCCCGTCAACTCGCAGACAACCACCCGACGTCAGCCTCGAGATCAGCGCCGAGGGCCTATAAAAGCGTCAGATGGCCCTGGTCCGAGAGGGGGGCGAGACAACAGAACAACACAGCACAAACCCAAGGGGGATGCGCAGATACATCTGCAGACGCACTTGTACACAAAACCATCCGTCGAGCTCCCCTCGGTCGCCACGTCTGGACGACCCCGAGGTCGAGCTCCCCCTTTGTTCTCCCCCGAGGAGCTTTTAGTCATCTTTCACCTACGGACAAGACTGAAGTAGAGCTATTACCCGACCTAGGGGGCTCGAACCAGTATAATCGTTGTGTCTCTCATCCGATTGTTCTTCTCCCTCGAGCTGTGCACCTACCGACGCTCCCTTCTTCCCGGACGAGCACGACTTGGGGTCTCCCCCTTTACACGATCATTTTCCCCTTCTTTGCGGTCGACGGTCCCAATCGTCGACAATATCGAAGAAGGACAACAATTCATAGAAGAAGCCTGGTTTATCACCTGAGACGTCAAACTTATTCCACCCCCAGTTGGCATCAAAACAAAAACATCATTCCCACTCATTGTGGCATTGATTATCTCTCGCTGATTTGGGCGAAAAGAACGGTTTCCAAACACTCTTGTTGTTGGCCTGATGATGCAGTAAAAATTAGCAGTTGTCATAAACCAGTAATGATGCAAGTAATTAACTGTTGATTTTGAAGAAAATAACCTCAAGTTCCTTGGTCCACGGAAAATCTGTACAACTCCACTTTGTATCTCCAGAACCTTCAGTGTAGCTAATAATACCTTTACTAATGTTGGAAGAGTTCCTGTGATGTGGTTGATCGACTCGAGCCGAGCCGGCCGAAAAAAATTACAACTGAGTCCTTTTTCGAGAAAAAAATTACATATAGATCCTTTTTTCAGAAAAAAATACGGTTAGGTCCTTTTTCCAAAAAAAGAATATATATTACGTCTAGGTCCTTTATGCGTTTTTAAGGCTTGTGCTCGGGTCCTTTTACCGAAAAACGGAATTACGATTAGGTCCTTTTCGAGGGAAAAAACTTTCGGGTCCTTTTTTAAAAAAAAAAAGTACATCGCATTTAGGTTCTTGTTGCGTTTTGGTAGCATTACGTTTAAGCCCTTTTGCGGAAAACACAAAATCCTTTTTCGGTCCTTTTCGCGCGTTTTCTCGATTTGCTCGCGTGAAGAGCGACGCCCGCGGCGTGACACGCCGCGTACAAGTTTCTAGTATCTATAATCCTAGGGGTGTAATCTCTCTGTATAGATGTTAATGGTGTGTTTAAACTATCCATATAGGAATATGGGGCAGGAGAATCCGAGAATAGCATAAACCACTGTTCCCAGGTTCATTCCTGATGTAAACCGAACATTGGAATCTGGCAGTATCCATTACAAAAGTGTTTCTTGGGGTCATAGGTGGGTAATGATCCTGTATAGCCGGCGTGGATGCCATAGAGTGTGATCTCTGTCTCTCATCACCATAGGTTGACCTCACCATATACTCCTCAAGCAGCTGAATTTGTTTCTTTAGATGCACTCTGCAGAGTAAACCATCACAAACATCAGCATTAATGCTGGTAAAACAGAGATACTTAATAAACAAGGAAATAATAATTAGTAGAACCAAGAACAAACCTCTTTTGAGGGCCGGGAGGGCCGGAGGGGGGGAGGGACCGAGGGAGCAGAGGGCAGGGCCGAGAGACGGAGCCAGCGAAGGGCGACGCCGAGAGCCCAAGAGAGCGAAGGATGGCAAGGCTCAGGGCGGAGGGCGGAGGGACGGGCTGAGGGCGGCGGAAGCCGGGGCTCAAACGAGGTGGGAGGAAGCCGGGGCTCAGGAGAGGCGGGAGGAGGAAGCCGGGGCTCAGGGCCTCAGGCGGAGCCGCGGAGGGCACCGGGAGGCCCAGGATTGTTGTAGGGCAGCCTCGGCGGTGGGAGACCTGAGCAACGGTAGGGTGGTGGCGGCGGGAGGCCCTGGCCGCTCGAGTCTCAGACGGGAATCGAGAGATGAGATCTAGGGTTACCGGAATACTGGCTGGGTTAATGGTTATTCGGTTATGGGGTTGACTGGTTAGTAACCCTCGGTCGGATATCTAAATAGTTGTAACCGGATATATCCGAGAAAATATTCGGAATATCCCGATCCGACGGATAATGATCTCCCGAATCCGAAGTCGAATCCGAAATAAAGTATCCAAAACCGATACCGAATCCGAAAACTATCCGAAAAATTATCTGAATCTGATCCGAACACATCCGGTTGGTCGGAAATTATCCGATCCGATTACACCCCTAGGTACGGCCTTGTTTGGTTGGTGCTCTGGGTTCATAAGGCCTGACTTCTCGTACTCAAACTTAGGAAAAATTAGAGTTGAGCTTGAGTTAGGGTCTGAATTTGAATCCAAACTTAAACTCGGTTTGATCTAAGCTCGAGTAGACTCAAACATGGTTCAAGTAAGCTCGATAACAATAAACAATTTAATATATATTATTTTTTAATAATAAAATATGCTTGAGCTCAAGCTTAACTCGAGTAAACTCTATAAGAGTTAATGTATAGTAATATTTAACAAATGTTTTATATATTTATGAGGCTGGTAAGATCGGGGTCAAGTTCAAGTTCAACTCGTTTGGAGTTTGAATCGAGCCTCGAGCTTTTTTTTTTCGACCTTAGTTCCGTATATGATAAAATGTGGTGTATGGAGGTAGTTTGGAATTTTGTTGTTTTTTGTCTGGCCAGGTAAGTCTGAGAATGTGGTATTTGGTGGGAACGTGGGCCTGAAAAATGTAAAATTAAAAAATCACGTTTAAACAAGAAGAAAGCGTACAAGCATGAAATACGGTTCTGTAGCATCTTCCTTCCGGCTCCTCATCGCCGATTCTTCTCTTCCAGCTCGAGATGGGGGTGGCACCAGCTGGGCACGCCAGGAGAGCGGCGGCGGCCAGGTGAGAGAGCGAGGAGAACAGCAACGGTGGAGTGAGGAGTCGTCAGCGGAGCGAGGAGCAGCAACGACTGGATCTAGACTCGGCGGCGACGACGGGATCCAGACTCGGCGTCGGGGCAACGGTGAGATTCGAGCCGAGGTCCCGGCAACGAGAGTGGTGGAGCTCGATGCCACGGTCGCATCGGTAAGACAACGGTGGTTAACTCGCCCGGCCTCTCACACAGTGGCGTTCCATAAAAATAAAAGGTAGTCTCAAAAAGATTATGTTAAATTGAGATAAATATATTAAATTATTGTATTTTTATGGGTTCAAGAGATATTACTATTACTTCAGTATTTGAGAAATACTTATGCAATATTCACTTGTCAAACTTTTGAAAATCTATGAATAAGTTAACACTAATCAATCAAACAAATCAACTATTATTTCTATTCAAACTATTGACATAGTTATAACTAATAAAAAAATCATATATCAAAAAAGAAGTTCATATTGCTTATTTGTTGTTATGGTCATCCCACTTAGTTAGTTAGACACTCATCAAGTCACGCTGCTCTGCCTTCCTTGCATGCTTGTCGTCACCGTGGTCACCTGTCGCTACGTGCCTGTTCCCTCGATGCTCTAGCGTAGGATCAAGGATAACCAACTAGAGGGGAGTGAATATGAGATTTTTTAAGTTCTTTTGGATCTAATACAATAATTGAGCAAGTAAGGCTATAGATGTAAATTTAATCAATCAAAACCTAAATTATCTAGGTTTCACTTAAAAGTACCGGCAATCTAAGTCTAAGCAAGAATAGCAATTCTTGAGAGACAATCAAACACAATGAGCACTAGTAATATAAATTGCGCAAATTTAAAGTGGACAATGAGCAAACCACAATAAAAACAGAAGAACTTTTTCATGTGGTCTCAGAGACTTGCCGGTCTCCCCTAATCCACGTTAAAGAAGTTTGAACAAATCAAGTCTGCTCCTTACGCAATTGAGCCTCCCTCGATCATTAGTGGTAGCTTTTTTCCACTCTGAGTAGGTGAACTCCAACCTTCACGCCGATACTAAGTCCCTTCACAATCTCCTTTGAAGAGATCATCAGTCTCACACCTCCAAGCCGTCTAGAAGGTGGCAACCTCTAAGAGAATAGAACTATAACGCTTGCTTGAGGATGATCAAGTGTTTAAATGGCTCAAAATCGAATCTCACACTTGAATGCTCTCTACTCCCTCAAAATGAGAATTAAATACTCAAGAGATCAAGAGAGACTTACTAGAACTCAACAAGTATGCAATAAATATCCAAGAGTTACCCTTATTGCAGGTGTGGTGGTATTTATAGCCCACACCAACTCATTTGGCCGTTAGGGAGAAAATTCATAAAAAAAATCAGCAATTCCAGCATTATCGACATGTAAAATGTGGTAGTTTCAGCCCCATGTAACGGTCGAATTTGACATTAAATGCTATCGTTAGTAGCCATTGCTACAGGACCTCGACACTACCGACATGCTAGAAGCGGTAATGCCGATATTTGATATCAGAAATACTCAAGAAATGCCCTTTTATTACTAGCACATAAATTGCGGTACTACCGAACAATGGTAGTACCAGCGTTTGAATGGTGGTAGTGCTGGCTTTGAAATCCTTGAGAAAAATTCACAAAAGAACACTTTTTGTAAAATATGTACTACCCAGGTACTACTGATGATCCTAGCAGTACTTGCATTTCTCTATCGGTAGCTCCAGCCTAAGAAAATACTCAAAAGGTGAACCTTTGGAATATAACTACCGACCCATAGGACGGTAGTGCCAACTTACGGCAGTACTGGAATCCTCATGGCGGTAGTGCTGATAAGATCAAAAAACCCAGAAAACTTCTCTCTAGAAGATAACTACTGCTCCAAATGAGCGGTACTACCGATCTAATAGTAGTATCGGTATTACAACTGCGGTGGTGCCGATTTCCAGAGACTTAACGATTTTTTTTTGAAGGAATCTTCAATGCAATCAAAAACCAAGTATGGAATAAGACTTTGAGCCATTAAATTCATACTTTCTCAACCTACTAGCCAAAGTTCTCTCTTAATAGTACGACATCTATTCTAATAACCCGATCTTTTTCTTCAAACTTCGAGATCGGCAAAAACTATGAAGAGGTCCTTATGTTTTTATACCTTTGCCTTGAGCTTGAATCTTTGATAGATCTTTTGCTTCATGATTCCACCTTTTTCACGTGCAATGACACGGACCAACCTTTTCTCATACACTTAAAGAATATATTAGTCCTTTAATTATGATTTTCATTAATTACCAAAACCTAAATGAAATTAGGGGCCTAGATGCTTCACCTGGCCATGGCCTCGCAATAGTCGACTCCCCGTGACATGCGTCAAGCGTCCCTAACTCGGTGAGCTGCCATGGCCTCACAAAGGAGAGATGTCGAGCCACCCTCTCTTTATGGTCTTTGCGTGTGTCTAGAGTTCGAATTTAGTTTTGAGGGCAGCAAGCAAATCAAATTAGGCCTTCAACAAGTAGTAGCCTATCAAGCCACATGGTCCAGGAAATAGCTCACCACCTAGTGAAGTTCTTCCTCCAACCACACTCGAGCGTGTGTACATTTGTCGTTGTTGTACCAAAAATTAAGCATCCATACTAAATAGAGTATTTAGAGTCTGATAGCCCAAAGGTGGGCTCTAACCTAACAGAGCCCGACTATTAGCTACGCCTCTGCTCTCAGGCGTCAGTTTTCGAGCGCTTGGACCTGGACTTAGGCGAGAGCTCCTATAGGTAACAACCGAACACACCCGAGACGCTCCACAGGGAAGCTTTAGGATGGTGGAGTTATGTGTTTACGATTTTATCTACCAAAGTTTAAATATTGGTTCTCACTTCTTTTGATAACAATGTGCACACTCGCACGTGAGCACACACTTAGAAACACGAAGATTGAAGATAAATCCACTACTCACAAAGTTCCACCGAACGCACTCGCGTGTGCACAAAAGTAAGCGCACTCGTACGTGCATAAAAGTGAGCACTAGGAGGGAACCAACTTTTGTGGGGTGTGCTACGAGGGCTTACTCGCATGCGTGTAGTGTGCGTGCACGATGATATGTGTAGTACCGCTCATTTGGAGCCGTAGTAATACCGATACCACACACATAGCAGGAGACCATCTTGATGAAAGCTGGAGGAACCGGGTAGTACTTAGACGAACCAATTTCGTCTACACGGAGCAATTCACGAACTCGGCGTGCACAACCATAGGTCCATAGTTCATGTGTAAGCCTGCTCCAACACCCTCTTTGATGACCAATTTGCCTTAGCAAAATTTTCCGTCACCAAATTAGTTAGTATTGTTTTGATCAAATATTAGTAAGAAAATGAACTAAAGAGCCAAGAGAGGGAAGGGAATCTTGCCGAAGTTTGATACCAAACCAAAAATTTGTCAAATTTAGTCAACACTAACAAAATTTTATAAGGCAAGCATTTGATAACCTTTGTACACCAAACAAATGCGAAGAGCCCATGCGTTGGCCACTGGAACGGGATCTTCCATTCGGCCCTGCATCACTGTCCGCGGAATTATCATCTGATTCCTCGTGTTTGCATCCCGGCTCATAGGGCGTGGGGCTTCATATCAGCGCGCACTCGGTTTGCAGAACTTCAAATTCATAAATTAGACTCCTGCAGAAAGGACTTAAGAAAGAAAAAGGGCCCTCAATTTAGAAAGTGTTTGGCATAGCTTTAGTTTCACTAAAATCCGTGAAGTTAGTAGAGTAAGGTATTCTTGGGTCTAGGAATTTATAGAGTTGGAGTTGTGGGTACATTAAGAGTGTTTAAGTTGATCATCTTGTTTACATTTTAGACTAAAAATATAAATTTAATTCACTTTATTTTAGCCTACAATCTCTAGATCTAAGATGAAACTGGGATATAAAGCTCTACCAATCAGGGTCTTGAGAATTAGAATCCAACATACTACATACACAGCAGATAGAGCACTGTAAATTCGCTGGATAGTTAGAATTCCAGATATACCCCTTCTGTTAAGACATTTCAGCGAATAAACTCTGTGAATTTGCACAAGGTTTGCCCAATGATCAGCAAGAACAAGTGTACCCTAGGAAACGAAAATGCCCCACTCCTCCAAGTGCTACCACACAATCCCATTTCCAGAATCTAAAATACAGCACGTAGGATAGTACAAGTAGAATCAGCAAACAAGTAATGGAGAATTAAACCCGAACAAAACATATTAAAAGTTGAATGTGAATTCATACAAACAGTAAGAACAGACGACGTGCTAAAAGTAAGAATTTCAGTCACCGCAACCGAAGCACCCATGCCATGTGTGCCTAATCAAAAGGAAAGCTACCGGTTTGACTAAATTTGCAGAAGAGTACAACACCCCTTCCACTGCAGCAGCAAGCCTCAGTGATGATCTGACATGGTAAAATCACACACACACATAGGTTCCCCAGGAAATTAATTGGTATATTTTTACTGTATGTTCTGCTACAAAATCGATGCAAGCAAATCATAAACAAGTGTTCCTAGTCCTGAACAAGAGACGACACCAAAACAGTCATTTTTATCAGTGTGAGCGAGTCACTCGCTGAACAAGGAAAATCATAGTCAGCCTCAAACAGAACAGTTAGCCGATAATGCATACCTGAACCCAGGGTTTGAAAAATCGACAGCTCGAGATTTGGACAGTTAGCCTATAATGTAGTTAGCCTATAATGCATACCTGAACCCAAGGTTTGAAAATTCGGTTTCAGAATAAATTTCGTCCCTGGCCGGATCACGAGATTTCGGCAAAATTTCGAAATTTCGAAAAAAATTCGGACGAAATTTGAATTTGAAAATTCAAATCCGGTCCATATAGTAACGAAAAATCCCGAAATTCGGCGAAAAAATCCGAAATTTCAGGTTTTTTGCAACAGAAAAAAATTGGGTTAAACAATGTCTAAAAATTTTGAAATTTGTTTCGGAGAGTCCTGACACATTGATGATATATCCATAAAACTTTCAGATTATTCTGAAGTATGTGGAATTTTTAAAAATTCAAATATTGCTACTGTCCTGATAAAACGCTGACCAGTAATTTTGAACCGAATGCAAAATGGTTCAAACCACGTTATAAATATTTGAATTTTTTTTTGCATGGTTATGATGTATCTCTAATGCTCCAATAAAATTTTCAGATGATGATCAAACTGTATGAATTTTTAAAAATTCGAAAGGTACTACTGCCCTGTTAAAAGGCTTACCGGCAAACTTGAACAAAATGAAAAATTATCTAAACCACTTTAAAAACTTTTGTGGATGGTCCTGATATAACATAAATGTTTATTTAAAATTTTTAGATGATGACCATTCTCAAATAATGTTTAAAAATTCAGACAGTGCTACATCCTGATAAAAGTCTTATGATCAATACATAGATTCACTTTAGCAATTAAAAAAAGTTTAAATGTCTTTAAAAAATTTAAAGAATGGTGATAAGGAAGTGCTTAATATCTCATAAAAATTTTGAATCATTATCACACTCCAGTGAATTTATAAAATTCTTACAAGGCACAGTACCATTTATGTTCTTTTCTTTTTTATTTTTAAAATATAATATAACAAACGAAGTTCAATGCTTACATAGATTTGATTGACCAAACAAAAAATTTTGAATTTTTTTTAAAAAAATTATATAATGTTACAGATGAAATTATTAATCTCTCACAAAAAATTTAGATCATAATCACACACAAGAAAATTTATAAAATTCTGACAATGTAATTGTCCCAATTATGTTCATTCTATTTTTGATTTTTTAAAGATATCAAATTAAGTTAAATTATTTTGGAATTTTTTATGTGTTATCCTAAACTACTAAATATATTACCACAAAATGTTCAGCTCATTATCAATCTTTTACAATTTTATAAAAAATCTGAGAGTGTTTCTGCCAAAATTTTAAAATATCTAAAAAATTCGGTTTTTCAACAAATTTTCATAGTAGATGACTTTCCTAAGGGTTATTGGACCAAATCCGGCCCTAAAAGTGCCAAAACCGGCAAAAAAAACGCGAAATTTCGGCGGGAAAAACCGAATTTTGGGTTACTGTAGCAATTTCAAATTCTTTTGAATTTTTTTTTCGGTCGGTACTTTAGATTTCGGGGTGGTTCGAAATCCAAAATTTCGGCGAAATTCGGCGAGATTTGGAACCTTGCCTGAACCTAGGGTTTGAACGGTTAGTCTATAATGCATACCTCAACCAGAGCGTATCGAGCTGGTTCGAGATTTGGAACCGCTCGGTAAACTCGTTAAATTTAAAAATTTTGAAAAAATTTATAAGCCATGTTATAATTTTTTGAAATTTTTTGAGTCAGGCCTGTGGATTTTTAAAAATTCTGACAGTGCTACTGTCTTTGTATATGCCCTTCTGTTTTTTGTTTTCTAGGGGCTCTTAATGAAGTCTAATATTTTTAGAAATTTGACTACATGACCCTTGGGCACTTTTTATGATACCAGTAAAATTTCGGAGCATGATCAAACTTGTAAATATTTGTAAAAATCTTACAGTGTCTCTATTCCTTTTGATTAATTGCTATTTTTTATTTTTTAGGGGCAATAAATGAAGTTTAATATTTCTGAAAATTTTACTACAAGATCCTTGGCAATTTTTATGATACATTAAAATTTTAGAGCCTGATAAATCTTGTAAATTTTTATAAAAAATTGACAGTGCCTCTGTTCTTTTTCATTAATTGCTGTTTTTGATTTTGCAGAAGCAATAAATGAATTCAAAAATTGTTAAAAATTTCTTGGAGGTGTTTTATAGATTAATTGGGTCAATTTTTTCTAATTTTCCTTGAGTGTGCCGATTTTCGATGTAAACTGGTCAAAAATCGGCCAAAATCGAACGAAAATCGAAAATCAAAACCGGTCCGTAAGTGTACCGATCTAGGTTGAAAATCGAACAAAAGCGGTCAAACTGTTCAATTTTCGTTTTTTTTTTGCCGCTTTTTAACCTCCGAATTCAAAATACAATTCATTCGGTTTCTATCGATTTTTGAGCGGTTTTTTATGAACATCGGTGCTGACCCCTTGGCGATTTTCCATGTCGATTCAGTATTATAAACCTTGCCTGAAGTTCCATCAACAAAATCAAGTGGTCGAACTCCTGTGTGTGGTCTGTGTGGACGCCGTCAGGGAGCACCAGGCGGTAGCCCTGTGTGCTGAACACGATCCCCCGAAGCATGATAAGCGCTGTCCTCGACACGTCTACCACCTGCAGCACTGTCGATGCCGTATTCCACGCCTTGCTCTCCGCGATGGCCGCCATCGCACCCCGCGTCAGTTGCGCCTCCATGGTTCGGTTCCAACTCCTAGGGCGGGCCTGGATCCTTCTAGAAGCTTTCGGGTGACAAGTGATCATGACCGGTGCGGAGGGTGACACGAAAAAGGCTGGGACACCGGAGAAGTTTAAAGAGGTAGCCATGGTGTATGGGAGCGGGTGCGTGGACCGGGCGTGTGGATGGTAACTCAACAGCGAAATGGTCACGTACACTATTTTTTTTTTGTGTAAATCTAATCCCGTACGATAAAATTTGCAAAAGTAGCTCATTTATAAGCGCGGAAGAGTCAACAGAGGACATCTGTCCCCTACCACGCTATGAAACCACAGTAGAGCACAGCGCGTGAGAAGGAGGCCTGTCGGCACCTGCCGCGGCAAGGCAGAGCGATAGACACCTGCTGCACTTGCCATGCGTGGAAGCAAGCTCTAGTGCTCTGGCGTCCTTCCGCTCTAACAAACCATGGCAGGTGACACGCGGTGCAGTTGAAGAAAGATTCTCCTTCGACCACCTGTCGGGTCTTGTACGCTCAAACTGTTAGAAATGAGGCCCAAGTGTCCCATTTATCTCTAATGCCAAAGCTACAAATAATAGTACTATATTGCTAGTTGAGATGGGAGAATACCAATTTAAAAGGGAGAGCTTCCACCATATCTTGTAATGAGACATATGGAGGGTGAGGAGCTGGCTAAAGTCACACGCACATGCGCGCGCGTATTTCGCGAATTACCGCGTGTTTTTTCCACGTGACTTGCGACGTCGCGAGTCGCCGTGCCGTGGATTAAATTCCTGGTAGTTTAAACCCTTTTTAATTTTCGGTTTCTCTCTATTATTAGTGAATTAATGGGGTCATTTACTGGGAATTGAAACAACCATGATAATGGCGTCAGTTTCTAATAGAAACTGTCGTTTGAATGACTTGCAGTTACTAGCATTTAATGGTGACCGTTACTAGTGCGAGGCTATAAAATCTGGAGACGTCCAGACAGAAACAAGCTTTTTGATTTTTGGCTCTGATACTCGTGTTCATCCACGGTGATCTGTGTTGCGTTTTCGTGCTGTGCTCGTTCTTCGCCGACCTTCCTCTCGGTGTGCACCGCGAGGCAAGGAGAGCGGGATCTCCGAACCGTTGCCGCTGAGAGAACCTACACGGGGGCGGCAATAATGTTTCTGGGCAGTGCAACTGCGCGACCGCTTGAGCTCTTCATCTTGCAATCCACGGAGTCGACTACTTCCTCTACGGCCGGTTGCTACTGCGCTGCTTCCTTTTCGTCATCAAACCCATCGTAAGAATTCTCCTATTTTTCCTCTATGGATCGATCTACTTTACAGAAATATGTGGTGTCTTTTATCTTGCCTGTTGTATTTAACCATTTTAGAAATTAGCTTAATTTTCAAATCTAAAACAAAAATAATACCTAGATTTACAACACAAACAGGAGCCTATTTTTGCAAAACTCATCACACGGAGGCTAGTTTTGCAAGAAAAAAACACGGGAGGGGCTACTACAGTAAATTTTCCTATGGATGGTGTAGCGGAGCCAGGATTTATATTCACTAGGGTCAAATGTAACTAAATAATTTTAAGTTGGATTATTTCTTCAAAAATTCATCAGCTAATATGTAAATATAGGTAAAATTTAGGTTTGTCTGCAAAAGCCCCCACAGGCCACAAGTTATAGTCCTAGGCTTAATTAGCCACGTTGCCACTTATTTTTGCAAATATGCCCTCGTGTGAATATAATTATAAAAATAGCCTATTCCTTAATCGCAAAAGCGCCACATGTGACATATATCACCTGTCGTGTCCATGTACTGTGGCAAACCGACCGACCGTGGCAACAGCTAGTGGGCCAATCGCCGCAAGCTTGCTGCCACGCTCCCCCGACTCAGTAGCTAGATGTCGAGCACCACGGGCACGGTAGCAGGGCGGCAGAGTAGTGCGGTGGAGGACCTATCGTGGTGCTCTGGCATGATAGAAACCTGCCGTAGTCGTTAGCTTGACACGGCCTCAGCCTCCTGCCACGGTACAAGGAAGCGATGGATGATACGTATTACCATCGTTACTTCCACAATCAAGGATATGACTATTTTTATAAATTTATTTATATAGAGATTAAACATGTAAAAAAAAAAAAGGTGTCACGACGCTATAAAAGGCAAAGGCTCTATTTAAATGAGTGGTAATTCGTTTAGAGATTTAGTTTAAATTTGAACTATATCTTAAAATATTCTAATAAAATAGCATTAATGGAAACACCTCACAAGGGTTCTACAGTTTATACTGGATCCGCAAGGAAGTGGAAGTTGCGTTGCCTCGGGAATCGTGGCGTTTCAGCTTTCAAGGATTGTAGAAGGGAGGGAAGTGGCGAAATTGTAGGCGTTTTTTTAGAAAGGAATTGTAGGCGTTGATGGAGGGTTACTGGGCTAGATTGACCGGGCCGGAAGGAGACTGAGCCGTTTTTGTTGTAGGGCCCTATTATCGTTTCTGTGCTTCATTGGGCTTTTTTGTTACTGCTTGCTTGTAGCAGCTTTGGGAACTTGGGTTTATTCGGCCTACCTTGGGGTTTAAATTCAGTTTAAGACATTTTTTTTATTTGAGATGACATTCTTTTTCTGGAGAGTAGCTTAGGACGTTTTTGTTTGTTTCTTAATTCTTATTGGTTGATTCAGATTTCGGGGGCAGTGTTGCGAAGTTTCTCTTTCTTTCTTTTCTTTTTATGACAAACAGAAATGTAAGTTCTTTGGGTAATTTGGATTTTTTTAAAAGAAACTTGGATGACACAATGACATAATAGAGTTGTATTTTAACAACTGCAGAATTCTTGAAGTTGCATTAGCATTCCCCTTTCTAATACTTTCGCAAGGCGAACATTTTCCCTTTATCACCATACCAACGAGAGCAAACCAAAGTTCTGAATGTAATTAAAGCAATAGCAAACAATTAACCATCCTCTTGTTATCTCTGTACTTTGATCAACCTTTATGAAAAAACCAAATTAACCGGATTCTTCGTCACGCTATTAGCACTTACACCAAGCGTCACAATGAAGAACGAAAAGAACATTTCTCTCAACCAAACCAATGTGGTGATGTGTGACTTGTGTCACACGGTCTCACCCCTCTACGATCTTTAGCTCAATTATGTACAAAATCCTCCCTCTTGCTGCTTCTTTCTAATGCTCCTATCTGCCCCCTCTGACCATCAGTCCTACGCCCCCCTCTCCTTGATGTAGCTCGGCGTCCTCCGGTGCCGCCGCAGCGCGGTGGCGTAGGGCCCGACGGCGCCGTCCCGGTGCAGCACAATGTCAGCGTGGATCGCCGAGTTCGGGTACTTGTGCCTATGCCGGTCCTGGTGGCTCTGGTGCTTCTCCTCCACCGTTGTCTCAATCCTCATGTCAACCTTCTCCTCACCGTCGACCAGCTTGCCTTTGCTCTGTTCGTCCTTGCTGCTGTCTTCCACTATGACGGTGAACACGAATGGGCCCACCTGGAGGTAGTCGTCCATGTCAAGTATGGGCTCCAGGACCTTGACCACGTCCCTCATGGTGGGCCTGGACTTTGGGTTCTGGCTCAGGCACTTGTACGCCACCAGGGCAGCCTCTTGGGCCCCCTGGCACGGGTACTGGCTCTCCAGGGCTGGGTCCATGACCCGGTACAGCCTATCGGGCTTCTTGAGGTAGGGCCTGGCCCAGTCCACTAGGCATTGCTCCCTGGGACGTCGAGCCCGATCGACGGACGGCCGGCCGGACAGGAGCTCCAGAAGCACCACTCCGAAGCTGTACACGTCGCTCTTGGCGGTCAGGTGTCCGGTCATGATGTACTCTGGTGCGGCGTACCCGTGCGTCCCCATGACACGTGTCGTGACATGGGTTGCGTCACCCTGCGGCCCATCCTTGGCGAGCCCGAAGTCGGACAGCTTGGCGTTGTAGTCCTGAAATTAGAGAATCAGATAGGGTCAGGCAAAAGATCACCCGTGACGATTACAGTAGTATACAGCGGCGTATTTTGGAGAAAAAGAAATGGATGTTTAGTTTGAGAGTGCTTCAATACTTTCCCTTCTAATACAAGTTGCACAAATCTTAAAGCAAACGAAGGGGTAAGTAATCCTCATCTACCCTTCATTCATGTTTTAATATTTGTACAACTGTAAAAAAGAAAAGCATTGAAGCACCTCTCGTTTAGTTTTACTATGTTTTTCTCGAAGACTTAAAAAAAAACTAAGAAATTAAGGAGAGTACCTCTAGCCCTAGCGTCTTCTCCCTGCGTACGCCAATGGTGGTATATACTTGCAAGACAACGTTTCTGTGTGTCGGGCTAGTGCTATGGTATACTGAGATAATGATGCAGTACGGAGCGGCCAGGTACAGATTTTTTATTAGGTATTTGGCCATCTAGGTAGACCGCAAGGGCTGTTCCAGAGAGTTGAGCATCCAGGAATCTTCCGAGTTGCAATCATGTCAGAGCTGGGTTTCTAACGAACCAAGCCAACGATTTTGAAACGCGTGGCAGACTTTGACATTCATCGATCCCCTACGGACTATTCGTGGTCAAAACTCGACAAAGCAGTTTCGTTTCGAATTTTCATCACTCGAAAGCGAAAAAAATCAGAATGTATTTTCGTGCAGGCTGAATGTTCAACCACACGGCTGGTGCCGTCATCTTCATCTCTGCTACGACGCGAGAGCCTGCCAAGGCTGCGTTGCGTCACAAATTGACATTTTATTTTTCCAACCATCTGAAACTACCGCCACACTTCCGTAAAAGCAGAATTGAGCACGGGTTGGAGGGGTCGCTCACCGAGTCGAGCAAGATGTTGGACGCCTTGAAGTCGCGGTAGATCACCGGCGTGTCGGCGTCGTGGAGGAAGGCGAGGCCCCTCGCCGTGCCGACGGCGATCTTTATCCTCGTCTTCCATGGCAGGGAGGCATTGAGACCTGCACGTAATTGACAGGGGTTCAGGTTAGCTTCCCCAAGTCTTTCCAGGATTTTTCCAAGCAAAAAACTTCGGCGCTAGCGTAAGCGCCAATGATTTGGCTAACTACCCTGCTTAACTCAACCACTAAAGTAAGCACCAAATTACACAGTACTGAATGACCGGATTAATTAACGATCGAGACGGCTGAAATGAAAAGTTAATAGCTTTGTGCTCACTTTTGAACAGGTGCTTCTCAAGGCTCCCGTTGATCATGTACTCGTACACCAGCATCCGGTGCTCGTTCTCGTAGCAGTAGCCGATCAGTTTCACGAGGTTCTTGTGCCTCAGTTGCCCAAGGAAGAACACCTCGGCCTGCAGATTCGAAGAAGGCAAATTTAATCAGCACACTGATCGATCGAGCTCGCGATGCAACAATGGCGGAATGCATGATTACGCCCCGGGTTCCAGGTGGTCGATCTTACCAGCCACTCCCTGTGGCCCTGCGTGCCGCTGTCAAGGTCCAGATATTTGATGGCCACCGCCTGCGCGTCCAGCCCCGGCCGGAGCCCGGCGTCCACGAAGCCCTTGTACACCGGCCCGAACCCGCCGCAGCCGAGGTAGTTGGCGCGGGAGAAGCCGCCGGTGACCGCCCTCAGCTCGGCGTAGGTGAAGGCGTGCAGGTTGGACCCGGACAGCGTCACCGACAGGTCCTCCGGCGTGAGCGTGCCCGTCGAGCTCAGGCTCGACAGCGACACCCTTGACGCGGACGACGCCGACGACAGCAGCCTCTGGTCCCCTCTCCGCCTCCGCGTCGTCGGCGACGCCCCGTCCTCCTCGGCCACCATCCCACCGCTGCCGCCCACACAGCAGAGCAGAGACCTCCACGACTGTACTGCAGCCATCACCACCAACTCCAAGATCGATCGCACAATGCAAGAATCCAAGAACCAAAGAACAACAGCTGATTGCAAATGCGCTTGCTTGATTGCTTGGTTGAGCCTAGCTATGAATTGTGTTGCGAGAGAGAGAGAGAGAGAGTTGAGGAAGCATCTGCGGCGGATGGGGTGTATATATAACGACGGGCTGGTGCTGGTCGCCACTCCAACCGGGCGTCCTAACGGAGCGGTGCCTTGACCCTGTCGTGGGGCACAAAACCACGGCCGATACGATGCCCGCGAGGTCTGCGAAAAAACGGTGTCAAAACCGAAACAAAAGCAGTCTCAAAAGGAGGGACTGGTTCGGCGCTCGAGCTTGAGTATTCAGACCTCCCTCCTCTCCTGGCTTTTGGACATGACAAAACGGTAAAAATCTGCGGCCGCTCTCGCCTCCGCCGGAGCCTTGACCTTTTAGTCATCTGATATTTTTTCGGCGAATATATCTCTTATACGAATAAATTTGTAAACACAATCTTTTTCTAACCACGGAAGCAACATTATCTTCCACACCTATGTACCATGAGAGAAAGCCGGGGCCGCATCAAGCCGTCGATTGCTACACGTCCTTCCCTATGGTGGTAGGGCACCATGGCTGGTCCCTCATTGCACAACTCTGTCGCTTTCCTGTCGCGCTCGTGGTGCTCGGCACCTGGTTGCTAAGTCGAGGAAGCGTGGTAGCAAGCCTGTGCCTATCGCGATGGGTCCACTAGCTATTGCTGTGGTTGGTCGGCCTGCTGTAGCCTTAGCCTTATGCCATGGTATACGGGCATAGCAGGTGACACGTATCACCTATTGACGTTTTCGTGATTAGAGAGAAGACTATTGTTTGCACCAAAATTTGGCACTTGGTTAAAATTGGCAATAAAGTCAAAGATACGGAATTAACGAACAGGATAGAAAGGTTTGGAGATATTTTGGTAACTGCAAAGATTTTTAAAGAAAAACAACCGTCCAAGATAAGGCCGATACGGATACGGACTTGAAGCGTATTGTAACAGGACAACGATCGGCCGAGGGTATAAAAGAAGGTCCAAAGCTAATTACACGAGGATCATCAACACAACACAAACCAGTCTTTACTTTTCATCTACTTTTCCTGTCGACTAGGAGTAGTTTCTGTAATTTAGCCTTTGTAATCGATCTTGATCAATAAAGCTGCGCATCGCCGATTGTTGATCTTCGTCAATTACACCCTAGGTTCGATTTGTTCTGATTTTGTTGCGCATCGCCTTCTTCAGAATCGATCTGCCTTTATCCTCTAATCAGCCTTAATCGGCTAATTAGATTTATCTTGTTACCTTGATCTTAATCGGCTTCAAGTTGATTAAGTCTAAGCCGATTGATTTTGATGATCGGCTTTTGATTGAATTTTATATTTTTACCTTGTCGATTCCAGGTCAAATCGACTGGCACGCTCTGAACCCGGTGTTCATCTGGTGTGCTGCTGTCAGAAACCCTACATCAAATTTTTGACGCCAACAACTATTTTTATAATTATATTTACAAAGTCCCGTATTTGCAAAGAAAAGAAAAGGCAACGGGACCAATTAAGCAAGGACTCGCCTCTGCTAGCTTCTTAGCGCTGGTTTCGATCCTTCCTACAAAACGAAGCATAGTTTATGGGGTGGTATTGGGTGCGGGCGTCACATTTACCTCTACTTTACGTGGCGTTGACAAATGACAAGTAGTTTTATGTAGCGAGGCGGATAATTATATTAGGGAAACTGAAGTTGCTTATAACGAAATCACGCATGCTCCATGTTGGTAAACTGTGATTACATGCTGGTACATACAACTCAATATGGTATCAGAGCTAAGAGGTTCGAGTTCAAAGCCTGATTGACGCAATTAAAAAATAATAATTACAGCTCACTTGTATTCTACGTCCTAGATTTAAGGGAATCTATACATATATAAGTGAATTGTCCACCTATCCTCACCAACTTAAGTTTTTTAGTGAACTGATTGGTGCATGCAAAGCTATGAATTAGCTCTGCCTCTATCTAGTTGCTACCTGAAGATGATAGTGCAGCAGTAAAGAGAATCTGATTCCTGCAATTCTTCCCATGGCAAAGCAATGCAACGTTCTGGTGTCCTTCATATCCTGTTTTGTTCGCATGATCCTTCCATGAAAAGCACATGCGAGAGAATAATGTTCTGCGGCCGGACAGACAGGCTGCACGCTCTCTATTTGTCCTGAAACACCCAACAGACAATCTTGTGCTGCAGAGGCACTTAAATTATGATGGATTGTGTGCCCTGCCTAAAGAATAAAGCAAGCTGGAGACCTCAAGTTTTAGCTGTTTGCTAACCAGAATTCAGCATATCTGTCGTGTTTATCAGTTGAGCTTTTGCGAGTATTGTTTCTCCTCTCTAGATTTGTATACTATCGACCTGCCTGTGTTATGTATGGACACAGCCTCACACGTTCGCCGATAAAGAATGTTCTGGGGGGCTTAGATTATTCCAGTCCAGTCCGTGCCATCCTGTTCTTGCCACGGAAGATTTGTTTACTTGCCTCTGAACTCTGATAGCTTCTTCTGCGAGGTAAAGTACCAAGAAAAGAATCCGAAGCAACAGGAGCAGAGCTTATTCTTAGGGGACAAGAAACAGCAGTGGTAAAAGAAACATCCCGAGTTCTCCCTCTCTCAGACATGGAAAACGGTTCTAAAGGAACAAATAAAGCTACTCTTTTCATCCCACAATATAAGTTGTTATTTTTCAGAAGCATTGTCTTGCAATGTAAGTTCATTATGAAGATCATTGACCTAGTTATTGTAATATTGTCAACACACTCCCCTCCTTTATCACTGAAAAGAGTGGACAGTTAGTTGTAGTATGTCATTTAATTAGGATATATATGGTATTCGCTCTGTCCAAATTTATAATGTATATTTATTCTTAGCACATAAACTAAAAAGATATTGAAAATGACTAGATCATCCCTAATTATTATCACTAAGCAATATATTCAATGTATGCATGTAGAGAATATAAAGCAAAGATATATATATATATATATTTATTTATTAGGGTATAAGGGAACATCATATTAATTTTGTATTAGAATATGAAATATGTCTTATATTTATGGATATAACTATTAAAAAAACACATCATAAAACTTGGACGAAGAGAGTACAATAATATTAATTTCTCTCAACTTTAATGTTTTCATATTCTATACGAACGATGAATTTGGTTTTATATCGTGGGATCCCAGAGGGTGGTACCGAGAATGGAATTCAAAATGTCCCGAGGCGACAAGTAGCACTTGGGTCCTGCGCGCACGATTCGTTGTAGCAACCTGCGACGATGGATTGATGCGTGGGGGACAGCCGGGCCGGAAGACCAGACCGCGCGCGCGCGTAGGCAGATTCATTGCAACATCGGCCGGTGCTTGAGGGCTGCGCGGAAAGCACAAAGCAGCGCGCGCCGTTCCCATCCCGACGCCCGAGCGCGACACGCACGCTCGTCGCGGGTCGTAGGGTTGGTTAGTCACGGACTCACGGGGTTAATGCCGTGCGAAGACCCGAAAACGTGGGGGAAAATTCTGGGACGGCGCCCGTCACCTCGTGGCGGTGTGATTGGGGTGGCGCACCTGCAGGGCCCGTGTAGGTAGGTGTAGGGACTACCCAATGGAGATGTGGAGCTGGTGATATCTGCGTCGAGCTTTTTCAGAAGGTGTGCCATACAGTAACACACGTTGATCATGCATGCTAGCTTACCATCTTGTGATGTTTACTTCTGTCTGCACCAGAATTTAGCAAATCTAGTCAAAATTGGCAAGGAAGTCAAACCCGCGGTAACTAACAGGCAATTTGGAAAGACTTGAAGATATTTAGTAACGGCAAGATCTTTGAGGGAAAGCTATCCGAAATAAGGCCGATACGGATCAGGTTTTGTAGCGTGTTGTAATAGGACACGATCGGCCGACGGGTATAAAAGAAGGGCCAAAGCAAGCTGCGAAGATACAACACAATCAAAAACACCAATTTACATTACTTTTTCATGTCAACTAGGAGTAGCTCTTGTAATTTAGTCTCTGTAATTCGATCTTGATCAATAAAGTTGCGCATCGCTGATTGTTGATGTTCTTCAAATTACGCCCCATGTTTAATTTATTCTGATCTTGTTGCGCATCGTCTTCTTCAGAATCGATCTACCTTTATCTTCTGATTAGCCTTAATCGGCTAGTTAGACTTACCCTGTTACTTTGATCTTAATCAGCTTCAAGCAGATTAAGTCTAAGCCGATTGATCATCACAATCGAGTTTGAGTGAATTTCGTATTTTTACCTTGTCGATTCCAGGTCAAATCGACTGGCACGCTCTGAATCAGATGTTCGTCTGGTGTGCTATTGTCAGAAACCCTACTTCAAGTTTTTAACGCCAACAACTTTTTTTTTTTTTAGACCATGGATAGGGATTTAGATTTGTGATCTTCCCGTACCAGCCGATCGCTGTTGTTCTTGGACTGATTTACTTTTGGTACTAGTAATTGTGATTGCTCCGTCGTCTATGGAGCGGACGACACGGCGTCCCATTTACCGTTTATCATGTTGCCATCCCTGGTCCTGACTGTACAGTCGTCGGCTGAGATTAGAAGTGCCTTTCCGCCCTTCCTGTACCAGGGGGCCTTAATCGGAACGAAAAAGCAGCTCAAAAGCCGTGTGAAGAAATAATCGAAGAACAAGAATGAACACGAGCAGTTGTTTCTACAGAGTACGTCAGATTTTAAGTGACGTGAGAGAAAACGAGTGGAAGGAGAGACAGAGAGAGCGCGCTTGTTCCTTACATGAGTAAGGAGTAATTAATTTATTTTGGATTTTTTAGAAACAAGCTAGTAGGGTTTGAAATTTCGTTTTCGGTTCACAACTCGGAGATGGGTAAAATCCGAAATTTTGGCGAAATGTCAGAATTTCGGACGAAATCAGATCAAAATTAAAAAAGAAAAGCAAATTTGAATCCGGAATTTTTGAAACGAAATTTCGGTCGAAATTGCCGAAATCTCGGCAAAATTTAACTGAGTGAAAAATGGTCGAAACGATGTTAGAAAATTTTGATTTTTTTTGTGAATGGTCCTGACATATCACTAATGTTTCCAAAAAAATTCAGATGATGGTCAAGCCAAAGGTATTTTTAAAATTCTAACAGTGCTACTATCCTAATAAAATGCTGACCAACAGATTTCAACCGAATAAAAAATGGTTCAAACCACGTTAAATTTTTTTAAATTTTTTTGTAGAAGGTCCTAACGCATCAATAATATTTCTATAAAATTTTCACATGATGATCAAGCCTGATGAATTTTCAAAAATTTGGACAGTGCTACTATCCTGATAAAGGCCTACCCGCAAATTTCAACCGAATGAAAAATGATCCAAACCATGTTAGAAAATTTTGTGAATGGTCCTGAAGCATCAATAATGTTCTCATAAAGTTTTAAAATGATGATCAAGGCTGCTAAATTTTAAAAAATTCTGACAGTGCTATTGTCGTGATAAAAGCCTACCTGAGTACATGTATTGCTTCCATAAATTTGATTGAGCATACAAAAAAAAGTTTAGACTTTTTGACACTTTTAGTGAAGGGTTTTTAGTCAATTCTTTTGTAAAATCCTAATTTTTGCTTTTTATTAATTTATTGTGTTATTTATGCATTTTATGGTTTTTTCTGAATTTTTAGGAGTTTTCTGGAATTTATTTTAAATTATATATATTGGCCTTTTATGAAAACTAATTAATTATAGATAAAAATAATATAAAGTTTGGCTAAAAATATTTTATTTGAGTTCAAAATGTCTCAAAGTATTTTTGAGATTTTTCTTAGATTTTTCCTGGTATTTTAAAAGCCTTAAACTAATTAAATAAATTATTGGATTAAAATTTATTGAAAAACCCTGGTAAAATCTTAAAACAGTACCTAGGCCGGAAGCCCAGTACTGTGTGCGGCTGCCCGTTTGGCCCGGATCCTTAAAGCCCTAGATCTAGCACCGTTGAAGTTTGATCTGACGGCCATTTTCATCGGGAAGTTATAAGCGTCATGGATCGTAGGATTGGGTCAAGAACGGTATGGATTATGCCACATCTCGTGAAGCGATGGACATCTGGATGAGTGCCACGTGTGTGGACCGAATGAGGCCATGGCACGCCGCTGCCATCATCTCCATTTCGTACACGACTCCGCCACCGTGTCGACCTAGGCGTCCGTGTGGGGCGCGTTTGTCGGCGCTATTTAAGGCGCGGGACGCAGCTCGAGGATCACCATCGCCTGTCGCTTCTATTGGTCCAAGGATTCGCCGTCGAGATGCAGAGTAGTGGTCATGAGAGCTGAAAGCATCTAGGCTCCTAATTCAAATTAGTTTTGGTAATTAATAACAATTGCAGTTAAAGGGCTAACATTTTCAATTTGAGTATTTTGAGAATAGGTTGGCCCAAATATCAACGAACATGGAAGTATGGAATTGGAGCAAAAGAAAAGCAAATGTCCATGACAAGATGGCAAAGGTATAAAATTTAAGGACTTTTCATAGCCTTTTTGCCGATCTCGGAGTTTGGAGGAAAAAAATCGGGTTGCTGGAATAGGTGTTGTACTATTAAGAGGGATCATTGCCGCTTGTTTTAAATCGAAAAAGGTTTAGAAGCTCAAACTCATGCATGGCGCAAGAGGGGGGTCCTGTTGTGGCAGTTTAACTCTTCAGTGTTGAAACTTCAACGGGTAGTACTGGGTTAAGGCAAAGCTTTGTAGAGGTTTTGTAATGATATCTCTGCGTCACACCAAAAGGAAGTGTGATAGTAACGTTTGCACAAAGAGATATTCATATCATGTGGGTAAAGCGCATAATCTCTACAGAGTGTAAAATCTATTCGGATAGCCGTGCTCGCGGTATTCAGCCATACTCGGGAATTATAGTCAAAGATTAGATTTTGTAAAATGAAATTTGGATGGGATGGTTGGATGCTGCTAGAAAGTTGAAATAAGACTTAGGGCTGGATGTCGTGTTTACTTGAGAAATGCTGAAAGTAATTAATAATTGTTATTTGTTTTACTGTCTTTTCAATCTATTTACTGTATTCATTTGCAGATGCTGCTCTATTGCAAAATAGCCATATTAATTTGTTATTCAGCATTGTGAGCATAGTCATGTAAGTTTGACCGTAAGATCAGTCAACAGTTTAATATTTAATATATGATGTCTTTATTTAAGTTTCTGCTGTGTATGATTGTGATATTCATTTATGTTGAGCTTGTGCACTAGGGTGATCCTAGACTAGTGCGATATACACAGAGGGTCCGGATTTGCATATTTGGGTCACGACATTCTTAAACTCTCATAAAAATTTTGGATCATGATCACACTCGAGCGAATTAATAAAATTCTAACAAGGTTAATGTCTTATTTATATTCCTTCACTTTTTATTTTTTAAAGATTACAAATTAAATTTAATTCTTTTGAAAAAATTATGTATGATCCTAGTCTACTAAAGATGGTACCATAAATTTTTTAGAGCTCGGTCAATCTCGTACATTTTTATAAAATCCTGACGGTGTTTTTATTATTCTTATAAAATGTCTTAAAAATTCAGTTTTTAAAAATATTTTCATGGAAGATGATATTCTTAAGGGTTATTGACTCAAATCTGGTCTAAAAAGTCAAAATTACCTAGATCTCAGATAAATTTGAATTTTTCAAATATTTTTATTTAGTCAGGATTTGGAATCTCGTCCACGGTCAAAATCCAAAATCTAAGCCAAAATTTCTGAAATTTCGTCGAGATTTTGAACTATGCAAGCTAGTCACAACTCACAAGTTGTTGGAGTGCAATACCTCGCTCCTCTCCAAATAACTAGAGTAACTAAGTTGTTGGGAATACCGAGCAAGGTTTCAAATTTCGGTTTCGGATTGTATCTTGGAAGTGACCGAAATCCAAAATCTCGACGAGATCTCGAATTTTGGAAGAAATCCGGATGAAATCCAAAAAGCAAATTTCAAATTCGGCTATTTTGGACCAGGATTTCCGAGATCTCCGTAAAAATTACTGAGATCTCGGTGAAAAACACCGAAATCTCTGCCCAAAAAACTTAAATTCCGGTCAAAATACCTTATGTTCACATCGCAGACGGTTTTAGCTAAAAACTGTCTCTGATATAAATGCACATCATAGACGTTTTTAGCTAAAAATCGTCTGTGATATGTATTTTTGAAATTTTTTATTTTTTTTCATTTTGCTGGGATTTGAAATCTCGTCCTCGATCGAAATCCGAAATCTCGGCCGAGATTTCTGAAATTTCGCCGGGATATTTGAACCGTGGTACCGAGTACCCTTACAGATCAGTCTCATCCAATGATTGAAATTTCGTCAAATTTCGGCGAAATCTCAGATTTCTGGCCCCCACGGGATCTAAAGTACCAGCCGATTTTTTTTTGAAATGCTACAGTACTTTAGTTTTTTTGCCGAAATTTCGCCCATGCGAAATTTCATGAAAAAAATCCGGATTTTGATTTTTTATAGCCGGATTTGACTTCAATTACATCAATACCCCATAAGAAAGTGATATTTGATGATAATTTGCCCAAGAAAAACTTTATTTTTTGAGATATTTTAAAATTTTGCAGAAACATTGTTGGAATTTTATAAAATTGAAGATGCTTTTTCATGCTATAAAAAATTTATGGTACTATCTCAAGAAGTTTAGGATCAAACAGGAATTTTTTTAAAATATTGTAACTTCATTTGTTATCTTTTAAAAATAAAAAACAGAATGAGCATAAACGAGGTAGTAACAGTGTCGGCATTTTTATTATTTTTCATGTTTGATTATCATTTGTAAATTTTATGGTAACATAAATGATGCATCAAGACTATCCATAAAATTTGTCAAATGTTCTAAGATGGTTTGAACCATTTTTCATGCAATTGAAATTTGTCGGTCAGCTTTCAGTTGCACTATCCGAATTTTTTTAAAATTTATAAAGCTTGATCATCATCGGAAAATTTTATGAGAATATTAATGAAGGATCATAACCGTGCACAAAAAATTTCAAATGTTTCTAACGTGGTTTGTACCATTTTTCATTCGGATCAAACTTGTCGGTCAGTGTTTTATCAGGACAGTAGCAATGCTAGAATTTTTAAAAATTCCTCAGACGTGATAATCTTCTGAAATTTTTATGAGACCATCACTAATGTGTCAGGAATCTCCAAAAAAATCATATTTTTTCGATATTGTTTGAACCATTTTTCGTTGAGTTGAAATTTGCCAAAATTTCGGTCCAAAAATTCCAAATTCCAAATTTGAATTTTGATTTTTAAATTTCATTCAGATTTCGTCCTAAATAACTAAATTTCGCCAAAATTTCGGATTTCAAAGGGTAACGAAATGTAAACCGAAAACGAAATTTGGAACCCCGGTCTCATCTCACCGTCGCCCCAGTCCGAACCTCCAAACAGAAGCTCTGACATCCAACGCGGCGGCCAGCGAGCTCGCCGTTTCCGATCTCAGACCGTCTCTATATTGTAGTATTATTATTTCATCCATCGAAAGAAACCACTTCTCAGATTTGAGGGTTTTTTTTTTGTCTTTTCCTCTTTTGTCGCAAGGGATTTTTTTTTCATCTTGATTTTGATCTCATGCACAATAAACTCAAGTCTATTCGTGCATACGTTTCCTTCCGTCAGAAGTTCAGAGTAAGGTCCAACATCTTTCAGGATGTCATTCAAATTTTCCCCAATGTGTTCATCTTCATCAGCACGCGTGCTCGCCAATGGCGTCCACTGCTAACTCCGAGGCTCCGACCCTGACCAAGCCAGTGCGCGTGCTCTCTTCTAGCCTTACCGACCATGAAAGTGGTCGCGAAAATGTTGTTCCAGTCTGTCAAAACTTGGCATCCGCGCGTGGCGCCATTGTTGTGTTATGTGAGGCTGTGAGCTTCCCAAAGAGAAATTATACTGATTTCTCTTTGGGAGCAGACGGGGCTCTTTAATAGACGGAGAAATAGACATTATATTGTGCGTGCATCAGGACCTTGGTGGCTTCCTAGAAAAGTAGGGTAATACTACTAATCGGTGGCTAGTTAAATTGATATTATGGCTAAAGGTCATGGTTTGAGTCTACTGGCTACTCCATCCTGTCATAAATAGTTGTCGTTTTATGTATAGATGTAGTCAAAATTTTGAAACTTTGCCTATCAATATCTTTTTAAATATTTAAATTGGATATATGAAAATCATGTGTAGATGTTCTCGGAAAATACTTTCATAATATTATAATTTTATTAGGTTCTATTATTATATTATAATATAAATTACTGATCAAAACTATGTTTTGAAGATCCCGTCGATATCCAAAACGATAACTATTTACAACACGAGAGTGTACATGTTAGCTGGGTTTATCGTGGATTTTTTGAGATTTGATCACGTTACCTCTCGGTTACTAAGCAGTAAGCCTTAAGGATGACTATAATAACCAATAGCATCTCTCGAAGAAAAAGTTTGGAATGCTACATTAGTTCTAAAAAAAGGCTGTACGGTGCGTAGATTTGAGTTTACCCTATCTTCATCTCCGTATTGTTCCATTCCTGCTTGGACACAGCCAGTGCAGCCTCAAAGTTATACTGTTCAAAGTTACTGTTAAGGATAGCTGAATTGATTAAGAAATCATTACGTTGTTGAGGCATCAGTACGTAGTTTGCTTGGAATCATTGCGTTGTGGAGGCATCAGTACTTAGATAGTAGTATTTGCAATCACAATAACTGTTTACCCCGACAAATATCATGAGTCATGGCGTGTGTCAATCTAACGCTGGTTTATCCTACTTCGTTTATGAACAAATGATATTCTATATTCTTACGGTTTTACCACAGTATATCTACAAAAGACTGAGTATTACTTCTTTTCGTTGTAACTTTAAATATTGTGTCTTAATTTAGTTCATAATAGTAAATGATATTAGAAATAGCTAAAGAAAAGGACATATGATGAAAAATGATAAAAATTCATCTAAAATTGTAAATAACATGTATTTAAAAATAAAATTTAAAAGCTAAGAATCAATGTACTGAGAAAGAGTACCTTTTGGTGCGTTTGGTTGATTGGATGAGGTTGGATGGGATATGGCTATCCAGTCTGGATGGGATGAAACCATCCAGATAGTTGTTTGGTTGGATGGATAAGAATGTAGATAAGATGTACTAATTTTTGTTTGGTTGGATTGATAAGGATGGATGGGCTAGTTGTAATAAAGGTTTCGAATTTCGGTTTGGAATTTTAGGATAAAATTTGACTTAAATTTGAATTTTTGGAGAAAATTTGACCAAATTTGATTTTTTGAACAAAATTTGACCGAAATTTGAATTTTCGAACAAAATTTGACTAAAATTTGAATTTGACCGAGTACACCTTTTCATACAACAAATTGGATGAGCTCGTTCGGCTTTTTTTCTGGGATAACTCTGTCCAGCATCTTGAAGGAATATTCCAAAAAATTGGACAACCATATCCCATCCATCCACCCATCCAAATAATTGGATGACTCTAAATCCAGGAACGGCTATATTCCATCTACCTTCATCCACCCAACCAAACGCCACATTAACCGCAGAAGCTACCGATTGTACACGTCAACGCCCTGTTGGAAATTCCAACATGCCCCATCCCCGCACTGTACACGACGTTGGCAGCTCGGTCATTAAACTTTTGGTTTCATGGCCGCGAGTGGAGATTCGTGCGGTAATCACCAAACCTGAAAGTAACACCTAGACAGAAACTGGAAGGCCAATCAGACATTCAGCCAAATGTAATGTTTTTCTTATTGTCGTGTTGCTTTTTGAAAGAAGATACTGTTGTGTTGCTAGTTTCTACTTGCGTTTCTTCTTCTTCTTCTTCTTTTTTTAAAAAAAAAGTGAAAGAGTCGTTCTATTGTGAAAGTAATGTGAATTCACAGGGGAGATATCAAGGATTTTTGTGTTTCAACTCGTATATTGACTACGGAACATTTCTTCATCTTTCTTTTTTGTTTGAATTCATAGCGTTAGTTGGATGAACAATTCTACATGGTTGCAGACAAACTATATGGAGACATTTAACTAATTCATCCATGATGTCATACAATGCCAAAGCAAATATGGATTCACCATTAGTCGAGGCATGCTGTGGACTTCCTGATTTGCCAATTCCCACACATTTGATTCTAAACTCATGTTTGGAGAGCTAGCTCAAACATCTCACGTGGAGCAGAGATTTGCCCTGTTTCTTTTGATATAGAGTAACTATATTGTCCACCTTTCTTTTATCAATTTAAGCTTTTAGGTGAACAAGTTGATGCATGCAATTCTATACTTAGAATGAGTTTATTAGAATTCCATCGTTGTTTTAATCTTGACATAGAAGAACTTAGCAGAAGGTTATTAGAATTCAAGCTTTGTTTTATTGTTCGTAAGGATTCTAATTACATAGCCCACTTGTGTGCGGAAAAGGCATTAGAAAACTCCGATCATTGGTCAGAGAGACAAGGTGCCACACTGTAGGTTAGAAAAAAAAATCCTATAGAAAAACGAGATTTTCTTCATGTGAGGAAATACAACGTAATTTGTCTAATTGTACTTCAATTTCAACCAGTTATCGCAAGAATAATTGCTACTCTCCTTAAGGTGTACAGGCAAACAACAACTTGCTCTGAATAAGCAGTGAGTACAGCACTTAAATTCTGATCCATTTGGGTTTTTCTTTGCTGCTTTGCACTATCTTGATAGCAATAGTTCATGTTTCGAGCGAGTTGACCTTGCCATGCACACATGATAAATCGTCGTCAACCTTTTGATCAATATGGCAAAATCCATCTTTTAACGCGTAAACTTTCTTAATATCGTGCCAGACAAAACCTATCAGAACAGTATAACAGTTACTATTGTAGTGCACTTCATGTTTCTAAATACTGTTGCTGCAGGAACTGATGCTAATTACTCCTTCCATTGTTGGGACAGACTTGTTTCCTTTGCGTATTAGCAGCTAACTACCGTCATTGTCATCATACATCACATCAAATTGCAAAATATCTAGAGTTATAGACCATGAAAGTCATTTGAGAAAAATATCGGACCGCGAAAAAATGGATCAGATGTTCGAAATTCGCGAGTAGGTGGGTCTAAATTATGTGGCTGAAGCAAGTAAGATGGTAGGAGTTCTCCACATCATGCTCTCATTAGTCGTATGTCACAGAAGCTTGGCCTAATGGTAAGCCAATTTAGTGAGAGCTGCTTAGAGAACAATACGTGCAAATATCTCACAAAGTCGCTCCTTTGGAGAAAAAATTTGAACAGCATTTGATGGTGACACCGAAATTAAATCTAGGATGCTTGTGGCAGGGAGAAATTTCCCATTTGGAACACGTAAGTGCACTCGTAATAATTATACTGTCATTTGAGTATTTTCATAATCAGCTTATAAATTTATCATTGTATTATGGGTCAAATTCCACATTTGATAATGCTTAAATACAAGAACAGCAGAGAGAGAGAGAAATAGTACATATTCGCATCATGCTTTCATAACATGTCTGTCATTCTTACTTGCCAATCAAACAAACGAGAATCGGGAGCTGACGCAATCGGAGTCCAAATTATTTTATTTTTATTCCTAGGTTTGAGGTGTTTGTACTTCGGATGGTGATACATTCTAGAGATTTCTGAATTAGGTCATCCATGACATGGTAATCAATCTACCAATATCATCCTGAAACTTAAAATGAGTGGTCAATGTGTCATGCTCAGGATTTATCGATCTATGAAAAATATCCTGGGAGATCATGCAATACGCAATTACGCATCATTCTGATGCAAAATTAAAG
The DNA here is from genome assembly GCA_036346275.1 of Otatea glauca. Taxonomy (NCBI): domain Eukaryota; kingdom Viridiplantae; phylum Streptophyta; class Magnoliopsida; order Poales; family Poaceae; genus Otatea; species Otatea glauca. The sequence goes on from CM070725.1 coordinate 39,403,909, forward strand.
AACTCCTTTCTTCTCATTCAAGTGCAGCAAAAATAGCATGTCAACCTTATGTGAAGATAACGCGAGACAACATGAGATTTGGTTGTAAAGGACAAACATAACATGAGGGTACGGACAAACTGCAGGATCAGATAACCAAATGGAGGCCAGGATTTTTGTACGGTTTTGACTGCTGAGGCCTATTGCCATGGCCAAACTAACCTCATGCTTTCGCCAGAGCGGAGGTAGCAAACTCTGCTCTGGATGAAGACACAAATCTGAAATCAAAATAATAGAATAATAACGTGATCTTCTGGTAAAGTTTCTTCCGGACTCCACTATAAAAGAAAATACAGAGAGATTTTTTTGAAAGAAAAAGAAGTTTCCTTTTTCAAACTCAGTTATGGACAATTCTCATTCATTTGGCTGGTGAACAGTTCATTGAGATAAATTGTAGACCTGGAACACCAAAGGAATGCTCTATCTATTTCAGTGTTTTGTAATCTGGAATTCTGGATAGGACAATCTGGTCACCAGCTACATGCCCTAAAACATTATGGATACCTAGATCAAGAAATACGAAACAAAAGTGCACATCTTCAATTAGAAGTTTATAACTACCAACTTGCCGACGTAGTCAGACCAAATTGCCAAAGAAAACTATAGCGTTTTATTTTAGTCTCATCATATGTTGCTCGCTTTGCATGTGCCGCGGTTTGTTTGGAGCTTAAGTGGCCGTGGTTTTGTGTGAGACGTACGCTGTTGAGAGTGTGATTGGGAGACACCACGCTGTGTTTATCCTAGAGTCGTACAAATACCAGACTTCTTTGTTCGGATGCGGATAACACCTGTCCGTTGCTTACTTATTTTTTAATCCGTTTGAAGATGGAGGCGGGAATGAACTAGGTAGGCAAATTACGTGTAATTTATAACTACTGTTTTGACAAATTACTTGCTTCATATGGCATCTCAATAGATTTTTTTTTTGTTTTTGAAAAATCAACGTGCGAGTCATAGATGTGTCATGAATACAATACACATTTGGTGAGGTGCCTGGAAATGGATTTGCAAACGGCCCCTTACTGTAATTTAGTTATTGCTGATACAAAATTTGCTCTCCACAAAACCACAAGACAACAACACACAAGCTTCTGCACTTGAAAGCTCAAAAATGAAACCAAATCCCGTAAATTCGGATGAGTTCCAAAGCAAGCAACTACAACGACAACGTGCGGCCGGGCCAGGTCACCAACCAGCTGCTTATATATATATATATATATATATATATATAGTATAATTACTTGGGACACCATGGTGCGTGAACACCATGATCTAAAAAGGATATTTTTCCTATGTATTTTCATGCGATTTTTTTTGAAATTTTTAGGATGCTAAGTTTAACCAGTTTACTAACTAGTTCAAACAAGATTGAACTGAAATTCAAACTATAGTTTCCCTTTTTTATGATAGTTTGGTTGTAGGTATGTGCTGATTTTATATATAAATCAGCAAAGCATGTGATCCAAACTCGTTCAAAATCTTTGAATTTGAGTATATTTTTTCAAAGGTATGTGTTTCATTTGAATTGTTATAGATAGGTATATACCCTAAAACTGAAATTTTTGAAAATTATACTCGAATATGGCTTGAATTTGCGCATTTGAAATCATGGTGCCCAGGCACCATAGTGCCCCCATTTCGGCTTCCTATATATATATATATATAATTTATTTTCGAACGAAATTATAAATCTAACCTCCTTATTATTTATAGAAGCACCAGCTGACGATACGTGTCACAAGCACCGTAGTGTCTTTGTCCATATATTTATATATATAATTTATTTTCGAACGAAATTATAAATCTAGCCTCCTTCTTATCTATAGAAGCACCAGCTGACGATACGTGTCACAAGCACCGTAGTGTCTTTGTCCACCGCATCAGCTCCCCGATAAGCAGGACAGATGACGGGCCCCATCTTACTGCCGAGTTCGGGTACCGCAGCAGGTACCTACCTAAATTGGCGCTGCAGTACCCTATCTTGCTAAGCTTAGGAGCAGCGGTACCCCGTCTTACCGAGCTCGAGCACTGAGGTAGCTCAAAAGATACAAACAGGAATGTGCAAACAAAAAGAGGAATTCGTAGTCACTTTTTCGACCTATCATGATAGAAGAGTGTGATAAAAGATACATGTCTTGTACTTCCGCACTGCTATGTTAGCCTACCATATTCCCGCTGACCAATCCAACCGATTTTTCGCGATATGGCAGCGCACGGGCAGCTACCCGCTCGTGGAGTTAACCGCATCGCAACGAACGGTTTGATCGCAGATTCGCGGCAGTTGCATGCATGGAATAATGGGAAAACGGTAGCGAGCTTCGCCGCTGCATGCTGCTGTTGGATTTTGGAAAAAGCGTGCGGTTTCCTGGTCAGATGGAACGTGCTGTGTCTTCGCATTGCAGCGCTTGAAATGGTGCGTGAGAATGATCAGTTCAGGGGAAATAATTGTCAGACAAAACCAGATGGGTTTGTCTCCTCAGCTGTTACTAGCACTGAATAATCTACTTGGACTACTTGATCTAATGATCTCCTAACAGCAGCCAATATTGTAGTATATACAGGGTATGCTGACGCTCCATCTGATAATTGGAACAGAAATAATGTCATGCCAATAACGCGATATTAGGATCAGGAGAGCGGCAGGTAACATAGCTAGGAATGTTCGGCGCATGCAGCAGTCTCTGAAACTGCAGCAGCCTGGTCCTGACCTGCTGGAAAAACTGAGTCCCGGTTTTTGTTTGAACAAACTGCGCTTATTAAATTTGTTGCTTCGTTGGAGTTCATTTGTTTATTGCCAATAACAAATCGACATGTAGACTGGGTTGGTACAATTTAGTTGTTTTTGAGTTGCGCTCCAAGAACATCAGATCTGGTATTTTGTTTAAGCTTAAATACTACTTTAGGTTTATGCACTTCCACTAAAACACATCTACAAAAAAACTCTATTATCTCTCTTTATTATATCTTCAGATAATATGTCTTACTCTAGTCTATAGTAATAAATAATATTGAAAATAGCTAAAAGAGATAGAGGTATAGAAGAAAAAATAAAAAATCATTTTAAAATTATAGAATGATATATATTTAAAGATACATATATTGAAAAATATAAGGAGCAGTAAAAGTTGGTACTGATGATCCCTGACAGATGATGCCAGAACTACCTATCTCCTACTGCCACGTGGTACGCAAACCTCTTTGTTTCGTCCCAACCTAAACCGCCTATCAAATAGCCGCCAGCTGCTCAGCTACATGGATGAAATAATCGAGATGGATTGAGATCCAATACAATATTAAAGTAACTAGGTGAATCGTCGCGGCGTGTCACACCGTCACCGTCACTCTTTACGCGAGCAAATCAAGAAAACGTGCGATTGTCACTCCTCACGCGAGCAAATCGAGGAAACACGCGAAACAGTTGAAAGGATACAAACGTAATTGTGTTTTTTCGTATTTATTCGATAAACATATTTACATTTTTTTTATTTATTCGGGGTCCTCTCGTGAAGGATCCGCGATTTCACTGAAACGAAAGATCCTTTTCGCAAAAAAGGTAAAAACATCTAAACGGAACTACAATTTTTTTTCGATATTTATTTGGGGTCATATTTTTCATTAAAAATGGTCAAAAGGACCTAAATGTAATAATTTTTTTTGAAAAAGGACTTAAACGTAATTTTTTTCGGCTCGGCTCGATCCGACTCAAACCTCTGGGAGCCCGGAATTCCTTCCAACTTTAGAAAAGGTAGTATTACTCCACCTATTTACTTTTATAAGGCTTATTGTTTTAAATGATCTTGTTCACAAATATAATGTTTGTATGTAGATTTAATGAGTCATTTCTTTCTATACCCCTATTTACTCTCTCTCAACCATATGCATTTATTTATTACCACCCACACAAAATATATCTTTCATCTTTCAAGACAATTAAGTGAGGGTATTTAAGTTTTCTTAATTTCAACGTAATCTTAATCCTTGTGCAAAATCAAAATACATCTTATAAAAATGAGTGGAGGGAGTACTATTCAAAAGCTTTTCACTGTACTATTCCTGTAGCTAATCAATGTTCTAAGAAGAGAGTTTAAGTTGCCCTTTTTCCCGAGGAACGGTGGTGTTATTTAGTCTGCCTCCTGTTTCTATTACTAAGCACGTATGCGCGGCGTCACGCCGCGCCACGTAGATGGGCGTTGTCCGCGTAAATCAGATTTCCTTACCGAAGAAAAGAATCGCATAAAAAACCTAACGATTTTGGAGGGTGTTCTCGTAAAAAAACCCTACATAAATCGCTAAAAAATATTAAAAAAAATAGACTACAAAAGTCTGGGGGCATCCACGGGAAAAACTATTCCAAAATACGAAACTTTTGAGGCCTTTTCTGCAAAAAAAAGCCTCTAAAAAATTCAGGGGTCTTTTCGCAAAATTACAGCATTTTAGATCTTTTCGCGTAATTACGAAAAATTTGGAGGCCTTCTTCGAAAAAATCGCTGCCGCGTGTCACGCGCGGGGCAGGCCATGCGCCCGCGCGACGCGTCGCTCGGGGAAAAAACCGAGCGAGGCAACGCGCGCGCGGGCAAGCGGAGTGGAACGTGGGTAGCTCGCGCACGCGAGAGCTCCCACCGCTGCGCTGCGTAGCCGTTTAAATTTTAGGAACGTAACCTTTTACTTGAGCTTGATTACCGGGTTAACCACGCGGGCGACACGACGCGACAGCGCGCGGTCACGTCGGTTCGAAATCGACGTGGCCACGCAGAGAGACAGGAAAACTACTAGTTTAATATACGTATTATTTGTAATTTGCACTGGTGTCGCTGTGCATTAATTAGTCTTGCATCATCGCATAACCCAAGATGATAATGATATTGCTGTGGCGATGTAGATGTGCATGTATATTTTGTCAGAGCTACGTAGACGTACACCCGGTTTTGTTGGACCACGATATCTCGGCCGGTTTTCTCCTGGCCCAGTCCGGCTGAATATTTGGGTTGAGAACCTGAGCTAGGACTGCTACGATAGATGATAGGGAGGCACCAAGAGGGGTCCATTAGGCCTGTGCTTTAGTGGCCCATCGGCCATGGCAGCACCCACCCGCCGACTCGACTCCCCACCAAACGGCTCGCCGCCAGCGGGCGACGTGGGCGTGGATCCATCGGAATGTCTGTTCCTTCTGCAAGATTTGCTCGCCGTCTTCTCTCCTCTCTGTTGTCTGTTCTCAAAAAAAAAAAAATCCTTTTTTTCTTAAACAAAAGGTGTTTCTTATTAGCAGCAGATCAAGGGCCTGATGAGAGAACAGCGGTAAGCCACCCACTGGCTTCCAACCCTTCCGGTAATTACTGCTACTGTTCTACTTCGCGTCAGATTTACCTCACAGGCTCACATCCATCTCTCTCTCTCCTCTACCCTGCCTGCCTCTCCGGCCGAGGAGAAGAAACACGAGCGAGCGAGAGAGAGAGAGAGAGAGAGAGAGAGAGAGAGAGATTCCACGGCGCGCTGTGAGGTGTCGCACTCGTTCCCCCGCGTCCAAATCTCTCGATCCCGCGAGGAGTCCCCCGGCGTGAGGTACGGCGTCTCGCCCAAGTTGATGCCGTGGTTTCTTTCGTGCAGTAGATTTTCGATGCGGTTCCAAGAATCGCGAGGTTTCCTCTCTTTCTTGATCTTGTTTCCTAGCTTTAGTATGCGCGTAGTTGCAATAATCGTGAAACGGGAATTCTTGCTCTCTTTTTTCACTAGATTTGGTTTGTGACTGTGTGCAGCGCATCCGTTTCTGACAGATTGGGCGCTAGATTGTAGTTATCGAAGGCAGTTTTTGCTGCATCGATTCGAGCGATTCAAGTGCCGACCAGTGTGATCTTGCCCTAGGATTTGTCTTCCTGTGATTACCGTGGTTGCTTCTAGGAGCAGGTTTAATTTTCAGCCTATGTACTTTGCATTGCCCCAGATTAAGATGATTTGATGGTGGCGTGAGCCGACGCTGCCGTTGTTGCTTGTTGAAAAATGAGAGCTTGTGCTCGTAGTTTCATTATTGGAGGAGTTTTATCGCAAGCTATACTTGCATGCTTTATCTGCAGCTATGCGCTTGTAACGTGGATTGTTGATAAATTGCATCAAATTTGTTTCTTTGTTTCGGAAAAAATATGGATCCAAAGATGTCACATTATGTGCTTGCAATCGAATTTTTGGTTGTCAACGCAACTTCCGAAGCTTGTAGGTTCGCATATTGTAACTGAATTAGACTGCCTGCAAATCACCTGTAGTGGTGAGCATAATAGTATAATACTATGGTGTGGAGTCATCTGGTTGATTAAGAAGGTCACACTTGTGGCCTGTTCCCATAAAATTTTTGGAACAGGCTCAGAAAATGGTTTTGTAGTTGGCAGGTGTGAGGCAGAGTTGAGCGTGTTTTATTATATTGGTGGTTGATAAATTAGTAAATTGTTCAAATGAAGAATGAAATAACCTTCCGCTGTATTGCTTAACCTTCATTTTTACAGAACTTACATGTTAAAATCTTGTGCAAAATGTTGCATTTACTAGGTGTAATAGCACTTGTCTAATTTTAGCTCTTTTCTGATACAAAAACAGGTTTCTACAATCATCAATTGTCTTGTTTTTACATGGATGGTTCCTAAGCACACACCGAATTTGAACAATTTTGTTCCAAAACATCAATAAAGGGATGAGATTGGGGAGTATAAATGGACTGCGGTGCAAACAGCTTAAACTTGTCATTTTTGCTTTTTTCATGATGTTTCTTCTCTGGAAATGGGAGAAAGGCACATACTACAATACCGAAATCCTCCATCCAGATTCATTGGTTTTGAGTCATCCAGGTCATTTTAAGCACACAGAAATGTTTTCTCTTATTTTTTTTATGTTACACCTATCTTTATTCTCATTTGTCTTTAAACTTCTGTAGCTAACTCAAAGTTTGTAGATCAGCACACATCCTCAGAAGAAGACTTTCCAAGTGCAGATTCATTGCCGCAGTCAGTAGTTCAAGTAGAAAAGCAAGTTACTGGTGCACCACCACTGTCCATAGTAGACGATTCTGTTGATGTCGCAGACGAAAAGGAAGAATCACCTGTGAAAAAAGGTGATTACTCTTCTTCTATGACTGCAGGAGGAACCATGATTCCATTTCTTCTGTGAGCATGCTAGAATATGCTTGTATTCTCCAATGTCACATTTCTCCTTTTTGTTATGTCCTGAAGATTGTTTTTTTTCCAGTCTCCTTGTACATAAGTTAGTGTATGGGTTATCCAGCCCTAATACTTTTACTTTTATCTGATGTTTGCTTCATCTATCTTGCAGAATGTAACTACAGGAATGGAAAATGGGTTTCTGACACCCGCAGACCTCTATACTCTGGTTTTGGCTGTAAACAATGGCTTTCTGAGAGCTGGGCCTGCAGATTAACCCAGCGCACAGATTTTGCTTATGAAAAATTTAGATGGCAGCCTGAAGCTTGTGAGATGCCAGAGTTTGAGGCCTCTAAGTTCTTGAGGAGGTACATGTCCATGGTCTGCGCAAGATGAATTTGGGGATGAAATATACTGCACTCTTTGGCCTGATATTATCTTTTGAGTTATTTAGGTAATTACTAATTTGGTCATATTTCAGAATGCAGGATAAAACCATTGCTTATGTGGGTGATTCTTTAGGGAGACAGATGTTTCAATCAATGATGTGTATGGTCACTGGTGGAAAAGAGCGGCCAGATGTGGAAGATGTTGGTGCTGAATATGGCTTTGTCTTAGCACCAGGTGCAAAAAGACCAGATGGCTGGGCTTACCGATTCCAAAGCACTAATACAACCATTTTATACCATTGGTCATCGACACTGTGTGATTTGGAGCCTCTGAATCCATCAGATCCAGCCACCAGTTACGCTATGCACCTTGATCGTCCACCTTCTTTTGTGAAGGATAACCTTCACAGGTTCCATGTTCTGGTTCTTAACACTGGCCACCACTGGAACCGAGGGAAGCTAAGGGCAAATAAGTGGGAGATGTATCTTGGTGGAGCACCAAACAACAACAGGAATATTGCTGTAATCTGGAAGGCGAAAAATTTCACCATTCACAGTGTTGTAAAGTGGTTGGATGCCCAACTTCCTCACCATCCCCACCTGAAGGTGTTCTATAGATCAATATCGCCTCGGCATTTTTTCAATGGGGATTGGAACACTGGGGGCCGCTGCGATAATACAAGCCCTTTGGCCAAGGGAAGTGGCATTTTCCAGAATCATTCTGATGACGCTGATGCTGAGGATGCTGTGAAGGGAACAAGGGTCAAGCTATTGGATATCACGGCTCCGTCGCGTCTGAGGGACGAAGGGCATATATCGCGGTATAGTATTAAAGCCACCCAAGGGGTTCAAGATTGCTTGCACTGGTGTCTTCCTGGTGTACCAGATACTTGGAATGAGGTCCTTGCGGCCCAGTTGTAGTCTCTAGTTGAATGAGAAAAGTTCTAATGGTCTATCAACTTAGTCCAAGTTCTTATATACGATGATTACTAGTCTTTACTACAGAACCGTTGTGCTACCGAAGGAGAATACCAAGCAGCACTGTATTCTTTTGGAAGCTTGCTTTCTTGTAGCTATGAGCTTCTTTCTGTTATGTAACACTTTGTATTCCTGGTAATTCTCTTGTGAAATGCATTCCTGATCTACGTGGTGTTTGAGCTGCTGTTATGTGATCTGTTGGACTCGAATCCTTACATTATATTGCACTACTAGATAATCATACGTGGCGTGCCACGCCGCGGGCGTCGCTCCCCATGCGAGCAAATCGAGAAAACGTGCGACTGCCGCTTCCTACACGAGCAAATCGAGAAAACACGCGAAAAAGACCTAAACATATTTTTTTGTTTTCCGCAAAAGAGCTTAAACGTAATACTAGAAAAAAAATGATCTAAATGCGATGTACATTTTTTTCCAAAAAAAAAGTACATAAACGTATTTATTTTCCCCGAAAAGGACCTCATCGTAATTTTGATTTTCTATAAAAGGACCCGAGCGCAATGCTTAAAAACGCATAAAAAACCTAAACGTAATATATATTCTTTTTTAAAAAAAGATCTAATCGTAATTTTTTTCTCAAAAAGGATCTAATCGTATTTTTTTTTCGGAAAAAAGACCCAAATATAATTTTTTACGTGAGCCGAGAGCCGGCTCAAAGCCTCCTGGGACCTGTATTTCTTCCAAGTTTAGAGTAGGTATTATGTCTCATGTTCTGTTTTGCTAGTAGTATACATGTTCTGATTGCTATAACAAGAGAATGCTACTAGATCCAGTGTGTTCTCCTCACTTGAAGATTTGGTACCTGTGAGTTTTCAATTAACTGATTTTTGCCATGTTAAATTGCTAAGCAGTAGGAATAGTGCATGCAATTTTTTTTGGTGTACTTGATTTTCCCTCAATTATATTTTATAATAAAACGCCCTCTTTACATTGACGTGCGGGGGAAGCAGCACGGATCACCAACGAAGTCTCACATGCCAGGGAGTACAACCCACCATGCGAAGTGAAAAGCAGACTCGCTTAAACACTGGAGTTTTTATTATTTTACTGTAATACCGAATCTGGCTTGTCAGTTCGATGCGCCGGCCATGTTGCCCCAGCCCAGAGGCTTGTATCAGACTATCAGTGAAGCCATTGGTTAATGGCACAGATTTTGCCCGTATTTTCAGCACATACACATGTTCGGCGACGCATGCTACTAAACGCTAGCTTTGCGTGTCAAAACCTCTGCCATGAATTGAATGAATTCACAGATGCAAGCATGACCCAAGGAGCAGCAACGAGAAGAGCGCACGGCAATCTGTCTCCTCTCACCCCAATTAACGTGTACTCGTTGCATCACGCGTGATGTACATTTCCACCTTCCGTGCAGGTTCACAAAAACCGATTTAAAAAAAGTAGTTCAAAAATAAAAAAAATCGAGTCAAAAATCGTTATAAACCAAAGGGTTAAGAATTAAAAAAAAAAAATCAAAAATTGACCGTTTTAACCGAAAATCGGCCAGCCAATTAGTTGGTGCTGACTGCGGCATTGCCACATGATTTTGACTTACAATCGACCAAATCGACCGGTTTTACGTCCCATAATTTTTTTCAATTTTTTAATTAGATCAATTTACCGATCGGTTTTATATATCGAACCGATTTGATACGGTTGAAAATCGCGATTCTCGAGCGGTTTTCAGCGGTTCAGTGAACCCTGATTCTATACGATCTTGGGAGGCAGATTTTGTCAAGCAATAATCAGGGGAGCAAAGTGAACCCTGATTCTGTACGATCTTGGGAGGCAGATTTTGTCAAGCAATAATCAGGGGAGCAAAGTGAACCCTGATTCTATACGATCTTGGGAGGCAGATTTTGTCAAGCAATAATCAGGGGAGCAAATTAAGGAGCCAAAGACGCCCACGGTCAAGCATACAATTGCTAGAATGACATGACCGGTAAATAAATACTACAATGTGGGAGTAGAAGCCGACTACAGTATGGCAATACCAGCTTTCTAGAATGGCATAGAACAGCTCGATGTGCTTGTCAACAGCTGACGAATCGGTCGGTGGGTACAGAGATAACATTGGGCTTGGCTAATTAACAAGCTAGCTTGTAGGTGCCGTTCACAGATCATATCGGCAATTCGGCATACAAGTGTTTCCAGAGTAAGCGCGGCAGAACCGCGAATGTTAGACAAGATCGTACAAATCTTAAATCGTCACTGGTAGTGACAATTTCGAGGAGAAATGGAAGCACCCCCCCTCCAAGAGCTTACTGGTTGTACGCTGCGTCCAAATTTATTGAACATATTTCTTATTGATACATAGATTAATAAAATATTAAAAAAAACTAGAATATCCTTAATTATTATCTCCAAACGCTATATCCAATGCATGTATATAGTTAATATAAAGTAAAGATATACATATTTATTGGGGGTAGAAAGATATGAAACATATTCTATAGTTATGAACAAAGTTAAAAAATACGCCATACAAGCTTGAACGGAAAACTAACTAATCAGACATGGACCATCCTGTACATACACATACGGCCCATTATACGTACGCACGTACATCTCGGTAGCACCCGATGTTCGGATTATCACGTGTAACATCATGGTTTAGGCAAGGTCGCCATGTCATGCAACGTGGCACCCGGAACGCGCGGGATGCGTGCCACACTGCCACGTGGCTACGCGTGCGTATCAGGCGCGAGCTCGCGAGGCGGGAGAGGCCTAACCGCCTTAGCCAGCAAAGCTTCCTAACTGAAGATAGTGGGAACCCACCTGATTTGGCCGCAAAATACTCCATCGGTTCGTGAAGTAATGTCATTCTACCACAAAGATACACCTACAAAAGACTATATTACTCTTTTTTATTATATCTTTGAATAATATATCATACTCTAGTCTATAACATTAGAAATAGGTAAAGAGAAGGGATATAGAACGAAAAAATAGTAAAAAGTCACCTAGAAATCATAGATTGACGTATTTAGAATAAAATTTAAAAGCTAGAATGATAAGTATTTTGAAATAGAGGGAATATATGCTTAAAATTCCGAAGTTCAGTGTCCAACACCTCTAAAATATGTTTAAAACATGTATAGTGCATGTGTTTAAACGAAGTGGTAAGCAAAGAAAAACTGTTTTTGTTTTCAGCATAAAATAGGTGCTGTGTTTATCTCGTAGCATCGATGCTTACGTATGTCCTGATACTTACGGGTATAACTACTCATTTACTTTATCTTGTCAATCTGGTTCTTGGCATGTAGTATTAGGGCCCCCGTGTTCAAAACAAAAGTACGAAGCTGATCGAGCACAGCCTATCTACAGCTCTAATTAATTGCGTATTTGCGTTCGATATCTTACACGATTAATCCCAAGCTGACGAGTCTTGTCAGCCTTGTGCGATGCCGGTAATAAACTATACGGAATTACTTGTGTTCCGACATTTTTTTTTGACACTTGTAATATTTTTTTTCTACGTGTGAAATATTTTTTCCCACATATACAATATTTTTCTTCGATAACAGTAGAAATATCCGTGGAAAATAAAATGTCTCAGATATTAAAATTTTTTTTACAGATGTGAAAAAAATATTACAGGATGTGTAAAAAAAAAAATAATCGGATGTCCGATTGCTAGGATCATCCTAAACTATATGGATTTAGCATGTCACGCTGGGAAGGAGCAGATCTTATCCAGAGCCCGATAAGAGTGCCAGGAACGGATGAGGTGGAATAAGCTAAATCCCTGCGAGATTCTTTTGTCCGAAAATGGGCAGTTCCGACATTTCGCGCTGCCTATTGTTGGTGAGGAGCCCTCCGGAATCCAGATCCTCCTCCTCCTCACGCCCCCGAAATCCACACCTCTCGAACCAACGACGGAACAGAAGCGAGCACAAGAAACACGCGCGCACGGAGCCACCCCCTTCGCCTCCCTTGTGCAGTTGCGCACCTCCTCGCGCTTATAATCCCACGAATTCGCTGGCTTGAGCTCTCCAAGATCGAGTTCTGGCGTCGAATTCGTGTTCTGCAGCTTCGATTGCTCTCGCGGTCTCTGGCTCGTACCAGCGCGCTCTCCCCGTTCGGTTCTCGTCCTGGGAGCTTCCAGCTCGTCGATTGGTATTGGCAAGTTCGAAATTTGGATCGAGGCTTGTGTTTTGCCGGGTTTGTTGGCGCGATTCGGCTGTTCTTTTGCTTGGGGTTTCCGATTTGTGCGGTTTGGTTGGGTGGTTGAGAGTTTGGGGAGTTCCCGGCGACCATGTCCGTGCCGGCGATAGCCGTCTACACCAGCCCGCCGGGCGCCTTCTACGCGTCGTCGGAGCTTGAGGCAAGCTCCCGCGGCTCGTCGCCGTGCGCGACGGCGGCCTCCCCGTCGCCGACCAGCTACCACCGCCACTCCGCCGTCGCCGGCGGCCTCTCCTGCCTTTTCTCCTCCCCGATCGCCGCCCCTCGCGCCGCGCCTCATGACGAGCTCGGCGCGCTGTGGCACGATAGATCCGACGAACCGACTGTTGCCGGCTGGGGCGGGGGCTACTCCTACCCCCAGCCGTCCTCGCCGTTCAAGTGGCGGGACCACCTCCACCACAGTCCCGTCTCGCTGTTCCACAGCCCGGCCTCGTCGCCGACCTCCAGGAGCCCGTCGGTTTCTTGGCTCGCCGGCCGCGAGCGCGAACGGCTCTTCTCCAGCTTCGTGCGCAACGCGCTTGGCTCCTGCATCGACTGCGCGCCGGTCACTACTCCACCGCTGGGCGTCACCGCTGCCGCCCGCGTCGACGCGGGCGAGCTTGCCTTCGAGCTCGACGAGAACCTCTCGGGGGCAGAGCCGTCCTGCGAAGGGTACGCTCGCGACCTCCTTGCCGGCGCCCAGGCTCGCCACCACATTTTCCACGATGAGCTCGTCATCAAGGCCTTTTTCGAGGCCGAGAGGGCGCACCGTGACCAGGTGAAATCCCTATTCCCAAGAACTCGCACAAGACTACACCCTTTAGTTCTTTGGTTTATTTGTACGATCTTGTGTGTCTTGATAAATCTTGTGGGGTTTGTGTTTTTGGTTCTGCTATCAGACGCGGGCGAGTGGTGATCCGTACTTGCAGCATTGTGTGGAGACCGCCGTGCTTCTGGCCAAGATAGGCGCAAACGCGACGGTCGTCTCCGCCGGGCTTCTGCACGACACAATTGATGATTCCTTCATGGACTACGATCATATCTTCCGGATGTTTGGTGCCGGCGTGGCCGATCTCGTTGAAGGGGTAGGTGCTTTGTTTACTCGATCTTGACCATTATTTTAGATGGATTGGAATAATTTTGGTGTTCTCCCATGGAATTTAGTGAAGGTTTTGGCTGGATCCACGGCTAATTATTTGAACTAGTCGGTAACCCGTGTGGATGCACAGGCTAGCTTCTTAGATAAAGCCACTTGGGTCGCGACTATAATCTAGGTTTGTTAGATGGACACTAAATCTTGTCTTTTTCTCTATTAATGTGAAAATTCTCGCAGTTTATAATTAGTATAGGTAATGGATTATAGTACGAATTTTAATATTTTTGGAATTTAGCTTTCTAATTTACATACAAATCAAATTTCTAATTATCCTTTAATTTATTGCTAATTTGTATACTTTTGGATTGTACTTTGGGTGATTTTTTTTTCAGTTTAGGCTGGAATTCGTATAAAAATCCATTTTCTATTTTTATTTTATTATTATTCAGAATTTTATTTTTAGGTTTACTTTCGAATTCAATTGGAGATCAAATTGGTAATTTTTTTTATTTCAAATTTTAGTTAATTTGGCTTGTACTTGGAAGAGACTCACTGCGTCAAAAAGTATATAACACATTTTTGAATGGTCTTATCCATAAATATAGGTTGTATTTCATATCCTAATACAAAATTAGTGTGGTCTTCCCTCTATAGCACTAATAAATATCCAACTTTACTTTATATCCTCTACATGCATGCATTGAATATAGTGCTTGTGGGTAATAATTAGGGATAGTCTAGTTATTTTCAATATTATCTTGGTCTACGTGCTAAGAGAAAATATACCCTATAAACTTGGATGGAGTGTGATTATTATTTCGAGTTTGCATATGGATACTAATTAGGGATAGTATAGTTATTTTCAATATCATCTTGGTCTATGTGCCAAGAGAAAATACACCATATAAACTTGTATGGAGTGAATAATTATTATTCCGAGTTTGCATATTTTTTTAATTGTACTTGGGTGGAATTTTTGAGTTTTATGCTAGAATTCATATGAAAATTTATATTTTTATTTATTACTATTTTGAATTTCATTTTTAGGGTTTACTTTGGAATTTGTATAAAAATAAATTTGATAGTTTTATTTTATTTTTATTCAGAATTTTAGTTAATTTGGCTTGTAATTAGCATAGACTCTTCGATTTAATTTGCTAATTTTTGTTTAATTATTATTCTGAATTTTATTTATTTATGAATTTACTTTAGAAATTGTATGGAAGTCAGATTGCTAATTGTTAATTTAGATTGTACTTGACATGGACTCTTTTCTTTAATCTAAACCGTTATAACTTGGACTTAGCAGATAGATGGCCAAATCAATCTGGTTCACGTGGGAGCTTCCTCAAATTGCCTAATTAGTATAGGTATAGTTATAGATAGATAATGTATGTTATCCTTGTTATTTATTCAAAGTCAATGGATCACGTGCTCCTTTTGCCTAAGCTTTAAATCATATATTCATATGGATAGCTTTACTACTAAGTAAACAGAGTGATTTGTTGGGGGGTGTACTGAAGTCTAATGTTATGACTGACCTATGCTTCTACAGCATGCTTGTTCTTTTAATTGTGGCAATCAGTTTGTGACAAGGAAGAAAAAGTATATCGACACGGGCTTCTCACCTATTCTGGTGTTTACTTCATCATAGCTTGAAAAGATGAGTGCTGAAAACAAGTAAAAGTTTTGCATTTACAAAGTCAAAGAAGCCCATTGTTAGGCTTCACTTCTGTTGAAGTTTCTTCCAACATCACAACTTAGGGACAAATTCATGAACCCATTTCTTCCAACATCATGCCCTTTATGTCTTTGATATGTCTTAGTTTTTAGACCTAACAATAGCGGCCAAATGGAAAATAGTAGCAGGAGTGTGGGACTCATCGCTCCTGCTCAACTGCTAAACAGAAATTAGATTTTGTTGCTGCATATGCTATCCTTGTTACATATGCTGCATAGTTTTCTTTCTTTTTGTTTAGGAACACATCTTCTACACCATCGTTTGACTTGTTTTGACTACATCTGGTCTATAAACTATTTTTTTATTGCAAATTCGTGAGTATGATTTATTTGTTCAGGTCTCAAAATTAAGCCACTTGAGCAAACTTGCTCGGGACAACAATACTGCAAGCAGGACTGTTGAAGCAGATCGCCTGCATACAATGTTTCTTGCAATGGCTGATGCACGAGCTGTTCTGATAAAGCTAGCGGATCGTCTACACAACATGAAGACGATAGAAGCTTTGCCTTTGGTCAAACAACAGAGATTTGCTAAAGAGACTATGGAAATCTTTGTTCCATTGGCTAATCGGTTAGGAATTGCTAGCTGGAAAGACCAGCTGGAAAATATTTGCTTCAAGCATTTGAATCCGGATGAGCACAAGGAGCTTTCCTCCAAACTTGTGATATCTTTTGACGAAGCACTTCTTACATCTACTCTAGATAAACTAGATAAAGGTCTCAGAGATGAAGGCATTTCATATCACAGTCTTTCTGGGAGGCACAAGAGTCTGTTCAGTATATACTCCAAGATGATAAAGTATGCTAAAGTTCCTTTCTTTCACATTGTTGACAATTCATAAAATGAATAATTTGATGGGAATTCACAATGCATACTCTAATTATGCTTGTGAATTGTTATGTCTCCAGGAAGAACTTAACGATGGATGACGTTCATGACATCCATGGTCTACGGCTTGTGGTTGAGACAGAGCAAGATTGTTATCGAGTTCTTGACATCGTCCATAAACTGTGGCCTCGAGTTACTGGAAGATTTAAGGACTATATATTGCATCCAAAATTGAATGGGTATGCAGAATAAAAATTTGATCATTTTTTGAAAATCTTAACTAGAATCACTGCTAATTTTACTAGTTACAGGTATCGATCATTGCACACGGTCATCATGTGTGAGGGGCTCCACCCATTTGAAGTCCAGATCCGGACAAAAGAAATGCATCTACAAGCAGAGTATGGATTTGCTGCGCACTGGAGATACAAAGAAGGTGGCTGCAGGCACTCATTTGTACTCCAAATGGTGGAATGGGCAAGATGGGTGATCACATGGCAATGCGAAGCAATGAGCAAAGAGCGGCCCTCAGCTTTAGGCAGCTCTGATGCCATTAGGCCACCATGTCCTTTTCCTTTGCATTCAGAGGACTGCCCTCATTCTTACACCCGCCAGTGCAACCATGACGGTCCCATATTTGTGATAATGCTTGAACATGATAAGGTAGGTCTCTCCTTGTGATTTATTTTCAACTTGTATCATCAAAAATGGTACAATTCTCTCGTAAAAAAGAAATAGTATAATTCTGCAATAATATAACTGTGTTTGTTTCAGTTGTCTGACAAAACTGTTTTTGTGAATTAGATGTCTGTCCAAGAGCTCCCAGCGAACTCAACTGTAGTTGATCTAATGGAGCGAATCGGGGCCAACAGTCCAAGATGGAGCCCTTACAGTTTTCCATTGAAAGAGGAACTGCGACCAAGGGTTAACCACAAACCCATAAGTGATCCGAACCGGAAGCTGTGCATGGGCGATGTGGTGGAGCTGACCCCTGCCCTCCCCCACAAGTCACTAACCGAGTACCGGGAAGAGATCCAGCGCATGTACGAGCGAGGTGGGTTCGCCCTCGCCACAATCCGGGGCGACCCGAGAAGCTGACAGCATCACGAATACCATGTTAACATGTTGTTGTTTACGATGCCCTCGACCTCCATTTGGTTCCTTGTAAATATGAACTAATTCTTGCCGCACACAGAGTCCAATGAACACCCCCAAACTGAATTATCAAAGTTGTGGAGTCAGGTGTTCTGATCCAAGACACTGCCATGTATAGCGCTTTACAAGTTGATCGAATTTGTTTCTGATCCTCCCAAGATTCAGGAGTGTGTACTCAAGAATATCTAGTGTCATTGTGTCCTTGTCACATCTGTGTTGCAATGACACAGTTTCTGAACTTGAATCATTGACGTCAGTTTGGCTGGCACTACGTACCTTGCTTATGAGCCATGCGTGTGTACTATATGGACCAGGATGCTTTGTGCTTTGAGTGCAGTTTTTGCTGGAGAAAACTGTGTGCGGCGGTTGGTTGATGAACCTTGGATTGTTGGCTCCTGGGGTGACAGCTCCCAAAGCTAGGTTGTGGCAAGGAATCATTGTCTCACACAAGACAACATTTAAGGGGGAATTCTGAACTATTCTCCTGTAATCCTTGGACCTCGAACTATCCAGGCAGAAAGGTCGAGCAGCCGCTACGTGCTGATCGACGAGTTGCTTGCGATGTAGCCTTGTGTCCTTCGCCTACGGCTTCCACGTGCCGCGTGGCTCCCACGGCGGACAAGCTGGAACCTTCGGCTTGTGGCCAGCGAGGCGGACTGTTTGGGAGGGTAGGGAAGATTAGCCGAACAGCTTTCACCCTGCACTGCCGATCGAGAAAGAGAGGCGCAAATGTCCCCGCACGCACGGTTCAGGTTTTCGCGTCTCGAGCCGTGCGTCGGCCGGGGCGCACGGGAACGCAGCCCACAGGACACGGTTCGACGAGGGAACTAGCGCTGCGGCACATCCGTGCGCACGGGACGGGAGGAGCCGCCGTGCATACATGTAGTGATTAAAAAAGGAAAGAGTGCGCGTTCATAATTTTCAGAAAAGAATTTTCTGCTAAAATTTGAGTCTTTCATTTCTACTTTTATGTGCATTATTTTACACAAGTGGTCAGAACACATGAGATTTGATCCGTAAAATCTTACTACGTCCACACAAAGGCTACTAGGAGTTTGTACTATCCTACTGCGTATACATAAATTACCAGCAAATTTTGGATTTATTCCTCTTGACGGCTCTAAAGTATGATCACGCTGCTGGATCGAGACACAATATTTTTCTCTATGACAAGTCAAGATATGAGATATTTTTACACAACTCGTTTTGGATGATACTTTATTTGGGGATCGATCCGCTGTATAGCATCTTGAGGAGAAGCCAAGAAATGACCGTATGGCTTTATCTCATATTTATCTTTATCTATCAAATTATATTCTACCTTAGGGTTTTGAAGGAGAAAACCGTCGGCACATTATAGTTGAAGATAAAGCAGATTTGTATGACCAAAAATCTAACTATTATGATGTATTTGAAGCAGCAGTTTTATTCGTACAAAAATGATGGAAGGCGGATCGTTATTGAACAACCTGAAAGCGTTCAAATAAATTGTCTCAGATTTCGAGTCTACGTAGGTAAAATATGATGATGCATATTTGATAATTTACAGGGAGAAGAAATGTCAATCAAGCAAACAATTGTGCCAATTTTTGTAAAACAACTTGATTATCTTGTACAGTCGAACAGTAATACTCACGAAAAACAAGTAATTATAGATGGATAAAAGAGAAAAGGTAGACGGATGCGGTGGCCCATGAGGGCGGGGGTGGCAGTAGTGCGAAGAGAGGAAGTTGGGGTGCGTTTGATTGTCTGGATGAGACTGGACGTTAGATTTGAGCTAACTCCAACGATTGTATGTTTTGCATCTACCAACAGCCAGCTCAATTCATCATTTCAGCACTTTCTTGATCTAGATAACATGTAATAACAACCAGAGATAAGTAAGCACAAATTAAAACATTACCATCCATCTTATCCTCGAGGCCAAGTGTGAGAGCGAGACTTGGCATCTGCCTGCGCCAAGAGAAGCTTGCAACAATCCTCCTGTACAGTTCCCTGTCCTCCTTCTCTGCCACCGCGAAGGTCGCGATATGTTGCAGGAACGCGTGCGCATCCGGCGGCTTGGCACCCTCCACCCCACCCTTCCGCTCGGCCACCTCTTTCCACTCCGCCGCCATCCATCACGCCTTTTCGCGCACCGCCCTGATCTCTGGGTTCGGATCAGTAAGCGTCAAAACCAGTGCCTCTAGTATCAGAACGCATGCCCACGCTAGGTCGATGGGTAACCTCACCGCTCGCTTGTCCACGGGGAACACCTTGGAGACGACATCCATCACGAACCTGGCTGGATCGACGTAGCACTTGAGCACGTCGGGCAGCCCGGCGCGGAGGCAGATGGAGCCGGAGGGAGAGGCGGAGGTGGTGGCGGGAGGCGGAGGGCTGCGGGAGGGAGAGCCGAGAGGGAGGGGCGCACGAGGGATTGCGGCGGGGGCTCGAGGGATTCCGAAGGAGGAGAGGCAAGGAGATTGCGGCGGCGGAGGCTCCGAGTAGGCTAAGTTAGTGAGTTAGGGTTTCAATTTTCTAGTATATATCTTATAAAAATTGGGTCCGCATATCATAGGATACCCATCGGGTACCTATGGATATAAATTAACACCCACGCCCATCCTGTACCTTTATTGGATACTTAAACCCAAAAACCTATGGATCTAAAGTGCTACCCGTGTCCATCTTTATCGGGTCAGGTACCCTCGGGTATCTAAAACTATGAGTAAAACTGCTATCCTACGCATGATCGAACGGTGCTTAGGAAGAGGAGACGTGACCAGCTACTTGACGGCAAAAACTATAGGTTTTATACGATATGATATGATGAAGTAGGAACTCAAAAAAAAAAGATGATGAAGTAGCAGTAACATATGCTGAGCCGTACGCAGCGAGGCACCGGAATCCACTTGGATGTAATGTCAAGGCCGCTGGGCGCTGGCTCGAGGAAGGAATGCTCCGCGCGGCCAAATCGCGTTTCTTATCCGTGATCAGGGGCGAGCGGCCACCGGAGAAAATGGACGGCCGGCTGGCCGAGTTGCCGACCCGAGTCCAGACGCCGGCCTACCTGCCCGTAGGTCTCTGCTCATGGGTCACATCCTTCTCGTAGAGGTCCAGACCCCCACCAAAGGGGGAGGGAGTCAACTGAACATCTAAGCCATTGGCGTTTGGATCCTATTTCAATCGGAACTTTCTGAGTGATTTGGGCTGTCGTGGCCTATATTGATATGGAGGCGAGATTGGGAATTCTGGTTTTCTTTGCCATCTATTCTTGAATTGGGCCAGAAGGCCGATCGGGTGAGCCTTCTCCCGTGCTCTTACACACGAGAAATACATACTGCTAACTAGCTGCAGGCAAGGACAACTCGTAAAGAAAGAAAGCGTTCAGTTGCCCAATCACACTTAGGCCTCCTTTGGCATAGCTTTTGGACTTGCTTTTTTAGAAGAAGTTACAAATTGTACCAAACGAGTGACTTTTAATTCAGATTTTTGCTCAAGTCTAAGCATATTTGTAAAGAGAAGCAGAAGATTCTGAAAAGCGGCTTTCAGATCAGCCAGCTAGAAGCCATATGTGGATTAGAAGACAAACAGGTGCACACATCACCATAAATGTACACCACATGTGCGCATACGCGAGTTTACTTTTGAGTGCACATCTGAAAAAACAGAGGCCACAGATAATTTCATGATCATTTTACTAAAGCGCACTCACGTGTATGTAAAGATGGGCATTAGGAATTAAATCCCTGCGAGTAGAGTTATACACTGTAGGATTAAGGATAACCGACTAGAGAGGGTGAATAGGAGGTTTTTAATTTTTTTAACCCTAATTCAATATTTTAGCAAGAATGATACGAATTACAATTCTAGATAATTAAAGTCTAAATAAGCTAGGTTTTACAAAGTGCATCAACAATCTAAGTATAGGCAAGAATAACAATCCTAGAGAGATAATCAAACACAAGGGTCAATAGGAATGTAAATAGCACAAATTAAAAAAGACAATGATCAAACCACAATTAGAACACAAAAACTTTTTTCGTGGTTTCGGAGTCTTGTCAGTCTCCCCTAATCCACGTTGAGGAAGCTTGAACGAATCAAGCCGGCTCCTTGTGCAATTGAGCATCTCTCGATCACTAGTGGTAGCTCTTCTCCGCTTTGGGTAGGTGAGCTCCAACCTTCACACCGATACCGGGCCTCTTCACAAACTCCTTTGAAGATACCACCGGTTTTCACGCCTCTAAGCCGTCTAGGAGGCGTCAACCTCCAAGATAATAGAATAATGATGCTTGCTTGAGGATGATCAATTGTCTAAATGGCTCAACCTTGAATTCCACACTTGAATGCTCTTAACTCTCTCAAAAAGTGAATTAAATACTCGAGAGATGAAAAGAGACTTGCTAGGGCTTAACCAATATGCAATGAATGTTTAAGAGTTGTCCTTGCTGCAAGTGTAAGGGTATTTATAGCCCCACCAACTCATGTGGCCGTTGGGGGAAAATTCATAAAGAATCAGCAATGTCGGCACTACTGGCATGGAAAATACGGTAGTGCCGGCCCCAAGTAACGGTTAGAACAGTACATTTAATGCACAAAAACTAGCCGTTGCTAGTACCGGACAGAAGACTGGTAGTACTGATTGCCAAATGAGCACAAAAGGAGATTCTCTGGAAAATGAGTACTGGTACATAAATGTTGGTACTTTTGATTTCCACAGTACCGGTTTTTCTCTATCGGTAGCTTCGGCCTGAGTAAATACACAAAAGAGGAGTTCTTCTAGAATATAACTACCATCCACACAACTCGGTGGTACCGCACCTGCGGTAGTATCGCATATAGTATCGCGGTAGTGTCGACTTGCTCAAATGCTCCAGAAACCTCCTCTTTGAAAAAGAACTACCGCTCCATATGAGTGGTACTACCGATCTAGCAGTAGTAATGACATTAGCATTGTGGTAGTGCCGAATTTTCAGTGACTTAATGATTTTAGAAGAAATCTTTAATGCAATCAAACACCAAGTATGGAATAAGACTTTGAGCCATGAAAGTTTTGACTTCCTCAAGCTACTAGCCAAGGTTCTCTCTTAATAGTGTAGTACCTATTCTAGCGATCCGATCTTTTTCTTCAAACTCCAAGATCGGCAAAAGCTATGAAAAGGTCTTTAAATTTTTGTACTTTGCCTTGAGCTTAATTTGACCAATCTTTTGCTTTTGTCTCCATGAACTTCATAAATTGGATGAGGACCAACCCTTTCTCGTACGTTTAGAGTAATATGTTAGTCCTTTAATCTTGATTATCATTAATTACCAAAACACAAAATAAATTAAGGGCCTAGATTCTTCAATCTTCTCTTTTTTGGTAATTGATGACAACCTTAACAAATATAACGAAATTAAATTTGTCTGTGAGTATACATCAAGTCAAACAAGTTGTATACTCTAAGATTTTGCTTTAGATGGCATTTCACTTCTTAAGGACAAAGTGATTGGATTTTTGAATTCAAAATGCCATTAAAGCCACAATATATAGTTGAACTCCCCTAAATGTGTGCATAAAGATAATAAGGTGAAATCATGCACACTTGAGGATTTTTTTGAAATTTTGGCAGAGTTTTCGCTATATATTGGATCCAAGGAAGTATGATATCATAATATTAACATGACAATGGTAAAGAAATATGCATGCTCAACATTACAGAAGATCCAATAACCAAATAAAAAGCTTAATAATAAAACACTTAGCATCCATTACAAGCATTCAACTAAGATTCGTAAATGACATCCAAAAGCAACAAAAGAGGTTCAATTAGCTTACTAATACATATATTAGAGACTTAAACATGAGCTAATCATCTAGACTACTCCACAGCTCTATAGCTCACTTCTCCCTCTTTGGTATCAAGTACCAAAAACGAGGAACCTTCAAGGACCATCTAAGAGGGTGGAGGAGCACGCGGACCACGCCCAAAATGACGAAAGGTAACTGGGGATTGCTCTTTGCGAAACTGAGTGAATGAA
Organism: Otatea glauca; assembly: GCA_036346275.1. Classification (NCBI taxonomy): domain Eukaryota; kingdom Viridiplantae; phylum Streptophyta; class Magnoliopsida; order Poales; family Poaceae; genus Otatea; species Otatea glauca. The sequence continues at coordinate 39,427,456 of CM070725.1, forward strand.
ACATTGAGGCCATCCAACCACTGAGAAATGGATGTGTTGAGAATATCCTGATAATCATCCACACGAGCAAATTGACTTATCATGTCGGCTCTCAGACCGGCAAGACTAGCAAAGATGGTATCTTGTGGCACATCTTGCTCATGGACCTCCTCCTCTTGCTGCTTCTGCTGGGCCATGTGACCCAAGACTTGAGGTGGCGCCTCACGAGGCTTGTAGGGCTTATGAACTTATCCAAGGGGCCCATTGTAGCCTTTCCTCCTGACGAGGGCCATGATGTAAGGAGCAAAGTAGATGACCTTTCCGTGATCACGTGTAGAAGAGGCCATTTCTCTTATCATAAAACCCACCACATCAAACTTTTGGCGCTCCATTACCTTGCTAATTATATTCCAAGCATAGCCACAAATATCATCTAAATTACCACTTTTTGGATGAATGGTAACCCCAATGATCTTATTAATCAGGCTAGGCTGAGGAAAGAGTCCTGCTAACTTCCTTGGTCTTCTCCTTCTAGCTGTTGGGTCATAGAAGCTGAGCTACTGTGCTAGACCAACCACCCTATCACTGTGAATCTGTGGATATCCACTGTGATAGACTCGCTCTCAAACCCCTCCATGGTGGCTGTTAATCTATGAGATCTAGTCATCCAGGTGATAGAGTCATGAGTGTCTGGGATGAACACTATGGCATAGAACTGGCGGATCATGTCCCCTACATAGTCACTGTGAGAACTTAGAAACTGAAAGAGACCAGCTCCCTAAAACAGCTCAGGAACTCCAACAAAGAGTGAGATCTTGTAGATGTGGTCCCAGTTGATCCACTTTTGGTCAGCAAAGTCCCTCTCCTTATAAATCTTATAGTATACCTTCTGCTGAAACTTAGTATGAAAGCGGTGTTCTGTAGCAATCTGAGGAAGAAGGTATTGGTTCTCATCTCTCAAGGTGAAGTATTTTTCACCCTTGATCTGTCTCAAATCATCCAAAATATATGTGTCAGCCATTTCCTCATCCTGATCATTTCCTTCATCCTCCTCTTCTTGCACTTCCTCTTCCTCTTCCAGTTCCTCCTCACTTGAATCAGTAATTGGTTGTTTTCCTTTTCTTGTGCGAAAACTACTGGCTATAACTTCTTGCACAACTCTCATCCTCATAGCGATGGTAAAGGAGTCCGCACCGTTGCTATCACTGTTGCTTGCAGGTACATCTGCATTCCTTGTTGACTTGCAAATTGATCCACCACTGCGAGGAGCAAGAGGCTTGGATGGATTCGTAGCCCTCAGCATGATTTCTAGAGCACAAAGGTAATAGGAAGGTGAGCAAGGAGAATGGGTGAACAAGAGTGAGTATTAAAGTCAAGGATAAATAAAAAGGTGGCATGCTTTCTAGAGCACAAATGTAATAGGAAGATGAACAAGGAGAATAGGTGAACAAGAGTGAGTATTAAAGTCAAGGATCAATAAAAATATGGCAACATGTACATTTATATGTTCAGTCAGAAATATCGACAGTACCGCACAATACATGTCAATAGTGTCGAGGCCCAGTGCTACCGCTGCTAATGCCGGTAGTGCTGGAGCACGGTGCTATTGCAATATAATTTGTGGTAGTGCTGATTTCCCTGGAACCGCAATGCTAATGGTGTAGAAAATGTATGAAATGGCTAGATCGGGCTATTTGATTGCTTTCAATGACTTCTAATGATATTGATCTATTCATTTTAACAATTTATTTGAGCAATAACCATGAACATTGGCCACAATTTCATCAAACCCTAAATTTAATAAAAAGGACACACAAGGCAAGAAATTGAGTGCAAGGAAAGGGGAAAATATTACCTCAAAAATGACAGGAGCAAGAGATGCACAAGGGAAGAACTCGGAGTCAAAAAAATGCTTGAAATGGTGAGCTCTTGATTTTGGGATTTTGAGTGAGAGAGAGGGAGAGGAACCCTAGCTTTTGGAGAGAGGGAGGGGACAACTAAAAGGAGTGAAGGAGGGCGGCAACTGGCTAGAGAAGAAGAAAAGAAGTTTGGGTTGCACCAGAAACCGCAAAGGTTTGGGTCCAACCGGCAAGAGCGGCACTATTGCTGCTAGGATGGCGGTAGTGCCGACCTCCTAGTACTACCTGGTATACTGCACCAGTAGTGCTAGTTCAGGTCAGAAGAAGCAGAAAATTCAGATTTGCGTTGGGAAATTGCTCCAATGTATTTCCTTACCCATTGAAATTATATGAGAACATTTCCAACTTATAACAAACTCGAGAAACTATATTTTTAACATAGTATTTACAGAAATAGCTTTTGAGAGTATCAAAAGATCACTTTGAAAGTGAAGATCCCAAATAAGCAGAGTATGAAATCAATTTAGTTGTTTGAGTCTAAAATACCTTTAGGAGACTAAATATATGCAACACTATAGTCCAAAAGGCCATAACTCAAGTAGTGCAATATTTAGGTCAATATAGACCGAGATTTTGGATTTGGAAGGAAATTCAAAAGCAATGTTGTCCAAATGAGTTTATGCTTTTATAACATGGTAAGGAATATATTTTTGACAAAGTATACCTATTAGATGTGGTTTACATATGTATATTTTGAAAGTGAAGGGATTTCAAGAGAGGTTTTGTAGAACATTCAAAATGTGATATTTTCAAATAATTTTGACCTAGTTGTATGGTCGAGGATGCCGACTAGAGGGGGGGGGGTGAATAGGCGGTTTTAAAAATTCTCTTTGATTATACTAATGAGTCAATGCCTATGACGGAACCTAAATAATACACGGGAACGTAATTCTAAGGTTTTGACAATGAAAGCCTAAATCAACTAGGCTCACTAAGTGCACTAATAATTAAGTCTCTACCTATGATTTGCAATCCTAAAAGACAAGAAATCAATCAATTTAATTCTATGAATATAAATTGCTTGAATGTAAATGAGCACAAGAAAGCAAACCACAATGAGAAACGATATCTTTTATTGTGGTGTTTGGAGATTTGCCGGTCTCCCCTAGTCCATGTTGAGGTTAGCCCAAACACATTAGACTAGCTCCGCGAATTGAGCACCCACCTCGAATCCACTAGTGGTAGCTCTTTTCCTTTCGGGTAGGCGAGCTCCGACCTTCGCAAACATGTCAGGCCTTCTCACAATCTCCTTTGAGAAGATCACCGCGCATTATGCCGTTACGCCGTCTAGGTGTCGGCAAACACTAAGAGTAATAGGTTAAGCCTCCTATCTTGAACCTCACTAAGTGCAACACATGCACAATGGTGATTACCGAGTGCAACACATGCACAATGCTCTCCTCTAAGTGCAACATATGCACAAAGAGCACTCAATCCACTTCTAATTGCAACATATGTAAATTAGAATCGCTCTTAGCTCAAAAACCAAATTGGAGAGTGCAACGCATACACAACTCAACTACAAAGAGCAATAAACTCACCAAAACCACAGCAAGCCCAAATACCACCTCTCAAGGCTCCTTTTATAGCCTTAAAAAAAAACTAGCCGTTAGAGGAAAAATCGGGCAAAACTTAGCAAAACCGGCACTACCGCCTATGTAGGGTTGGTAGTGCCAGTCTCCAGACCAACAATCGGATTTAGCACTGAAACTAGCCGTTGCACAGCAAACTCGGTAATACCGCCTATGTAGGAGTGGTACTACCACCCAAGTGTTAGTACCAGCCCCAGGGTCCGGTAGTGCCAACCACAGAAAAGCATCGAGAAATCCTTCTTTGTAAAATGACTACCAGCTATTAGACGTTGGTACTACCTACCACCAGCAGTACTGCTGTACAACCTTGGTAGTGCCAGATTTGCAACACATGCAAAATCCACACTTCTGGAAAATAACTACCGCCTCGGCGGTGATCTGCCGACCTCCGGCAGATCAAGCACTCACCAACTGCATCGTCGAACCTACGACAAGACGCCCCCAACATCGCAGAGTGCCGATTTCCAGATAAAACAACATATTTCACACAAAAATCTTTCCAATTCAAATCAAGACTCAATAATATCAATTCTTTGAGCCATGTGGTGATCAACACATGATCACACCAATTTGTAAAACAAATTTGCAAATTCTCATCACATGCTCTAAAGAATTTCACTAAGCTTAACTTATTTGCAAAACATATTTATAAATAATAAATCAAGAATCTATAAAGTCAACCCTTGAGCCATGTAAGGATCAACACATGATTCTGAAACTTTGCAAATTACATTTACAAATGCCAACACATGCTCCAAGACCAATCTCATAAACCTTCAGCTTATTTGTAAAACACATTTGCAAATAACAAATCCATTCAATTAAAAATTAAATCTTTAGCTATGAGATGATCAACACATGATCACAACACTTTGCAAAACACATTTGCAAATACTTATCTCATGCTCCAAGATAAGAAGCATAAACATCAGTATTTTGCAAAAACTCATTTTGCAATCACCAAGCAATAAACTTGATTAGCCTTGTGATGATCAACAAATGATCTCTAGCAATTTGCAAACCCTACTAGTCACAAGCTAAGAAAACCAATGCATGAGATTTCACTATTTGCAACACATATAAATACGTAGCTCCATGCAAAAAACAACCGTTAAATCAAATGCATGAGCTTTCTCCTTTTGCAACACATGCAAAATGTTAGCTCCAAGCTAAGAATCAAATCCATTAAGAAGGCAAGCATGAGCTACAACTATTTACAAAATACATTCGCAAATATTAGCCTCATGCAAAAGCCAATTCAATTAAGAGAGTGAGCTAGAGCAAACCGGATTGAGTTTATCAACACATGATGAAGCTCAAGCTAAATGACTCAACCCCTCTTAATAGTACGATAACCTAACTAGCAACCCGATCTCCCATCCAAACACCGAGACCGTTAAAAGATTAGGAATACATCCTTAGTCCTAGCTAGTTATACCTTTGCCTCTAGCCATCCACTTGGAGCTTTTATGATTCCCATCATCTTCTCTCTAAGTTGGGATCTTGTCTCGTTCATCAAAACATGATGAACTCTGTTGCTCTTCTCTTTATGATCTCCTCTTGACGCTCATCAACACATGATGACATCCTTTGTCCTGATTCTCAATTTGATGGATATCAACACATTATACCATCCAAATCTTCAGCATTGTTGGACTCAACCAACTTTCACAACTCATAGAAAAGGTTAGTCTAACAAATACGGTTGTCTCAATCATCAACGTACTCCATTAACACATAATGGGTGCCTCAAAGATCCTTTGATCTAATCCTTTGATGATTGACTACAACCCAAATCAATTTGAATGAAAATATTGGTTTGTCTTGAGTATATTGATGCAACTAATGCTTCATATACTCAAGAACTTTTTATTTGTCCTTTAATAAATAAAGAACAACGTCAACACATGATGGAGAGTCTTATGATTAGACGACAACCGAACACAATTTAAATTGTCATGAGTATATATTAACTGCACAAGTTTCATATACTCATTTTGATGGTTTCCAAGTAATGATCCAAATTATATGGAGTGACAGAAAGGGATCAATACTATTGAGACCATCAAACATAAAGTAAACTCCAGTAAATGTGTGCATATAAATAATTGAACTTTGAATCAATATGCACATATTCAATTTAAGATTGCTTTGGAGTTTATCTTATTCTTCCATGAGTACACTACAACTACACAAGTTTTTATATACTCAATGATTTGTTTCTAATTAATGATCCTTAATTTATTTGGCAATATAAAAGTGATCAATACTTATAAAACATCAAGGTAGATTATGAACTCTCCCTAAATGTGTGCATTCATGTATATATAAAATTGAAACATTATGCACATCTTAAGGTTAAAACTATGGTGGAGTTCACCATTTATCTTGAAACAAGGAATGTGTCTAGAAATATTAGATTTGCATTGGTTACATACCTTTTGGATATCCATTTTTCATTTTGATGAGACTAATCAAAAGTATACTCAATAAACGAGTTAGTATCATATTAGGATTTATCAATATAAGATCATGAATTTTATATCAAAGGAATGCAACAATATAAATCAATGTAACATCAAATGCATACCTTTGGTTTTAATCCTTTCATCCAATTGAGACTAATAAAAGATAATCTTGATAATGATTAGCCTCAAAATAATTAGATTTGTCATTAAATAATAATTAAACATTAATCCAAAATCAATCACCAAAACCAAAAAGGAGCTTAAACTTACACTAGTATGGTCTAGAGTCTTCTTTTTGAATAATATTAGCACTTGTTTGATATTTTCACATTTTTATGGATTTAATATACATGAAGTTCGTATTGGGGATGTCGGTGTGTTGTTGGTCCAATCGGTCTTGTGCTGGCAGACAGACTGGCCCAATGAACTTAAGCAATGCACTTAGTTGGGAATTGATACTAGTGCTGATTACATGTTGCATATTATATTGAGCAATGCTATGTGATATTTTGTTTGTCTGAGATGGTTGCAGGACTTCGAAGCTAGGTCATGGTGAGGTGGAGGAGACCAGGACTAGGCTAAGAGAGCTAAGATCCAGATTATCAAGGTAACATTGAAATATAACTAGGACCGGGGAGTTGTTACAAGCCGGGATGACAAGTAGATAGATGAGATGCTAACTTAAGCCTTACTCAAGCGAAAGAAAATAGTTGGATCAAGGTTCACGGGTGGAGAAGAAGTTAAGTTAGTGTTAAAGGGTTATTGGATCTTAAAGTTAAGTAGCGCTTTGAGAAGCGTGCAAGTGTATGGTCAAAACCCATTATGTTGTTGGGTTACGGATTAGCCCATGTATGAGTAAGGGGGTGAATCTCAGCCATTGATGAGATTTCTTAAGTGCCAAGAAGGTCATTTAAGGGTGGAGGTTGCTCCTAGTGTGCTATAAATAGAGGATACCTCCATGCCAAGTCTTAGAGAAGGTTTTTTTAATTTCCTTATGCTCCTTTGAGTTTTGCCCACCATGAAGTGTGGCTTTATAATTATCCCTCTAACCAGTGCAAGATCCAAGTTCATTTATGTTCCGAAATTTATTTTATTTCTTATATTTTTGATTGCTTCTTTCATGCAACTTGAGCTTTGCTTCTCCTCTTTATACTTGTTGTGTTTCTATTAGATCTAGTATGTGTACGAGGTTGAGGAATTCATCTAAAATATGTCTCAACCCATCAAAATCCATTAGAACTCATTTTGCTCAAGTTGTGCTTGCAACATCGTATTCTCTAGGTAAAATCATTATTTTTGGTTTAGCTTGAGCTTTTTACACGTAAGATTGAGACCTTGGGCTTATCCTTATCGTTTCTTTTGGAATCATAGTTCTAAGGCCATTTCCTAATCGTGGTTCAAGTTTCATCAAGTTTGGATGGGTAAAACTTGAGTTATTGAGGTTTCTTCGCATCAAGTTTATGAAATTCCTTTTGAAATTATAACCTTAAGGACTTTATCTTGCTATTTTTCAAGTTTCATTAATTTTGGATGAGTAGATCTAGAGTTATTAATGTTTCTTGATGGTTAAGTTTGATATTTCTTCACATCCGAGTTGCTGAAATTCTTGGTCTATTTGTTCTGTTTTTGGTGTTCTTGAACCTAGTACTTGCTCTATAGCACTAGTGTTTTTGAGAAGAGATTCTTGAGAGAATTTTTAATCGGCTCATATTCACCCCCTCTAATTACCAGTTTCGATCATTCACAAAATGAAACATAAGAAAGTGCCACATATCATCTTTACTACTTCTAATTAGGAGTTGGTGGCGGTGGTCCGTTCTCCCCTAGAGTACTTGATACGTTGGATCTAACATGAACGGCTGAGATGGAAGGGGATTTAACCCGATAGTCTCACCCTTTCCTCTCGTCTTCTCATGCAGCCCCTAACCGCTCCAGCCACGATGTCTTCATCTCAAACCACTTTGACCTCGCACCACCTCCTCCTCACTCGATCCGGTATGCTCAGCTCTCCCTCTCAAATCTCTTCGGAGGAATAAGCCTTTCTTGCCATTGAAATATAACTAAAGTTAGTGCTCTTCACAAATAAATTTTTTATCGTAAATTAAGTTTCCGTTGCAACGCACGGGTACATAACTAGTATACTCTCCCTAGCATCCGATTTCAATCCAAAAAACGTAAATGCACCAAACAAAAATGACACTAATACATCATACGGCTAAGACAATCTCACGAATTATATATCTAGCACCATCTACATATTTTTAAGGGGCAATAAATCAGTCCTCGATTGCCTATTTAGTTAATGAGATGTGCTTCTATGCATCTTAATAATTATGTACTTTTGTTCATACTTTAATATTTATACAACTTTTAAGAAGAGATTACAGAATCACCTCTCATAGTTAATTGTTTACGATGCTGGACCGATGTATTTCCTTAAGTCACTCGTAACAAAAAAAATCTATGCTTGATCTAAACATTTCGCGCAATAATTGAAAATACAAATTTCCTTGCACTAAATTGCAAATAAAAAACAGGATTATCACAACAACGTGCCGAGCCAAACATATTTATTTTTATCACGACCGATAAGAATTGACATGTTTAGGCCCTGCTTGTTTCGGTTTTTTTACTGGCTTAAAAGCAGAAAAGTCAAAGCCGAAACAAACGACTGACTTTTAAACCAAGCTTAAAAAAAGCCAAAAGCCTCCATATATGTAACAACCCAAAATTTGGGTTTTCAAAAATCTTTTGTTTAGTTCATCTTTCCAAAAATCCCCGCGGATTTTCTCTCTTTAATAAAGCTTAATCTGAAATTTTCTAATGCTAAATAAATTAAATTTGACTAATATAAACTTCAATTAAAATAAATTTAGTTTTATTTGAGTTCATTGTGCTTCAAGGAATTTTCTGTAATTTTTTAAAGATTTTTTGGAGTTCGTTTCCTATTTATTTGGAATTAATTTAAATTAAGCCTTTTGTTAAATTTAATTAAATACTGCAAAATTTTAAATAAAGTTTGGTTAAAAATATTTTATTCGAGCTCCAAATGTCTTCAAATATTTTCTAGAATTTTGCTGGTATTTTATTGCTCTAAATGAATTATTTAATTTCTGGAATTATTTTAATTCGGAAATTGGGCTAAATCGACGTGGCAGCTCCAGAACCGGCCACGCCATCGCCTAACCTCAGCCTTCCGATCTCCATCCGACGCACTGAATCGCCACGCCACCCGCATCGTTCATTGCGCGCCAGGTGTTCGATCCGATTCGTTTTCAATCCAAATCCGATTTTTCTTCGTGTTTCCTTGTATGGCACGACTCCCTAGCCTATATAAGTGTCCTAAGACCCATCCCACGCACCCCTTATCCCCAGAGCACCTCTCAAACCCTAAAACCGCAGCCGCCGTTCTTCGGGCGCCGCCTCGCGCACGATCTTGGCATCGTGTTCCCCGTCATTCTGGTGAGTTTTTCTAAAATCCGCTCGCGTCATCTCGTGCCATATGGTCCCATCTACCTCTCCACAAAATTTGGTGCTGTTTTACCAAGCAAATCAAAAGTTACGGCCGTTCCAATCTCGAATCTTGCCGTCGCCCGTTCTCCTTCGTTTTTGCGAGTTTGATCGTGAAATTTATTCTGTAGACTCATATTGATGTTCTCTACCTGGTGCTCACCCTAACTCAAGGTTTTGTCCATGGGATTGCTGCAGAAAATTCAATCTTCCCCGATCAGACTGCGTATGTACAGCTGAAAACTTCGTCGTGCGTTCCCCGTTGATCCAGGAGGTAAAACTCAGATCCGTTTGCGTCATATTGTGCCAAATGATCCCAGATAGCTCTCTGAAAAATTTGGTTAGTTTTCATCCATTATTTTAATAGTTATGACCGTTTGATCTATTAGCTTTAGCAGCCGTTCATCCGTAGTTTGTGATCTGTCCATTGGGTTGCCGCCAAATCCGCTTATACCGTTGAGATCGTCTCACCGCGTTCTACGTGGTGCTCACTTCCCCTTTGTTGTTCCATTTACCAAAAATTTTTATATTCGTTAGCCGCTGCCTTTCGTCAGTACCGCGCGCCGTCTTTTGCCGCCAACCATCTTAGTTCGCCTTGGTCGTGTCATCATGTCCAGTAGGCCATCATTCTCTGGTTTGCTCATCTTTAGAGTTCATTTGATCTTCGGTTGCCATCAATGCCATATTCTAGAATCTACCCGTCGTCGTTCGATCCAGTTCTTTTATTATCGGACCTTGTTTCGGTTAGCCACCCTTGGTAATCTTTTATCGCAGAGCCAACCCTACCTATCCTATCCCTATGCCAAATGGATCTATCCGCGAGTCGTTTCTCTCAAACCCTATTTGAACCTTGTGTCCAATCTGTCGCTGATGATGCATCATGTCATATAAACCTCGCAACTCGCAGATCAATCCTGAGCCATATCATATCCTTGCTACCATATCGTTGTACGACAATTGACATCTCATCTTTGCATGAGTGTCCTGTCGTTGCTTCGCTATCTTCGCATGTGTGCATGCTCGCAAAAGCTCTAGTGCAATATCATCATCCTCTCTATCGCCTTATTGTAATCTAACCCCATCGCCTATGAGTTTAGCCTTGTCTTCATTTCCTCACTGCCTTGTCATCGTCTAGCATCTTGATCGACGTATGACTGATCTCAGATCGAATCGCATGAATGTCGACCCGCTTGTCCATGTCCTATTCTTGAAATCTAATCTGCCATTGACCTAGAAGTCATTCGTAGACTTGGTCGATAGACCATTGGCCATATGTCATATCCTTGTGCCATATCTAATCTATTAGTCTATCTTGCTTTTGTTTGACTGTGTATCTGTTTAATCAACAAAAGTCATCATTAAGCATTAGTTTAGTTCATTGCAAACTAACGTATCTTTATGGACCCGGTTTATAGATCGAGAGCCCATATGTCATTGTCTATCCAATTAATAGTTGGTTAATATTGATAATCGACATGGGCTGGTTAGACCGTCGTAGATTGCTTAGCCATGCCACGTCATCACATGTGTCCGAATGTTGATACTTAATCTTGACTAATGGAATATGGAATAATGTGTATGAATTGGTGTGTCATGTGTTGTCAAGTGATATTAAGTTGTCGTGGCGAGGAGGTCACACAACTAGATTGAAATGTTGGTGGCACGTGGTGCTTGGTAATCAACTAGGGTGGTAATGATTTAGATTGGGGCAAGTGGTAAGGGGCAGTGTGCCAAGGTGGGCCAGGATTGGCAGGGGTATGTGGAAGTCTTGCCTTGATCATTTTAAGGACTTAACCTTGCAAGCCTTTGACCTGAGTCTCTCTTGCAACCACATGTCTGGAATGGGACAGCCTAGCTGATTAATTAGTAATGTTTTAGCTTGGTACTACCATTGGCGGTGTGAGTCCCGGGTGTACGGATTAACTCACATGGCGCAAGAGGGGGGCCCTGTCGTGGTGGTTTAACCCTTCAGTGTTGAAACCTCAGCGGGTAGTACTGGGTTAAGGCAGAGCTTTGTAAAGGCTTTGTCATGATCTCTCTGCCGACACACTAAAGGAAGTGTGTTAATTGCATGGCACTAAGAGACGATCATGTCGTGTGGGTAAAGTGCATAACCTCTGCAGAGTGTAAAACTATTTGAATAGTCGTGCTCGCGGTATTGAGCAATGCTCGGGAATTACAGTTAAGGGTTAGACTTTTGCAAAACAAAACTTGGGATGGATGGCCGGTTGCCATGGTAAGTTGGAACTTAATTAAGGATTGGAACTTGGTTTACTTGAGAAATGCTGAATCTATTTATTACAGTTATTTGTTTTATTGTCTTTACAATCTATTTACTGTAATTGTTCTCAAATGCTGCTTTACTGCAAAATAACCATGATAAGCCATTCCTTGGAATAAGCCTTGCATATAGTTATATTAGAATTGCATTCTGTGCACAACTTGTTGAGTGCTTTATGTACTCACCCTTGCCATCAACAAAATCATCAGTTGAGGAGAAGACTACAACTTCAAAGGAGGAAAAGTTCCACGAGAGGGCGAATATCTAGGAGTTGAACCTTGTCAGTTGCCTATGGCATATTGATGGGATTCGTCGACGTTCTTCATTCCGCTGCTATTTATTTAATTTGAGTTGAAGCCACCAAGGCCTCGCAAGTGTAAGTTTGACCTTAAGGTCGTTCAATAGTTCTATATTAATAAATGAAGTCTTTGTTTATTATTCCGCTGTGTATGATTGTGATATTTTATCAATGTTGAGACTGTGTGCACTAGCGTGATCCTGGACTAGTGCTGAATACACAGAGTGTCCGGATTTGCATATTCGGGTCCCGACAATATAACTATAAGCCAAAAGCCAGGTGAGAGGTGCTTTTTTGAGCTTTCTTGGGATGAAATAACCCTTTACCACTGGAAGTCTCCAAAATTACCCACCAAATGCCATCATATATAAACTCAAGAATCCTTCTCCCATCTCCTCATTTCTCCTCGTCTTCTCTCGCTCCCCTGTGCGACATACCTTCTCCCTCCGCCGCTCCGGTCTCTGCCATCCTCGACCTCCTCCCTCCTCCGCCGTCCTTAACCTCCTTTCTCCTCCACCGATCCAGATCAAGTTGATAAATAATTATGCTCAAAATGAAGTTTGATCTCAAGATTAATCTATGTTTTTCAATACGACATTCGGTGAAAAAAGTATAAAACATTTGTATTAGATAAATCAGGACATAAGAAAGGTCCTTACAATCTTAAAGGGTATTTCAAACTTTCTAGTAATAAGCTACACCAGGGTTCACAAAACCGAATTTCAAAAAATCGTTCGAAATTTGAAAGCCGCAAAAACCGCTCGAAAACTGTCATAAACCGAAGGGTTAAGAATTCAAAAAATTTGAAAACTATTCGGTTTTTTACGAGAACCCGCTCGGTTTTTCACAAAAAACCAACAACCGATTGAATGTTCTTAAGAAACGGTTTTCGAGCAAAAACCATGGTTTTTCAACGGTTTTCGAGCGGTTTTCAACGCATAATTTTTTTAAATTTTTTTAAATTTAATTAATACGGTTTACCGAGTGGTTTTGGATATCGAACCGCAGCGGTACGCTCGAAAACCGCAGTTTTTGCCGGTTTTGTGAACCCTGGCTACACCATCCAACTCATCAAAAAGCCAAAATACCAAACAACATGTCTTGGCTTAAAAGTCGACAGCTTAAAAGCTCGTTAAGCCAAAAAACTAACTTTAAACCAAAAGCTAAAAAACCTAAGCCGAAACAAATAGGATCTTAGTAGGCACTAATATTTGTCTCTCGCGCCTATAGAGTTGGACGATAATAATCTGCAGCCTGCCAATTTATTTACGTATATAGCACAAATCGAAGTCCCAATAATTCAAGCCGAAACAGAGCTTCAACTATCTTAAAAACTATTTTCAGGAATTCGTTCAAAAAGAAGAAGAAATAAGCAAGAACACACGAAGTCACGAACACATATATATATAAGCACGGTTCAACAGAAATATAAACCTTTGTCCAACATAACTGGGTGCATACATGTTTAGAGTTACTTAGCTATTAAACGCATTACAGAAAGCTGGTTTATTTAAGAGAAAATCTCCTCTCTCTCTCTCTCTCTCTCTCTCTCGCTATAAGTAGCTAGGTTTATTAGTAGCACTCTATGCACTGACTACTCGCGCTCGGTCAAGTCATTCGGCATCATGAAATCCCCAGTGCTGTCCTTGAAAATCTCATCCAGGAGAGTGAAACCTTCTGTCCCTAGGTACCAGTTCCCCATGCCGCCTCCGTCGTCGTTCAACAAGCCCCCATCTCCGGCTGTGGCGGCTTCGCCGTCAATTGCACCCTGCTGAGCAAGGACGCCATCAATGTCCATGGGCATGTCCGGCCCCAGGAGAGCTCCCAGAGGAAACATGTAGTCTTCATCAGCAGCAGCCATTGGTGCGAGCTCATCCTCACCTGATGCCACTGCAGGACCCTGACCAGACGACAGAAGCAGAGCATCGTTGCTTTTGTCTGATACTCCCATTACAGGAGCAAGATCATGAACCTGAGGCGCCACAAATGGCCCAGCACTGTTGCCGAACGCTTCCATCAGTGCCTCGTCCTCCTCTGAAGCTACAGCAACATCCCCATGGGGCTCCACAAGTGATTCGGCCATGTTGAATAGCGCCTCCATTGCTGCCTCACTTGGTGCTGAGCCAGGCGCCACAAGCAAGCCAGCGCAGGTACCCAGTGCTCCTGCATGTGCAGCAGCAGCTCCAATGGTTGCAGCAAAAGCGGTTGCTCCAGCGACAAGATCACCCAGGGGCTGCTCAAACGGAGGCTGGATCTCGGCCTCACGCTGTTGCTCCATCTCGTCTTGCCCCGGGAACATGTTCTGCGCTGTAGATGGAAGCGGGCCCTGGTTGGTGAAGGCCCCGAAGAAGTTGAACAGCTGTGAGAAAGCGACCTGACCGCCGGAGGACCGCTGCCCCTGGGCCGCCATGGACGATACCGGTGCAATGTTGTCGGAGAAGTTCCCGGCGGGCTGCTGCAACACCGGAGACAACGGCGCCAGGGCGGGAGCATCATTGCAGCCGGAGGGCTGATGCCCCTCTGCCGGCATGACCGCCGGTGCAATGTTGTCGGGGAAATTCCCGGCGGGCTGCCGGAACACCGGAGGCCACGGCGCCAGGGCGGGGGCATCATTGCCGCCAGAGGACTGCTGCACCTCTGCCGGCATGGCCGCCAGCGCAATGTTGTCGGAGACGTTCCCAGCGGGCTGCTGGAACACCGGAGGCAACGGCGCCAGGGCGTGGGCATCATTGCCGGCGAAGGCCGCGGCGGGGGCGACGTTGCTCGGTCCGGCGCCGTCCGCGAAGATCCGAGCGTTGTACGGCGGAATATTGAGCATGGGGAGCTCGGCCTGGATGAACAAGGACTCCTCGGGAGGATGGCAGTCCGAGCCTGAGGAGCGATGGCACGTGCCGAACTTACCGTTCTTCAGCAGTTTCTTGCGATATTTCTGCGGTGGTGGCTAGAAATTAAGGTAAGTTACACAACACACACATATACATGATCAAAGAAAATGGATTACTTTAATTTTTCTTGTGTAATATTATGATGCTAGAACCAACGAAGTAGTAAGAATTTTTTTAGTCCTTTTCTTCTAAACATGCATGGTGAAGTACTAATTGCATGCCACTAATTAGATATTGCATGGTGTATACGAGACATTTTAACCACGGTCTGCGTTTGGTTTGTTCGGTTTTTTCGGTTCGGTCTATTCGGTTTAAAAATATTTTGGTTGTTGAAAAATGATAACCGAAATTTTCAATTCAAATTCAAAAATCGAATCGAATTAATCGAAAAATACGGTTTGGTTAATTCGGTTTTTCGGTAAACTGAATTTTGACATTCCAGATTGGCAGAAACAAGGATTAATTCCCCGCGCCCTCAAAGATCTGGTGGCCTGCCTAATTATCCACCACAAATATTAGCACACGCAACGCAAACTACAAATCCCGCCAGAATCAGATCAAGAAGCCACATCCAATCCAACACATACCCACATCGTAGATACATGAGGAACAGGGACATCTACACCGACATGAATCCATGAATCACCCTAAACCTAAGTACCTAACACGAACTTTTCACCCCTGATCTATCTACCGTAATAGATCAAACCAGATCAAATCGTGCCCCAAGGAACCCAAAATGTAAACAAGACAAGCAAGCAATATTTGGTAACCAGACGTGATACGAGCAAGACGGTAGAGGGGATAAGGGGGGATCAGACCTTCTCGGGGTCACCACCCTTGTCAGGGTGGTTCTTGATGGTGACCTTGCGGTAGGCCTTCTTGAGGTCATCCTGGGAGGCGTTCTTGGCACCTCGAGAATCTCGTAATACTTGGTGTTGTCACTCTTCTTGGGGACGTGCCCGAACATCTTCGCCGGTGACAGGGAAGGGAGCCATTCGTCGTGGTGGGGAAACCCTAGCTAGCCGCCGCCTCTTCTGCGGGTGGGTGGGAAGAGCAGGAGTAGAGGAGGCCGAGCAGAGTGATCGAGAGAGGGGCCCGGTTGATAGATATACAGCAGTGCAGGACAAAATCGTCGAAATGATCTTTTTAGATACTAGAAGAGCGCCCGGTTAATTCGGTTTCCAAAATTATAAAACCGAACCGAAACTGGAACCTGAATAGTGCCGAAATAAAAACTGAACCGAAAACTAAACAAACCGATTTTTTCGATTAATTCGGTTCGGTTTTTCGGTTTCAGTTAAAAATTGCCCACCCTTAATTTTAACATCCTTGAGTGGTTACAAAATTTACATTAAGGTAGTACAAAGAGATACCAAAAGTTAGTACCTCAATCCTGAAAATTTTTAGTACCTCTTAGTGCTACATCAATATAAACTTTGGTACCTCCTAAGAATGAT
Organism: Otatea glauca; assembly: GCA_036346275.1. Lineage (NCBI taxonomy): Eukaryota > Viridiplantae > Streptophyta > Magnoliopsida > Poales > Poaceae > Otatea > Otatea glauca. The sequence goes on from CM070725.1 coordinate 39,443,848, forward strand.
AAAAAAGTCTTTGTGTGTATATATTAATATCAAGATCGAATGAGTTCTACTCGGTGTATGTGGTGAAGATATGAAGTATATACTATCTCTTATGCCTGAAAGATTGCCTCGCGACCTGAGGCCCTCCACGTCACATTTTTGGTGAAATCTCCCCTGTAAATTCTAAAATTGCGTATAGGTCCTTCCAACTTTTTTTTTTGGCAAAAAGGGCATGTGGTTTCGCAAATTTTGGTTTTTTGCAAAAAGGATTCTATGGTTCTGCAAATTCACCTCCGACACCTAGCCAGCCCATTTTTCAAAAAACACCCCGACAAAACCGAAATTACATTTATGTTCTTCTACCGTTTTTTGCAGAAAGAACCCCGGATCAAAATTCGCATGGCGTGGCGTAGCGCACGGGTCGACCTAGTATTATAGATTGTGGGGAGGAAGCGCTGCATTGATTGTAGTACTACGCCTCACGGTGTTAGAGATAGTCTCGCGTAAGCGAATTAGTAAGCATAGTTGGTGGCTAGTAGTATTCCATGCAAAAAGTCCACTGGTATGCATGCACGGAGGCAAGATGAAACAGGATTCTTCCAAATACTTGCAGTAACTGCAGTATGCAACGAAATACTCCAAATATGTGGTGCTTTTACAAAGAGAATGGTACAAACGAAGAGGCGAGTTTGGAAGAATTGGCACCTGTAAGTAGCTAGCCACATGGTTCCTCTCCAGGCCTCCCACATTCATGCGCTCCAGTATCTTGCTTGGGTGGCCGTCTGGTTGACATACCGCAGAAAAGATTTGAAGTAAACAGAAGAACTTGATAATAATCCGAACAACAACAACAACAACAACATAATAATAATAATAATAATAATAATCATTTTTCAGAAATGTACTATCGGAGCGCGTTCTAGAATAGATATGTCTTGTCTAAAATAGATATTCGTTTTACTTTGTACGCCGTACAGTTAACACAAAACTATATAGATAATCTATTTTAGACCGGAGATAGTGCTACTATCCGCATAGGATTAAGCTTGTAGTTGTACCAATGCCAATATCTTGCACCGCGCGCTCAAACTTCTGCTTGAGGCACCGTGTCCACATGACCTGGTGTTTCAGCTGGGTTTCAGAAGGACCTGCGCCGCCGCCGCCGCTGTTGTTGTTTTTCTGCTTCTTCCGGCCACCGGACCTCACCACCTTGAAGTGGACGCGCCCCTCCTCCCTGTCGTCGTCATCACCAGCAGCGCGGCCCGAAAGTGGCAGCTGCATATTGCCGCCCTGGCCTCTGGCGACGGCTGGAGCAGTGCCATCGCCACCGTTCGCCATCCTCGCATTCAGGAAGCACTTGCGCCACGCCACGACCCTCCAGAGAGTGACCACCTCGCCGGCGTCGAGCGGCTTCTTGATGACGTAGGTTGCCGTGTGAATCGTGCGGAGCAGGGCGTACATATCGTCGGCGTCGATTGGGGTTTCCGGAGAGAAAACTGCATCCAAAGAGATTCTGCTTGCATGAGATTTGATGCAACGTATGCATGGTACTAGATTTGTGCTTGCAGTCAGCACTGAGCAGTGCGCTTACTGTAGATGACTGGGATGCGCAGATCAGGCTCGATGATGTCACGGAAGTCAAAACCGCAGGTTGCTACCTTGTGAGCGTCGGATAGGACGACGTCAACATCTCTCGGGTTGTCGCCGGTGAGAAGCCTTAGCGCGGAGCTTGGGCTGCCGCATGTAGCCACTGCAGAGGCAAGGTGTGAGAGCTTGTCCTTGTTAAGAATTAGTATGTTTCTATTTTGGGGAAAATAGATCTTATTAGGCATACATAATTGAGCAAAATTGAGCAACAGTGTAGTAGAAGGTACTTTAGCATCGAAATTAATTTCTTGTGAAAAAACATCAAGATTTAAAAAACTTAGTTTGGCGCGAAAGGCGATCGTGTGCAATTTGATTTGAATCTCGATTAGACCAAGAAAGAATATTTCCCTTGGAAAAAAGGAAGAGCATTGGTATAAGACATGATCTAACTACTGCAAAGGAAAAAAATACAAAAGAATCTCCATAAAGAACAGAAAAACATCATATATAGCCAAATCATTTAGGGACCACCCAAATGAGTTACTGGTGGTGAAAGCATAGGAGTGTGTACTGCATGACCAAGTCCTGGGTAGTCAGTGATGAAAAAGGGGGAAACACCTTTTTTTTAAAGAAAAATCAAATCTTCACTTGGTTCTTTGCATCTTATAGTGGAAATTAAACATTGAGATGCAGGACCACAGATGGCAAGAAAATTGAAGGGGATTTGATGAACATAATTCGTTCTCCATATCAAACCTAATCACACAACACAACACACACATATATCTAAACTGAAAATGTTTCATACTGAAAGACTTGCTAAATTAAAAACTTAAAAACAAATGTACCCTCAATGCATCTTAGAAACAACATGAGAAGCAAGCTCATAGATGGTACAATTAAAAAGGGAATTTTTATGAACTGCAAACCTTATGCTCAAAGACTTGCAAAAGCAAATGTACCTTTGAAGTTCAAGAGAGACAACATCACGGTAGCCGATTTCACAAACTTCGGATCATCGTCGACAAGCAAGGCCCGGATGCCATTACGGAAGAAGGTGAACATTTCCTCCTCCATTGAGACACCCAGTACAGTACTGCTCACTTACTCACTGATGGAGCGATTAAAAGAAGGGACTGGACCATGTATTTGTAACGCCCCGGGGCGCAGTAGAGGTGATGAATGACGTTATCACATCCGACAATTAATATATCCAAAGCTGAATAACAAACTGTGCGTAGAGGTGACACGTATCCTACAAGATGTGCATTTTAACCTGAAATTACGAATGTTATTTCTTGCTAAAAAGTTGAAGCCCTTGTGGAGTTGTGGCTTTGATCCGTTATGTTTTTTTTCTGAGCATGCATGATGCATGGTTAAATTGGCATCCCTATGTATTACACTCACGCATGTTGAAACTGTACGGAGGAAAAAAATGCAATCAATTAATATGTGTTTCTTTTTCTCTCATAAATGAAGGTGATTGCGATATCTATCTCTTGTGACGACTTGTGATTCTTTTTTTAATGTACGAATTGGCATTTTCTTTATTCCGTTTGTGCAGGCTCGTTCCCTCTGCTGACCCATGTTTATCTGACGAAAGGAAGTATCCACTTAAGTGCATAGACCGGTCTGATCCGTTTCACCGGGCTTGCATTTGTCACCCACCTAAACTGTTCGACAGATTTCAATTCAGTGGCAGCCCCGTGCATGTATATATAGTTGCCATCCAGTGACGAATTTAGGATTTTACAGTCATGATTCGCTATACTTTTTTATTATATTATATTTTTAATCTATATTTATATTTTCCTATAAAAACTAACATCAAATTAAGTCACGTTAGGAAGACAACAGGCTCAATGTTTTGTTTCACCCTAACACTTTTTTAGTGTTCTTTCTAAAATAAACCACCTCCGTGAAATAGTTAAAGTCACCCACCTAAAATGCTCGGCATATTTCAATTCATTGCCAGCTCCGTGTATGTGCGCGCGCGCCATCCAATGACGGATTTAGGATTTTATACACGTGATTCGCTATTTTTTATTATATTATATTTTTTAATCTATACTTATATTCTCATAGAAACTAATGATAAAATTCATATTTCAATGTTTTGTTTCACCATAAAACCTTTTCGATCAGTTCTTTCTAAAGCAAACCACCTCTGTAAAATAGTTAGACACCCACACTACTACAGAACAGCACATCATTGCCGGTTCCAAAACCCCATCACTGCCGGTCATTGGCGCCGGCAGATGATTGGTCGGCGATGATACTCGAGATTATCACCGCCGGCTCAGAACCGGCAGTGATAGGATTATCACCGCGGTTCTACCTACAACCGCGGTGATATCGACTATCACCGCGATCAAACCAAAATCCGGCAGTGATAAGGATTATCACTGCCGGTTCTATCTACAACCGGCAGTGATGATAATTATCACTGCCGATTATATATAAAACCGGCAGTGATATTGTACTAGTTGTACCATAATCCGACAGTGATAGACACATATCACTGCCGGTTTTCTCCAAGAACTGGCAGTGACAAGCTTGCATATTTTTTGTACAATATATATATATTTTTATATAATTGTTTACAGTGTCCATATGTAGTATATAAAGCATCGTTCAAATCATAATTCAAATATATGCATGTATCGACTAAGCATCGTTAAAATCATAATTCAAATATATTAAATTACGCATCACATAATTTGTTTTTACAATGATTCATTTACAAATGTAGCTCGACTACATGTCATCCCGTTCGCTTTGATTTTACAAAGAGTCGAAGTAGACATGTCACGCGTCTCGGCCGTAGGAATGAGGGCGATGAGGCTACTCGTGGAACTCGCCGTTTGGATTGATGTTCTCATCATGAATGAATCCGGCGATCTGTTCTTGAATTGCTATAATTTCTGTCAGCAATAACTTATTGGTTCTCGCTTGGAGCTATTGTTTTTGAACAAAAAGGAAGTTACTTAATGATGATATTTGTTAAATAAAAAAGGGCATCAAAGTGTAATTACGTACCATGGCTTCGTTATAGCCGACACTCTCCGTGACAATTGAATGCATATTTGTACATACATAGAATGCACATAAATTGTTTCCGGGTTCCTGCTTCATGCATGGAAAGTCATTTATTATTTCAAAATTTTTCCGTATGGACGATACGAACACTTTTCTTGCGATCGCATAAAGCCCTGTGAATGATTTTGAATAGTAATTAAACTTAAATGCAATAGAATGGAATTTTGCTAGAGTAATAACGCAACGATCGAGTTTACTGCTCAAAGATGTCCCAAAGGTCTTGGTACAGATTAGTTTGTTTTCTCCTCGAGTCCAAGACAAAAATCTGCTAGCATCTAACCGGATGACGAGAGGACCCAGTGAAACCTGCACATATATGTCAACGTAGTCAATTACTCCCACATCGTACGTGTTACGCAAAAATAGTAAAACGATATTAGAAGTCAGGAGATACGTACTTGAAGTTATAGGGTAAAAGTACGGAGGTTTTGTATTGCAGCTTCAAAAAAGTATTAAATAAATAGTCTTCAACGAACTGTGGATTGTCGTTCACAAGTTTCTCGTTGATGAGCCCCGGATCTAGGAATGCTAGATTGTCATTGTTATTTCTTCTACATGTCTGTACCTCCATTCTACATAAGAAAGAAGTTAGAGATGCAATTAAACAGTACAGAAATGCTCAACGATATACTGACAGACTTACAAAGTCCATAGTCTAAGTATGTTCACGTCCAGGGCATCTTGCTGGTACAACATATACACTCGTGAAAAGAACCCAGCAGATGTTATCCCCATTGTGAAAATCTTGCTCGTGTATCCGACCGGGAACGCCCCATACCATCGTTGGATCTGCATGTACCACTGATGGACGCGCCGCAGTTGAGTTGTAAGGTTATCGAAATAAGTTGGTTCAACCAGCGGTTTTCCCATAACGAACTTCCACCTGAGACCTTGCGCCAGAGCATCTAGTTGAACATCATCTGCTTGAGCATCCCGCTTTAACGTGTCGGCACTAGCCGCCTGCAAGTATTGCTTTCTGGATATGCGCTCGTAGTCCGATATTTTGCAAGGTTGAAGCTCGCCCGTCTTTTGCACTTTTGCCATACTCAAGAAAACTTTTGCGCCACAAGATCAACTTTAGTCTTCTTACTTGATGGCACCTTTTTAAAGTGAGATGCTACGCAGCGCTTACATGCTTTTTCCGCTCTTCCTCGGTCATGTCACCGATAGTTTCTTTTGTGGTTGTCCCGGGTTCACGATGGTTGAGATTTCTTCGAGGACGGTGCCGATCGCCAAGATGTTCCGTTGTTCGATTCTTTACGCTTTTGGCGGAGGAGTCGGGCTTTTTCGGTTGGTGCCGACGGAGGAGTTGGACTTTTCCGGTTGGCGGCGAGAAGGGCGGAGGTCTCGTGTTGAGAGTACGGTGATCATCATCGCCGTCGCCTCATCGTCCGAGCCAAACTTAATCAAGCTCTTGCGCCACGCGAGGAAGCCATTCACGTTTTCTCCTAGCTTTTTGTTCCCATCCTCGCCAGGGATCTCTACCTCCATTTTTCGGTATTGGCGGATGACACTGTCCACTTCGACCCTGGCGAATCCCTGCGGTATCGGGCGACAGTGCAAAGTCCGTGACTCCTGGCATGGCCAAGCCCTGCCCTCAGCTACCTTTATGGTAATGCCATGTGCGGCCAAATGTAGCTTGCACGGTGTCGGTTCTTTGATGTCATCCACAGGAAAACGCAGTCCATGCTCTTCGAGAATCCCTGTGGACGCGCAGCTGCTCTTACGAGCACCGGGACTGATGAGCTCAGGGCTTTCACCGGGTGGCGGTCGTGAGCTGAGAGCTTTCTGTACGGCTTGCTCCACAACCTTATCTAGTTCCGATCTTTGTTCCTCTAGCGCTCTCGCGATAGCATCTTTTATCTGACGTTCCAGTCGATCTTCTCTTAATCTCTTTGAACGTTTGTACATCCATGCGTCTCCGGGAAAGGCTTCTTTCCACGTGACCAAACCAACCCCTCTGGTGCGACCTGGATGCTCCTTGTTACCCAGGGCTATGGTTAGCTCGTCATTCTCCCTTCGTGGCGCGAAAGATCCTTGGGAAGACTGCGTGTGAGCATCTGTGATTCTGCGCAAAGACTTCACGCTCTCTATCGCCACGAAGCTTAAGCCGCCATCATCGGAGATAGAAGCACCCTCCCAAGCAACCAAGGCTTCGATCGTTCGCTTAAGGCGGCCGTTAGAATTATACCCTTGCGGGTTATTTCTTCTTCGCACCGATCCCATGCTGGTATTTTCTTCACGCACCCTCCAGTTCTTAGTTTGTGAGGTGAATATTCTTATCCGCGCTTGCTTTGTTCCTTTGACTTACTATGTGAGCTTCTTCGACCTCTTGTACGCCACAAATTCATCCCGAACTCCCTTAACTTTGGGTACGTGTCAAAATTCGCGTTTCATTCTTTTCACATAATTCTTGTTTAGTGTTGTCTTCCAATTCTTCCACGCAGGCACATGATGCAGAGTGCTCGTTTTTTGCAACCAGCTCGGTCCCTTGGGGGAACTGGAAAACTTGTTTCAGCTTGTCCCATAATGAGTTCTTCAGGTCATTGGGTACCACCCATGGGTCACCTCCGCGGCCAATCCATGATCTATAGCTGATGGGCACATCATCCCTAGCAATAACCCCGCAGGCTGTCCTGTATGGCCCCAATGATGACTCTGGTATAGCAGGTTCCCGACTGCCGAGAGCTCCACTATGTTAAAAATTCCCTTAGGCATCTTGTTCGGACCACGACTTGCGCGCTGCCTTCGTTGATCAGACATCTGAGCCTACAAATTGATCTTCTAAATTATTAGTCGTCTGGGCCTACCATGTTTTGGGAACCACAGTGTACTAAAACTTTACCTCGCTTACGTGAGTATCGTCAGGTTGGTCCATGGCTGGATCCTGCAGGTTCAGATAGGACGTTGGGCTATTATTCGGGCTACCCCTTCCTCCTTCGTCCATATTTGAGGGCTGTAACAGCCCGAAAAATGAAGAACAGTATAAATAAAATGGAAATGAATATTTTGGATTTAAATATATTTATTTCTGAATTTTCTTGATGTTATTGGCTTTATTGGATTTTCTTGAATTTATGTTTTGTATGAAAAGTCCAACAAATAGAATTACTAAATGGAAAATGATAAAAAGGTAAAAGTAAAAATAAGAAAAATTACCATTTGACCATGACCAACCTGGTAAGCCAGTAAAAATGCTTAGTAAAAATCTTTGGTGCTGATTTGGAGCAAAAATAAATATCTTAATTCTCTCTTTGACTAAAAACAGTAAAGTTTGAATTAATTAAAAATAATCGAAGTTGGTCAGGAGCCACAAAATTACCAAAGAACCCTTAGAGCAGTAGTTACATCTGGTAAAAATCTCAGCATTTATCATGTCGGCAAAGCCTCCTAAGAATTCAAAAACAGAGACTATTAAAAACAAGAAATCTTCATGTCAGAATTTTTATAAAATATTCACTTGAGTTCTTGACTTGAAATTTTATGGGGACATACATATGACTTAATGAACCTCCATAAAAGTTTGGGAAAGAATTAATAATTTTACACTTCTAAATAAATAGATTTCGAAATTCAATTTCTGTACCTGTCCACAGTGTCAGAATTTTTATAATTTAACCATAATGCATTTTACTCTGAAAATTTAACTGGACTCTGAGGACTACCAGATAAACCCAGTAAAAAAGTTTGGAAAAGTTTCAAAGTGATTTGACGGCCGTTTTAATGGTCACATGGAGCATGTCTCGGCTGTGCTCATCCTTGGAAATTTTTCTCTCTCTGACTCGTGGGCCCGCCCCTTTTTCCGTAATCGTGCGCTGGCAGAAACGGAAAACGGTTCACTCGCCGACCGGTGGGGCCGGACCCACTCGTCAGTCTCCCCCTTCGCTCTCTTTTCCTTTTTCCTCTCTCCCTCGCCTGAGACGAGCCGCACCCTCGCGAGACTTCGCCGACTCCTCACCGCATCTCAGCGCATTTCACGCCGCCCCGAGCTGCTGGTCACTGCCACGCCGAGCCTCGAGACTCCCGCACCATACCTTGTCCATCCCGTGTCACTTCCTGCCGTGAAGCCGCGCCACTCGCCGAGCGGTCAAAACCGAGCCAGCCACAACTCCCTCGCCCGTTCAAACGCTGAGCCGCCGCTTCGGGCTATAAATACCGTAGGGGTGTCGCCTTGAGGTCCTCTTCTTCCTTGCTCAATCCCTGGACCAAACGCCAGAACCAAAACCTGTGTTCTTCGCTGTTTTGGCTGGAACCCGAAAAGGGGGGGAGAATCAAATCGAGCTCAACCGTGAGTAATCTTTCCAAATTGATGGCTCCTAGAGCTTCCTCATGAGCTGATGAACTCATCCCACTCGTTTCTTTTTTGTTCATCTTGCCCGCAGCTCCGCCGCACCGGGCGCCCTTCTTCTCCAACTCCGGCGCGCGGTGGCAGAGCTCCTCGGCCAAACTCCGGCCCGACCAACTGGTAAAATGGAACCCACTAACTCCACTGATGCTCTCAATGCTACCCATTCGACCCATGTCGCCGCCGTCCTTGCACTCGGCGAGCCGCCATTTCCGCCGCCGCATGAGCTCGGTGGAGACCCATCTCTCGGCCACCTCCGGCCGAATAGCCATCACCCCTAGATGCGCAAAGGCACACTGATGCTCATAGCGCCACCCATTCCGCCGCGCCGGACTTAGTTCGCCGGCGGCGAGCCTTGGACCAAAACGCTCGCTCGGTCGGCACGGTGGGGTACCGCTTGTCGACCTCGGTGGGGTTTCAGCGCGCACGTGTCGGCGGCAAGCGGGCCCGACCGTCGATCTCGGTGCCGCTCGCTTAGCGCCAAGACGGTCGCCGACGGCGGGGCCGACCTGTCAGTGGCAGCGGGCCGCGTTCAAGCGCCAGCGCGCCAAAAACCCAGAAATACGCTTTCCAACTGCGAAAACGTATTTTGGCATTTTAGTTAATTTTCAAAACCGAGCCACTTCAAATGCCCATAACTTTTGAACCATCTGGCCAAAAATAGTGAAACCAATTTCTAAATTCATGAAAATTCCGTAGATTCAGAATATGCAAAAATATTTTGAAGATCATCTCTGGAAAATTTTGAAATTCAAATTGAGTTAAAAGGCTAGAGATATGCTCTATACAAAATTTCAGTAAATAAACTTGGAAATTTATGAAACTAATTTTCTAGAATCCTTATATTACCAGGAACCCAGATATATAAGGATATTTAATTTTCATGCTTGTTTGAATTACTTTCTACTTAGACCTTGTTTCCAATACCTTAGTAATTCAAATACGATAATTGTATTAAAAAGAAATTTAAAAGGGACAAAGTTAATTATAAATACTAGGATGGCAGTAGCATAGTTGAGTTTGGTTAAATAGGAATTTTGGGTTGAATTAACTTTAAACCATGTAATCATTATTGTGCCAATGCACTCACACATATATATGTATATATATGTGCTTTGTAGGTTAAATAGCTAAAATCTAGTTTATTTGATTCAAGCCATGAACAAACCTAACAACCTAGCTGGATAAGGAATTCGTAGTTAATAAATTTGTATCACCAGAACCTTCTCAAAAATCAAGAATAAATCTAATTAGCTAGCTACCAGTTATAAATTATTTAAAACCTTTTCTATGCAAATCACTTAGGGTTAAGTGTTTAGCGTAACCCTTAATTAGTGTCTAATTCTTTTAATTCAAATAATTTTAGCATCTATAATTCGAAGTCATAAATACTAGAATTCACAATTTTAGCCTCTTGAATTCGTAAATTCCAAGCTTTTAATCTGTAAAAGAAACCATGTTGATCATTTCACAAAAGTATTAGCATTCCAGATGTAAAATTATTTACTTCGCGGAATCTTAAAAATCATATTCTTAATCCTCAAAAGGACAACCCTGTTTTCTGCAGTTTTTCTTTATTTGACTTACTGTCTGTCTTCTTTTCGCCCTTTTCCGAATTTGGATATTTTACTATTTTTCCCGCTTGATCGTTGTGTAGAGACCGACGTCATCGAAGAGGAAGACGACGCCATCGCCGATCCAGATCCTGAGTTAGACAGTGAGCTGCAAGGCAAGCACCTCCTTGAACATGTTGAACCCAATAATTTACCTACTCTATGTTGTTTTTGCTTATGTACAGTGCATCCGGATAGATCTCCCTAAAAACTGCTAATTTGGGTTAAAACTGTAGTTAATCCTGTAAATTTTGGTTTGCCTCAATCTGTATGAACATGTGAACCTTGTAAGCCTTAGTCGGATAGCTAGACAATGTTTAATGTCATTTTGGGTATAATCGCTAGCATAAAATATCCGCTAAGTCGTTGATCGTGTGTCATTCTTTTCAACGTATGTATGATCCTCAATTGGGAAAATGTTGCTAGTACTTTGATTAAAAACCCAAAAATAAAACTATAGTTTTGATGCGGGCGATTATTGGCAATAGCCGGAGGTGCAGAGGGATTTGCACGTAGTGTAGGGTGGAGTATCGCCCGTGTCGAATTAAGGACCGAGCAATGGGACGCTATCGATCCAAGAATTTCGTACAACCACGAGGGCTTGTATGGGCGGGTCTTAGCCTATTAAGTTATTTAGGTATGGCTTTGCATCTAAGGAAGGCGGGAGTACTGCACAGGCATTCCGTTTCGGTTTGTCTGTAGGGGTTTCTACATACCAATGCAACGGTGTACGCCTTGCCGTGAACGGAAACGTGGTGTTGGGTGGAAAGTGAAAGGATCCACGTCTTGGGTGAGTGTTTCGCTTTCATGGCGAGGGTCAAACGTCCCGGCTGGTTCAAAGCCACATCTAAATAATGTAACGACTCAGATGATCTCCTTGCCGACACACCAAAGGAAGTGTGTAAACCGCCCGCAAAAGAGGTTGATCATTCCTTGTGGGTAAAGTCGTACACCTCTGCAGTAAAAATCTAATTGATTAGCCGTGTCCACGGTTATGGACGCTGGTGAAGTCATTCCAATGTTAGAATGTTTTGGTACTTTTCTCGAAAAACTGGGTTTGAAAAGGAAACCATTTTGCACATAGCTTTTGGGTCAAAGGACGGACTCAGGGATCCTTGCGGTCGGGTAGATCAAGTTGAAGGACTTGGTTATTTGGTTATCACTTTATATTCCAATTGCTCATTTGAAAATGCGATGTTTCAATCTATTATGTCATACTTTTTAAATGTTTATGCAATCGCAAAATAACCTTAAACCTGCCTTGTTTAGCTTTGCATAATTACTTAAATGCATCGCCAAACACTATAAGTCTTCTTTGAGTACCAAAGTACTCAATCTTGCATCTCATTGTCTCGGAGGACGAAGCTCAAGCGCGTCCGACGACTTTTACTTTCACGCAGGTGCGGAACTTTTGACGACGAGTTTCCTAGGTTTGCCAAGTCGGTTGCACGAGGGTTAGCGGGCAAACCACGTGGCTTTTGGAGTTTTAATTTCCTCTATTTTTCCGCTGTTGTAAGAATTTAACTCTGTATAATTATTACTGCTTGTAATATATGCCTGTCAAACATTTATCTTGTGGTTGTGATATGAATGTTGTAAACATGTGAGTGCTAGCCACTGATCATGGGACTAGTACGGTAATCACATGGAGGTTCCTGTTTGCGAAAACGGGGTCTCACAAGGGCCCAACTCCCTCCGGCACTTGTCCTTCGTCGGAGGCCATTCCTAGCAAGTTTGTTGAAAATTTCCAATTAACAAGGTCATTTTTGAAATACACACATATTTTTTTATCTGTATACACAAACATCCTTGAAGGACACATACACATACACATATACATCTTTTTTTGAATCTGCATTCACACGTAGAAAAAAATGTTTCACGTGTAGGAAAAAAATGTTACAGCGTTTGAAAAAAATCAGATATCCGGTTCCTAACAATTCCAAAAAAAATGTCTCAACCATTGGATTCAAAGGAATGGACGGCTTATATTGATTTTAATCCATTGTAAAAGAGCTCTTAAATTCTTTCTTCTAGACAATTACGGAATTGTATAAAAAAAATTCAGTCAATCTAAAAAAAATTAAATCTATGTTTTTATCCACCTTAACAAAAATAATGCAGCAAAGATATAGCAACTATTTTCCTAGTCCTGTAAGTGCAAATCATCAACTAGTGTACTAGGCTTTCTCTAGCAAGCTATTCCTTAAACAAATCGGAAACCTAGTGAAATCATATGGCAGAAAATTAAGACCCATTGGACCTACTACATGAGACTAAATAGATGGATAATCGTTCTAACCAAAGAATGTTTTGGCTTCACAATTTTTGCTAGCTAATAAGGCAAATCCAACATAAATTTAATTTAGACCATCCGATATGGTTTTTCCGACAATCAGAACAAACTCGATTTTTTCTCACAAAAAGGAACAAATCTAGTTCAAGTAGTTAAGTACTCCAATAAGGTCTTGTAGTTTTCACCATGCGCCACAACCCATAATTAGCTTATTCATTTTCATAATCAAGATATTTTTCGCTGCTATGATCAACGAAGCATAAGAAGACTAGAATAACAAAAAATGCAGTCATTACATCATACACACATGAATCATAGCCTATTTGGGCACCAAGAAAATCAAATTTCAGTGCTAATTATCCTCCTGTCCATGGACAATTCAACTAATTACTACTTGATAGAACTTGTTGATGTCAACATATTAATACTTGATACAACTTCTGAGCTCAAAGAAGGTCATTACCGAAGCAAAGAAGGTCGCGGCGACGGCGGGGCGGTGAGGTCTGGGCGACGGCGGGGCGGTGAGGTTGAGGCGACGGCGGGGCGATGCGAGGAGACGAAGTGGCGGCGTCAGGTTGAAGTGGAAATGAGGGGCTGAGTGGCGCGGCGTTCGAATTTATAGGGTTAGAGTATCACTGCCGGGTCACCACAAAAACGGGCAGTGATACACTATCACTGCCGGATAATAAAGAGAACCGGCAGTGATAGTTGAATTGTCACTGCCGGTTCAAGCTCAACCCGGCAGTGAAAGTATTTATCACCGCCGGTTCAATCTCAACCCGACAAGTAATAATACATTATCACTGCCGGTTGTATCTACACCCGGCGGTGAAAGTATTTATCACGGCGGTTCAAAACAAAAACCGGCAAGAATACTTGATTATCACCGCCGGGTTAATACTACAAACCGGCAAAGTGATAAAGCACTTCACCGCCGCTTAATGAGACAACCGCGGTGATAAGCTCCAGTCAATTATGTCAAAGTTTTCAAAGGATGATTGCTTTGGGAGTTTTTAAATCCTATCAATTTTTATCCAAATTTTCTGTAAATTTTTGGAGGAATACTTCAGGACATGTAATATTTGATTTAAATATTTCCCCTAAGTTTTAACAAAGTTGTAAAATTATAAAAATCCAGATTGCTCACTGTTTTCATAGTTTTAATATTTCAAAATAAAAAAATTCAAATTGCTCACTGTTTTGAAATCCTATCAATTTTTATCCAAATTTTCTGGAAATTTTTGGAAGAATACTTCAGGACATGTAATATTTGATTTAAATTCAAACAAATGCAGTAGACCAACCATCGCTTCAAAAATTCACACAAATACAAAAAAAACACACAGATGAAGTTGAATTCACACAAATTGATACATATGACAAAAGAATACATTAATTGTTACATATGAGAAAATAAAATGTATTTAATTAGGACAACTAAGCTACGATTCGACCTTCGTCATGATCGCGGCGTATGTATGTAACTTCGTCCTCACTCTCTTCCATGAGACCGAGGTCAACGTCCTCTCCGAAAGGAGGAAGCTCATCGAATTGGTTGTACTCTTCCTCGTCGACAACATTCTCAACCCCGACAATCCTTCTTTTTCCTTGAATAACCACGTGGCGCTCCTTGTTAGCTGGATCGGTTACAAAAAAGATTTGTGTAACACAATTAGCAAGTACGAATGGTTCTTCTCTGTATCCGACCAGTTTTAGGTCCACGGTAGTGATACCGTACTTGTCGATGTTCATGCCCTTGGAAGTCTTACCCATTGGCACGAAAGAGAGGGACCTTCAAAGGTCCGTAATCAAGCTCCCAAATCTCTTCTATGAATTCGTAGTAGGTTTTCCTATCTCCGTTGCTGTCGTAGGCATCTGTACGGATACCGCTGTTTTGGTTGGTGCTCTTTTTATCTTGTGCTCTTGTATAAAAAGTAAAACCATTTATATCGTATCCTTGGAATGTCCAAATTGTAGTGGACGGTCCTCGAGCCAACACTTTCAATCGAAGCGCACTCTGTCTCCGTATGCATCATGTGCCTACGCAACCAATCGCCGGTTATGTCTATGCTCTCTCGCGATCCAACCCTCGACTTCGTTGGGTTTGTTCTAGATAGCATGCTCTTGTGCATGTTGACATACGGGCCACCACAACCGATTGTCCCAGAATCGCGAAATGTGCTTGTGTGAATGAAGCTAGATTGTTTGTACGGAGTGATTTCTGCCAGATGTCCCTTTTCCTTGTAGCCTACCCTCATGTCGTGATGTAGGCACACCAATCGGTTTGAGATCCATGTAATCAACGCAGAACTCAATGACCTCCTCGGTTCCCCAACCATCTGCAATGCAACCTTCCTACCGATGTCGATTACTTAACATATTTCTTTATGACCCCATGAACCTCTCAAAAGGATACATCGATGTAGAAACACGGACCGAGAATCAGATCTCTTTCACGATGTGAACAATGAGATGGACCATAATATCAAAAAGATGGAGGGAAACACATCTCGAGCCCGCAGAGTGTGGACCACGTCTTCCTAGCTTATCTAGTTTCAATGGATCGATGGCCTTCGTGAAATCACGTTGAAGAATGAACACAACTTCACAATTGGGTCTCGGACTTTCTCCGCGAACACCCCTAATCGCAATTGGAAGCATCTGCGTCATCATCACGTGGCAATCGTGAGACTTCATACCAATTAATTTTAAGTCTTTCATTGAGACTAGTCTCTTTATGTTGGCGAGTATCCGGACGGAACTTTCACTGCAAGCATTCGCACAAGCTAATTTTTCTTTCTTGCTCGAGTGTAGCAGTGCGGAAGGTACTTTTTCCCTGTATCCATGTCTCTGTGATGCAGCTCCTTCCTGAGTTTCATATCTTCAAGGTCCATCCTTGCTTGGAGAGTATCTTTTGTTTCGCCAGGTATATCCAGTAAGATACCAAGCAAGCTGTCACACACGTTCTTCTCTATGTGCATGACGTCGATTGCGTGTCGCACTTCTAAGTGCTGGCAGTAAGGTAGGACCCAAAATACTGATCTCTTTTTCCACAAAGGAGCCTTATCACTAGAACTCGGGATAGATGTACTGCCTGCTCCCTTTCCGTGGATAATTTTAAGATCCCTTACAGCTGCAAATATCTCTCTCCCAGTGTGATTCTTCGGAGCTAAAGCGGTCTCCTTTGTCCCATCAAAAGCTTTCTTATTATTGCGGTATGGGTGATCCTTGCGGAGGAACCTACGATGCCGCATGTAAGACATTTTTCGACAGTTCTTCAGCCACCGACTAGCTGTACCATCTAAGCATTGGACACATCCATTGAAGCCTTTTGTCATCTGGCCCGACAGGTTACCAAGGGCAGGGTAATCATTGATGGTTACGAACAACAATGCGCGTAGGATAAAGTTCTCTCTTTTATACTCATCCCATACCCGTACTCCATCGTTCCACAAGATTAGAAGATCTTCAACCAATGGTTTGAGGTACACATCGATATCGTTGCCAGGTTGCCTGGGCCCTTGGATCGATAGTGGCATCATAATGTACTTCCGCTTCATACAAAGCCAAGGAGGAAGGTTGTAGATACATAGAGTTACCGCCAAGTGCTATGACGATCGCTCATGTTACCGAAAGGATTCATCCCATCCGTACTCAACCCGAACCTTATATTCCTTACATCATATGCAAAGTGCTTCTTATATTTTCGTCGATGTTCCTCCATTGCACGTAGTCGTGAGGTGTCCGAGCATTCCATCGTTCTTACGCTCTTGGCGTGCATCGTAGCAATTGGGCATGCCTTTTGTTCGCAAACAATCGATTCAGACGGGAATTATAGGAAAATACCACACCACCTTACGGGAGATCTCATCTTCTTACGCTTCACCCGACATCTTCATTATCGATGTCATCATCGTTGCCCTTATACCGCTTTGCTTTGCAAACAAGACGACCATCCAAGTCCGCAAACTCATTGCGATACAACATGCAATCGTTTGGACATGCGTGTATCCTTTGTACTTCCAATCCCAACAGGCGGACAACCCGCTTGGCCCGTATGTACTTGTAGGCAACACGTTACCCTCACGAAGCAAATCCCCAAGAGACATAAGAGCTCGGTGAAGCTCTTATCGGACCAACCATTGCTTGCCTTCAAGCTGCATGAGTGTAAGCACGGTCGCAATTTTTGTACTCCTCCTTGCACTGGGTACAATGGTGTCGTGAGTCTGTACCATATGTTGGAACTTTTGAAACTCTCTTTCACTCGTGAAGTCTCCTCCCATCACGCAACATTTGATCCGGATCGTCGTCGTGGCTATCGACAAACGTATCTTCAATCGCCGTCATACCGTTGTCTCCGTCATCTTCAATAATGTGTTGCCCTTCATGTACAATCTCATCTTCGCCGTGCTTGGTCCAATGGTATAGCCACCTTGAAACCTCTTGAAGCAAGTGTGTGCGTGTCGACTCTATGGTAGAAAACGACCGATTTTTGCAATCACGCATGGACAGCACATGTAGTCCGCCAGATTCTTCGACTTGTGCGCCGCATACGTTTAGAAAATAACTCACACCATTAAAAACTCGCCCCACAACGTTCCGTGTCATACATCCACCTTCGGTCCATCTACAATTAATTAAATCAAACATTACATACGCATATAATTGCAAATAACAAATAATTGTAAACGATTAGATTTAAAAACATATGTAGCAATTTTGACTATATTAAAATACATCAACCTTTTTCCGTTATGTAAATATCCATATAGCAATTTTTAGTATTGTAAAAATGAAAATAATTGTAAATAGTTAGGATATATTTAGACTATATCAAAATATATCAATCTTTTTTCATTGCGTCAATATCCATCTTGCAATTCCTTATTTTTACAAATTTGGAAAAAATTGTAAGTACTTAGGATATACTTTGAGTACATTAAAATATATCAACATTTTTTATTAGGTAAATATCCATCTAACAAGTCTTTCTTATTTCAACATTTGAAAATACACCTTTTTCATTATGTAAAAATCCACGTGGCAATTTTTATTATTTACAAAAATAGAGATCAAATTACTAACCTCGAAAAGAAGTACAATACAAATTTTAACAAATTTTTCTACAGCAGATCGTTGCAATCTACAAATCGAGCAAAAGACAGAGCGCCTCTCTGTCTTTGCTCGATCGGCGGAGGCGGGGTCTCGATTATATAAAGACTTATCACTGCCGGTTCTCGCGAGAACCGCAGTGATAAGCTTTGAATGCGCACGAAAAACATATTGCGCGGGAAGATAATATCACTGCCGGTTCGCTTTAACCCGGCGGTGAAAATGCAAGTATCACCGCCGGTTTAAGAACGACCGGCAGAGAGATATATCTCGCCGTTGTTGTCTCAAACCGCAGTGATATCTTGCTTTTTACCGCCGTTGGTTGCATGAACCGGCAGTGATAAGTTCTCCCCCCCAACTTAACTTTCGAACCGGCAGAGATACGTTATCACTGCCGGCTCGGTCCTAACCGGCAGTGATATGCCGGCAAGGATTGGTTGTTCTGTAGTAGTGCCACCTAAAATGCTTGGCATATTCAATTCACTGCCAGCTCCGTGCATGTGTGTGCGCGTGCGCACCATCCAATGGTGGATATAGGATCATTACTACAGAAAGATCTATATTAGACATCTCATCACAGACGGTTTTGAAAAATCGTCTGTGTTAAAGATAATCACAAATAGTTTTACT
Source organism: Otatea glauca (assembly GCA_036346275.1). Lineage (NCBI taxonomy): Eukaryota > Viridiplantae > Streptophyta > Magnoliopsida > Poales > Poaceae > Otatea > Otatea glauca. Next base: position 39,462,509 of record CM070725.1, read on the forward strand.
AGCGTGACCGTCTAAATTACTGGATATGCTATGAACCGCCCCACGAACCGTCTGTGATATCAGATTATCACAGACGTTTTTTCAGTAAACCGTCTGTGATATGTATATGATATATGTCGTTCTAGGGTTTTTGCCCACCGCACTCCTCATTCAAACAAAATCTGTGAGAGCCCTCTGCCTCCTTCCTAACCCGTCGCCGCCGCCTCCTCCCCAAGCCCTAAGGTCTCCTTGTCTTGATTTGTCAAATAATGTTATTTATCAATGTATGCTTGATCATTGTGCTATCATATCTTCTCAATGTAACTAGCAAATATACAGATTTGGGTAGATTGTTCCTTCTAAAAAAATTATGGGTATAATCACTAGTTTATTTTTTATTTGCAAGAGATATTAATACAATCTTAACAAAACAACATGAATAGTCAAGAAGGTAAGTTGTGGTTCTGGTGCTGGGATAGTATAGGCAAATGAGGGTTTCAGGTGTAATCAAGGTCAGGAGGAAGCGAGCAAGCTGTGTTGGAGGAAAGGCAATGGGCAGAGAATTAAGAAAAATAAAGAGAGGGTGAAACTTATCAAGTCGATTTATTTTATAATTATTATGTACGAGAAAGAGTTACAAAGGATCCTACTGTGAATATATCATATAATTACAAAAGGTATAACTTATGTACACAGAACACAGCAAAACACCACGTAGTTTAACCAAAACCGTCCAACTAGGAACTAATAAAAGGAATATACTTCTTTTTTGCCCTATGGAACAAAGTCTCCTCATGTTGTTGACAGAGCACACAACTATAATCATTGCCTCCAATGTGAAAGTTTTTCCTTTGAGAAGATCCATTGTATTTAGTCCATCTCTAAGCAGCTGCCAAAAGAAAACTTTATGTATTGAGCCACGGGGCATATATCTGTAAATAACTTTCTGGGCCATTAACCTCATTAGATTTGTTGATATATATAAGGTACTTATTTTTCACATTTTCTTTTGTTTGCTTAGTGAAAAGCTTTGTCACAGTGACTGCAAATTGCACAGATAAAATGGAGCCTACAAACAAGATATACGACATGAAAAGCTGTTGGATGCTAAACAAAAACTTGAGGTGGAGATAACACAATTGAAGGAAAAGTCTGATGTAAAGTAGTAGAACAGAAGTGAAGAAGATTCTGAGTTAATAAAAAAAAATTGATGATATGAAACAAAAACTGAAAGACATAGATGACAAATCGCAAAATATTGAATCTCTTAACAGGGTACTCATCATTAAGGGGCGCATGGTGAATGCAGAGCTGGAAGAAGCCAAAGCTAAGCTTATAGAGGTAATATAAAGGTTTCTAGCATTTAATTCGACGTGGTTACTAATAATATACCAAGACACCCTTTTCACAACAATATGATCGCTTTTGTATTGATTAAGAGAAATGATTGGAAGTCAATCAATTATCAGTGTCAAACAAATGGGCCAACTTGATCAAGAGGTATTCATCAAGGCTTACGAACTGAAAGGTACAAGAGATGACTTGGAAAAAGAAGCAGCACTTATGTGCATGAAATGGTAAAATGAGATCAGGAAATCAGAATAGCATCCTTTCAAACTTACCACTATTGATAGAATGGCATCCTTTCAAACTTACCACTATTGATGGAAAGGAAAAGGTAACTATTTTAATCATGTTGACTGATATTGTTTTTGGATACTTTTCCTTCATAGTTGTTAGCATCCTTTCTATCCATTAAATCTTTGTTAGTGGTGTGTGTAGTCTAAAGCCTTCAATTATTTTAATTTTCACTTGTCATTGTTACTTCGCGAACTTATATTCTTGTACTAATGAATAGTTGTTTGAACTAGTATCTCAGAAATATTGCTGAGTCCATCGGTAATACATGCAACCTTTTTTCACAGAAAATGTTTACAACCTACAGTGTACCTATACACACACACACATGATGATGTAGGAAAATTTAATGAAGGATGATGAGAAACTCCAAACTTTGAAGGAAGAATGGGAAAATGTGGCATACAATGTCATCACAGAGGCCCTCCTTGAGTGCGAGGAGTACAATCTTTGTGGGAAGTACTTTGTGCCGGAGCTGTGGAACTTTAGGGAGAACCGAAAAGCCTCTCTTACGAAAGCTATTGCACATATAATGGTAGACATGGAAAATGATATGAGCACTTGTACATAATTTCCTGCAGTTCTGTTATCCTTATGGGTACACTGTACAACCAAGTTTTTTAAACTTACCCTTTATTACACAGTTTATGTGATTTGATGAGAGTTATGCAACTTTGTTTCGGGCCTACTCTATAGTATATTTTTCAAGTTTGATGTGAATGAACCGATGCTTTAGATATCCTGAACCATGTAGGATATATTTTTGAAGGTTGACTTCTATATATGCTATCGGCGAATACGTGCATAAAAGTGTCTACTACTTGTTTCTTCTCTTTTTTTTACTTGTCATGTCATTAATTCCTTACTAGTTTATTTCTTACTATGTTGGGGCTCTAATGCTCCTATTGATTGCTTATTGTTAGTATTGTATATGTTATGAATTTGTGAATTAGCATTTGGGTTAATTTGTGAAACTTGTGCTGTGAATTTGTGAATTGTAGTGGTATATGTGTACTTGTTCATTAAATTGGTTAATATATCTGAGTTGAGTATATTGCAGTTCTTGGTTGGTAGGCATAGGGAACTGTCACAGGACACTATTCAAGCTATGGACATTCCCCCCACAGCAAAGTAATCATTGATGATCAAGTTGATTTTAATAGTATTGTCCTCCTCCTCGAGCCCTTCGTCGTCTCCTCCCCGAGAACTAAGGTCTCCTTGTCTTGATCTATCGAATAATGTTGTCTCTCAATGTATTCTTGTTGATCTTTGTGCTATCATGATATCTTCTCAATGTATTGTCACCTAAAAATATCATTTGTTTATGGATATGCATATGCTTGAGGTAAACTTCATAAGTCATAAACATTTCATTTGTGTGTTGAATTATCCTTAATATTTGCTTATCTTGAATCCAATTACTGAATTGTGCCTTACTTGTTTGAACCAAAATATTGTCATAGAAATATTCTATTGCACAAGTGATAGACTACTCTACTTTATGAAAGATTTATCATAAGAAAGACATGCATCAAGTTCAACTTGTTTTGACAACCTACTACAATGTTCTAAAGAAACACTACTATAGAGAAAGCTATTACAGACAGTTCAAAAACGTCATCACAGACGGTTTTCTAAACCATCTGTAAGCATGTATGAGATGACCCCCATTTTCGCATAAATGCAAAAATGGAAATCTAATGTGCATTCCGTACTAGTCCCATGATCAGTAGCTAGTACGCACATACACGACAATTGGAATCACAACCATACAACAAAATTAATAAGCGGAAGCTATTATACAAAGAAAACTTACAACTCAGAGATTACAGCAGCAAAAGAAGCAAAATCCTGCAATGTGCCCATCCAACCCGCAGGCAACTGACCAGGCACAAACTCTAGAAAGAACACGACGAAGATAAACCCGCAACCTGCGACGAAAGAGGAAACTTCGAAGCTTCGCTAACTTACCACCTAAAAACAACATATAAGCAAGGGTGAGTACTTTCGTACTCCGCAAGACTTGAGCAAAACCTATAATATATGCAGGCAATTTCAAAGGAGGCTACTACAGTTAATTTGCATAAAGCAGAATTGATAGTATAAAATCAAGTTATTTGCAAACGGAATTTAAAAGAGCAAGTTGACTGATATGAAATAAGTAAAGCATAAGTAATACTTACAACCCTTCGTGAGCATCGAATAATCCAGAAATGGAATCCAACAATGTCGGTCCTTTGACATAAAGCAAAAACTGCTAAACAGGTTCCAAACCAAAACCCAATTTTAGAAAATACAAAACATTTAACTAGTGCAAGTTCACCAAGTTTCCCATGACCGAGGGGACGGCTAATCGATTAGATTTACACTCTGCAGAGGTGTACAACTTTACCCACAAGTCATGACCTTTTCTTTTTGCCGCATATTTCACGCACCTTTGGCGTGTGGCCAGAATGTTCATGACGAAAACCTTTACATTATCTAAGTTAACTTTGCACCAGCACCGGGACGATAAAACCCATGCTATGATGGAAGAACGCAGAGCATAAAAATGTTGGAACTTCCCATAGACATGACGTACACCGTTATATTGGTAAGTGTTGTTCCCAACACCTCGGTGTGGGCACCCCGTAGAGCAAACCTCGAAAGGAGAGCCCGTACTACTTCAGCCTACCAATGTGCAAAGTTAAACTAGATAACTTAATTGGTTTAAGGATGTCCCATACCAACACTTGTGGTTGTACGGATTATCTTGGATCATACAACACTATGTTCGGTCCTTAATCCGACACGGGCGATGCTCCACCCTACACTACGTGCAAATCCCTCTGCACATCTGGCTATTGCCAATAATCGCCTGCATCAAAACCATAGTTTTATTTTGGGTTTTTAATGAAAATACCCATAACCAACAGCTTCTTTTGCAACATTTTCCATTTCTCAAGAAACAAATTTTGATCTGATCATCAAACTTAGTGATTCTAAAGCATGGCTAAGCATGGATAAAAGTAATCGCATATACCCATGACAACATTAAATAATGTCTAAACTTAATCTATGGTTATCAAGGTTCACATGTCCATACTTATCAAGGAGGTTTCATGAGACAACAGGTATAACTACCAGTACCACAAAATAGCGAATTTACAGAAAGTAAACGCATGCATGAAACATTTTAATAAACACAATGCAAATTAAATACTGGGATCAAGATGGTCAAAGGGGGTGCTTGCCTTGCTTATTTATTGTTTACGACGAAGACGAGGCCACGTCAGGCAACGAGGGGGAAAGGGACGTCGAATTCTACACGTCGATCAATCGAAAAACATAGCAAATAACAAACTTCAATAAGGGCAAAAAGAAAACAGACAGTAAACCAAATAAAGATTCGCAGAAGAAAACAGGAAATGCTTTAGGGTTTGAATTATAAGATTCCAAGATCTCATGATTTAGGTAAATACACATTCATATACTTAATGGCTTTTATGATGAGCAAAACATGGTTCCTTCTATAGGTTATCAAATCTTGACTTACGAATTCAAGAGGCTAAATTATGAATTCTTGCTTTTATAACTTCGAATTATAGATGCTAAAATTATTTAGATTAATAGAATTAAAACTCTAGAAAAAGGGTTATGTGAATAGTACTTAATCTAAAGTGATATTACACAAGGAATGATTTTGAATAAGGTATATCTGTTAAGTTAGGTTACTGGACTTATTTATGGATTTTAAGAAGGTTCTGGTGATACAAATATATTAACTATGGTTTTCTTCATTACTTCCCAAGTTGCTTATGCATATTATGAAGTTCATGAACCATAAAACTTAGGGTTATTTGGATACTAGGATTTATATGCAAAACATAGTGAAGTAAGATTATTTCTTCATAACAAGGTAATCTATACTTTGGATAGCAATCCTAAGCTGATTTCATACATCTTAGTGTTTAGACGCGACATTATATTCATTGTTGAAAAAGCCTATATGATAATAAGGTTTATGTTATAAGGAATTGGATTAGAAGTGTAGCAAACAATTATCACTTAGGGTTATAGCACTAGCTGGATTCAGATGAATATTAAGCTATAAACAAAATATTTTTCCAGAATATGATAGTCCATATCCTAAATATCATTTCTGAACTGATCTTCATTATATTAGCATTTAAAAGAGATATTCTATAGGTTGCTAAAAATGCTTAAGTGTTTCTATTATTTAGAAAACATAACACTTTAGGGCTATGTGGCTAGTTCATTTTATATGCAAACCATAGCAAAATGAAACACTTTCTTTAGGATATTGTAGTATGCACTTTGTAGAGTATTTCTATGCTATTTTCATAAATCTTTTCATTTAGAGGAGTTATTTTATATGCTGTTGAAAAGGTATAAACAACCACAAAGGTAACATCGAAACAACTTGGTTTTCATTTTAAGTTTGCGACTACACCTTATAAGATAATCTACTCATTTCTCAGGCACAAACAGGGGATGACCCTATAATCGTTTTAAAACTAATTCCGCGATATTTGGCTTCTATTCGAGATGGTTTCCATATAAGTGATCATTAGGGCCTAACAAGGACTTAATTCAGATTAGCACAATCATAAGATATTTTTGCATAATCAGCAAGGGCATTATTTTTCAAGGTTATACGATTTGGTTTTGTCAAATTTGAAGTTAGTTTGAGGAAGTTATGACTATTTGGATTATACAAGCATTGAAATTTCGACTACTAAACATTTATTGTTTTCTATGGTAAACCTTAAATATTTTTACACATCTGGGATCCTTGTGCTGTCAGGAGTACAACAAAACTGGTTTGGTGCTTATTTGAATTCATTTGATCCATATTTCAACTATTCAGTTTTCAATGCAAGAGAAGCTTCTTATGCTTACTTTTTAACACAAACTGAGTTCAACCTTGAATATTTTTGCAGAAATGGAATATTTACAGTCTCGGGGACATGTGAGAACAATTTCATGATTTTAGGAGCTATAATTTTCATAGCTACTATAAGTTACATAAAAGGGACTTTAAACAAACTTGCTTGAAATAATTTGAATTGCAGCGATCATCTAAATTCTGTTACATATTCCAAATCCTTATGGCTTAATTCAAATTTATAAACTTATTTCATCTTATTTTGGATTTCTTTCATATAAGTTATGTATATTTGAGTTTTTAATGTATTGAATGTACCCTTGAATAGAAAGTAGCTCAAACATAAATGAAATTTAAATATTTTTACATATTTGAACTTCTGGAAGCATATGGATTTCACTAAAATTGTTTTCATTCAATTCTAAGTTCGTTTGCATAATTTTTATACAAAGCATATCTTTAGGCCTTTTATTCAAATTTGAATTTCGAATTCACCCAGTGAAGATTTTCAAAATATTATTGCACATTCTGATGGTGCCTGATTTTACATGAATATAGAAATTCATTTCACTAACTTTGGAGTTATAATGCAAAAGTTACAAGTGATTGAGTTATCTCGGTTATACTAAATCAGGGAAAAATTGAAAATACGCTTTCAAAGCCGAGAGGCGCATTCGTTGGTTTGGACTGGAGGCGCTTACTCTGGCTGACAGTAGGGACCCGAAGGCAGTGACTCAGAACAGGGGAGGACTAAGGCTCGCCGGCGTCGATCCTCCGGTGGGTCTCCGGCCGAAGCGACTACTCGGCGAGCACCAGGGCACCACCCTGCACCTGATAGAGGGGTCGATCACCTCCGGAGACGACCGGAGCGGGCTGCCACTGTTGCCAGGCGGTGCAGGCGGCAGGGGCTAGCCGGAGGCGGTGAAGAAGAGCTCGCCCTTAAGGAAGATCGGTTGGGAGAGCATCAGTGGCACGAATGGGTTCCATTTTTGCAGTCGGATGGATCGGGGACTTACCGAGGAGCTCCACCACCAAGTGCCGGCTTTGGGGAAGAAGGCGCTTGTAACATCCCGAAAAAATAAAATAATATAAAAATAAATATTTTAAATTTGAAAATATTTATTTATGAGCTTTATTGGATTTATTGGTTCTTATTTGAATTTTCTTGGATTTTTGTATTGTATGGAAATCCAACAATTAGAATTAGTAAATGGGAAATGGTAAAATGGTAAAAGTAAAAGTTAGAAAATTTTACCATGGTAACTCTAAGCATGCAGTGGATGAGTTTATCCAGCAAATAAATTTTAATACATAAGAAAGTATTAAATAGTTGAAAGGACATCCCTTTGACCTCCAAATAGTGCAAGGACAGATTTATTATAAAATTTTAGAACGATATCTGCACCTGGAAAATTTACCATAATGTCCTCAAGACATTAGTAACCTCTGGTAAAAATATTAGAAATTAATAATGTCATTTAGTGCCTTTTAAAATTCAAAAACTGAGGCATTGGAAATCTGTAAATCAGCATGTCAGACTTTATATAAAATAAATATATAATATTTTAACTTGAAATTTTTATGGGATAATAAATATGTTCATTAGAACTCTTATAAAAAGTTTTAAAAATAATTAATACAATTTGGACCTTTAATTAAATCGAAATCCGAAATCAAAATTCGAAAGCGAAGGTACGATGTCGAATTTTTATAATTTAACCATGCGGTATTTGGGTCTCAAATTTTTACTGAAGGTTAGAAGCTACCAGTAGAGATCGGTCAAAAAGTTTCACAAAATCACACACTGATTTGATAGCGTTTTGAATGCTCACATGGAGCTGTCTTGCCCAAGCTTATCCCTTGACCCGATTTCTCTCACCGACATGTGGGGCCAACTTTATCCCGTAACGGTTCGCTCAAAGCAACGGAGAAACCCTGCAGTCGCTGACCAGTGGTCCCGACCCCACTTGCTAGTTGCTCCTTCCTTTTCTTCGCTTTTCTCCCCAGCTGCTCGCCTCTGCTTTTCCCTCTCGCCCGAGACAGGCCGAGCGTCCCCGATTCTTCTCGGCTTCGCGCCTGGCTTCGCCGATTCAGTGCATCGCCGCACCTTCCCTGCTTGACCCCTGCCACGTCCATCCTCGAGACTTGTGCACCATGCCTTGACCAGCCGCGTCCATTCCTTGCCGGCAAAAGGGGCGTGCTCCACTTCATTGCGCAAGCGCCAAAAAAACAGCCGCAGCTTCAGCTCATCCGTTCAAACACTGGTGCCACCGACTCCCTTCGGCTATAAGTACCAGGAAAGCGTCAAAATGAACTCCCTCTTGTCTGACATCACTTGAATTGAGCACTCCAGTCGAAACTCCTTTTTCCCCTCGCCATTTCTGCCAAGAACCCGAAATTGGGAAGAATCGCGATTCGCCAAAATAGTGAGCCTCCTCCGAATTAATCATTTCAAGCTTACTAGAGCCGCATCGAACTCATCCCACTCGTCCCTTTTGCTCTTCTTGGCGCGGCACCACCGCACCGGTCACCCTTCTTCTCCAACTCCGGCCGCTCGGTGGCGAACTCCCTCGGCCAATATCCGGCCCAGCTGACCGCAAAAATGGAATGCCCTGACCCCGTGAATGCTTAAAACGCTACCGATTCGGCCGGATTTCACTTCCTCTTCTTCCCGGCGAACCGCTTCTCCCTCGCCACAGCCGCCGGTGGCGGCTCGCTCGGCCGTCCCACGGCGAGCCCCACCCACATGTGCGCTGGTGACCCCACAGAGCTCGCGTGCCACCCATCCGGCCGGACCTTCGCCGGAGCTCCGTCGCCGCCGCGCCCTAGATCTTCCCCTGCTCCGTGTCACTGAACCGCGGGCCCCGTCTGTCAGCTGGTCAAGCCCTCCTCAGTTCATTCGGTAAAAGACGTTTCCTCAGTTGTGAAAGCGTATTTTCAATATTTTCAGTTTATTTCAATACCCGAATTAATTCAAACATTTATAACTTTTGCATTATAACTCCGAATTGAGTGAAATAAAATTCTAAATTTATCTAAAATCTAGTTCTTTCAGAATATAAAATAATATTTTGGAAATGTTCACTGGGTAAATTTGAAATTCAAATTTAAAAGGGAAGGCTAAAGACATGCTTCTTATGAAATTTTTGTAAATAAACTTTGGAATGAATAAAACCAATTTTAGTGAAACACTCATGTTTCCAGGAGTTCAAATATATAAAAATATTTAAATTTCGTTATTGTTTGAAATACCTTTTATTAAAGATTGTATTCAATGCGCTAGAAATTCAAATGTACATAATTTGAATAAAAGAAATATGGAATAAGTAAAATTGATTTCTAAATAATATTATGGCAGTAGGATACCTGAGTTTGCCAAAATAATTAAGAAATGAATTGGATTTGAACTATCTTTAACAAATATCAAATAATCTGAGTATGAAATGTATATGCATATGCATATAGAATCAAATAGTCAATATAGAGATCAATTGAATTCAAATGATCACCAAACCAGTTTTATTATACCTCTGCAGTTGCAAGGTTTCCAGATATAAAATAATATTAAAGGTTACTATATAAAGCAGTAAATGATCAATAATTAAAGTGTTAATAATTGCATAATTGGAATAGTTGTAACCTTCGCGAATAAACTCAGAATTTGATGAAACCAAATCCTATAACCTTGAAAAATGGTACCCTTGATGTTTATTCAAAAATGCCTTATGTTTGTGCTAGGGTGAAATAAAATAATGTTAGACCCTAATGATCGTTCATAGGAAAATCATCGCGGATAAAAGCCAATTGCCGTGAAACCAACTTTAAATCACTTCTAATGTCATGACCTGTTAATATCTGAAAAATGAGTAGATTATCCTAGACGGTGTAGTCGCAGTCCTATATCAAAAACTGAACCCTTAACAAGTAGTAAATTGAACTATCAAGCTTTTTTCGTCAACCTGTAGAACCTCTCGTCTAAATGCAAATGTTATGGAAATCAGTTTAGAAATGATAATTAGGATATGGTCTACCATATTCTAGAAAAATATTTTTGTTACAACTTGCGTTTCAATTAAATCCTGCTAGTTGAATACCCCCTAAAAATTATAGTTTTCGTAACCTTTAATGTCACATAAACATTTTCAACTATGAAAATAATGTCTCACCTAAAGGCTAAAATGTATGAGATCAGCCTAGATACTTTATTTTAAGTAATTGTTATCCAATTCCAAAGAAATAATCTGTTTTCGTCATGTTTTGCATATAAACTCTAATAGTCAAATAACCCTTAGTTGTATGTTTAATAAACCTTGTCATAATGAGATTAAGTGAACCCTGTAATAAGGAATTTGTAGTTAATAAATTTGTATCACCAGAACCTTCTTAAAAACCATAAATAAATCTAATTAGCTAGCTTATCAATCATAGTTTATTTAAAATCTTTCATATGCAATCTTAAGGCTAAGTACTATTTGCATAACCCTATAACTAGTGTTTTAATTCTATTAATCCAAATAATTTTAGCATCTATAATTCAAATCGTAAATACTAAAATTCATAATTTCTTTTAGCCTCTTGGATTAAGTAAAGCAAGAATAGATAATCTATAAAAGAAGCCGTGTTTGTTCATCATAAAAGCCATTAAGTATATGAATATGTAATTAACTAAATCATGAGGTCTTGAAATCATCTAATTCAAACCCTAAAGCGTTCTGTTTTTCGCAATGTATCTTTACTTGATTTTCATCATCTTCTTTTTGCCCTTATTAAAGTTGGATATTTGCTATATTTCGGTTGAGCGACGTGTAGAACCCGATGTCGCTGCTTTAAATCGTCGACTTCATCTTTTGCGACCTCGTCTTCACCGTAAGCAATGATTAAGCAAGGCAAGCTCCCCTTGACCATCTTGATCCCAGTATTTGATTTGCACTGTATTTACTAAACTGTTTCATGCATGCGTTTACTTTCAGTAAATTCGCTATTTTGTGGTACTGGGAGATATACCTGTTGTCTCATGAAACTCCTTGATAATTATGCACATGTGAACCTTGATAACCATAGAATAAGGCTTGACAATACTTAATGTCATCTTGGGTATATGCGATCATATTAATCCTGCTTAGCCATGCTTTAGCTTTTTGTGGGGCAGATGATCATGATTAAAATTGTTTCCTGAAATGTTTTGTATGAAACCTAAATGGTCCTTTGTGGGAAAATAGTTGCTGGTAGTTTGATTAAAAACCCAAAATAAAACTATGGTTTGATGCGGGCGATTATTGGCAATAGCCGGATGTGCAGACGGGTTTGCACGTAGTGTAGGGTGGAGTATCGCCCGTGTCGGATTAAGGACCGAGCAAATGGGATGTTGTAGATCCATGTTTTCATGCAACCACAAGGGCTTGTATGGGCGGGTCTTAGCCTAATAAGTTGTTTAGATGTGGCTTTGCATCTATGGAAGGCGGGAGATTGCACAGGCATTCCGGTCAGGTCTGTCTGTAGGGGTTTCTACATACCAATGCAACGGTGTACGCCTTGCCCTGGACAGAGACGTGATGTTGTGTGTGATAAATGTGGATCCACGGCTTGGGTGAGTGTCTCTGTTTTCAGGGCGAGGGTTAACGTCTCGGGCCGGTGTAAAGCCACGTCTAGATAATGTAACGGCTCTGTATGATCTCCTTGCCGACACACCAAAGGAAGTGTGTTAATTGTTCTGGCGAAAAGGTTGATCATTCCTTGTGGGTAAAGTGTACACCTCTGCAGAGTGTAAATCTAATCGATTAGCCGCGCCCGCGGTTATGGGCACTTGGGGAAAATCCTCCCAATGTTAAAGTCTTTGGTATTTTCTAAAATTTGGGTTTGGTCTAAACTTGTTTTAGCAACTGTTGCTTTATGTCGAAGGGTTGACATTGATGGACCTTATGGTTTGGTTTATTTCGAACTCACGTCATGGAGGACTGTGAGTATTACTTACTGTTGTATATATTTCTTATCAATCAACTTGCTTTTATAAATTCCGTTTGCAAATGATAACTTGTTTTACAATTCAATTTTGCTTTATGCAAATTAACTGTATTAGCCTTTCCTTTGAAATGGCCTGCATATATTATAGGTTTTGCTCAAGTCTTGCTGAGTACGTAAAGTACTCACCCTTGCTTAATTATTATTTTAGGTGGAAGAGTTAGAGAGGCTTCGAGTCTCTTTCATCGCAGGTTGCGGGATCTTCTTCGTCGTGTTCTATCTGGAGTTTATGCCTTGTCAGTTGCCTGCGGGTCAGATGGGCAAACTACAAGATATCGCTTCTTTTGCTGCTTTATTCTCTGAGTTGTAGCTTTCCCTTTATGTATTAGTTTCCGCTGTAATTAATTGTGGTGTGGTTGTGATTCCAATTGTTGTAAACATGTGAGTGCTAGCTACTGATCCAGGAAATAGCACAGTAATCACATGGAGGTTCCTGTTCATCAGAACGGGGTCTCACAGCGCGCACGTGGCGGCGGCGTTCCGGTGGGGAAGAGCTGAAATCGATGGGTTGGATGAGTCGTAATGAAGCTCTAATCCGAAGGAATTGCAGAAATGTTTACCGAGTGCTCAACGATTGGTGTTCTTCCGTTTCTCGCTTTGCTGCAGTAATGGAGGAGGAACGGGAGTTCCTGGCTTGTGAGCTCAGTTCAGAGAATGGCCAAGTGAAGAGCGGCTCAACTGATAGCTTTGTGTGCTAGAGAATATAGATGTATATTGATCTTGGGAAACTTGGTCCTGATACTTGAGCTCAGCTCTGGTTGGCATTGAGCTTTGGTGAGGGGATGAAGAATGACTCAGTGGCTGGCCTTGGAGTGGAAGCTCTGGACTTGGCGCTGGCTTGGTGTGCTGGTTTTGGTGTGTGAAATGGCTGGCTTGAGCACTTGTGGCTGCTGCCTTACGAAGGAAACCTTTGGAATGGCGAGGTGTCTCCAAAGAACAGGAATAGCATGGCTTCAGTACCGGATGCGAAAATGGCTATCAACCAAGTTGAAAAATTACGAAACTTTTTTACCATGGTATAATGGGAGTGATTAACGTCCACTAAAATTATGGGATGAAAATACCACATGGTTAATTAATTAAAATTCTGACACTGTGCACTGCTCAGAATTTTGATTTCGGATTTTGATTTAATTAAAGGCGAAAATATTATTATTTATTTATAAAATTTTTTTTAGTCGTTTGGATTGGGTTAATTATGTCTCTATAAAAATTTCAAGTCAAAATACGGCTTAATTATTTTACAGAAGTTCTGACATGAAAATTCTCAGATTTTCAAAGCCTCTGTTTTTGAATTTTTAGAAGGTCTAAATGACATGATAAATTCCTGATATTTTTACCAGAAGTAGATTATGCTCTGTGGGTGTCATGGTAAGTTTTATGGCTCCATAAAAATTTTCAAAGATTTTCTAGTAACTTGACTTCTACTGTTTCTAGTCAAAAAGTATTGTCCTTCCTTTCATTTATTTATTTTTGTGTGCATAAAATTTTTACATGTTGACTTTTATGAATTACCAGCATGTATAGGGTTCCATGGTAAATTTTTCTAACTTTTTATGTTTACCATTTTACCATTCTACCATTTCCCTTTTCCTATACTCCTTTGTTTGATTTTCATTCGATACAAAAATCCAGGAAATTCCAATAAAAACAAATAATGCCAATAAAATTCAGAAATAAACATTTTCAAATTTAAAATATTCATTTTTATTTTATTATATTTTTCAGGATGTTACAATGTATCAGTGATAATACGACACATATAACATACGGTTTTCGAACCGACTGTGAAAACACATATCACAGACGGTTTTTATCTAGAATCGTCTGTTATATGTGTTGATCACAGATGGCTTTTATATAGAACCGTCTGTGATTTGTTTTTTTTGTAACTCTCTTGGTAGAACTTCCATGATTAGTATCTATTATTCAAATTTTTCTTCTCCTTAGATATTTCTATAATGACATTTACAAGATACGACCAGTTATAGATTTTGCAATTAAATACCAAAACATCCTAAATGAATCGAGGCAACAGCTTGTCTGATGAGGATGGTCTTAAAATATGAACATTTGTAGCACTTTCATCCCCTTTCTTATTCTAATGTTGATAGATTTCAAAACAAAATCCAATTCCATCCACAGTTCGTCATGAAAGTTGTCATACTCTGATTTATCTTTCACTTCATCATCATCCCTGAATGAGAATATCATAGGCAGCCTATTTTCACTCTGGTTTTGTGCAGGAACAAGACCAGAGTGATCATGTTCCTACACAAGACTGGAGTGAAAATAGGTTGCCTATGGTATTCTCATTCGGGGATGAGGATGAAGTGGAAGTGATAAATCTGAGTATGACAACTTTCAGGACGAACTGTGGATTAAATTAGATTTTGCCTTGGAATCCATCATCATTAGAAAATGAAAGGTGATGAAAGTGCTACAAATGTTCATATTTTTAGACCATCCTCATCAGACAAGCTGTTGCCTCAATGCATGTAGAATGTTTTGATATTCAATTACAAAATCTATAACTGGTTGTGTCTTGTAAATGTTGTTGCAGAAATATATAAAGAGAGGAAAATTTCGAATAACAGATACTAATCATGAAAGTTCTATCAAGATAGGTAGAAAAACTTTTGGTTTCAACAAGCAAGCTCGACACTATTCGGTAATTGGATTAATTCAAGATGAGCAAATAGTAAGCATAATTTCAGTAATCAATACATTGACAATATACTATACCACAAATATCAACAAGCATACATTGAGAAACAACATTAATTATTTGATAGATTAAGATAATGCCACTTTCTCCCTGAAGTTCCACGCTCCGGTACAATGCCTATTTGTTTGACACCAATAACTGGTTGACTTCTAGTTATATCTCTTAATATCTAAAAAAGCGATCATATTGTTATGAAAATGATGTCTATATTATCAGTAACCATGTCGAATTACATACTAGAAACATTTATATTACCTCTATAAGCTCAGCTTTGGCCTCTTTGAACTCTGCATTCGCCATGTGCTCCTTAATGATGAGTGCCTTATTAAAAGAATCACTATCTTGTGATTTCTCATCTATGTCTTTTAGTTTTTATTTAATCTCATAAATCTTTTCTGTTAACTCAGACTTTCCTTTCAGTTGCTCTATCTCCACCTCAAGTTTTTGTTTAGCATCCAATAGCTTTTCCATATTGGTTATCTTGTTTGTGGACTTCATTTTATATATGTGTGCAATGGATTTTTGGGAGAATTTTGGAATAAAAGATAAATAAAGAATTGAAACGGTCGAATATTCCCCTATTCCTTCTTATTTTAACTGATTGTATTCCTTATGGAATAAGAGGAGAAGAAAAGATGGAATAAGAGGAGAAGAAAAGCATTCCACGACCCCCCGAGGGGCCCCTTAAAAAAAGGAAAGCTCTTCCTTTAATTTACTTTATTTTTATTCCTTTTTCGAACCCCAAACCAAAGTTGATTCGAATCACTGGGACATATAATGTATATATGATGAATCATGACAGAAGTTAAACATTTAGATCTTTTTAGAATATAATGTGCACAATTCAAATCTTGCAAAAACAACATAATCGAAAGGATAAAGTAATTCATATTTATTATGTCGACTTGACATTGAATTATGTCTACTTAACAGATTAATCAATAATTGTATGATAGAGTGCTCTCAGGTGTTGGGCTGCTAAAGGTTAGACCTTTAGCCTTCTCGCCACAAGGTGTAGGGCTGTTAGAGACAATCTCTTACCTCCAATACATTAGGGTCATGTAATCAAAATTGAACTAGACAATTAACTAAGCAAATAAGGCCTTGAACTCTTACCTTCCTAAATTATGCACCATCAAAATTAGATTATAAATAGTACCTAAGTTTTCTTCTAGTGTATGGGTGTAGCAACAAATACAAAAAGGAAAACACTATGGGCAACTTCAATTACCCATATAGACCAAGGTAATGGTCAAATAAATCATATATAATAAAATATGACATGATCATATAGAAAGATTGGAAGTTCTAAGAACAGGGCATCTGCTTACTTTCTACCATTAATCGGAAACAATAAAAGCATCCATGTAGCACAAGGGCTCAAAGACAGTAAAATAAAAGCATCATTGATCAAGCTCAAAGACAGTAAAAGCATCATTGATCCATGTAGCAATAAAAACATCCATGATCAAGCTCAAAGACAGTAAAATAAAAGCAATACTTTTTATCATTAACTGAAAGAAATTATATAGTTCAAGGCCACATTCACTACTTTAATTGTTTTAGTTCATCAATAGACCCATAGCATCATTGAAGCAATATGTACATCTAGGGGAATATAATGTGCACAATTCAAATCTTGCAAAAACAACATAATCAAAAGGATAAAGCAATTCATACTTATTATGTCGACTTGACATTGAATTAATCGAAAGGATAAAGCAATTGCATGAATATGTTGTTATTTGTTAATGGCTTATTGGTTGAACAGGGGCTAACGTGTAGTGATTTAGGAATCATTCAACAAGTAAGACTAATGTGGTAACTCGATGCTATTTTTTCGGATTAAAAATGATGTTAAAAAGTTGATCAATTATAAGGTATGATGTGACTCTCTTTATGTTAAAGTAGATGATGACTAAAGCATGTTTCAGCCATAGCAACGGTTTGTGTGAGCAATTAGATTAGCTAGACCCCTCGCAGGAAGTTGCTACATTGCTACCTTACTCATACATTCTTGAGAATACATTTTTGAGATGAAACTGCACATCTACCATTCACAATTTCAAAACTATATTTCTGCCATAGCAACGGTTTTTGGAATATTGAGGATCTAAAGGCTCGATCATCACTAGTAAAACACTAGCTTTCATAATTTCTAAACTATTCTACATTGCTACCTTACTCATACATTCTTGAGATGAAAGTGACTATAATTTAACCTTACAAGTTGCCAAACTGCATATCTACCATTCACATGAAACTGCAAATCTACCATTCACATGAAAAGCAACATGCTCTATCATTCACATGACAATGCAGAGGAGGATACTGGGGCGGGGAGGGAGACTGGTGGCGCGGAGGAGGGGGACGACAGCGCGGGGAAGGAGGAGCTGGGGAGGAGGTCGGCGGCTCAGAGGAGGATACCAGCGCGGGGGAGGAGACCAGCATGGGGAGGGCGACGGGCGGTGCAGGGGAGGAGACCAGCGTGGGGAGGGCGACCGGCGGTGCAGGGGAGGAGGCTAGCGGCTGGGGAAGGAGATCGGTGCGGGGAAGGAGGAGCTAGGGTTTGGAGGAGGCAAAACGCGCTGGGTATCCTACGCGATGATCGGTATATTTACAGGGATGTTATCTCAAATGGTTCTACTATATAACCGTCTATGATATCAACTATCTTCACAGACGGTTTTAGTATAAAATTGTCAGTGATGGCTACATGTATCACTAACAGTTTATAAAGAGAACTGACTATGATGATGTCACTGATGATTTCACTCTAAAACCATCAGTGATGTCCCTCATCACTGCTGGGACCCGAATTCACCAATTCGGACCCATTGTGTTTACCGCACTAGTCACAGGATCAGCGCTAGTGCTCACAGCTTAACGTTGGTAAATATCACATCATACACAACGATAATAATAGTAATAATAAGACTCCATTTATTGATTTAACTAAGTGTATGATCTTATGACTAACTTACATTATTAAGCCACGCAGGATTAGACTTGAAGTAAAACTAAGACTTAAGCAGCGGAAAATAAAAGACATAGATGACTCATCAGTACACCACAGGCAACTGATAAGGCTCGGACCTTAATGACTCGTGTCCTCCTGGAACTCCTCCTCCAACAAAGGCGTAGACTCCTCAACTGTTGATTGTGGTTATTGATAAGGGTGAGTACTTGAAAGCACTCAACAAGTTGTGCATAGAATGCAATTCTATATAGCTATATGCAAGGCTTAATCCAAAGAAAAAAGCTATTATGGCTATTTTTACAACAAAGCAGCATTTATGAACAAATACAAATATTTAGATTATAAAGACAGTAAAATAAATAGTAGTAGATAAATAGATTCAGCTTTTCTCAAGTAAACCAAGTTTCCAATACTAAGTCAAGTTTCAACCTTCCATATGGCAACCTGCTATTCCAACCAAGTTTTCTATTTAATTAAGCTAACCCTTAACTGTAATTTCCGAGCTTTGCTCAATACCGTGAGCACAGCTATCCGAATAGATTTACACTCTACAGAGGTTATGCACTTTACCCACATAATACAACCATACACCACAAAGACGAGTGATTATAACAAAGCCTTTACAATGCCATGCCTTAACTCAGTACTACCCGCTGAGGTTTCAACACTGAAGGGACTGGATACCACAACAGGGCCCCCCTCTTGCGCCATGTGAGTTTTATCCGTGAATTCGGACCCACACCACCACAAGCAATACCTAAGCTAAGACATTACAAATTAATCAGCTAGGCTGTCCCATACTAGACATGTGGTTGCATGATTCACTCAGGTCAAAGGCTTGCAAGGTTAAGTCCTTAGAGTGACTAGGGCAAGACTTCCACATATCCTCTGCCATACGACCCACCTTGGCATACTGCCCCTTGCCACTTGCCCCAATCTAAGTGATTACCACCCCAGTTGATTACCAAGCACCACGTGCCACCAACAATACAACATTGTTGCATGACATCCATCGCCACTACAACTCAATCTCATTGTGTGACCACACATGACACACAAGTTCATAACATTATTCCATATTCCATTGTCAAGATTAATAATTGATGATTCAAGTACATGTGATGACGTGGCATGGCTAAGCAACTAACACGGTCTAACCATCCCATGTTGATTTTAGTATTAACCAACTATAGTGAACCAATCTAGGGTGACAATAGATTATGGCATATAAATGACAAGGTAGGTATAGATCAAAAGGTATATTAACTAAGTCCCAATTTAATTTGAAATAATTGTATACTTGAAATATTATGCAATAGGGTAAAATAATATAGCAGTTTTACAAACATAGGTTCAACATGATCAAAACAGAACTTGCCTTGGCAAAGGTCCTGTTCTTGGTCTGGAACTTGCTCTTGGGTTGATGGATCTTCCGACGAAGCGTCGCACAACTCAACGACTACGCGAATCGAAAGAGAAAAGCAAATAAATATCCAAAATAGAGAGCAAATGAACTCAAAAAATCAAATAAATTCACTATTTAATACATCTCAATTTTAAATTTTTTTAGAGATTTGAATCACCTCAATCGGAGTTCGTATGAGAGAGAACGAGCTCGGAGAAGATTCAAAAATTCTAAATATCAGAAAATTGAAAATCAAATAATAAACCGAATTATTTTTAAACAAAAAATCACATTTATGACATCACCGTGACGTCAGCATCGAGTTGAACCAATCGCATCGCGACACGTGGCCTCGGTCCATGCACCCGGTCCACGGAACCTCCTCTGGTCCACCGTGAACCCAACACAAAACGCTTCGACGACTGAGCTGCCACGCGTCAGCGCGGCATTGGTCCACCCGCATGGCACAATCCTAACCGCACAGTGCTAAACCAACGGTTACCAATCTAAGCCTGCGTGGAAAAATCTCAAACCGCTTACTCCTGATCCGACGGCTGACGTTACCGATGGCGTTTACTATTGATATTGCGACGTGGCATGATCTCGGTGGTTCGCTGAAGATCCGACGGCTCCCGAGCTCACCGACGCGGATGGCGGCACAGCGGGGCAACTCCCACCGGACTTGAAGATGATGACCTCGGTGACGGTGCTGCAGCGACTAAACGACGACGAGTCTTCACGGATCTGATGCAGCGTAACGCGAAGACCTCAAATCTGGAACCAGTGCGACGGAAGGTGGCTTGACGGTGGCTCAATGGCGAGGAAACGAGCGACGATGCTACGAAACTTCGATGAGCTCTAGCACACGAACGGCGGCGGCACGGCGATGATAGCTAGGGCTACGGATGCGCAACGAGATGGCGAACCTTGGGCGGCTACCCCGTCCTTAAATACCCCAGGCGAACGCACGCAAATTGGAAACCTAATCCTACACGGCGGCGGCATCGTATTGGCTGCGGATTTCGAGTCCTGTGCGGAGACGACAACGGACAGCCATCCGATCGATGATCAACAGCTGTGATTGCTCCCGACGTGGCACGATCGGATCCACACTTTCCAAATCCAAAGGATACGATCTAATCTGTCCTAATCTAACGCAACGCAAACTCCGCAGCTAGATCTTGATCCGACGGTTCACAGAAACTAGGGTTTCCATCGATACCTTCCGATCACAGCCGCTCATTCGTGATCCAACGGCTGATCCAACACCATCAACGCGGCTTGATGATGGCCTTATGCTGCAGATCCAACGGTTGACGATGAAGACGCTTGAACACAGCAGGCCTAGTGGGCAGCACAACGATGGGCCTCGCGCGTACAATGTTGGGCTCCGGCCTAGTACTGTTCATTCGATTTTCCTGAATTTTCTTTTTAAAATAATTACAGAAATTGGTTTAATTAGTTTTAGGCAACAAAAATATCAGGAAAAATCCAAGAAAATTCTCATAAATACTTTGAGACATTTTGAACTTAAATAAAATATTTTTAGCCAAAGTTTAGATTAACTTTATCTATATTTAATTAGTTTTCACAAAAAGGCCAATATACTTAATTTAAAATAAATTCAAATAAATTCCAAAAAAATCCAATAAATTCAGAAAAATCACAAAATGCACAAATAGCAATAAAAACAAACTAATGGAAAATTTTGGGATGTTACAAACTCCCCCTCTCTTAACAAAATCTCGACCCCGAGATTCAGGGCTAACTAGAGAATAGGTTTGGAAATTCTGAATTTAGATCTTCTTCACACTCCCAGGTTGCTTCATTCTCTGAATGATTGCTCCATTGAACTCTGCAAAAGCGAACAGACTTATTCCTGATCTTGCGCTCCATCACATCTAAAATTTCGATCGGCTGCTCCTTGTAGGTCAAGTCCTCCTGTAGTTCAATTGCTTCTAATGGTGTCTGTTCTGCTGGCACTCTGAGACATTTCTTAAGCTATGACACATGGAACACATCATGCACTCCTGTCAATGACTGCGACAATTCCAACTGATAAGCAATCTCTCCTCGATGGCTCAAAATCTTGAACAGATCAACATATCTTGGCGCAAGTTTTCCTTTAGCGTGAAACCTTTTAACACCTTTAAGAGAGGTAACTCTAAGATACACATAACCATCCGGCTCAAAGTTCAAATCACGACGAAGATTATCAGCGTAACTCTTTTGCATCGATTGTGCTATCTTTAATCTTTCTCTGATCATAGCTATTTGCTCTTTAGCTTCTTTGAGAATTTCAGGCCCAAACACCAAACGTTCTCCCGTTTCATTCTAATTCAATGGAGTACGACAGGCACGACCATACAAAGCTTCAAATAGTGACATTTGCCTTCCGTGTCAACCCAACATCATTATCAGTAACCAAGGGACAGACGACATTTGTTATGCCACATCATGGGATGTTGGGTTGAATATTGCCTTCCGTGTCGTCTATCTCTTGGATACTGACAATGATCCTCGACCGATTTCATCCCATCCACAAGCACCTGTTCTCACCAATTTCACCATCGGCTACAACAACTATGTCCTCTTGCTCCCTAGTGTGTCGCTACCACAACACCTAATCCCAGTATGCTCATTTCGATTGCAATTGATGCCATCATCATTGGTCACCATCCATCATCGTCACCCATTGGCAGAGGTAGAACCACCCGGGGGGAGGGGGGCTAACCTACTGTACAATATATGTTGATAAAATGAATGACTAGCGTATAAATTTGTAGCAAAATATTCAAATTTATGATTTGAAGTCACAATATTTACCTTTCTAGCCCAAATAAACCATACATCACACTACTTATCTCCTAAAAAAATAGTTAAAATTAATATTGTGCGTGTATTACGACGGAGGCACCCAGGGCTAAAGCCCACTCAGACTCAGGTTAGGATCTGCCCATGCTATCACCAATCTAATGTTCGTTGTCATCCCCTAGTAAAAATTTAACTAGGGCAAGTACAATAGCAAAGCCAACTACTCGATAATAGTAAGCTTAAAGCCAGTTTGTACAATAACTGTCTCTAAAGGTTGTCTGTAGATGTTGTGCAATAACTATCTTTTCTCTTTTGTACATAAATGATCTACCTATGCTCCCGTACAAAGCTGGCTACTAAATAAGAGCCAGCTCTCTTCTCTCTCCTCTTTTCTCACTCCTCCACATAGACCAAAACTGATGTATACAGTCTAAGAGCCAGCTGACGTGATCTTATTGTATCACTACTACAGAATGATACATCACTATCGCTTCATCTGTGTCGGTTCTTAAGTTTTTAGGAAAAAACGATTGTGATAAATAACATAGGAGGGGTGTTAATAATAATCACTATCGGTTCTGAGATTAGAAGTGATTGTGATGAGCACTGGGTACATCACAATTGGTTTTTATACGAGAAGTGATAGTGATGTGCATGATCATCACTATCGGTTCCCACAAAAGAAGCGACAGTGATGACCATGTGCACATCACTATCGGTTCTTTGTTGAGAAGCGATAGTGATGACGTCATGGTCATCACTGTCGCTTCTTTTGTGGGAACCGATAGTGATGATCATGCACATCACTATCGCTTCTCAACAAAGAACCGATAGTGATGTGCACATGGTCATCACTGTCGCTTCTTTTGTTAGAACCGATAGTGATGACGGTGCATATCACTATCGTTTCTCACAAAAGAACCGATGGTGATGTGCACTGCTCATCACTATCATTTCTTTTGTTGGAACCTACTACAGAATGGTACATCACTATCGTTTCATCTGGATCGGTTCTTAAGTTTCTAGGAAAAACGATTGTAATAGATGACTTAGGAGGGGTGTTAATAATAATCATTGTCGGTTCTCAGGTTAGAAGCGATTGTGATGTAATACTAGATACATCACAATAGGTTTTTTTTGTGAGAAACGATAGTGATGTTCGTGGTCAGAAGCTTGTTAAAAGGGTGAGAATAGCATTGCAAATATTGCAATCGGTTCTCAATGAATTGTTGTGTCGGTCAGAAGCTTGCTCAATTGTGTCGGTTATTTTTGAAAATCGATAGAGTTAGTGTACTTATTAGTGTCAGTTTTTTCTAAAAACCCGATAGAGATAAAATTAGTGTCGGTTTTACTTAAAAAACTGATAGAGATGATTGAGTATTAGTGTCGTTTTTTACTAACTAACCGATAGAGATAGTCGCGTATTAGTGTCGGTTTTTGTGAGACCCCATTCTGATGAACAAGAATCTCCATGTGATTACTGTGCCATTCCCTGGATCAGTAGCTAGCACTCACATGTTTACAACAATTGGAATCACAACCATACAACGAATATTATTAAGCGGAAGCTATTATGCAAAGAAAGCTTTACAACTCAGAGATATAGCAGCAAAAGAAGCAAAGTCTTGTAGTGTGCCCATCCAACACCCGCAGGCAACCGACAAGGCATAATCCCTAGAAAGAACACGACGAAGAAGATCCCGCAACCTGCGACGAAAGAAAACCTTCGAAGCTTCGCTAACTTATCCACCTAAAAACAACATATAAGCAAGGGTGAGTACTTTCGTACTCCGCAAGACTTGAGCAAAGCCTATAATATATGCAGGCAATTTCAAAGGAGGCTACTACAGTTAATTTGCATAAAGCAGAATTGATAATGTAAAATCAAGTTATTTGCAAACGGAATTTGTAAAAGCAAGTTGACTGATATGAAATAAGTAAAGCATAAGTATTACTCACAATCCTTCGCGAATATTGAATAATCCAGAAATGGAATCCAACAATGTCGATCCTTTGACATAAAGCAAAAGCTGCTAAACAAGTTCTAAACCAAAACCCAATTTTTGGAAATACAAAAGACTAACATTGGAATGACTTCACCAAGTGTCCTTGACCGTGGACACGGCTAATTAATTAGATTTACACTCTGCAGAGGTGTACAGTTTTACCCACAAGGAATGATCAACCTCTTTTGCCAGATCAATTAACACACTTCCTTTGGTGTGTCGGCAAGGAGATCATACAGAGCCGTTACATTATCTAGATGTGGCTTTGAACCAGCCCGGGACGTTTGACCCTCGCCATGAAAACAGAAACACTCACCCAAGACGTAGTTCCTTTCACATCACACCCAACACCACGTTTCTGTCCACAGCAAGGCGTACACCGTTGCATTGGTAAGTAGACCCCCTACAGACAGACCAAAACGGAATGTTGTGCAATCTCCCGCCTTCCTTAGATGCAAAGCCACACCTAAACAACTTAATAGGCTAAGACCCGCCCATACAAGCCCTCGTGGTTGTACGAAATTCTTGGATCTATAGCGTCCCGTTGCTCGGTCCTTAATCCGACACGGGCGATACTCCACCCTACACTACGTGCAAATCCCTCTGCACCTCCGGCTATTGCCAATAATCGCCCGCATCAAAACCATAGTTTTATTTTGGGGTTTTAATCAAAATACCCATAACCAACAGCTTTATTTCCAACATTTTCCATTTCCTAAGAAACAAATTTTGATCTGATCATCATTCTCATTTGTTCTAAAAGCATGGCTAAGCATGGATAGAAGTAATCGCATATACCCACAATGACATTAAGTAATTGTCTAAGCTCAATCTATGGTTATCAAGGTACACATATCCATACTTATCAAGGAAGTTTCATGAGACAACAGGTATAACTACCTTTAGCCCAAAATAGCGGATTTACAGAAAGTAAACGCGTGCATGAAACATTTTAATAAACACAATGCAAATTAAATACTGGGATCAAAAATGGTCAAAGGGGGTGCTTGCCTTGCTTATTCATTGCTTACGACGAAGACACGATCGCAGATGACGGAGGCAACGATGGAGGAAGGGACGTCGGATTCTACACGTCGATTGATCGGAAAATATAGCAAATAATGAACTTCAATAAGGGCAAAAAGAAAACAGACAGAAACTCAAATAAAGATTCATTGTAGAAAACATGAACGCTTTAGAGTTTGAATTATTTAAGTAATTACTTTATTCTTAAACTTGATGGCTTTATGACAAACAAAACAGGGTTTCTTTTAAAGATTACCTAACCTTGAATTACGAATTCAAGAGGCTAAAATTATAAATTCTTGTATTTTCGATTTCGAATTATAGATGCTAAAATTATTTGGATTAAAGGAAATAAAACATAAATTTAAGGGTTAGGTGAATGACGCTTAATTCTTTAAGTGAATTTGCATAAGAAGTGTTTTGAATGAGTTAGGTCTATTAGGTTAGATTACTAGATTAATTTATGGTTTTTAGGAAGGTTCTGGTGATACAAATATATTAGCTACAAACTTCATTCTTACAATGTTCACTTATTCCGATTACGGTAAGGTTCACCAAACACAAAACTAAGGGTTATTCGACTAGTAAAGTTTATACGCAAAACATGACGAAATCAGATTATTTCTTCGGAAGTGGATAGCATATACTTTGAAGAACATATCTAGGATGATTTCATACATTTTAGTGTTTAGACGAGACATTAACCTCATAGCTGAAAACGCTTATGTGATATTAAAAGTTACTACAACCATAATTTTTAGGGGTATTCAACTAGCAAGATTTAATTGAAATGTAAGTTGTAAATAAAATATTTTTCCATAATATGGTAGACCATATCCTAAATATCATTTCTAAACTAATTTTTATAATATTTTCATTTAGACGAGAGGTTCTACGGGTCGATGAAAAAGCTTGAGGGTTCAATTTACTACTCGTTAAGGATTCAGTTTTTGATATAAGATTGCGACTACACCGTCTAGGATAAACTACTCATTTTCCAAGTATTAACAGGGTATGACATTAGAAGTGATTTAGAGTTGGTTTCGCGACAATTGGCTTTTATCCGAAATGTTTTCCATATAAGAGGTCATTAGGGTTTAACATGATTTTACTTCATCCTTGCGCAAACATAAGGTATTTTTGTATAAACAGCAATATTATTATTTTCAAGTTATTAGGGATTGGTTTTGTCAAATTTGGAGTTTATTTGTGAAAGTTATAACTATTTGAATTATTCAAACATTTACACTCCGACTATTAAACATTTACTACTGTCTATTGTAAACCTTAATTATTTTTACACATCTAGGATCCTTGTAATGTCAGGAGCACAATAAAACTGATTTGGTGATTATTTGAATTCATTTGATCCATGTTTTAACTATTCAACTTTCTATACATATATACATGCATTTTATGTTTAAGTTATTTCATACTTTTCAAGTTAATTCAAATCAGGTTCATTTCTTAAATATTTTGGCAAACTCAGGTATCCTACTGCCATGCTAATATATAGAAATTAATTTTACTTATTCCATATTTATTTTACTCAAGTTATGTATATTTAAATTTCTAGTGCATTGAATACAATCTTTAATTGAAAATAGTTCAAACAATAATGAAATTTAAATATTTTTATATATTTGAACTCCTGGAAGCATGAGTATTTCACTAAAATTGGTTCCATTCCATTCCAAGTTTGTTTACAACTTTTTAATATGTAGCACTTCTTTAAGCCTTTTCTTTAAATTTGAATTTCAAATTTATCCAGTGAACATTTTCAAAATGTTATTGCATATTCTGAAACTACTTGATTTTACATGAATATAGAAATTGATTTCACCAAAATTGGAGCTATAATGCAAAAGTTACAAGCATTTGAATCATTTCGGGTATTGAAAATAACTGAAAAGATTGAAAATACGTTTTCTCTATAGCGAAGGCGCCTTTACCGGTTGCACTGAGTTCACTTCAGCCGGCTGACAGGACGGTCCCACGGGGCAGTGACCGAAAGCGGAGGCGGCGCTAGGGCTGCTCGCCGGCGGCGAAGGAGTGGCGGAGGGGCTCGGCCGAGGGTACTGAGAGCACCAGTAGCACGTCGCGCACACGGGGGTGGGGTCGCTCACCGGCGGGGATGGCCGGAGGGAGGTGCGGCTCGCCGGGGAAGAAAAGGAAGCTAACTCCGGCCGAATGGGTAGCGTTTTAAGCATCCACGAGGCCAGAGAGTTCCATTTTTCCGGATGGCTGAGCCGAAGCTTGGCCGAGTAGCTCTGCCACCGTGCGCCGGAGCTGGAGAAGAAGGGCGAAGGATGCGGCGGCGCAGAGGGCAAGAAGAGCTGAAATTGGCGAGAGGGATGAGTTCAGTGAGGCTCTAGTAAGTTTCAGAAACAACTAATTTGGAAGGAGACTCACTAATTTAGCCCAATCGTGATTTTCCCCCTTTTTCAGGTTTTCAGTGCAACGGCGAATAACAAAGGTTTCAGGCTTCTGCACTTTGTTCTGGGAGTAGCTGGGGAAAAGGGAAACCTCAATGCGACGCCCAAGTGGTATTTATAGCCGGCGATGATCTCTTTCACAGGGTTTGAACGGGAAAGGAGTTGCGGCTCGGTTTGTCCCTGGCGGTGAGTTGGCGCAAAGGCTCATGCCGACATCGAGATGACTTGAGGCTGACCAGGTATGGCACGGGAGAACCGAGGACTAGCGTGGCTTTGGTCGGCAAAAGCGGCGTGAATTGCGCTGAGACGCAGAGACGGCGAAGTCTCTCGGGCGTGCGAGAGGGCGACTCGGCGAGGAAGAGAAGAAGAGAGGGAGAGGGAAAAGTGACGCTGACAAGTGGGACCCGGGACCACCGGCAGAGAGAGAACCGCTTTTCCGCTCCTGCCAGCAAAGGGTTACGGTAAAGGAGGTGGCCCACCTGTCATTGAGGGAGGATGAGGCAAAGGGATAAGTTCAGCCGGGGCAGCGCCATGTGATCATTAAAATTGCTATCAAATCACCGTGAACTTTTGTGAACCTTTTTGACCGACCTCTACTGGTAGTTTCTAATTCCCAGTAAAAATTGTGGAATAAAATATCTTACAATGAATTAATTAAAATTCTGACACTGTGGACTTGTACAGGATTTATATTTCGGTATCTCATTTATTTAGGGGTTTAAATCATATTAATTATTTTCCAAACTTTTTATAGGGATTCATTTTGTCTTAAGTATATGTCCATAAAATTTCAAGTCAAAATCTCAAGTTAATATTTTATAAAAATTCTGACATTAGGATTTCTAGTTTTTAATTGTTTCTGTTTTTTGAATTATTAGAGGGATTTTCCGACATGATCAATTCCTGAGATTTTTAACAGGTGTAAACACTGCTCTGAGGGTGCTATGGTAATTTTTATGGCTCCAGATAAGTTTCGAGTATTTTACTTGAAATCTGACTTACACTGTTTTTAGTCAAAAGAAGTGTCATTCATTTTATTTACTCACTTTTCTGTTCATATAATTTTTAGTTGTTAATTTTACTGGCTTACCAGCATGGTTAGGGTTTCATGGTATTTTTTCCAAATTTTTACTTTTACCATTTATCTTTTTACCATTATCCATTCCTTAATTCCATTTCTTTAATTTTTCATTCAATACCAAAATCCAGGGAAAATCCAAATAAATTCCAATAATGTCAGGAAAAATCAGAAATAATTCTATCCAAATTCAAAATATAAATTTTTATATTATTGTATTTTTCGGGATGTTACAGTTTTTAATAAAAAAACCGATTCAGATAGCCTCGTGGGGCATTTTCTATTAAATATTTTATA
Source organism: Otatea glauca (assembly GCA_036346275.1). Taxonomy (NCBI): domain Eukaryota; kingdom Viridiplantae; phylum Streptophyta; class Magnoliopsida; order Poales; family Poaceae; genus Otatea; species Otatea glauca. Next base: position 39,491,801 of record CM070725.1, read on the forward strand.
TGAGTATCAGTATCGGTCTTTAATAAAAACTGATAGAGATGGTCTCTTATTAGTGTCATTTTTTAATAAAAAATCGATAGTGCTGGTCGCGTATTAGTGTCGGTTTTTAATAAAAAAATGATAGAGATTGTGACTAGTAGTGTTAGTTTTTAATAAAAAAAACCGGTAGAGATAAACTCGTTGGACATTTTCCATTAAGTAATTTATATGAGTATTAGTGTCGGTTTTTTCAAAAAACCGATAGAGATGGTCTCTTATTAGTGTCATTTTTTAATCAGAAACCGATAGAGTTGGTCTCATATTAGTGTCGGTTTTTAATAAAAAACCGATAGAGATAGTCTCTATTAGTGTCGGTTTTTAATAAAAAAACTGATAGAGATAGTCTCGTGGGACATTTTCCATTAAGTAATTTATATGAGTATTAGTGTCGGTTTTTAATAAAAAACCGATAGAGATAGTCTCTTATTAGTATCATTTTTTAATCAAAAACCGATAGAGATGGTGACATATTATTGTCGGTTTTTAATAAAAAAAACCGATACAGATAGTCTCGTGGGATATTTTCCATTAAGTAATTTATATGAGTATTAGTGTCGGTTTTTAATAAAAAAACCGATAGAGATGGTCTCTTATTAGTGTCATTTTTTAATAAAAACCGATAGAGATAGTTACTATTAGTGTCGGTTTTTAATAAAAAACCGATAGAGATAGTCTCGTGAGATATTTTCCATTAAGTAATTTATATGAGTATTAGTGTCGGTTTTTAATAAAAAAACCGATAGAGATGGTCTCTTATTAGTGTCATTTTTTAATAAAAACCGATAGAGATAGTTACTATTAGTGTCGGTTTTTAATAAAAAACCGATAGAGATAGTCTCGTAGGATATTTTTCCATTAAGTAATTTATATGTGTATTAGTGTCGGTTTTTACTAAAAAAACCGATAGGGATGTAGAATTATCAGTGTCGGGTTTTACTGAAGAACCAATAGAGATAGATAAGTATTAGGGTCAGTTTTTATAAGAGACAGAGATAGAGATGAAATGAGTTGCATTTAAACCTAGCGTCCCTGACTCCTAACCAGTTTGTTCTTCGAACCCGCCGCCACTCCCCCGCGCCCCCGCCGCCACTCCCCTCGGCCCGCCCCTCAAGCCACCCCGCCGCTACTCCCCCGCCTCGACTCCCTCCTCCGAGCGACCCCCAACTTGGCTCCCCCCTCCGCCGAGAGGCCCCACCGCAACTCCCTCATCGCCGACAGGAGTAGGAGTCGGCGCCCCACCGCGACTCCCTCAGCCTCCGCGACCCCCCGCCGTGACTCCCTCAGCCTCCGCCCACCGCGACTCCCTCATCATCGACAAGAGCAGGTGGTGCCCCACCGCGACTCCCTTAGCCTCCACGACCCCCCACTGCGACCCCCTGCTGTGACCCCCTCGGCCTCTGCCCACCGCGACTCCCTCGTCACCGACAAGAATCAAGGCGCCCACTGCGACTCCTCAAAGACCGACAAGAGCATTTCTTTTTTTGATATACCATGTGATGATAGCCCGGTAATATGAAATTCGATACCTCCTTCATGTTATCTTGGATTACAAACTGATGGTAATACCACATTCTTCACTTGTACTGTTGCAATTACATCGATACACAAAGGTAAAAGAAGATAAGAAATAAGATAACATAGTTTTCAGGAAAAGAAAATGTTTAGAACTGGAATTTGGTGAGTACCAAAGGATAAGCATGATGGGTGATTCATAGGTTTGTGAAATTAGAAATATTTTTTGGAGGAAGGATGTTTCGTTTATGCTTAAGTATCTTCAATGAGTTATGTCAAAAGCTATAACTAAAATTTACAACCTGTAATTGCTAAACTCAGATATAGAACATTAGCATTTCATTAGTGTGCGTCAGTTGTAGTAATTGCTAGAGTAAGCATTCGAGTTAAACGGCAGCAAAACGTTTGATTTTATCCGTCTCGTGGATGACCCGAACTAGCAATCGGTAAATGCCGCATGTCGTGAATCTGCTTTACAATCTCCGTGTTAGGTCAAGCAAGAAAATTTAGTTTGTTTACATCTATTACTATATTAGTTTTCCATCATTATTTAGTTTGTTCCCTTAGTTTATTTATATCTATTAGAGATAAGTTTCCATCTATAAGAGATGGCATCTGATAAACAGGAGGTTGTATCCAGAGCTCATCAAGCAAGAAAAGAATGAATTAAAAGCCTTTCCAATCATCAGTCCTAGCATCCCTTCCTAGCCATTTCTGGTCTCTTTCCTCAGTCTATTAAGTCGTGGTATTTACTTTCAATGAACTCAGTTCACGACAAGCTTGATCAATTGAAATATATCTATATATATTCGATGAAACATTGCAAGTGCATCCTTTAGGTGAGGATGAATAATGTGAGCACCCCATTCGACAACCCTTCATTTCTTCAAAAGAACCCTTATTGATAGTTCGGATAGAAATTCTTTTGCGCTACTATTTTTTTATAAAAATGGCTCTATGCTATCCTGAATCACTTTATCTTTCTCCACGCTGTGATTTTTTTTATTTTGTTTGCTTGTCAGAGTACCTTAACTTTCTGATGATGCCATATCTATGGACTGTCTTATTTTATCTTAAAACACTTTATTCAATTTGAATGATGTATGTGCGGTACAAGGTGTTGTTCAGAGCAAAGTGATCGAATGTCGCTACACTTTTTGGAAAGTGGGATGAAAGCATGCACTATGTGATGGGTGATTGCTTTGGAAAAGGCAAGGGATCTGAAAATTTTTCTGAGGCCCATTTGTTGTGGAAAAGGAGCAAACACTAATGTGGGACTTTAACCGCCAAAAAAGGAATTAAACGAATATAATGCCTTCAACCCCACAGCTTCTCCTCAAGAAAGAATTTATGACCTCTTGTTAAGCTAGTGTAATTCAGAACCATATTTTGTTTTGTGTTTTATTTTTCTGAAATTGCACGTGAAAGGTGTCATATTACAATTGAAAAAAATACCTGTACTTAAAGTTCCATGTAACTGGGAGCACCATATCGTCCATTTTTTTTACATCTCACAATATTTTTGATCATACATCTGGTAAACATAACTTGCAGGTTTTCTGGCCATACCGGTGATTTTCTTCCAGGTTGTGCAGTTGTTATCTCAACCTTGCTGCCTCCTGTTGCGAGAACTATTGATTTCTAGTGACCCTGGTAGACATAAATCCTTCATTATTTTCCCAGTTGACTGTTGTCATTGCTACTCAGGTGCATGCTTTCATCTACTCTAATACCAGTAATTAGTTTTCACCTACTCCTAAATCAGACCATGAAGTTTGCTTATTTGTGGTTGCCTATCCAAAGAGCAATTCAAGTTGAACAGATATACCTAAAGTTATTGTCTTTATTGTTGTTGTAATATGATCTATTTCCTTACAACGGTTTTTACTTTACATGTTATTATTGTGAACGAATGTGATATGTGTGTTGTAATAAAGTGTTTCTGTTCTGTGAATGTGATATGTGCATAATGTGTGTAATCTATGCTGTGTGAATGTGATATATGCATACTGTGTATGATATGTGCTATTTTAGGAGGAAAAATTTGAAAAACAGCACACCACCCTCATCTCTATCGGTTCTCAAAAGGAAGCGATAGAGATGAGGGATCATCTCTATCGGTTCTTCGTAAGAAGCGATAGAGATGACCGTCTCATCTCTATCGGTTCTCAGAAGGAAGCGATAGAGATGAGGTTGTCATCTCTATCGGTTCTTCGTAAGAAGCGATAGAGATGACCCCCTCATCACTATCAGGCAAGAACCGACTGTAATAACGTCGTCTCATCACTGTCTAATGACTTTGTGTCGCCACCAAAACCGACTGTGATAACGAAAAAGAACCGATTGTGATGTATATTTCTGTAGTAGTGTATATGCCCTAAGAGCGTTTGTTGGCAATGCACGCTCTACCTTTTCTTGGGCCCACCCGAAACATGATTCACTTTTTCCCTTCCCTCCTTGCCCAATTTCACATTCTCCCATTTGTTTCCTTCCCCAGCAATGCCTCCTCTCAAGTCTCATCTTTGTCCCCTTCTCAGTTCCCTACCATCGTTTGCCATCCATGAGCTCGTTGCACCGCCGTTATGCCCACTGCGCTGCCATGCGATAACCTGCCATGTGGAAGCGGACGCATCACCATGGTGTCCACTGGAACCCTAGGTGTGGCTTGGGAGTGCGCTAGTTGATCGGCCGTCGTTGATCCCGCCACCCTTAGCTGTCGGGGAACCACGTTATCGGATCCTATCGCCCTTACGTGCTAGGAGTCGCACGCTGCCATCATCTCGGGTGAGAGAAGTTACAGAAGCTGGTTTGAAACTTGTTTGATCCAATTTGAAAGTTTTTGATAGACGATTTCGAGTGAAAGTTGTTTGATTCGGGTTGAAAGTTGTCCATTTCGAGTTGAAAGCTTTTCGAAATTAATTTGAAACCAGGGAAATACTAAGGTTAGGACTAGGTGGCTATGCACGCAAATTAATCCCAAACGATGGCTTTTTTTTGCTATGGCCATCACAAGCCAAATCATAGTGCTCATGAATCAGCCACATTAATTGAATTGCATATCAATATTAGCTTTACAATCTCCTAGAAAAATAAAGTTACCATTAAAATCGAGAACAGGCAATTAATGGTTTAGCCTTCTCTGCATCCGAATGCACCACCATTTACCTCCCCCTAACCCTAGTGATCAACCTCCACAGGTACCTCCCGCTCGCCATGTCCCACAAAATGCGCAGCCCATCTGCACGCGCCTGAAGAAAACAAAAGATTTGGCCCCGTCAGTCGATGCGACCATGCAGACGAAAACAATCCCCTCGCAAGCCGCAGCGCAACAGGACAACAACAAAAATAAGCATCTCGGTTCTCACGCGCGCGCGCGCACTGACCTTTCTTGGACGGAGACGGCGGGCGTCACGCGCACCGGGCGTGGCTGCGGCATCGGGATCGGCGCCGTCGTCAGTCCGTTGCGGCGGCGCCTGGACGGCGTTCCACGCGAAGTACCCCGCGACGGCGGCAGAGACAAAGACGAGGACAACGCGGAGCGGACGGACACATTGCCGGGCAGGCGAGGTTTGCCTGACGGCGGGCGTTGTCGGCGCGTCTGGCTTTAATTATGACGGATGGGGATGGATGGGATGGTGCGTCATGCGTGTCGTTTATATTTCGGGGAGTAAGCGCGTGGAGAGCAGCAACGGTGGATGTCGGATACGGGAGGAGAGCGTTCGAGCCGTTGATGCGGGGTTCTATGCTGCCATCGTCGAGACCGGCAGGCGAACAACCGACAGAGGCAACGTTTTTTCGCGGTAACGTACGGCGGGACCCCGGAAAGCCACGAATATTATTTTTTTTCTAGTAAGAAAATAAAATTAGAAATTCACAAAAAAGATGTCAGCACCAGAATTTACAAATTTAGAGTATGTTCATAGCGATGCATTTGCGCAAATTCTACGAGGCACAGACTAATTCTCACGTGAGGAAGGACAAATTCCTATTTTTCGTACAGGGCCTTAAGCATAGGAAAAGGAGAACACGTGATGATGGACGCCCTGTACTCCATACTGGCTCGATGTGTAAAAGGCTAAAAACTCCTTTTGCACTGCCGTTTCAGAGCTCCAGACACACTCGTAGCAAAAGCAAAGAGTATGGGAACGGCTAACGCAAAAAAATCAACAGCTTAATCAGGTGTTCATTCTGCTACATAAGATGCTTTATTGAGCTGAAACTGAATGCTGGACTTTCACGCATACCGCTTCACAAAAGGGCTTTTTGCAGTGAAACGGTGAAACGCATCTTCACCTTTCCATGCAGCTCCTAGAAAAAAGTTGGTGATTTTTGTCGCTAACGCACTGATCACGATCAGTGACCACCACTGCTGAAACAAAAATTAATTGGAATATAATATTTGATGACCATATCTGATTACGAAGATAACTTCAGTTTCTTTCAATAGTTTAAGTTCAGTTTCTTTCAATAGTTTGCCTAATATAGCAAAGGATTTTCCATTATTTCAAGTAACTTCACTGACTAAATGTTAAACGTTTCAAAAACTAATCCTCTATAGGAGCATCTAATTGATATCGGCGGGGTAGGTTTACAAAAGAGTTTCCCCGCTGAAAGCTATGGCCAACTTCAGGAACTTGATGTCTCGACTCCTAAACTGGAGTTACTGGACCCCTGAATGGTTAGGGGAATGTAGCATCATTCTGGTACGAACTAACGACTATCCATTTGCTCCAGTATGTTCCCTTCTATCCCGACAATTTTGACCAACGAGTTTGAGTGGCCCTTTAGGAAAACATCCGTGATCTGCAATAAAATGATTCACAGGCTGAGTCCAGTCATAATAGACGTCTGAAACAACTGACGCAACTATGAATTGTGCACGGTGAAAGATAACGGTGTTCCTCCCATACAATGATACAAAGCTGCTGCTTTCAGGAGGAGAAAATGGAGCAAGAGAAAAATAGTGCCTTTATATTATTCCCTCCGGTCACAAGAGTGGCGTTTTGGAATGAGTGCAGAATCACCATACCTGGGTACACCCAAATAGCTTGAGGATTCTCAAAGATGAGCAGCTATCAACAATCAGCCCCAAAGCTTCATTGGTCAGATCACGGCAGAAGGAAAGATCCAGAACCTCCAAGCGTACGGAACACATGCGAGCAATCGCACGTGCTGTAAGGTTTCCAGCCTAAAGTAAATACAGTAAATTAGAGATTATGAATAAGCTGAAAAGCATCACAAAATACAGTCAAACAATGCAGAAGGAAATACCACCCGATGACAGGTTTAACGTGAAGCCAAAGGCATAGGAAATGAGGGATAATCAGCATTCAAGAATAAATTAGAATTTAGAAAAATGATCTGCTAGCTAGGGGAATTACTGCCTCTGTTCTTTTTTAGATGTCGTTTTTGAGACTGCTACAATCAACCTTTTCTAACTTTGATCACTAATATGCACAAAAGTACTTGGATTCTTCACGTGGAAATGATATCACTAGATTTGTCATAAAAATACTTTCATATTATTATATTTTTAATAATTTTACTAAAATATAATTAGAAAAAGTGATGGTCAAATGTGTGTATTAGAGACCATGTCAATGTCCAAAACGACAACTTGATAAGTAAAAACGAACCAAGGTAAGTATACATTGGCAGTCAACGTCAGTGGTTTCATTATTCTGCATAGCAATTCAGCGAGACAACTACACATTTCAACAAACAAAATTCAGGGAAGCAAGTAGCAACATAACCAAGTTAAGCTCAAGAAGCAAGCAGTAAAAATGGCTGTTTAAATAGATATCCTACATTCCTACCAGCACATTTCGCAGACTTAGATAGCGGTTAAGGTATCATTGTTGGGTGAAATCCGCTCGACAAGAGCCCAGTCTCTTAGGAGGGTACTTGACGCGGGGTGTTACGAGCAGGGGCGGAGCTAGGCCTCGGGCCGGTGGGGCAATGGCCCGAGGCCTGGCCCAAGTGGTAGTGCAGTCTTCAAGCCCCATGGAAGCCGACCTCACATATACGGTACAGGAAGCCCCTCGCTTGTCATAGTCGCTCACTCCCTGCACTAGCCCTAGCCGCCGCTGCGCCGCCCCCTCGCACGCCCAGCCCCTGTGCTCGCTTGGTCACCCCCTGTAGCCGGCCCCTGCGCTTGCCCGGTCGCCCCCTCACGGCCTCGCCCCTTGCGCCGTCGGCCGGCCCCTACGCTCGCCCTAGCCACCGACTGTGCCGGCGAGCGCTCACTGCTCTGTGTGGGTGCGCAGCAGGTCGGATTCGCCTCCGTGTCTCCCTTCTTGTCATGTCCATGCGTATTCTTGTTCTAGTGTTTCTTGCTGCGTCGCTTGCTTGCGGCTTCTGATGAGTTAGTTTTGTTTTCTGCTGCTTGAACAGACAGCGTGTTCCAGGCGAGCACAGGGCCAAGAAGAGTATGTTTCCTTCTCCTTTCTCATTTCTACCCTTTAAGCTGGTGATGGATTCAAGATAGGTGTAGCGTAGGAGGGATTTGATATGAAATCGATCTAGATGACAGAAGGTTGGGCTATAGCTCTCCGATAATGTACATATATACTACATACACTTCCTTGTTAACTGGAGTTACTGGATAATTGGAAACATTTCATTAAAAAAAGGAATCTCATTAAGACATTAGAGATCAACTTCCTAATGGTGCTTAAATGTATTTAGCATTGACACTTGAGGGGCTGATGTGGAGTTTCTGGACTTGAAAAACAGAGTTCAATGATGGAAACCACAAACCATCATTCAGTATTAAAAGTCAGGATTTTATGGCTCTCTTTAAATTCGAAATTCCAAACATCAAGAGCGATCAAACTGAAATGGCATGAGCTTCACTTGTTTCTACTTGATACTAAGATGTTCATCCTTACATAGCGAGCATAGAAAGAACAAAAAAAAGCTAATAGTGGAACGATGTCTATCGATCTTTTGATGGTGCAGCAGGGACCTATTGTCCATAGTCGTTGATATTAGTAATAGTCACTTAGATTTTCGCCCGAGGTTTATCAAAATCCTGGCTCCGCCACTAGTTATGAGAGATCCCCTCATACCCCATCAAGCCCTCTAGAGAGAGTACGTAGTGCGGGGTGTTACGGGAGATCCCATTATATCCTGCCGACCCTCTAGAGAGGCTACACAGTGCGGGGTGTTAGGGAGCCCCTCAAATCCTGCCAACCCTCTGGAGAGGGTGTGTGAAGTGGAGCCCAGTCCTCCAGGACATTTAGCCTCATTCCCGTTCCCATCCATAGGGTGTGGGGCTCTACTCCGGGCACCCCCGCAAGCACCCATTGAGACATAGAGGCCCCCTCACCTCACTTGACATCGGCTGACGAGTGGGGCCACTAAGTCCCGCGATCCTCGCGAGGTCAACGCCAGAAGGAGGGCCCAAGCCTCAAGACCCACACGGGACCCCGAGTCAGAGGCCTACCACCAAGAAACAATGACGTAGGGTTCACTACCACCTCCCTAGAATGACGAGGATCACACGCTTAGGCTACACTTCTAGGGGTAGGATAGTATTTGTGTAACAGGCTGAGCACCTATAAAAACTCATTGTAATTCCTACTTGTAACTTGAATTCTCATTGAATACAAGAGATAGAAAACTGGTGTGCCCTCAGGGAACCCGGACAAGGACGTACCCCTCTGCTCCCCGCCTAGGAGGCACACCGGCAGAAGTACGTCATCTATCTTAGCATCTGAACCTGTATAAACCCATGTGTCAACTCTCTCTCTCTCTCTCTCTCTCTCTCTCTTGTAGACGGCGGGCCGTGAAACGGCCGACGTCTACCCCTAGTTACGTGTCCTGTTTCCTAACATAAGACAATCCTAAAGATCATAGGTTTTGCTAAGTAAAAAGGACTACCTAAATAGATATCCTACATTCCTACCAACACATATCGCAGACTAAGACAGCGCCTTTCGAAAGGTATACTAAAGAACATAGGCTTAGCTAACAGTCCGAAAAATCATAGTTAAATGACCTTTGCAGACAATATTTGAACATTTGGAGCCTCCTTTTAAGAATGTCAAGATTCCAGGCTTCCTGGTAACAAAATTTCCAGTTAACTCAAAAATACATCAGATTGATTCTCACTGACAAACTAGAATATCACCCAAAAAAATGTTACGAAGTTGGGGGTAAAACATTTTCAATCTTGTAAGTTGTAGCAATATCCTGATGCATGTCAAGATACCCGTACCCACAAAGATAAGGTGAATTCTAAATAAAATATTTGTTTCTCTATCCAGTATACCTCTGATATTCATTTGAGAGAAATATTTGTAATACAACAAACCCCCCAATGTCTTCTGTGTAAATCTAAAGCTTGATAATACTCTCCTTTGCCCCCAACTAATCAACTTTTGCTAAAGTTTGAAGATAATATATGCTACTCACAAACAAACGAATCATGTCTCAATAAAATCATTTTCAATATTTTCATCTACTCCCAAAACCCGATTTGAATAAATATAGACTAGGTAAATAGATGCCATGTCCTTCCCTCCTATGCAGGTCTAGAATGACCCCTGTCACCACCTCCTCTTATCGTGCACAGTATACGCTCCATTGGTGCAAATCATAGTTACCGGATTCGTGCAAACTACCGTCGAACCCCAATCCCGATCACATGAACCAGATCGGGGTTCGAACGTGATCTAAGTCACAACGAGTCATGCTCTGGTTCGCGATAGGATGGCGAACTCAAGAAAGAGGGACATCATGGTGATTGATTGATGACCGAAAGCTAACCTGATGGCAGTGAGGCGTAACAACCAGGTCGGCATCGCCACGTGAGGTCCATGGCCACAGCGGGCACCATCGTCAGCAGTCACCACTCCCATCTCACGGCGACCCCTTCCAGGGGCAAGCACGAGGAGGAGGAGCTTCTAGGGGCACCGGCCAGAGAGGAGAGTGCAGAGAATGCAGTCGTATGTTACTGTCAGCTCTGCACTTCGCTCAGATTTGGGGATTTAGGGATTTGGGGAATTTTTGGAGAGGCTTGGAGCTTGTGTTGCTGACTTGCTGTCTTCGCTAGTTTGCTTTACTCGGAACTCTCGGAGTATATGCATATGTGTGGCTACTGGTTACTGTGTTCACATCTTATCCTTTGTGCTTTTTTTGTTTTCTTTAATCAATGTGGTGAAATATTTAGTGGGATGTTTCCCTCCATGTACTCCAAATTATTATTGGGACTTGCATTGTGTAAGCATTTTGAGACTTGCGCTGACCATTAAGATACCTATAGTCTTTTAGACTTCTGTACACAATATATAGTTAATAAATACATAAGTCACCATTAAATTTATTATTATTTACTATATATTTTTCTATTGCGAACCAGAATTATAGGGTTCGCGAACCCCTTCTCGGGTTCATGAACTGGAGAGGTGTACCCATTAGCGAACCTTACTTTTTCTAAGTGGCAAATTGCGAACCGTGAACCCAACGAACCACGAATATGGTAACTATGGTGCAAATATTGAATCCAAGAATAAGATTTTGCATCAATGACAAACATACATCCAAGTAGACAAAAAAGAAGAATGGACAGGGTACCTTCTCAACATTGTTTAGGCTTAACTCACTTAGACATCCTCCAGATTCTTCCAAAAATTGAGACACAGCTTCATCACTGCAATATTAATCAAGTTTATTATATTACCAGGAAGAATTTTCCAGAACCTCATGACACAAAAGATCGTGTGCAGATCAACACAAAATAATGAGTACTATTAACATAGAATCGTCCTAAAATGAAATAAATCAGTCCAAAATATTCACCAGTGGCCTGTGCTGACATGTTAGGTTGTGATAGCAAATACTCTGGAATGATAGAACATGCCGATATGATATGATCCTACCATAGTATCTTGTACACATTACTAAGCAGGGATCCATGACTGATGATTTTAATTTCCAGGACCCCTTTGGGAGACTAGAAAGTGGAAACCAGTAAGAGCCCTAGTGGATCCATTGGTGTATTTTGCTTTTGTTCTCTTTGTATTTTATATTTTTTTGGGGGGGTTTCCTTAATCCTAAAATAAACAGTACTAGATTAACTCTAACAAAATTGAACATAATGCCCCCAAAACCGGCTGGTTACAAAAATCCCATATCCTACAATAATTCCGGGTAAATGTTCAGTTTACGGTAGGACAAAGAACCCTGATACAACTAGTGTCAAGAGCCATTAAGGAAAGACAGGCAGAAAAGCATATGGGCACTTCTACAATGGACAAACATCCTGGTGGGGGAGTGCAGGCAGAAGCATCCAGTGGTCATGGCTCGAGTCCCAAGCAATGCAGGAAATTGAAAGATTTGTTTCCCCAAGCAAAACAAATCGGGATATGTTCCCGAACTCAGAAAAAAAAACTTCAGTGACCTTTTTCGCTGGCTTAGTAGGGGGTGTGAAAAAAATCACCCTACGTCGAAAACAAATGCTTGCTGAAAAAGATAAGTAGAATGGCAGTCGGAAAAAAAATCTAATCAACTCATATTCAATGATCATTATCCACCAAAAAAATTTGAAAGCCTTGAAGATACACATTAACAAAATTCAGAAAATATCAACCTGAATGTCATACTGGCCCTGCTAAAGAATAAGATGCTTGGAGGGGGCAGGGGGGGTGGGGGGAGATACCTGAATGTGTTTCTTTGAAGCTTTAATTTCTTTATAAGCCGACAACCATTGCGCAGATGTCTCATTGCTGAGTCACGCAACCTGTTCAAGTTGCGAAGGTCTAAAGAAGATAATTGTGGGCAGTTCCCTCCAATAGTCTTAATGGAGGATGAGGTCAGTTTCCTGCATTTAGACAGCACAAGAATAGGAAGTCAGAAATGCACCCTAATATCCTTCTCTATATCTGTATAAACAAGTCATAGATGACTTAAAAGACATGATTCATCTTATTATTAGTCAGTGGGCACAGTTCCGTAGCAGGTGATTGTAAAGAATGGGGTTGGTTAGCATATAGGTACTAAGAGCCTCTTAACAATATCCTCTTAAATGTGAAGATTAAAGAACACTAACGGCCAGTAACTACAATCAAATGAAGATTAAAGAGGGTCAAAGTCAGAAGAACAAGATTTTCGAAAAGTAAGGTACCAATGCCATAAGCAGCATTGAAAAATTACCATGTTACAGTTCCATCTTCGGTCACGACTCCCAACACATAAAACGACACAAACTGTTTTTCAATGCTGGAGGCCATATCATCTCACTAGAAGGTTACAGATGCATAAATAAGCATTTCTCAAGCCCCTTGACTGATGGAAGACTGATGATGCAAATAACGCAGAGAAGCCAGCTACCATGTATTGATCGGTAGAAAACAGGCTTATTAACCAATTTTCTTATTGAAGGCCTTCTAGTTAAGTTAGAACCAGTGGCTTCAGCTCAGGAATTATATATTGTATAGACAAATTGTTGGTGGATCTAAGTTAAAAGGCACAAGTCCTAGGGGAATGGTGTGATTCGAACCATGCAGTTGTCACATGCAAATTGTTATATACTAAGAAAACTAATAGTGACGATAATACAATAAAGAAAATATTGCCTACAAGTGGAAAACTGCGAAACTTACAGGCAACCAGCAAATGCTAACTCCGTTAAATTTGAACCATGTACAGGAATGAGCTCATTCACAAACTTGTCACAGACGGATTGTATGCCAGACATTGACAAAACCTCTAGGTGGTTAATCTTCTGTAGAGCAGGAAGAATCATCATTGCCTCCACATTTAGACAGTCATCAATATATAGTTCCCTCAGGATTGAATGTAACTTGTTAGCAAGATTCTCGATTCCAGCTGAAGTGAGAAGAGAGCACTCGCACAAATTTAGCGAACTCAGAGAAGGTGCCGCGGAGATAATTGTGTCTAAGCCATTATCAGAGAGACGGTAATTTCCCTTCAGAGATATTTTAGTCAATAATGGCATGCAGTTAGGAGCCTTCGCTAAGGTAGCAGGCAATATGTAGTCAGGCATGCATCGCCCAGATAAGTCAAGTTGCAGAACCTTCATTAAGACAACAAAAATGAATTGAGTTCTCAATAGATGGCTTACCAAAAAAAAAGGGACAAAAATCTGTAGAAAAATATGCATGATCAACCAAAAAACTGTTGACGTCTTACTTTGATTTTTTAATCTCTGGATTTTGTTTTTAATAAAACAATCCAGATGTTTATCAGATGAGGTAAATAACATGAGCACTAAACATGAATTGCATAAAGAGTAAAAAGCAGTACCTGCAAGACTCCTGTCTTGCATTTCCCAAAAATAGTCTCAAATTCATCCTCACCCAACCATGAACACTCACTAAGCTGCAGTGTCACAGGATTATCACACAACAGTTCATCAAGAAGGTTGTTATTCATCTTCCTAGAATGGCACAGCCTCGTTAAGAGTTTATGTTTCAGCTCCTCTGGAATGCCTGCAAGTGACTCAATACCTTCAGCATGGTTCGAAAGGGTTTGCAAGCATAGGCTTGTAAGCGATGGGGTAGATTGCCGTGGACCAAGAGATTTCCTGTCTTTTGAAGGTGTCCACAAAATGACCTTATCAGCACAATTGTCCAGCTTGGAAGGGTTCAACTCCCGAGCTCTCAGTTTAGCATCTCTATCATCAATGATCCTCATTGCAGTCGAAAATGGACCTGGCCAGTCCTGAGGGTCAGCAACAGGCTCTAAGTCTTCTACATCATCGTCATCACTATGTGCATCTTCATCTGTTTTAAAGAATGCAAATTTAGGGGCAAGCGCAATGGCTCTCTCTCTTGCTGCTTGCCTCCGAAGTGGCTCCACAGGAGCATCAACTGCTCTTACGATGCTCTGAATCTCTTCAGAAACCACTTGATCCAAAACCATATCATCATCACTTGAGCTCCGAGACAGTGAACTCTTTTCTACAACCATTTTCCCCTTTCCTTTATCATAAGGACTAAACTTACGGGTCCTGGCATCACCTCGAATACCCACAGTAGCACCAGCACCAGAATCGTTGTTCCCCAGAACTAGCTTACCTTTTCCTCTACCTCCCTTTCTAGACTCGTATTTTCTGATCTCTTCCTTAAAATACATATCTGCATAGACTTCATCTACTTCATCTGCCGCAGGAATTCTTACAGGAGATACTAATGGCTTAATCACACCATCAACAGCCATCTCCAATGAATTATGTACGTGCATAGACTGCCCACTGAAGAGGTCATTTTTTCTGCTACTAACTTCTCCAATTTGCTTTTTACCTGTCTTCACAGGATCATTATTTCTCCATTCATCAGTACTATCTGTGCTCATAGGAGCAACATTCAGTTCAATCACATTAGGAGCAGCGGATAACTGCATCCGCATCGTCATGCTCAGCGGATTGCAATCCTCGTCAACGTTGCTATCTGAATCGGTCACATACTCCATCTCGATTCCTCCAACCAATATGCTCTTACACCGCTTTGCTGGCGCTTCCGCATTCCAGTGCAGCATTTCATCATGCACCTGGTCTGCAGCCCCAACCCCTCCACCCAATCCAGACCCCATCACCTCACTCATCTGAACATCCGGCTCCATCTGCCGCATCGCAACCAAAGACCCCGACCGCAGGCCCATGAACGCCCCCTCACCGCTAGAACCGGCCGCGGCCGCAACCCCCGAAACCCTAAACTCGCTGCCGCTGCCGCCATCGCTCCCCAACTCGCCACCCTTCGGCGAAGCAGCAGCAGGGGCAAGAACTCGAGGCCTCCCCCTCCTCTCCCCGCCCGATCCAGAGATAGAGCCCGATGAAGCACCATCCGGCGCCGCGGATGACCCCGCCGTGGGTGTCGTCAAGCTCGCGGTGCCCGCGAGGCGCAGGCTGCGGCGAGGGGCCACGCCGGGGTTTTTGAGCGACCCGTCGGCAGCGGCGGCGGGGCCCAGGCCGAGTGGGACGGAGGTGGACGGGGACGGCACGGGGGTCCCCGAGGATCCGCCGGCCGCCATCGCCGTCGGCGGCGACGGCGGGGAGGCGGGGCTCGCGGCTCTGGAGCTCGAGCGGAGGCGGGGCATTGCGAAGGCGGAGCCACGCGCGGGAGGGTCTGGGTGGGGGTGCGGGAACGGAAGGGAGGGGAGGCTTGCGGAGGAAGGACGAGGCAGAGGTTTGGGCGGCGCCTTTTTTATGGTTTCCCGCGCGAATGGGGAGGCGTTGGGTGGGAGCGGGACGGTCGGTCGTCGATGGCTGCGCCTGCGTTGTCGTGGGGGACTGGGGGCGAGGCCCGAGGGCGTGGTGGACGTGGGGGGCTCGGTGCACCGGGTGCGGCGGCGTTTTCTGCTTCAAGATTCGTGTGCTCTGGACTCGTGGTGTATAGGGCAGGTGTAGGTGACAGTTTCGAGCCCGTTACGGGGGAAAGGGAATGAAATGGGTTGGAACTTTGGAACGGAACGGGGGCCTGGGTTCTCTTCTCTGTGCCCGTCGTGACGTGGTGTATGATGATGCTGTTGCGCCATTACGTTTTGTTTGGTTTGGTTTGGTTTAGTGGCCTCCCAAATTGAATTTTGAGTAGCCTTCCAAAAAACTTAATTTTGAGTACGTGTAAGTAGAGCAGCTCGTCGATCTGATCATCGTCAACAGCACTGTCCTCGCTGTTGCTGTGGTCTGACACGATCGATCATTCCACCATGAAATTACAACGTCTTGCTCCTGTCAATTGTCGCTGCTCCCTTCAATTCAAATAGTTGTTAGGCACACATAAGGATGACAATAGATGGAATACAGACGGATAATACTTCTATCATATTTATTTTTATATTTTTTTCTCTGATGCAGATACGAATATAGATAATCCTGATAAGAAAATGAATAATGTCGAATACATATACGGAGCGAATACGAATTGAAATGAATACAGTCACGAATATTTATTGAAACATGAAAACCCTTTAAATTGTACGCACAAAACGAAAAAAATGTAACTAGTTTATTTGATCCAAACATTCATGAAGAACACGTAATGACCCAAGATTTGTAATCTTTGTTGAATTATGTTTTAAATAATAAATTATGTATTTATGTGTTTTTATGCATTTTAAAATATTTTCTATTAAGAACAGCAGTGTTTGAATTTTCAAGAAAATTTAAGAGTTGATAAAATCTTGAAAACAAATTTTTAAAATGATAGATTGTGTTAGGTACTTCTAAAAAAAATCATAATTTTTGGAGCTGATTTGCCAATTTTAATAATTGAAACTTGATTTATGGGTTAATTAAATTAGAAAATTATTTTGAAATTTACAAATCATTTTGGGCCAAAAGAGTAGTCTTGGCCCAGCCCACGTGCAAATCCGGATAATTCGGCTTATGAATATCCAGATTATCCGGATCCGTATTCATATTCTATGAATAGTGAGCTGTCGAATCTATATCTATATCTGCCAGAAAAATTCATATTCATTTCTGATCCGATACTATCTGACAAATATCCGAGCCAACAGAATCTGTATCCGAAAATTGTCTGGATCGGTCGGAAACTATCCGATCCATTTTCATCCCTAAGGCCTAAGCACATAGGGCAAGGATTCTGGAAGCTGGATCTGCATAAAACAATATGCTCTGTTAGAATTAATCTTCTACAGTAGGAAACGGATTTGTTTCCGAGTAGAATTCATTTTCTTGTAGATTATTTAGTAGTACTACTATATAATCAAGTCACCGAGTGCTTGAAATCTATGAGAAAAATAAGAGTAATAAAATACAAAAAGTGTTAGTTGTGTTGCACCACAAATATTCTTCTCTCTAGGTGCTATTGTGTTATTCCTTGTGTTCGTGTGCATGTGTTCATGATCCAGGGCTAAAACCAACATGCTCCAGGTGCTGATATTTCTCGAAGGATCTCATTCAGAAGAACCTATCAAAAGATCCTTCTGTTTTGATCTGGCAAGTTCCATGCTGATACACAAGGGCAATTTTATCAGAAATCGCATTCTGGGGGAGGCACAATCAGAATGACTCGAAAGGCACTTACAATCACCACAAGTTTCAAGAATAGTAAACATAAATACATTAGACCAACAACCTGCACAGGTAACTCATTGTCTCAAATGCCGAAGAATGATCCTTAGTCCTTTCAAAGTTCACCTTCGAAAATGAGCAAAAGAATGGCGTGGTACTGCAACAAGAGAGTATTCTACTCGTTCTCAAGAAGCAAAAGTATAATCCAGACCTGAAATGAGCACAAGAACGGCGCAACATGGCATTTCTACTCAAGCTCACAAAGTGAAAGCACAAGCCACAGCAAAAAGAAGGGCTGCCACCAGTCTCCATGCACTCACACCGATCGAAATGGCACCACTGCAGTCGTCATTGTTGCCGCTGAAGCATCCTGGACGGACAGTCTTGGGCACTCCACCGTCTACCTTGAAGCTGGTATTTGGCTTCCCACTGCTGAACAAGACACACCAGAAGTACGGTCCACCGCCAGAAGTGCCACTGACAGCTGCTCCCACCTCTGTGTGGTTCTTGTCATGCAACAACTGAAGACTCTTCGCATCGTCAATCAGGATGTCGAAGGCTTGAGCTGGAGGTATGTAGTTGGACTGGCATGCCAGAAGCCTCCCAGTGATCTTGGAAAGAGTTGCAGCTTGGACGCCACAGTTTGGGGCAAATGTGTCGACAAAACTGGATTCGACAGGCTTCTTGTTTTCACCCACTTGGTTGCATTGGCCCTCATATGCTTTAATGTACTGCAGAGCAATGCATCCAAGACCTTGATTATCAGCAAGAGTAGACGCCTTGCTGGTAGTGCGGTTGCTGTTGATCAATGCCACAAGCTGATCGGCAGGGTTGTCTGTAAAGGAAATAATTTGAGAATGACATTTGAGAAAAATTCTTCATTCAAGAGGCAGTGAAAACACAAATGCATCGGAATGTGATTGCACAATTGTTAGATGAAGTGTAAAGGTCACAAGGACAGAAGTAAAAAAAAACATGAGTTTACTCAACATACACAATAATCAAACAGTTCCATGGATTAGAAGAAACATAAAGTAATCCAGTAGACCACTAAGAATTAGCATACCTTTAGGAAAATGACTATTTTTCACAGGATACAAATGATAAACAATCAATTGAAAAACAAATCAGAGACAGTCAAAAATATGTTCACACAAAGAGGTATGTTGGGAAATAAGCATTAACAGAGAACCACAAATAGTCAGGCAGAAAAAGTGAAGAACATCCAGCTGTGAAGCAGGTGTGGATTGCTAGTACAAATTGCCTGCCCCGTAGTTCTCAGGGTGGAAAGAATTACATGGGACAATGCATTATGTATAAGAGTCAAAATGCACTATAGCCAGGCCTGACATTATTTGTCAGTCAACTTTGATGGTGTCATGGTCATGTTGCTAAAATGTTTCCTGCTAACTTAAATTCTAGCTGCAATGACCCAGACATGTAAATTTGTTTCCAATGGAAGATGCAGCCATGACAATGGTACTTGATCATTTTGAGATCAGACGGGCACCTATGTTTTTTCCTTAGAAATATTACATGATTAGATTTGCATTTTTCACAGCAACAGCATATATTGAGTGTGCTATAATTTGTATTGTTTGCAGTAATATTTGTATTTAGTCCATGTATCAGGCTGTCAATTTATATTTATAAAGATAAGTGTGATTAATATAGTGAACATATTATTGTAGAATTTCTTTCTCCAAAAGTATCTAAATGCTAAACATATCCCATCTGCAACATAAGGTACAACGTACACATATCCCATGTTTTTGTCATCACAATAAGTAAGCAATATTAGAAGCCTTTTTGTTTTCTTTTGTTTTACTTTTCTTGAGATGAATGTTTCTACATTTTGATCTCCCAAAAACATGTAGTAATGGTGAGTGACACAACCACCATTAAGCGTTGTGCTATACTCCCTCCAGTCACAAATACATATCGTTTTGGATATCGACACGATTCCCAAAACGTAGCTTTGAACACTAATTTATATTGTAATATATTTATAAATCCAAAAAATTATAATGTTACAAAAATACTTTTCAAGACAAATCTATACATATGATTTTCATGTATCCAAATTAAATATTTAAAAATATACCGATAGTTAAATTTTCAAAAGTTTGACTGCACGCATCCCAAAACAATGTGTATTTGTGACTAGAGGAGTAATTTAAAAAAAAAAAAAAGGCTTCGGCATCACTACAGTATAATCAACAGCGTATTTAAGATATCTCAAAAACAAAAATAGGAAAAGTGGCCAACCATCCTTATATTTTGATTCATCGCCATTCACCAGAAATGTACGTAACCTCAACTACCGTGCCTACAGCCTTCATAGCAAAATTGTCACGAACCTAACAAACGAATTGGCTGGCCATGGATGCGAAAGAAAGTAAAACATGCAGTAAGGTCACAGCATATGCCAAACAACGTAACTTTACTTAAAATTCCCAGGATTTAGCTTACCATTTGCTCATTTAAGGGGGCAATTAGTTAATGATTACCCATACAATGAAGCTAGCACATCTTTAATTGTGATACCAAGAAGAGAAAACACGCATCACTGGAGGCTATTATGGCGATCTCCACAATCCAATTGCCTCAAATGGCATAGTCCCCGTCTCCCCAGTCAATCTACATCGCCCCCTAACCAAGATCCTAATATGAGCTACACACATCCGTATCCCGGCACATCCCAAACACTCAGATCCAACAACCAGAGCACCGAACAGTAAACACTAATCCTAAATTGGAGCACACACAAGTAAGAGCACGACGGAATGCAGCATGCAGCACCAACAAAGAACCGAGCTCCAATCGCAACAAGGGTGTGAGTGACAGTAAGAGCGGTACTTTTGCTGTCGGCGGCCGAGGCGGCGGAGAGGAGGAGCGCCAGGAGCACGGAGGCCAGCAGCGGCCGCGCGGAGATCGCCATTTCCTCCTCGCCGCACTGGGTTCTTGGGATCTGAGAGCCTGACGTCTGTGCGAGAGCTCGACTTGGAGTGCCTGAAGAAGAAGAGGGTGGAGCTGGCTGAGAAGGCCTCTGTTTCCGTTCGATCTGCTGCGAGCTCGCTTTCTTTAAAGGCTTTTCTCTGGTTTTTGACAAACTTAAATGTTTTTTCTCTATTTTTCTGACAAATTTAAACTTTAAAGGCTTTTCTTGTGTGTACCAACTCTGCTAGTCTACTGTCTGCGTGTGTTTCTTCTGCGAAACTTGCCATTGGCGTGGAATTCCCAAAATGCCCCCGCCGACTGTTTTCGGTTCGAACGCAGCCTTCCATAAGCAAAAGGAATAATCACGAGTCAGAATTGAATTTCGCTGACTGTGGGCCCCGGTGTTGTATAGGGGAAATACTATTATAAAAACGGAATTGCTAGGTAGCATACTCTATCAATCCCACTGCTGTCTTATTTATCTACTTTTTCACTTTCTCGATCACTTATTAATACCATTATATTTACAATAATACTACAAGTCATACGTTCGAACAAAGTATTCTACATTAGACGCTCACATCACTTCACTGTTACCACTGTGTGCAAAGACCGACCATTTACTTTCCCCGCTCGTTGCTCTCTTCCCACTCAGACTTCGATTTCTTTCCGCAACCATCAGTTGCTCCTCTCCTTCAACTTCTCCGTAACTAGAGCAAAATCAAATCATAGCAAGTGCCTCAAGGAGAGAGAATCTAGAGAGAGGGAAGAAACTTCAAGCCGTCAAGCATCACTCTCTCCTCCCATCTCCATCTTTCTCCGTCTCTCTCTCCTCACTCCATGCTATAAATCTCTCTCTGTACCAACATGACAGGGGACGCATCAAAATTGTTGCCGCCTTCCTAACTTCCTCTACCTTGTTCTCCTCTTGTCAACCCCCCACCTGTGCGCACCTGGACACCGTCTCTCTTTGTCCCTTGTTGCCCATGTGATTTGTGTGGCTCGATTTGTGCTAAGCTTGGGTGCGGCGAGCTTCTCACTACCGCCTAGTAGGAGCGCCGTCCCGTTCTCCCTACAGGAGTTGCATCTCATGCTCGTCTATTACGCTCGAGATCTTCCATTGGGTGCGCAGGAGGTGATCCCTAGTTAGATGTTGTAATTTTTGTTGCAATAGGTCCTTGTATTTGTTGCCCTAATAGTGACTGCTCCTCAACTGAGCTCATCTTCTCACCAGTACTGCCGCCTCCTCCTCTAGCAGATTGTTGTATGTGTTCTCTCAATTTGTTGCAACAAACTTTGTCAATTGTTGCAACAAGTGTTTTATTTTGTTGTAGTGTGTACTCGCAAAAATGTTGTAGTAAATGGTGTTTTTATTGCAATTGTTTTGTTGATTTGTTGCACCGGGGTTGCGATTTGTTGCAATGGGTTGTTGCCACCGAATGGAGTTTTTGCTGCACACTTTGTAATTTTTGTTGTGTTCGCTATCATTTTTTATTGTGTTGCAATGTTGTTGCATCCTTTAATTGTTGCAATGAATTTTGTTGCTGCTAGAGTGGGATTTTTGTCACACGGATAGCCACTCATTGTTATGTTTGTGCTGTGAAATTTGCAGGGCTAAATTATTTTATTGCAATTATTGGTTCGATTTGTTGCAAACATTACTAGGAAATGTTGAGTCCAACTGTGCGATGGTTTGGCTCCGAGCTGCAGCAACGACTTCTTCGTGAGCATGTTGAGCAGAGTGTTGTTGTTAGGCATCCAATACTATTGAGAGAGTGATTTTTAAAAAATCTTTTCTTAGTGTTGCTTGTGTGTTTTTGTAATGTTACAGCACCACCAAATATTGTTGCATGCATTGAAGAAATTTGTTGCACTGCTTTCGGAGCGTCCGATGGAAACATTCCCATCAGACGTCCGAGCCCTATCATCACCCTTATAAAAAGGGAAATACTGGTTGATCGAGTATCGCAAAAGGGACTGTTAAAAGATCGAGAATGTAAAATGATCGGAGATACTCGAATACATTATGCTAGAAATTCAACAAAACTCAGCCTACTGTCTATTCCAATTATTACTACGGTGTTTTAGAAAATGTTGATGCCAATGAGACGAAGAAGATATATTAAAATCCCAAACTCGACTGTCGGTGTGGTCATTTAATGATCTGCGATTTGCATTTAATTCGATTATTTAAGTGCACTTTTTTTGCAGCCTTCGTAGGTGGACAGCGATGTTTTTTTTGTTGACAAAAATCATGTTACTTAAGTGATGTACTTAGGGCACCCCTAATGGTCCTACGTTAGCAATGCTCGTTGTATTAATTAGCATACCAATTAGAATTATTGTTGAGATGGAGGGGAATTCAAGAAGAGAGAGAAGCAATGTCTCATGTAAGATATTCGTGGGTACATAATCCAACACATAAGAAAAAAAAATACTGTTGTGGGATCCACGCGGCCCGAGCCGTAGCCGCATCGGTCATTCATCATTTTCATCACTACCGCCTACCTCCGCGTTGTCACTGTGGCTTCCACGCCTTGCCGTTGCGCCGCCCGTGCGCTCGCTAAGCGGCATGCGCCCCACCTCACTGTTACACCGCTTGTGTGCCTTGCCTCGCTGCCCGCTCATCGAGCCACCACTGTGCTTGACTCATCGCCCTCACCTCAGTGTCGAAGTCTCGGATCTGGCTGGATCTATGCCATCTGGGAGCTGCTAGTGTAGATCCGCTCGCATCTGGGAGAAGGAGGAGGCGGCCAGAGGATGGGGGGAGGAGGCGGTGGCTGCCGAAGGTGAGAAAGAGAGGTGGCAGTGAAAGGACGGCGACGAGCAAACTGGGAGGTGAGGGAGAGAAGGGGTGGTAAGAGGGTGACGATGAGCAAATGGGAAGGTGAGAGAGGGCAATGGTTGCCGAAGGTGAGAGAGGAGTTGCGGGAGGGTGGAATCACGTACACCAGGAGGAAGTAGAGAGAACGTGGAAGGGGAGGGGAAGAAATTAATAGAAAATTACTGTATTGATTAGGTGGGTCATATTATAGATATAATTGCTGTGAATGTGGTGTCTAGTCTTATGTCTATTTGACATGGCAATCTATGAACATTGATATGCAGCGTCGCCACTGGGAATGTCGTTAGGGTACTCCCAATACTCCTACATCAGCATCTTCTTCAATATACCACATAGGATTAATGCTTATGTGGAGGGGAGATTAAAGAAGAGATAGGGAAGCTATTTCTTGAATGAAAACAACTTGAACACACACACCAACAAAGAAGATAAAACAAAAATATGTATTGAGAAGAGAAGGATTGTATCCAACTACAGTATTATGTCATGTATGATATTTATTTAGCGTTTTCTATATATTCGTGATACGATACAAAGAGTTGAAGATATAATATTTAGTACTATTTATTGATGATGTGGATGCTTTTAGATATAACTATATATAGAAACTATACATTTGAAGTACCCTCAAGGGATGAAAGGGAGGGAGCAATTTGCGAAACCTCTGAAGTTCTCCATGGAAGAGAGTGGCCAAATTAAGGCACGACGTGATTTACGTGGAAAAGACAAGTTCAAAAAATGATGAAATGTTAATTGCATGCGAGAAGCTAGAGAAGAGAAGAGTACGAACTCAAATGCATGTGCCGGTTCTTAAAGAATGCAAGCACTGCAAATTGATGACTATGCTTTTCTATAGCCAACTAACACTACTATAGAAACCGTGATCACTGTCGGATATTAAAATCGGCAGTGATTTTGACACAAAATACACGCGCGCGATTGCTAGGATTCGAACTTATGACCTGTCGCTCGCGTGATCTCCCCCTTACCATCTCACCACCCATACACTTCTCAACTATTATAAGATATATTCTCCTTTTATCCCTTCGTATCCGAAAGTTTCAACGATTATTTAGACATCTAAATGACTTCAAATAAAAAATTTGTCAACTACAAAGTTGTAGATCTCATTGAGAGCTACAATTTTCATATAAATTTTGTCTCCATCCAACTCCGTATGAAAAAATTATGATTTTTCAAAAACCTTATCACTACTAGTTCATAAGACGAACCGGAAGTGATACTTCCTTCGTTATCCTTACCGGTTGTTCTTACGAACCGGCAGTGATAATAACTTATCACTGCCGGTTCTTAAGAGGAACTAGCAGTGATAAGTTACTATCACTGTCGATTTTTCTTCGATCGAGCATTTGTGTCGGTCTAGCTTATGAATCGGCAATGATAGTGTTCTCCCTGCCGGTTCTAACTGAACTGGCAATAATAGATCGGCAAAAAAAATGTGTTTTTGTAGCAGTGTAACCAGCGAACAGCGAGATTAGCACGTGCCTAAGAAGTGTTCCCCCTTTTGTCAGCTGAATTGCTGATGATTTTATGGAGTGCGAAATCCGAACAAACGTGGGGGTCTCTGCTCATTTGTCCGTGATGTTTGACACTTGACAACCTAACCAATGGTACCAACCGTAATAAACTAGCACAACCGTGCATACTTACGAGAGGGCAGCGAGCCATCAATGAGCACCCAACTAATGTCACCCGGATACTGTCAGATTAGGAACCGTAGCATTTTCCAGCATAGAGTCCACGGGTTTAAATTCCGAAAAATTGTAATGAATAAATCCTCACAAATAACCTCCTACCAGCTTGTTGTAATTGGTGAGAATCAAACTCTGGTGGTCATCGTCTAGAGAGATACGGTACCATACCACTATGCTATGCTACGGTTGGCTAGACAAGAATACGTTCTAATTCTATAGCTTGGCCTGAATTTTGACAAGACGGAATATTCGGCTTCTTTCAGAGGAAGATGGGATACTGGTAGAAGTTCAAAAATGACAAGCCATTTTGTACAACTCAACAGGGCTAGTAGAACGACCGCTCGGGCAAACTGTACGACGGCCCACGTGTAAACAAAAAGAGGCGGTGCGGCCCAAAGTTCTAGGAAGTTGGATTTTTTTTTCTTTAATATTTTTTTTATTCTTTTTTCAAAACTATGCGTTCAAAATAAAAATTTACGAAAATATCCCCCGTCGCCCGTGCCCCATACACGGGCGATTAGCCCTGCGTCGTTTCCTGCCGTCGGGCTCCGTCGGTGTGGGCCCCTCATGCCTCGAGACAGGGCACGAGGGCTTGCAAATGCTTTTTTTAGTATTTTTTTGTAATTATTATATACCTTTTTAATATAAACCCTATAACTTTTGCTAGGAGTGTTCAAATGAAATGAAACTTGTTTCTAACTTTAAATTTTGGAATGAGGAATTAGATTGTAAAATAAAAATCTATGTGTTGTTTGCACAAAAATATTTTTATGTGAGTTCGAATGCTAGGCTCTAACTATGGATTGTGAAGGAATTACAATGTGTGTTGATCCATAAATCATGAAATAAATAGAATAAGTTACTACAACCTTATGCACTTGATTTTTGCAAAAATATCTAAATATGATTGCATTTTGAATCAAAGATGGCTAGTTTAAACCCTTTATAACATTCATTGTTCAAGCAGTTAGAATAATGTCTAAAGGGCCTCAAAACTTGACAGAACCAGTTTTGTTGCATTCTTCGGCTTGCATAGGTTACAATTATGTAAAAATATTTAGATGTCACTTTAGCTCGCACTATTTTATTGTTGTCCTAACATGCACCCAGAAACATCAAAATGGTCGATCTTTCGCAAACGAGGTCAAACTCGATGAAATGAAATCGATGAACTTAAAATGCTATAACCTATCTTGATGGACAAAAATAACATCATTTGGGACAACTGGAGCAGTAGGACATATACGAGCCCTTCGGACAGTGAGCATACACTTGAAGGTTAGGCCGCACTCTTTATTACGACTTAAAACTGAAAGGAGTACCACGAACAAAGAAAACCAAAGTTAACACCAGACGTCTACTGAGTGCTTCGAGGCCACTTCCCATTCGCCCATGTCTCCGGCGGGGCTTCTCTGGCACGCCGCGCCCTCTCTCGTTTCCTCTCTCTCTCGGCCTCCTTCTCCTCCGCTTCCTTCCTACATGCCTCCTCGCGTGCGACATCGCGTTGTTCTTGAAGCCGCCGCGTGAACTCGTCCTGTCGGTTGGCTTGATCAAGAAGCCGTTGGTCCTCGGGGTTGATCTCCGTATCAAACCACTGCTCAAATTCACACAGTGGCGGAGGTGACTGCATGAAACGTAAATTAGCAAAGTTTCATTCACAAATATTATGTAACCCGTACGATTGTTACCATGCGGCGATCCTTCAGGCTCTTCTCCGGCGGATCGAAGGCGTAGTTGCGGCACTTCCAATACCTCCTCTTCCAAGTTGAAATTTCCCAAGGGCGAACAAGTCTGCAAAGATCTCCGCACATACACATGGGTGTTACAGCTCCACGAGGTAGGAAGAGATCTTGGTACGCTAAATTACGCGGGCATGCACTTGCTTCTTCCTTTGCCTTCCCCTTTCCCTTTGCACTTGCACGCCTCGGCATTTTCGATTGATCCTGAATTTTTTTCCTCACCCCTCTATTCTTTCTTCCTGTATTCTTTGCGAGACCACTTGTGAGAACGAATGTTATAAAGGCCAGATATCGCCCGGGTATGAAGCGATCGCCTCATATTAGGGCGATCGCCCCTACTAGAGGCGATAGGTGCACCGAGACGTTAGTGTGTTGTCACGTCGTGTGGCATAGGCAAGCAATGCATACATGAATTTGAACAATTTAAAGTGATAAGGCTGTCATGTTACTAACTCGGAGAGTTATACAATATGTGAACGTAAAGCCATTACAAAATACATCCGCATAACAAGTCAATCACGCCACGCTTCTCGACGGCTCAGGGGGTAGGTGAGTGGCGACGGCGACGGACGCCCTCGTAGGCCGACCTGCGGCGCAGCGTGAGAGTAGTGTGGCGGCGACGCAGGGCGTGTTCTCGTGGCGGCGCTCCCGAGAGCCGAGAGGGTCGAGGTAGTCGGTCGAAGGTACTCTTCGTGTCGAACTCGTCGCCCATGTGGTCGCCGAAACCACCTGTGGGTCTCTGGCTGGGCGCGAGACGACGAGGGAGCCTCCGCACCATCGCCCCACTGCTGCTGCGTGGGAGTGTAGCGAGGAACCGGCGGGGTAGGGTGAGACGCGGAGGGAGCCTCCTCAGCCCACTGTCCCCACTGCAGCTGAGTGGGAGCGTGACGAGGCACCGGCGGGGTAGGGCGAGGTGCTGGGGCGCAGGGACGTGGTGTGCTGCGTCCGCCGACGTCTCCGCGCCCCCGGTAGGTGGCCAAGCGAGCCAACCGCCTCATCCTATCGAGAACCCGAGCCCAAGCTGTCTCGGACTCGACGGTGGTCACCTGTATGCCCCCCCGTAGGCGCGTCAACATGGACACAGCCTCCACCTCAATCTCCCCCATGAGCTGAGTCTGCATGTAATGTCAGATTGTTATTACATAATTTACATGAAAAAGACGTGCCCATGTAGCTTCGGTTGCGACACTTACCGAGGCGTTGTCCCTCTGGGACATCTGTGAAGGGTACGTGTCCGCTACCGATGCTCGCCGTCGACGTCGGGGTCTTGGTGTGTACCCCACCGAGGCGAGTCTGCTGGGCGAACCACTCCATGTATCGATCGACATGTCATGGTCGTCTGGCCGGTCTCGGTGACCCTCTCGTCGAGTCGCGGCCCCATCGCACGCCCATGGTCGCATACGGTCGCGAATCGAGTGCCCACCGCAAAGACCCATCCGATCATCCTGCAATGCAAAAACAGTAAGTACACACCACATTAATTTCGCAAAGATGCGGAGTAGTAGGATCAGGGCAAGTACCTGTGAGCGCCACGTGCGACAACGTGACGAGGCGGCAAGGGAAAGGACTGGAACAGGCCGAACTGCCGCAGCACTCGGTGCGGGGAGTACTCCTCGACACACAGGTCAAAGACGAGAACCTTACGGGTGAGCCAGAAGGCCTCATCTCACGTGCAAAGCACGGAGACCCGCCAGTGCTCGGCGTGGGCGTCGTCGCGGTGTATGGCGCCCACCGCACGCCTCGCGTGGAGGCGGTCGAACTCCCGAACGAACTCCAGGTAGGACCTCCTCACCTGTCGGTGCGCGTACCTCCGCTGCGAGGAAATAAGAAATGGCGAAGGTTATTCAAGTGCGTTAGTGGGGAAAAAGATACGAGGGAGCATACCTGTCGTCGGACCCAGTAGTGGCCCATGGTGGGCCAGTCCACCGGGTCGTCTCCGTAAAGGCCCTCGGGGTACGGTGTCGTGTCAACAATAGACCTGCCGATGGAGAAGCGCTCCCAGGACCACAATTGGAGGAGTAGGACGCAACCCGACATCGTCGCATCGTGCTCCGACCGAGAGACAGCGTCGCACAGACCTCGGTACGTCGCCGCTAGCACAGCTGAGGCCCACGACCACTGCATCATCTGTTTACAAGGGTGGAGTTAGACGTGCTCCGCTGAGACGAGATATGAACTGAGTGTGTTACCTCATCCAACGGGGTGTCGGCGATGTGCTGGGCGTACTCGACCAGGTGACGGTCCACCGTGTTCCGTGGGAGGACGGAACATCACCCAACCGAACAACAACAAGAGGTATGCCTCCAAGTGGCGGCCACGCCCGCCTCCTCCGCGTCTTGGTGGAGAAGCCGAGCTGCAGCGTTCACAACAAACATTATCGGCAACTTAGCGCTTCTCTTTAATTCTCAAAGAAAGAGGTACTCACCGTGAATCGGCGCCCACGCCGTCGGTCCATGGCGCCACCTCCCCGAGGGGCGGTAGGGGCTGCCGGGGTGCCGCCGCACCGCGGCGAAACGCGCGACAACTTGGCGTGCCACGTGGCGAGGCGCTGTGCGGCACGATCGCCGGACCCGCATGGGGAGGCCTAAGAGGTACGACACGCCCCGCAGCGTCGGAGCCATCTCTCCGCACGGAAGGTGGAACGTGTCGTCTCCGGTCTCCACCGGTCCACGAGTGCGGCCAGCAGGACCGATCGTGCCGAACCGCGGACCTCCTTGCCCGCTAACGGGCGATCACCTCCTCCACCATCCTACAAAGAGGAAGTAAGCCACCGCCGCAACTCGCATGTAGTGCATTGCGTCGTTAGAATTGCATTCACAGGTAAGTACATGTACGTAAAAGAGTGCAAGCGTTGGCAGCTTACCGTGGAACCCAGCGTGGGTCGATGCGAAGCAGCTCGTTGGGCACCCGAGGTCGGAGTGTCCCTAGCTCTCGGTTCTCCTCTGCGGAGTACCTAGACCGGTGGGTCGCATCGACGGTCACGTCCAGCAGCTCAGGGCAAGGTCGCGCCATCGTGGCCTGTTACAAAGCAAATACAACAAATTTATCAGTAATTACATGTGCACATAAAATGAAATGCGAAATAACGAATTGTACCATACTCATCAAACAATACAACCGAATTGCAGAGAGCCAAAAAAAATCTCATATTACAAACATACGAAAGACAAAGACATGTTCGACGAGGCACACAACGTCGAGAATTACATGATGCGAAAAATAACTTACTAGTACATTGAAAATTACATCGATCATTACAACTTACATCACAACTTACCGGTCCATTGAAAAATACAAGACGGGAACAACATGGAAAATTACATTATTCGCGGTTGCGACGCGCCTCGGACTCGTACATATCGTTCCGAATGCGCCTTGTCCTTCGACGCCCGACCTTCAGCTTCAACATTCGGATGTCCGGTACCCATCGATGGTCCGAGAGGGGGTTGTGAACGATCCATCCACTCGGTACCGCACACCTCGTGATGCCACGTGTTGAGAACGCCCGCTTGTAGTAGTACGGGAGACGAATGCACGACGGGATTGATGCGTCTCGCGGCTGCGGCAATGACGTCGCAGCACGGCAAGTGCAAAGCAGCGTGGTTTCGGCAGAGCACTCGCACTCACCGCCGGAGTATGCACAGATGGAAGTCCTCTCCGGTGGCACCCTGCGACCTCGGTCACCGCAGAGGCACGCGGTATCTCCGCTCCACGCCACTCTCGGTGTAACCCGATGTGTCTGCGCCTTTCTTGTTTTCTTGGACATGTAGGTAGACACAACAGCTGTGTCTGACGATCGATTGTCCGACATACATGCTTGTGGAGGTCTTGTATCGCTCAATAAAATATCTCTGTGTCCCTAATAAGACACCTTCAACTATACCCACCAATGGAAGGCATCCGTGCCTTTCATTACCCAGTTGTAAATCTCCGCCAGGTTCGTTGTCATGATCCCATAACGCGAGCCGCCTCGTCATGCGTAAGGACCATTTCTCCAAAGGCTCATGTCGTATCCAATCGGTGAAACTCTTTATCTTGGTACCGGCCTACGCCGAGGTTTGGGGGTCTGCTTGTGAGCGCACACAAGGTCGTGGGGTCCTCTCCTGCTCATGGTACACCATCGGGTTCCTTGATGAACTAGCGGTACCTCCGGGATCCATTGATTGCTTCTTCATTAGTTCGCCCAACGCCTTCCAAAGCGCGTCGAACTTCCTCCGTTGGTTCTGTTTGCACAGCGCTGAACATGTTCATAAGCTCCTTGTTCTGAATCGACGGAAAAATTGGCACCCATGTGCCTCATGCACCACTCGCTCCTCGTGTCCGCCACTTTGCTGCTCCCACGACGACGGACCCTTGTTGCATATCCACGATCGCCTTAACAGCCACGCATATCGGTCATGGATGACACAAACATCGAACTGTCGAGAACAACCGCCACTTCACTCTTTCAAAGAACCAGCACCAACTCTCCGTGTTTTCCCCTCCACGAATGCCAACGCAACCGTAGAACTTGGTTGTTGGCATCCACCGCGATCGCAGCTTAGAATCGCCCTTGTACTTCCCGTGAGGAACGTGCCGCCCATGCAAAGGACCGGCGACAGCGTTTAAATGCATTTATGCATGCGCCTGTGGCGAAGAATGCACGCCGCAATACCCACTTACCGGCACACACAACCCGCAGGAAACTCCGCAAGGTCGATGGATGTACCGGGTTCTATATGCGATTGCCCCGAGCAAGTGGGAATATTCTCGTCTGAAGCCTCGTCGACGCCCCGAACCGTATTTCCAGAGCTGTCCTTTTGCTCTCCATGCCTTTGCGTAGCTAATCTTGTCTCAAACCTCTCCTCCACGGCCGTGATAATAGATCGAGGTCGCAGATGGGGATTGTCCACGATCTGACCATAAAACACATTTGCCACCCAAGTGGACGACAGATTGCGGTGTCCCTGCTCCGCTTCTTCCAGCTCGCAGTTATGCTCAATCACTATGGAGCATTTTCAGTAGTCCTTCCACTTCCCCTGGTATGCATGAACCCGCCATGGGCACGAATCAACTACGCACTTCACGTCGTAGTCCTTCTTGCTGGACTTCACAACCCTGAATTGCCGCCAGAGAGACATTGCCCAGTACTTCACCGCATCCATCACAACCTCCTTGTCTTTATATATGGCCCCCTCTGTCACCTCGTTCTCACGATACTCCCATGCATCAATGTTCCCTTCATTCATTGTTAGGTCTTCGAAATTGTAATTGGTCCACGCACCAGGGATAGGCACCTCAGGGGCGTTGTCCTCCTCGTCGGAGTGCTCACCATCAGGGACTTCCTCATCCGCACGGTCCTCCTCTTCCATCAGGTCAACAATGTCCTCCACCTCCTCCCCCTCGTCGGCCACCCCTCGCGCCTCCACCGCTGTCTCCTCTGCCCCCCCGGTCCCTTCGCCACCGCCAGTCTCGTGCTCCTCGTCTCCGGGCTCCTCGCCGCCTTGCTCTTCGCATCCTTCTACATTTGACGTCCCCTCCCCCGTAATGTCCACCCCGACATCACGAACTTGCAACACCGATGGAGCTACCGGGTAGCACTGTACCAACAACATGAGCGGCCAACCCCGCTCTATGGCAAAACCAACATAACTCCTCCATGTTGACGTCGAGTTAATAGGAATCAACTCTCCGTAAAACGGTCTTGCGCTCGGCTCACTCTGCTCGACCAAGAACCAACACTCTGGGCATCCAAACCGAACATCCGAGACATCCACTCCAACAAACCCTCAGATGTCCTATCGCTCGGTCTACATATGCCCTGCACGACTCTTGAAAATGATGATAGATCCACCCCATCCGCCTCGTGCTATCTCCCCATCTCCATAAAATATTTGGAAATACAATTTCTCCGACATGTCGCAACGTCCGACGGAAAAATATTACTCTAAAATACAATACAAATCCTAAAATTTCTAAAAACTAAATACTACATTAAAGTTCTAAATATGAATCATGACATTAAATTTCTAAACAACACTATCCGAGAAATTGCAAACGCTACACAATCCTAAATTTTCTAAACACTACAATCAATTTCTAACACTACAATAAATTTGTAACGCACTTAATACTATACAAATCCTGAAAATTCTAAAACTAAATACTACATTAAAGTTCTAAATATGAATCATGACAAGAAATTTCTAAACAACACTATCCGAGAAATTGTAAACGCTACACAATCCTAAATTTTCTAAACACTACAATAAATTTTTAACACTACAATAAATTTGTAACGTATTTAATACTATACAATCCTGAAAATTCTAAAACTAAATACTACATTAAAGTTTTAAATATGAATCATGACAAGAAATTTCTAAACAACACTATCCGAGAAATTGTAAACGCTACACAATCCTAAATTTTCTAAACACTACAATAAATTTCTAACACTACAATAAATTTGTAACGTACTTAATACTATACACTCAAATTTCTAAAAACTAAATAGTACATTAAAGTTCTAAATATGAATCATGACAAGAAATTTCTAAACAACACTATCCGAGAAAACATAAACGCTACACAATCCTAAATTTTCTAAACACTACAATAAATTTCTAATACTACACTAAATTTGTAACGTACTTAATACTATACAGTCCTCAAATTTTTAAAAACTAAATACTACATTAAAGTTCTAAACGCTACACAATCCTAAATTCGACTAAATATTACATGCTACATTAGAATTCTAATAACAAACAGTCTTACAGAATTTTCTAAACACTACAAAATCGTAAAATTCCTAAATAATAGATTTATAAAATTTGTAAAAAATACCTTCGCAGAAACGACGAATCGACTTTTTTTCCCCTTTTCTTCTTCTTTCTCTTCTTTTCTTCTTCTTCTTTCTCTTCTTCTTTTTTCTTCTTCTTTCTCTTCTTCTTCCTCCTTCTCTTTTCTCTTTTCTCTTCGTTTGCTACGCCTCATTGGCTCTGCGCGAGCGAGAAGCGAAGCCAAAGCCGCTGTCGCCTCGCTCGGCGATCGCCTGTCTCGAGCGATGTGGGGCCCACAGTAACGGCTCACTTTTTACCGCTTGCTCTGGCGACGGCGAGGCACATATCGCCTGTGTATGGGCGATCGCCCCATACACAGGCGACAAAGTATAGTTTTGCAAAAATTTGATTCGGACGCATAGTTTTGAAAAAGAATAAAAATAAATATTAAAGGAAAAAATTTAGGAAGTTGCGCAGCCGAGAAGTATTGCCACGGCCCACGGAAACACTGAAGCGGCTGCCAGCGAATCGTATGATATATATATATATATATATATATATATATATATATATATATATATATATATATATATATATGAAAATGATTTCATACTCCTGGGTGTACGTATTCCCACCTCTAGTATACCATTTAAATGATGTTGTTATACCTCTTTATCCTTTTGAGTATACTCTAATACGATTATAAGATACTCTAAAGTGAGTTCAATGAAAAATTTCAATAAAGTCCACGATTTATAGCATAATTTCTTATATATTCATTTTACATATGGAAAAAGGTATGTACCAAAAAAATAAAGTGCTCTGATGAAATTTTTTCAACCATGTCGTATTGGAGTATATTAGAATTATTATTGGAGTATAACGGAAGTGATAAAGGTGTATAAAGTGTTCATTTAAGTGGTATATTAGAGGTGGAAGTATGTACTCCTGGGAGTACGGAAAAGGCTTCCTATATATATATATATGCGATATTCTACAGCTGCGTGTAGAATAGCATATTCTACGCGTCAGCCAGATTTGCTTTACCGATTGAACCCGCGCGACTATCTAGTTGATAAGCGTGTTTGTACATGAATGACTAATAAATGCTACTTAATGCTTGTACATGAATCTGTCTTTTTTTATTTAGTCATAACTTTCAAATGTGATTGATTTTGATCTTCAAATTTTATAGGTTTGTAGAATCTCATCTCCTCTACATATGGTAATTTTTTGAGAATTTTTTAAAATATGTACATGTGTTTTTCATAAACTTTAGAAAACACTGAATATGTTGCTTTTTACTGGATAAGAGTGCTATACACACGTATAGTAATATTTTGAGTAAAAAGCAGTAAAATCTATAAGTTTTATTAATAAACATTGATTTTTCTAACTGGTAACAAATTTTACTATCCTTATATATAGATTTTACGATCGATATATATATGTTTTACTATCATACAGTAGTAAATTAATGTTCATTTTAGCAGTAAAATTTGATTCATGCAACGTTTATTAGCGAAATTTATATCATGTTGTTCCTCTCGTCATCAATAATCTACTGGTGAAATTTGTTCGTGAATCAGAACATCGAATAAAAAGTTATAACTAAAATAAAGAAAGAAGACTTGTATACAAACTAAAAAATGGAGTAACTAGTCAAGCGTTTACTGGCCGAAACAACTAGTACGCGCATATGTTAGTTTGTATTTGATTCTGTTATTATTTTATTTTAGCCATAGCTTTTTATTCGTAGCTCCAATTAACGAACAGTTTTCATCAGTAGTTTACTGACGACAAGAGGAACATAATGATATAAGTATCGCTAATAAACACTGCACGAATGAGTTTTTACTATCAATTTACCGAATGTACCGTAAGATTTTACTACCGCCTGGCAGTAAAATCTATGTATACCGATAGTAAAATCTATAAGTCTCATTAATAAACATTAATTTTTCTGACTGGTAACAAACTTTACTATCCTTATATATAGATTTTACTATCGATATATATGTGTTTTACTATCATACAGTAGTAAATCAATGTTCATTTTAGCAGTAAAATTTGATTCATGAAATGTTTATTAGCGAAACATATATCATGTTGTTCCTCTCGTCATCAGTAATCTACTTGTGAAATTTGTTCGTGAATCGGAGCATCGAATACAAAGTTATGACTAAAATAAAGAAAGAACAGACTTGTATACAAACTAAAGAATGAAGTAACTAGTCAAGCGAAGAAGTTTAAAGGTGTTACGTAGTTTCACCAAATAGCAGTAGAATAGCTTAATCTGCGCGTAGGCGCAGAATAACACCACCGTATATATATACATATATATATATATATATATTAAATTTGACCTTCTTCCGAATACAATTGTAAAAATAACTCTATTTTTTATCTCAGAAGCGCTGACACGCTCACGTGTCACCTATCGACGCTTTCATGGTTAGGAATGGAAATATTTTTACAATTATATTCAAAAGTAGAGATGGCAATAGACCCCGATCCCTGTTTCCTCGCGAGAAATTCCCCTGTTAGGGGACAGAGACGGGGAAATCTCCTTCCCGCGGGAGGCTTATCGGGTAAATTGTTGCCCCATCGGGGGTGGCAGGGATGGGGACGTTCCATTGTTCCCTGTCCCCGTCCCCAATTTAGCTCTGACAGGTGGGCTCATACTTAGAAAACCCTAGGTCCAAAAGTTCCCCTAGTCTCCACTACCCGAGTGTTCCCCATCCCACTCCTCCCGGTTGGCGGCTGCACTTCTCCCAGTCTCCACTCCTCCCGTCCCATTCGCCCACTTCCCAGTGCGATTGCTTGCCGCCTGGCGTCAAGGTCCGATCATTCCTGCAGGCAACAAGGCCGGCCGCTACCAGCGCCCATCGGCAACCGCTAATCTGGGACTCACCCGCAGATCTCTCGCCCACACCGCACCGCAGATCTAGGACTCTCGCCCGCACCACAAATCTGGGACTCTCTCGCCTCTTAGACGTCGGCGCCGAGCAGATCCTCCTCCTCCATGGCCTACAAACTCAAGGTCTGCATCTACACCTACAAACCCAAGGTCAGATGTCGACTTTTGTAGTCGACAATAAAGTTATAGGGCAAGCGCTAGATCTCAAACTCGAAGGTCACACAAGACAAGGGGTTAGACAGGTTTAGGCCCTCGATGGTGGAGGTAATACCCTAATCCTGTGTGCTGGGATTATATGGATCTCTTGGATCTGAGGTTGCTCAAAGCGTAATATGCTCTGGGCGATATGGTGTGCTGCGGTATAGCTCGATTGCTCCGTTGCTCGATGCTTCTGTTGTTGCCCGCCCCCTCCCTTATATAATGGGGATGGCACGGCTTGCAGAGTCCTGATCGGTCTAAGAGATTCCGATCGTTTACGGGATTCTAGTCGGTTACAGGATAGAGTTTACATCTTTATCTACCCTATTAACGACTCGGATTACAACCGTATCTTTTATATCTAAATACGTATTCAACTGTCTATAGGATGTGCCCCCTTCCATACGGTTGTAAGGCTTGGTGCGGGGTTTATCCTTTGGGCCTTCTACTGGGGCCTGCCTTCTCCTTAGGCGATGCTGGGCCGGTCATGAAGATACCTGGTTTCATATATTCCACATCAGATCTTCAATAACTCTTGCTGTAATTAGGGTGATACCTGGTACCGAAACTATTATTTATTGTCAGATTTGTGGTTATTATTCGGCTACAACATTATCTCACGAGGCAGGCAGAGAGCTAACTCTTGATTGTTGACGATGAAAGTGCTGACCTTACCTCTAAAGTTGCCTTCGAGTTTGTAAAGAGGCACAAGATATAATGTTTCTTCTCCTTGGAAGAAACCATGGGAAAGGTGAAGCAGTCAGAAAAGTGGGTGCCGTTGAACTCCCCTCTCTCTCTCTAACATGCACATATTTTTGTATGACATCAACACTAATTGATGCTTCCCAATTTTTTGTGTAAGCATTGTCTAGGGGATGCTCCATTCACGTGGTGAACTATTACTCATGCTTGATGCTGATGGAGCAACTAAGGTCACTGACTGGAAAAGTTTGAAGCTAAGGTTTGTCGTAAGCTTATTCAAACAGCATGTTATAAAAAATTATACCGAGCTGGTTTTGATTAACATGAGTAAAAATAACATCTCAAGAATTTCATTTTTGCTGTTAGGTTCGTGATTTGGCTAAAAATGTTCAGTCCAGTCCAGTAGCATTTGTTAGTTCGTATCAGAAACTATCCGATGTTGAAATTGCTGTTTTCGGTTTACGGAAAATTGGGCCCCTCATGCAGGGATGGAGACAAGGGAAGCTTTAGTTATCGGGGATCGAGAATTACAGGATGTTTCCCACAGGGATTTTCCTCGTTACCGTCCCTATTCAGAAGAGGACACATTCTTTAAAAAAATTGTTACAAGCTAGAAAAATAATGAAACTGATTAGGAGAATGTCTTACATGCATGACACACGCGTACTCATATTGAATTCTTTAAAAAAGTAACACGCTTTTTATTAAAACTACAAAAATATTGTAACATCCAGAGTAATATAATAAAATGGAAATGAATATTTTGGATTTGAATATATTTATTTCTGAGTTTCTGAGAATTATTGGTTTTTACTTGGATTTTCTTTGGATTTATGATTTGTATGAAAAGTCCAACAAATATAATTAAAAAATGGATAACGGTAAAAAGATAAAAAGGTAAAAGTAAAATTTTGGAACAATTTACCATGGAACCCTAACCAAGCTGGTAAGTCAGTAAAGTCAACAAGTAAAACTTTTATGCACAAGAAAAATAAATAAATAAAAAGAGTGACACCTCTTTTGACTAAAAACAGTGAAGTTAGAATTAATGTAAATTATTTGAAACTTATCTGGATCCATAAACATTACCATGGTACCCTCAGAGAATAATATACGTTTGGTAAAAATCTCAGAAATTTATCATGTCACTTAGACCATTTAAAAATTCAAGAACAGAGGCATTGAAAAACTGAAAAATCATCATGTCAGATTTTTTATAAAATATTTACTCAATATTTTTACTTTAAATTTTTATATAGATATTCATAACCAAAATTTAACTCTTATTAAAAGTTTTGAAAATTATTAGTATGATTTACACCTTCAAATAAATAAATACCGAAATGCAAGTTCTGTACAATGCATAGTGTCAGAATTCTAATTAATTCATTATAATATATTTTAGTCCGAAAATTTTACTGGAATATTAGCACTTCCAGTAGATGTCGTTAAAAAAGTTTCAGAAAAACCGTGATTTGATAGCAGTTTTAATGCTCACATGGAGCTGTCCGAGCTGAAGTTTATCTCCTGCCTTGCCTTCCCTCACTGACGTGTGGGCCCCCAACTGTTTTGGCCCCGTTTGCTGGCAGAGCAATGGGAAAAGCTCTTCTCTCTCTGCCGGTGGCCCCCGGTCCCTCTTGTTAGCCTCGGCTTCCCCTTTCACCTCTCCTTTCCCCTCACCGCCGTGCGAGACTTGCGAGTCTTTGCCGCCTCTCTGCGTCTCAGCGCCAATCCCGCCGAGTCCGCAATCGCGCGTTGCCACGGCTCGTCCTCAGTCTATCCACGCCATGCCTTGAACATGCCGCGTTGCCTTGAGCTCGCAAACCGCGCGCCAACTCGCCCCTCGCACAGAACCGAGCCGCCGCAACTTTCGTCTCCGTTCAAACCCTGTAATGCTATCCAATCTTGGCTATAAATACCGCTCGTTTGTCACCATGAGCTCCCCCTCTTCCTTCTGCTTTCCTCTTAGCCCCGCACCTCTTTTAGCCCTCGTCTCCTTTGCCATTTCCGCGGAGAACCGAGAAAGGGGGGGGGGGAATCGGTGAAGTAAACAAATTCGGTATCAATTTATGCAATCGGTTCATTCTAGAGCTTCGTAGTGCCCTCTAAAACTTTAACCCACCTGGGTTTTCACTTGTTTTGGCTGCACCCCATCCTTTCTGCCGTCCTTCTTCTCCCTGGCCGGCGCACGTGGTCAGCTGTCTTCGGATCTTCTCCGCCTTCTCTCTCAGGTGAAATAGCTCGCCCTTAGCTCGCTGATGCTCACACTGTGCTTCCCCAGTGAAATCATGGCCGGCGGCGAGCTTTTGCTCGCACAGCCATGGCGGCTGCCGCCCCTCCGCGGTGCCAACCCCTTTTTCGGCCACCTCCCGACGAATGGGTAACGCCCGTAGGTTCGCCTTGGCACACTGATGCTCTCGGAGCTACCCATTCCGCCGCGGTGAAGCTAGTTCGCCGGCGGCAAGTCGGAGAGCGTAGCTCCCTATTTCGGGTCGCTGGCAGGTGGGTCCGTCGTGTCAGTCGGACCGGGCCGAGTTCAAATGCTCTCGCACCAAAAATCGGAAAACGCTTTCCACCGGCGAAAGCGTATTTTGGAAATTTCAGTGTATTTTCCAAAATCGAGCCACTTCAATTGTCTATAACTTTTGAATCATAACTCCAAAATTTGTGAAATGAAATTCCATATTCATGAAAAATCAAATTATTTCAGAATATGCAAAAATATTTTGAAAATAATCTCTGGGTAATTTTGAAATTCAAATTTGAATAAAAGAGTTAAGAAAATGCTTTATATAAAAATTCTACAAGTAAACTTAGAATTTAATGAAACTAATTTTATTGGAATCATGGTGTTTCCAGGAGTTCAAATATATAAAAATATTTAATTTTCATGCAAGTTTGAACTATTTTCTTTTTAAGTCTTGTTTTCAATACACTAAGAATTTAAATATGTATAGTTGTACGAAAGGAATATGAAATAAGTAAAAATTTACTTTCTGAATAATAGGGTGGCAGTAGAATGCTTGAAGTGCCAAAATAGTTAAGGAGTAACCCTGAGTTGAATTATATATATATATATATATATATATATATATATATATATATATATATATATATAGGAAGCCTTTTCCGTACTCCCAGGAGTACATACTCCCACCTCTAATATACCACTTAAATGAACGCTTTATACTTCTTTATCACTTTCGGTATACTCCAATAATAATTCTACGATACTCCAATGCGACATGGTTGAAAAAATTTCATCAGAGCCTTTATTTTTTTGCTACATACCCTTTTCCATATGTAAAAGGAATATATAAACAAATTATGCTACAAAGGGTGGACTTTAATGAAATTTTTCATGAAACTCACTTTGGGGTATCTTATAATCAGTATTAGAGTATACTCAAAAGGATAAAGAGGTATAACAACGTCATTTAAACGGTTTACTGGAGGTGGGAGTACGTACACCCAGGAGTATGGAATCATTTTCCTATATATATATATATAATAGGAAGTTAAATAGTTAGAGTTTAAATTGAATAGTTTCAAACCATGAACAAATCTAATAACCTAGCTTAATAGATTTAGCTTAATCAGCCCCTTTCTCCTTATGCACCGCTTAAGGACTAGTATAGTGCCCTATCTTCCGGTTTTATTTTTCCAGCACGTAATATATGGTCTTTTCCTTTTCTAGAATGTTTGTTTCCTTTTCCTTAATTCCAGGATATTTGTTTCCTTTTCCTTGAGATGATGCTGGAGGTGAGGGGAGATCTGTTGTGGGCCACAGGGATGAGTTAGACACATTAAACAATGGCCATCGGATGTGGGTGAGTAAAGCTGAGGAAAGATCTGAGAGGTTAATTTTGATAGAGGCAAGTTTCTGGGGACATTTCGCTGGGTGCATGAAGGTTGAGTCATCTCTAGTAGGGTGCATTATTTGGGGTGGACGTAGAAAAGAATGCTTAGGTGCATTATAAATTAGACGGAGATAAGTGCTTTCGCACAGAACCCTTTACTTTATGTTCTGAATTTCATAAATCCAAATAATTTTAGCATCTATAATTCGAAGTTATAAATATAAGAATTTATAATTTTAGCCTCTTGAATTCGTAATTCAAGAATAAATAATCTATGAGAGAACCCACGTTTGTTCCTCGTAAAAGTCTTTAACAATATGTTTGTGTAAATATTTAAATCGTGAAGTCTTAAAATTCTAAAATGTACTCCTGTTTTCTGCCGTGAATCTTTATTTGGTTTACTGTCTGTTTTCTTTTTGCCCTTACTAAATTTGGATTTTTACTATGTTTTCGTTGGATCGACGTGTAGATTCCGACGTCCTCGAAGAAGAAGACGACTCCGTCGTAGATCCAGATTTCGTACCAGACAGTGAGCTGTAAGGCAAGCACCCCCTTGAACATATTGAGTCTGATAATTTACTTACGTTATGTTGTTTTTGTCTATGTACGATGCATCCGGATAATTCTCCATAGAAATACTAATTTGGGTTGGAACTGTAGTTAATCCTGTACATTATGGTTTACCTTAATCTGTATGAACATGTGAACCTTGCAAACCTTAGTTTGAACTAGACATGCTTAATGCCATTTTGGGTATAACCGCTAGTATAATACTCCTGCTTAAGCTATTCGTCACATGTTTTCAGTCTTTTCAACAAATGTATGGTCCTCTTTGGGAAAAGGTTGTTGGTACTTTGATTAAAAACCCAAAATAAAACTATGGTTTGACGCGGGCGATTATTGGCAATAGCCAGTGGTGCAAAGGGAGTTGCACATAGTGTAGGGTGGAGTATCGCTCGTGTCGGATTAAGGACCGAGCAATGGAACGTTATAGATCCATGTTTCCGTACAACCACAGAGCCTTGTGTGGGACAGTCTGAGCCTATTAAATTATTTGGATGTGGCTTTGCATCTAAGGAAGGCGGGAGTATAGCGGGAGCTTTCCGGTCAGGACTGCTTGTGAGGGGCTTCCACACCGAACTTTTCTAACCCTCGGTGTGGGTAAATGCATACCCGCGCAACGGTGTACGCCTCGTCATAAAACAGAAATGGGTGTTGTATTGCGTGAAAGGAACCACGTCTCGTGTGTGTGTTTTTATTTTATGATGGGGGATAACGTCCCGGGCTGGTTCATAGCCACGTCTAAATAATGTAACGGCTCTGTATGATCTCCTTGCCGACACACCAAAGGAAGTGTGTTAGTTGGCCTGGCAAAAGAGGTTGATCATTCCTTGTGGGTAAAGTTGTACACCTCTGCAGAGTGTAAAATCTAATCGATTAGCCGTGCCCGCGGTCATGGGCACTTGGTGAAGTCATTCCGATGTTAGAGTCTTTTGGTATTTTCTGAAAAAGGGGTTTGGTTTGGAAACTATTTTTGCATCTAGCCTTTATGTCAAAGGATAGACACCGGGGACCTTTGCAGTCGGGTAGACTGGGTTGAAAGACTTGAATATTTGCTTATCGTTTTATGTCTCAATTGCCTATTAAAAAATGCGATGTTTCAATCTATCATATTTATACTTTTCAATGTTTATGCAACTGTAAAATAACCTATAACCTGCCTTGCTTAGCCTGCATAATTAATTATTTGCATTTGCCAAACACTACAAGTCTTGCTGAGTACCAATGTACTCAATCTTGCATCTGCTGTCTCAGAGGACGAAGCCAGCGAAGTGCCAGACGATTCTTACTTTCACGCAGGGCACGAGGTGTTCGACGATGATTTCCCCTAAGTTTGCCTAGTCAGTTGCCTGAGGATTAGCGGGCAAACCACGAGGCTTTTGGAGTTCTTTAACTCTCTATTTTCCGCTGTTCAGTCTTTGTAAATTTTAAACTCTGTATAATTATTTTCGCTTGTATATACATATTTATCAGTTTGTTCTCTTGTGGTTGTGATATGAATGTTGTAAACATGTGAGTGCTAGTCACTGATCATGGGACTAGTACAGTAATTACATAGAGGTTCCTGTTTGCAAGAACGGAGTCTCACAAATATATAGTAAAAAAATTAGAAAAATAATCACGTGTCACCAAACGAATTGATCACATGCCTTTGTTGGCCCAATTCATTTAGCGATAGATCAATTGGTAGACAAACATATATTCAGCCCACATTGCTTTAACTGGTTGGTAGTCTTTATCGCTAATTCATTTGGTGACAAAGCCATTAGCTAATAGAAGCCTTGTTGTCGATTTATTTAGCCTACATTCTTCAAGTGGTCGGTAAGTCTTTGGTCTTTATCGCTAATTCATTCGATGACAGAGCCATTGGCCGACAAAAGCCTTGTTGTTGATTTATTTAGCCTGCATTGTTCAAGTGGTTGATAAGTCTTTGGCCATGTTTGGAGGATTTTAAGCCATCTTCAGCTTTCGAAAAACCAGTAAATTCCTTTAAACAACTCAGTTTTTAAGCGTCTTTTGGCATAAAGTAGAAGCCACATATAGATAGCAATAACCAAAAGCTAAAAGCTGGGCATGATCTGATTTTACTGCTTATTGCTAAGGAAAATTAGCTATTTGTCGAACGGTCTCTTATAAAAAGATACAACTGCTTTTCAGTCTAGAAAACTAAAAAACAACTTTTCAGAAAAGCTATAGCTCCTCCAAATAGACCCTTTGTCGCCAATTCAAATAGATATATCGTCATTTGAAATTACGACATAAGGTGACTTCTTAGATATTTCATTTAGCGACAAAAGCTCTATTGCCATACCATTTGATGAGAAGAGATCTGTCCTCAAATGAGTTTGTGATGTAGTATTATTTTTATAAATTTTTTTACTATAAATTTTTATAATATTAATAAAAATGTATTGTTTTTTTTAAAAAAATTCCATACTAGAAAGGGTAGCTACATGCCACACATTTGTTCTCTCTTTTCTGGACTCCAGACACTACCCCTCATTTGGCACCGATGGAGCACATCACCGTCACGGCGGAGCGGCAGCGGCGCGACCATATCCACGCCGTGAATATGCGAGCATGAGACAGTCGTCCTGCACAGCCCTCTTCTCCTGGGCGCACTCCATGTAGAAGCGGCTGGGCATCCACACGCGGCTGCGCCACCGCCTGTACTGGTTAACCACCTCCCTCCTGTCGTGCGCGGACAGCTTGGGCACCAGGACCTCGCCGACGCCGC
Source organism: Otatea glauca (assembly GCA_036346275.1). NCBI lineage: Eukaryota > Viridiplantae > Streptophyta > Magnoliopsida > Poales > Poaceae > Otatea > Otatea glauca. The sequence continues at coordinate 39,536,333 of CM070725.1, forward strand.
CGACAGTCGGGATGTGGCCCTGCTCCATCATCCACAACCGGTCCGGCGCGGCCTGGTGCAGCGCGCAGCCGGGGGACTCCCGCGGGAGCTCCTGGCACTGGCACCACAGGACCGTCCGCCGCCGCGAGGGCTCGGGCGAGCGGAACCGCCGGTTCAGGATGCGCGTCGCGACCATCTTGTTCTGAGTTCGCTGCGACGGCGGCTTCCTCTTGGCCCTCTTGGACTGACGTGGTCCTTCTAGGCGTCCTTCTGTGGAAGGCGGCGACGGCGGCGCTTTCCTCTTCTTGATGTGCTCCTGGTCGTCTGCGCAGGGTCCGACGACAGGCAGGAGCGGCGCCGGCCCCTGTGGCGAAGGCGGCGCCTGGGTTTCGCCCTCGGCGGGCATCACCGCCAGGTATTCGTCAGCGGAGAAGAGCGGCGCCTGGGTGTCGCACTCGACCATCAGCTCTCGGAATTCCTCATCGGAGAAGAGCGGCCCCCGGAGACCGTACTCGGCGAACATAACCGCACGGGATTCCTCCGCGGAGAACAACGGCCCCTCGACCTTGCCCTCGGCGAGCGCCGGCGCCGGCAACGTGGCACCTGCCACTCGCGACAGGCGGGAGGGGCCGGGGATCGACGCTGAGCAGTTCGGCCGGTGAAGTGGCACGTCCGAGACGCGCATGGCCGTCATGCTCGATGGCGCGCGCTCAGCAGATGGTTGGATTGCGGCACGTACCTGCGCGCGCGGCGCGACCGAGCTCTGGAGCTGGACACCCTGAATGGATATATCGAGCCCAAATCGAAGCCGAGTCGGATTGTCCCGTCGGTTTTCTTCTTTTTTTGAGACGCGCCCCATCGGGTTTGGTAAACGCGGCTTCGGACGCTGTAACGGTCCGACGAGGCGGAAAGGATTACGCGGCGCCGCTTGTTGATGACGGTGTTAGGTGACTTGGGGCACTGCTGCTAGTAGATCAATAACACGGAGGATCAACCGTAATAGAAAATTATACGCGGCGTGTCACGCCGCGGGCACCGCTCCCTACACGAGCAAATCGAGAAAATAGACGAAAAGGACTTAAACAGAATTTTGTATTTTCCGCAAAAGGGCTTAAAACTAAACAAAATTTTGTGTTTTCCGCAAAAGAGCTTAAACGTCTTGCTAGAAAAATGCAAAAAGGATCTAAATGATATGTATTATTTTTTTCAAAAAAAAGGACATAAACGTATTTTTTCTCAAAAAGGACCTAATCGTAATTTTGATTTTAGTAAAAGGACCCGAGCGTAATGCTTAAAAGCGCATAAAGGACCTAAGCGTAATATATTTTCTTTTTTTAAAAAAGGATCTAATCGTAATTTTTTTTCAAAAAAAAGGACCTAATCATATTTTTTTTGGAAAAAGGACCCGAATGTAATTTTTTCCCTGGCTCGGCTTTACTCGGCTCAAATGCACCCTGTGGCCGGAAGTCCACCATCTTTAGTACATGGAGTATTCCTAAGAGGAAAAAGCACAAATAAGGCATATTTTCTCACGTTGCGAGTACTTGAACGTTTTTTGCCCCTCCGTTTCGCCCCGCGATTCGTGCTCTGCTCCAGCAATCGGCGAAGGGTACAACTTTCAGTATTTACCTTTTCTACAACTAGATGAGATGATTTTAGGCTTCCGTTTGCACCAAAATTTGGATCAAAATCGGCAGATTTGAGTCAACAGGATATAATCGATATTTAAACTTAGAAATGTTAGAGATATTTAGTAATTGCAACGACTTCTGATGAGAGACCGTCCGGATCAAGGCTGATACGGATCGCGTTCTGTACGTGTTGTAATAGGATTCAATCGACCGATAGATATAAAAGATAGACGTAGGCAGACGAAAAAAAAACACAAACACCCCAATCAAACAACACATTGCTTTTGCTTACTTTTCCTATCGACTATGAGTAGCTTCTGTAATTTGGACTTCTTCTTTGTAATTCGATTTTGATCAATAAAGTTGCGCATCGCCGATTGTTGATCTTCATCAATTATGCCAATCAGATTCGATTTTTTTCGATTTCGTTGCACATTGCCTTCTTCGGAAAGATCTACCTTTACTATCTAATTAGCTCTAAGCAGGCTAATTAGACTTATCGTTACCTTTCGATCTAATCGGCTTCTTGGCTGTTTTAGATCTTAGCCGTTCGTTTCACTAGATTGGCTTCGAGCGTATTTCACGACTATCTTACGATTGCAGGATCAAATCGGTTGGCACGCCTCGAACTTCTGAACCCGGTGTTTGTCTGGTGTGTTGTGGCCGATTAACTCCTTCACATTTTTTGGCACCAACCGCTTCGGTGGAGTGGCACCGTCGCAACTTATCAAGGTGCTGGTAGGAAACAACGATACTTCAAATGTAGAGGAGGTGGAGGTGGAGGAGAGGACAGATCGCGGCAAGCCTCACGGATGCCAAGGAGACGATAGGAGGAGGAGGCACGGAGAGGCGGCGGCGGAAATAGAAAATGGTTTAGGTTTATGTTTGGTGTGAGAATTTAGGCGTTTAAATATGTTGGGAAACCATGTAGCCCACGAAGGTCTATGATGGTCCTTTAGCCGAAACCCTAGGCGACTACTATATAAGGAGAAGGGGGTTCCCTAACGTACACAATTGAAAGCAATAAAGAATTCTCTCGCCGTTCCTCCCTAAACCTGTGTCTCTCTTTCTCTCTCTGTTCACCACTTTAGATCTGTTCGGGAACCCCGGACTATTCGATAGCGAGGTTCCTTAACACGTTATCAGCACGAAGCTCTACCCGGTGAACAGATTGAAAGGTGAGAAAGGTGGGTTTTTTGACGATTCAATCTAATCGCTTGTGGTTTCTATGCATGCATCTAACTTACGCATCAGTACCTCGTCACGTGGAATGAAGCTACAGGCGGTACAATACTACAGTACATGAAGTTACTGTTCATCCATCGCAGAGAGAGAAAAAAGAGAAAGAAATCGCCGTCGCCTCGGTCTTCGCGCCCACAGCGCGCCGTCGCCTCGGTCTTTGCTCCCGCAGCGCTCCGTCGTTCTTGGCCCGCAAGACGCCACGGCCCCGCCCGCCTGCCGTCTCTCCGGCCGGCTTGCGGCCGCCGCCGCGCCGCCCAGCTGCGCGCCGCCCGAGACGGCCGCCGCCGTCGGCTCGCCCGCGCGCCGAAGTCGGCCGCCACCTCGTCGCCGCCTCGCGCCGGCCGCACCTCCGACCACTTCGCACTGGCCGCACCCTCGCCACTTTCGCGGCAAGAAGCCGCCCCGTCGGCCGCCGCCTCGTCGCTTTCGCCCGCGCCATAGCGCCGTGCCCAAGACGGTCACCGCCGCGATTAGCTAGGCCCGTCTTGCGTAGCGTCGCGCCGAGACGGTTGCCGCCGCCTTAGCTCCGCCACGCCAAGCGCCGCCACCGCACTCGGCTCCGCCGCTCGAAGCCGCCATCGCCACGCGCGCCGGCTCGAAGCCGCCAGCGCTCTTGCTTCGATTCGCCTTCCCCGCCGCCAAGACGAAAGAAGCACGACAACGGCTAGGGGTGGGAACCCTAGTCGCCGCGCGCGTGCGATGGGCCGAAGAAAAATGGTCTACAAGCCACTCGGCCGGGAAAGAAAAGAAAAGGAAAGGAAAGAAAAGAAAAGAAAAAAAAAGGAAAAAATAGCAGAAAATTAAGGAAAATTGCCAGAAAATCCAATTTTTTTTGGCTTTGTTTATTCTCTGCATTATGAATATTGAATTCATTGCTTTATTTAGTATACTAGAAATGCATGGCAATTTATTTTCTGTATTTTATGTTTTTTGCAACCATTTTCTATTAGATTACACGCAGTAATCTAATGCTGGAATTTTGAAATCATGCAGATGTCCGGCATCGTGAACCGTGAGTTTGAAGAACTGGCCCCGCACGGTCAGAACTACCTCACTTGGGCATCGGACGTGAAGATCGTACTTGGGGGCAAGAAGCTCCGTGCTGCGATCGGTCTAGGGTCCTCGAAGGACGAGCAACCTACCGCTGAGCAGAACGATCAAGGCTTGCATTTTCTCAGGCACCACCTCTCAGCCACTTTGAAGAATGAATACATGGCTGAGGAGAGTGCACTTGAACTTTGGACTGCACTTCAGAAGCGATTCGAAAAGCACAAGTACACCATCTTGCCCCAAGCACATCAAGATTGGGTTCGCCTGAGATTTGCAGACTACAGAACATTGGCCGAGTACAATTCTGCCTTGCACAGAATTTGTACCAATCTCTCCCTATGTGGCAAGAAGATCACTGACGAGGAGAAGATTGAGAAGACTCTCTCCACTCTTCACCCAAATGCTATCCAGAGTGCCCGCAGCTATCGTCAGAACGCATACAAGGAGTATAGCGAACTGATTGATGTCATACAAGTTACGGAGTCACAAGATGATGTTCTACGCAAGAACTTCGTCTCACAGCCACCTGGAAGGGACATTGGCACAGAAGTCAATGCCAATAGTTATAAGGTGAAAAAGCCCACTCATAGAAAGAAGGGCAAGCATGGTAGAAAAGAGAGGTATCACGCCAAGGGAAAAGCTCAAAACCCAAGTGAAGAAGGATAACAAGGAAAAGGCGCACGCTAAGCCGTATGGACAGCAGAACCAAACGTGCTTCAGGTGTGGCACTTGGGGACACTGTTCAAAGATATGCCGGGAATCCAAGAAAATGATTAACGCATATCAGGCCAAGAAGAAGGCAAAAGAAAACGCCCTAGCAGAGGCGCACTTCGCCAATATTGGTGATAACGATGCCATGGATCTGGATACCCCACTTGCCTCATCCTCACAGAATAGCCTGGACATCGATGCTGCAGTCAATCTTATGGCAAATTAAGAGAAAACTTCTGTCGATGACATAGAAGCAGAAATTAATGCATATTTTACAAATTCCGTTTAATGCATGAATCACATTATTTTCTTTTGTAGTGGTTAGCAAATTTCTTTGAATAATTAATTGTAAGCTCTAGAAGAGCATACTTTTCTCATGAATAAATATGCAATTTATTCTTTATTCCAGTATTCTTTAATTTGCAAGCAATGTTTGAATTATTTTGCCACGGTCTGATTGGAATTATTTTCCTTTTTAGATATTGTGTAGCGCCCAAATGGAAGAGATATGCATTGTTGATAGTGGCACAACAAATACCATCTTAAAAGAGTCCAAATACTTTCAGTTGATCACGAAGAACACTGGAAAGATTACTACGATCGCAGGAAGCGATTCATATGTAATAGGCTCAGGAAGAGCCACAATTATATTGCCTATGGGTACAACTTTGGTAATTGAAGAAGCCCTTTTATACCTTGAATCAACACGCACTCTCTTAAGTTTTAAAGACATCCGCGCCAATGGTTTTCATGTAGAAATCAATGAAGAAAATGGAAAAGAATTCTTGTGCATTGTGAAGCACGCGGTATGTGGAAAATGGTATTAGAAAATGTCCCTCATATGAATCTGGGTTGTACTACATGAAAATTCATGCACCCGAAGTGTATACTTCCCTGAAGACTATCTTTAGAAGCTCTGAGTTATTTTCTTTATGGCATTATAGATTAGGTCATCCTGGTCTTAGAATAATGAGAAATATAGTGAACAACTCACAAGGTCATGGCATTAATGTTAAGAATTTTTCGAATCATGAAGATTTTGTGTGCCCTGCATGTGCCACCGGGGAATTAATAACTAGACCCTCTGTCATAAAAGTACAAAGTGAAATCCCTGCATTCCTCAAACGCATCCAGGGGGTATTTGCGGCCCGATTCAGCCCTTGTCAGGGCTATTTTGATACTTCATGGTGCTCATCGATGCTTCCTCAAAATGATCGCATGCATGCTTATTGTCAACAAGAAACCATGCTTTTGCAAAGCTGATCTCGTAGATTATAAGAATTAAGAATGCTTTCCCTGATCATCGCGTGAAGTCCATTAGAATAGACAATGCCGGCGAATTTACTTCAAAGGTATTTGATGATTATTGCACTGCAACAGGGATAGCAGTTGAGCACTCCGTACCGCACGTCCATACGCAGAATGGACTAGCTGAAGCACTAATAAAGAAGATTAAATTTATTGCCAGACAGCTTTTACAGAGTTGTAACTTGCCCAACACTTGTTGGGGACACGCAGTCCTGCACGCATCAGCTCTCATCAATTTTAGACCTTCAGCCTACAATATCTATTCACCTATGCAATTGGTGCACGGGGTCATCCCGAAAATCTCCTATCTCAAAAAATTTGGTTGTATGGTATATGTTCCTGTACCACCCCCACAGCGGACTGCAATGGGCCCTCTCCGCATGTCTGGGATATACGTTGGTTATAAGAGTGCATCCATAATCAGGTATTTGGAACCCATGATTGGAGAATTACATATAGCCCGATTCGCTGATTGCATATTTGACGAGGATCGTTTTCCGTCATTAGGGGGAGGAAATCAACCTTTGGATGAAAAATGCCGGGAAGTCATATGGCATTCCACTGGGATCTCTGCACATGACCCCCGCACTAATGAAGCAAATCAAGAAGTCCAGAAGATAATTGATTTGCAGAATTTAGCAAATAAACTGCCTGATCATTTTTGTGATCTGAAGGGCGTGGTTAAGTCGCATGTACTCGCAAGAAATGCACCAGAGAGAGTGGAAATACCAAAGAAAGCAGAAGGTACCCCTCATCCTGTTCAGAGGCCTCAAAGAAAAAGAGCAGAAAATCTGGCTCCTCAAGCCCAAAGTACCCGGAGACATCTGGAGAAAACTGGGCGAGAGGACTTACCACAACCAATCATGAAAATGCCCCAAGGAAAGAAGTGGAGCCAGTTGAAATCATTGCTTTATATGAAGCCTCCCGTGAATGTGCATAGCTCCGAAGAATGGTTCATTACATCCAGAAGTCATGTGGCTTGAACATTGAGCAAACTCCCACGATAATTTATGAAGACAATGCAGCTTGTGTTGCTCAAGTACAGATGGGTTATGTGAAGAGCAATCTCACGAAGCATATCAACCCCAAGTTCTTCTATGCTCATGAATTGCATAAGATGAATGAGATCAAGATACTGCATACTAAGTCGTGTGAAAATCTTGCAGACTTGTTCACTAAATCACTTCCAGTATCTACCTTTGAAAGGTGCATTAAAGGGATTGGGATGATGAGACTTAGATAAGTGCAGATTTCAGGGGGAGATATTTCACATACTCCCACATAAATCTTGAACATGAGGTTTAAGTATCCAACATGAATCTCGAAGATTAGCAATTGAAGTTTGGGTGAATTGTACTCTTTTTCCTTAGCAAGTTTTTAATGAAATTTTCTTGCATAAGGTTTTAATGAGGCAATTCATGCAACGCAGTAAGCATATGCTATGTACTCTTTCTCCAAGTATTTTCTCCACTTGGTTTTTCTGGAGTTTTAATGAGGCATATGCATCTCGCGGCAAAGGGCCCAAGGGGGAGTGTTGGGAAACCATGTGGCACATGAAGCCCCACGATGGTCCTTAGCCGAAACCCTAGGCAACTACTATATAAGGAGGAGGGGGTTCCCCATTGTACACAATTGAAAGCAATAAAGAATTCTCTCGCCGTTCCTCCTTAAACCTGTGTCTCTCTTTCTCTCTCTGTTCTTCACTTCAGATCTGTTCGGGAATCCCGGACTATTCGATAGCGAGGTTTCTTAACAAAAATATATAGCGGTGAAACCATGGAGATAGCAAAGAGGAGACAACCACAAATTAATGTCGCCCAGAAATAGCATATACTTACGGTTGAACTACCATGGTTTTGAATTTACTATATCACATTATGCAAGAATGAGTCAACTAATATTTTAGAGAAAATCAATTAAACGTTGTAACTTTTGGATCTAACTCGATGGATCTCGTCCTATCCTTGCCCTCAATATACTATCATGGTTTTGAATTTACTATATCGCATAGTACAAAAATGAGTCGACTAATATTTTAGAGAAAATCAATTAAACGGTGTAACTTTTGGATCTAACTCCATCTAAACTTAATGGATCTCGTCCTCTGCTTGACCTCAATATACAATCTCCTTCCGTCACTAACACCACTTTTCCGGTCAGGCCCGTCGGCTTCCCTCCCCTCCCCTCCGCGTTGCGAAGCAAGCAGCACCTCCTCATGTGCGGAAGCGCTGCCTACAGATGAGCTATTATCGCCCAAGAGTGGAGTGGTGAGGATCCAACTATTAGAAAAAAAATCTGACTTTCACTCAAAAAGAATCATATGATTGGCGAGTAGTAAGTCAGTTAAGGAAAATTAGTCATTAATATGATATCGTTACTCAATTGTACGGACAATTTATCTAAACATGTGTTGACGTCGAAAAACATGACGAATGATTGATTGGCCCAAATGCGCGAGAACGTCGGGTTCAAATGGCTTAAGGCGTACCAGCCGATTTGATCCTGCAATCGGCAAGATAGATGAAAAACACGCTCAAAGCTGATCTAGTGCAACAATCAGCAAAGATCCAAACAACTAAAAAAGCTGATCAAATCAAGGGCAATGGTAAGTCTAAACAGCTGATTAGGACTGATTAGATGGTAGATAAAGGTAGATTTTTTCGAAAAAAACGATGTGCAACAAGATCGGATAAAATCAAATCTGATTGGCGTAATCGAGGATGACCATCAACCGGCGATACGCAATTTTATTGAACAAAATCGGATTACAAGAAAGATTCTTAATTACATAGCTATTCCTAATTGATAGGAAAATAAAAAGTAAATACGAGTTGTTTGATTGATTGGGGTTGTTGTTTTTGCTCGCCCTTGGCAATCCTTTATAATGCATCGGTTGATCATATCTATCTCTGACGTGTTATCAACGGCTTTTACGTGGATAAAATTCCCATATTCGAATCAATATCGGTCATAATTCTATCTTTAACTTAACTTTTCCTTTCTTAACCGATATTGGCCAAAAATGTTCCTTTTATCTTTTATTCTGACAAATTGTCCATGCAATTGCTAAATTCTGGTGCAAATAATATGTTATTAGAATTTAAAATTCATTAGTATAGTTTAGTCTCGTATTGCTTAGTCTATTAAGAGGTATATATATACTTCTCTCTATATAGTGCCACGGGGGGCTCTTACCGTACACACATACATGAGATATCACACTACTACAGAGACAGTTATCACAGACAGCTCGAAAACATTATCACAGACGGTTTTCTGAACCATCTGTAAGCACGTGTCAGTGATAATATGGTGCATCACAGACGGTTTCCGAACCGATTGTGAAAACACATATCACAGACTGTTATCTAGAACCGTCTGTGATATGTGTTGATCACAGACGGTTTTTAAATAAAACTGTCTGTGATATGTTTTTTCCTAACTCTCTTGGCAGAACTTTCATGATTAGTATCTATTGTTTGAAATTTTCTTCTTCTTAGATATTTCTACAATGACATTTACAAAGCACAACCAGTTATAGATTTTGCAATTGAATATCAAATTATCCTAAATGCATCGAGGCAACAGCGTGTTTGATGAGGATGGTCATAAATTATGAACATTTATAGCACTTTCATCCCCTTTCTAATTCAAATGTTGATGCATTCCAAAGAAAAATTCAATTCTATCCACAGTTCATCTTGAAAGTTGTCATGCTCTGATTTATCTTTCACTTCATCATCATCCCCGAATGAGAATACCATAAACAGCATATTTTCACTATGGTCTTGTGCAGGAACATGACCAGAGTGATCCTATTCCTGCACAAGATCAGAGTGAAAATAGGTTGCCTATGGTATTCTTATTTGGGGATGAGGATGAAGTGTAAGCGATAACAGCGTGGAGACCGAAGGGCAGATGCTAACCGGTGGGACCCGATGGTTAGCGGGCGCGAGTGCGAGCCGGGCGAGGCTGGGTCAGGGAACGAAGGCGTCAACCTAGGGCGCAGCACGGAGGAGAGGCCGAGCTGGGGAGAAAGAGGGCCAACGCGGGGGCAAAGCGGGTTGGGAAACGACGCGGAAGGCGTGGGCCAATGAAAAAGTGGCCCACATGAGATTTAGGGATTTAAAATTATTTTTGCTTTTTGATAAATCCCAGAAAATAGAAAAGGCCGAAATAAATAGCAATTAAATGAAGAAAAATTACAAAAAATTCTGAAAAATACTTTTAAGTATTTGGAACTTGAATAAATTAATTTGAGCTCATTTCAATTTCAAATTTTGTTTAAATTGATTTGCTTGCACTTGAAAGGAAATTTTGAATTCACAATTTTTTTAAAACTTAAGAAAAATTTAAAAAGGCTAAAATTTGGATTGTTACAAACCTCCCCCTATAAGAAATATTGACCTTGAGATTCAGATATGCTAGGAAAAAGGCTGGGGAACTCCACTCTGAGATTCTCTCGCTCCCAGGTTGATTCCTTTTCTAAATGGTTGTTCCGTTGAACCTTAGAAAACTTGATTGTCATGTTTCTCGTTCTGCGTTCTGCCTCATTCAGAATTATGATTGGGTGCTCTGGGTAGGTGAGGTCCTCGTTTAGCTCAACATCCTCAACTTGTATCTGTTCTTCTGACAATCTGAGACACTTTTTCAGCTACGACACATTGAACACATTATGTACATTTGACAACTGCGGTGGTAGCTCTAACTGATAGGCCATTTCTCCACTTCTGGCTAGGGTCGGGACGGTACAATGAATCTTGGAGCCAACTTTCTGCGAATTCGAAATCGACGCATCCCTTTGAGCGGTAAGACTTTCAGGTATACATGATCATCAGGAGCAAAGGTTAACTCTCTCCGACGGTTGTTAGCGTAGCTCTTTTGCATGGACTGCGCTGTTCTCAATCTTTCTTGGATCATTCGAACTTGTTCTTCAGCCTTTTGCAAAATATCAGGATCAAAGACTTGGCGATCTCCTGTTTCATTCCAATAGAGAGGTGTTGTGTATTTCCTTTCGTACAAAGCTTTAAACGGCGATATTTATAGGCTTGCTTGATAGCTGTTGTTGTAAGAGAATTCCACATAGGGAAAACTTTGATCCCAACTTGCCTTATTAGACAACACACAATATCTTAACATATCTTCAAGAATTTGATTCACTTGCTCAGTCCGAGGGTGATAAGTTGTACTGAAATTCAGGTTGGTACCCAATGCTCCTTGCAACTTTTGTCAGAACCTTGAGATGAATTGAGTGTCTCAATCTAAAACAATCCTCTTTGGCACACCATTCAAACACTTGATCCTTGACATATATAGCTCTGCAACTCGATGATAGGTTGTTCTCACATGAATGAAATGTGCGACTTTTGTCAATCGATCCACTACAATCCATATAGAGTCATGATCTGACCTGGTTCTCGGAAGTCGTATAATGAAATCCATTCCAATTTTTTCCCACTTCCATTCAGGTACCTTTGATGGTTGTAGCAATCCAGCAAGCCTTTGATGTTCAGCCTTAACTCTCTGGCATATATCACACACAGTTATGTACTCTTCAATTTCATTTTTCATTCTTGGCCACCAATATCTACCATGAAGATCCTGATACATCTTGGTGTTGCCTAGATGAATTGAGTATGCTGACTCATGCGCCGCCTTTAATATCAACTACTTGATTTCTTTTTGATTTGACAGATAGATACTTTTTCCAAGCTAAACAGTTACTTCTTTATCTTCTAGAAATCCTAGGGTTTTACCTCCTTTATTCTTTCCTTAATCTCAGCAGCTTTGTTATCTGATTTCTGCATCTTTCTGATCTGATCCTCCAAGGTTGGTTGAATCTCCAAAGCAGCTACGGAACCTTCCTCCACTAGTACCAAATTCAATCTTTGAAACTCCTCATGAAGAGCAGGTTGTCCTTCTCGAATCATCATATTGTTGTAGTAGCTCTTCTGGCTTAATGCATCGGCAACTACATCAGCCTTGCCAAGATGGTAATGTATTCCCATATCATAATCTTTGATTAATTCTAACCATCTTCTTTGTCTTAGGTTGAGGTATGTTTGAGTGAAGATTTACTTCAAACTCTTATGGTTTGTAAAGATCTCACAACGATTCCTGATAAGATAATGTCTCAACAACTTCAGTGCATGTAGCTATTTTCAAGTCATAGGTTGGATAGTTCTCCTCATGCGATCGCAACTGTCGTGAGGCATATGCAACTACCTTGCCTTCTAGCATCAAGACACATCTAAACCCTTGTCTTGATGCATCGCAGAAAATCTCAATTTTTTTTGAATATCTGGTAAAATAAGCATTGGGGCTGTAGTAAGTCTTTTCTTCAATTCTTGAAACTTTGCTCATAAGCTTCGGACCATTTAAACTTCTTCCCCCTCTTTAGCAACTGGGCAAGTGGTTTTGCAATCCTCGAGAATCGTTCTATGAATCTTCGGTAGTATTTCGCTAAATCAAGGAAACTTCTGATGTTAGGCTCTAACTTGGGTTGCTTTCAGTCAAGTATACCTTTTACTTTTTCAGGATCTACTGACACACCTTCAGCAGAAATTACATATCCCAAGAAAGCAACTTCCTTCAAACAAAACTCACTTTATTCTCTAACCGGTGATTTCTAAGCTTTTCTAACACATTCTCAAATGACCTTTATGTTCTGCTTCATCTCTGGAATAGACAAGAATGTCGTTTATGAATACTATCACAAACTTTTCTAGGTATTCCATAAACACTTTATTCATCAGGTTCATGAGGTAGGTTGGTGCATTGGTCATACCAAAAGACATAACTATGAACTCAAAGAGTCCGTATCGGATAGCAAAAGCTGTCTTTAAAATATCTTGTGACCTTATTTTCAATTGATGATATCTAGACCAAAGATCGATCTTGAAGAAAATACAAACTCCTTTCAGCTAATCAAACAAGTCATTAATCCTGGGCAACGGATACTTGTTCTTAATTGTGGCTTCATTCAGAGCTCTATAGTCAACGCACAAACGCAAGCTATTACACTTTTTTTTTCACAAAGAGAACTGACGCTCTCTAAGGTGACGAACTTAGGCAAATAAATTCTTTTTCTTGTAAGTCCTCAATCTCCGAGAGTACCGATGATAAGCTATCAGAGTACTACACTCATCGGTCCACCGAGGGCCAGGAGGGCTTGCTCATCTCCGAGGGCACCATCGTTTCACTCGCCGGCCCGAGGTATTCTCGTCACTTCACTCACCCTATTCATCCCTACTTAACTTTTACGGTCGCCTCGGCACATCACATGCTAGATGCTCCTGCGCCTCCGAGTAGTTTACTAGTGCCCCATGCTCCGTTTGCCATTGTCGATGACCCGTGCTGGTCTTAAGATTACAATACCAATACTCTAGTTATTTATTCCGGCCTTGGGTATTTATTTACTCACTCCGTTCCTAATAGATTATTTTTCAGGATTTTACATTTCAACCAAGATAAATGTAGCCGTTCCTAATAGATTATTTTCCAGGATTTTACATTTCAACCAAGACAAATGTAGAAATGAACAAACCGTCCTCTTTAATTAGCTCACTTATTGCTCTTGGATGGTGCATGTTACTTTATTTTATAGTAATAAATAATATTGAGAATAATGAATGGTAGATATATGCAAAAGGAAAAGATTGGTAAAAGTTGTTTCGAAATTATAGAATGACATGTATTTAGGCCCAATTTAGGACAGCTTCTGATTGTGCAGATTCTGGATTCTCTAAGAATCAGATAGGTGGTAGCTTCTGATTTTGTGTACAAATCTGCTTTTGATTGTGGGAGAAGCTTCTTGGAGAATTCAGAATCTGGATTCTTGGAGAATCTGTCACCCACCTGATTCTTGGAGAATCCAGAATCTGCACAATCAGAAGATGTTCCAAACTGGGTCTTAGAAACAAAATTTTAAAACTAGAATGGCATGTATTTAGAAACGGATGGAGTATTTACTAGTGGCACTTCATGGAAGGTGTTCGTTTTCTTTCTGATAGAAACATCAAATGCTCGTGTTAGATCTGGTGTAACAGGAGCAATTCCAACAGCTTCCCTTCTCCTACCCCTATGAAAAAATGAGGAATCCCTACAAACACAGTGCAAAAGTTTAGCTCCAACAGCTTCCTCAGCTGGTTCCCCATTTTTAGGTATTGGAGAGAGGATCCCGATTTCTCAGGATCCTCTCTCCTATACCCATCCCGTTCCCTATTGCGTCTGAGGCAACCGTCGATCGCTCCCGCGCCCGCGAGGATCGTCCAGGAGGCTAGCGCCGCAAGTCGCCGCTCCACTTCTCTGTCCCACGATGTCCAAGAGGTGAGGAGCCGTTCCGTCGTGCGCCGTGGAGGAGGCGAAGAGACCCAGGCTACTGACGTCGACGCTGGCGTTCAAGAAGGAGCAGATGGTGGACAAGTATCCCAAGGGCTAGTCCTGTGGCCGCCACTGGAAGCACCTCCGCCACCTCCTCCAGGCCGCCGACGCCTCCTCGCTTCCCCCCGACCGCCCCTACTATGAGCACCTCAATACCTTTTTTGGATCTCCGATTGATTCTCTTTGCTCAAGTATTTGCCATTTTAGTTGTGTTTATTTATCCTTTGTTTTAGTCCACGTTGCCTCTCGAGAACCACCCGTTTGTTCTCCGTATGTTAAGAACTTAAGATTGTGGATTTAGGTCTTGCTCTGGAACATTTATTTGTTCTTATACACGTCACTGTACTGCGTTGAGGTGTGAGTTATATTTAGGACTGAATTAATGACCCCTTGTTGGCCCGGGGAGATTTCTGTGGTTAGAGATTGAGAATTTGAGACTAGATATATCGGATAGGGTAGTTCCTTGCCCACCCTACCGTTGCTACGGAGATTGCGCATTGTGTTCTTTGTTGGTGCTAACAAATGATGGTCATTGGATTGCTTCTTGTTGTTGTGTTGCAATTTAGGTTGTTTTATAAATGTGGCTAGATTTGCAGGGTTAGCATTGTGATCTACAATCTTTACGATTGGAGTAGAGATCCATGCTTAAAAACTCTAGCCACCATGTAGATTGTTAAATCAAAATAGCTTTAATCCAGATAGTCCTATACTATTGTCAGGATGTCTGTCATATTAAAATCCTTGACACTTTTGTTTTCTTGAGTTTGAGCTTTCTGCTTCTATATTGTCGAACTGAGGCTTCCTGTTGTAGGCACATTGCTGCCACGCCCACAACTTGGTTCAGATTCTACTTGCATTTAGATCCTAGAAAGAACTTCGTTGACAAAGTTTTCAGGTTCTTATTCAACCTCACTGGACTTCGTAGAAGCATTGATTTTTATTTTCCAGAGTCCAAACTAACATCTGGTTTCCTTTCTGATGGCCAAACAGGGTGGAGCAGCAAAGGAAGCAAATCTGACAAAATTGTTCATTGGGTTTTCTTTACAGTATCCAAGAAGTCATTAGATTAAGTCAGGCTGTTGAGCGATACATTTCTTGTTACATAATAGATCAGGCTTTATGTTTTTAATATGCGTTAGGTATGAAACCTATACCACGGCTAATAGTTTGTTCATTACACACTTGTAATACATGTAGATGGATAAGGATCCGGAGAAACTCAGAAAAGGCTTGGCATGGACAGTAAAAGAAATAGAGTGCATCACATCTGACTTTAAAAAAATTGCAAAAGACAATTTTAGTCATAACACATGTTCATATGGCAATAAACTCAATAGCTTTGTGATTGACCAAGGTTGTTTCTTTTGCTTCCAGTCATTCACTATCACCCAATGCTATGTTTGATTTACCTCAGTTTGTCCCTAAGTCTTTAGGTTATGAACCGTTAGCTATGAATTGCTGTGAGCTTGTGATGTTTTGATGATTATCTCTGCTACATCTTTTTGGGATGTATAAACTATAATGTATAATTCTCAACTTATTTTATTGTCAGTCACCCCTACTTTTTTAGTTTGATATGTGAACGGTGTCATTTGATCATATAGCGCGATTGTTAGTGATGCTATAATCAAATGGAATTGGGACATCCCCTTTCAACATCCATTTTGTTTCTTTCTGAAGTGCTCCCTGGCTGTTAGTTTCAAATTTCAAATTCCTGTATTTAAAAATAGCCGTTCGAATTTTAAATTACCGTTAGAATAAATTTTAAATTTTAAATTCTCGTATTTAAAAATATATGTTCGAATTTCCCGCAAAAAAATAAATGTAGCTCATACGGAGGTTATGAAATATCAATATAATATAGGAGAGAGAAAATAGAGAGTGGGATTTGGGAAATGCTGTTGGAGAGGGAAGAGATATAAGGAAGGAATATTTTTAGGGAATTTTGTATGTAAGAATATAGGGATCCAGATTTAGAGAATGGTGTTGGAGATGATCTTATAACCGGTTGTTAGAGTGATTTTTCGCTGGATATTCGGTGGGAGTATAGCTTTGATCAAGTGGGCTTGATATATTTTTCTATTAGTGAGTGATGGTTCAATCAATGGCTAGCACAGAAGAACTACCGTTATATAGTGGAGCAGGGTAGTATAAAATAGGGACTTTGATGGATGCCTTCCGCTGACCCTGTGGACGTCTCAAGTAGAATTGTTGGGGGTGTAAATACTACCTTTTCTAATATCGGAAGACTTCGCGGCCTCTGGTTCGTTTGAGCAGTTGGAGCGAGCCGAGCCGGCCGAAAAAATTTACATCCGAATCCTTTTTCGAAAAAATTTACATGTAGGTTCTTTTTCTAGAAAAAAATAACGGTTAGGTCCTTTTTCCGAAAAAAGAATACATATTACGTCCATACCTTTTTAGCATTTTTAAGAGTAGTGCTCGGGTTCTTTTTGGGAAACTCGAAATTATGTTTAGATCCTTTTTTGTAAAAAAAAACCGTTTGGGTCCGTTTTTTTTGGAAAAAAAATGCATTGCATTTAGGCCCTTTTTGCATTTTTCTAGCATTACGTTTAGACCTTTTTGCGGAAAACACAAAATTCTTTTTAGATCCTTTTCGCGCGTTTTCTAGATTTACTCGTGTGTGGAGCGTCAATCGCGCGTTTTCTCGATTTTCTCGCGTGAAGAGCGGCACTCACGCCGCGTACAAGTTTCTAGTATACAAGTTTCTAGTAAAGAAATAAAATTACTGACCCTGCTGCCTTCTCGTTAGCTGACCCACGCGAACGTCTCAAGCACGTTTTCACAAGTAATTTTATTTCTCGTAAGTGATTTTAGTGTTAAAACTTAAAAGATAAAAACTTAGGTATTTCTTAGACAGAACCCTGATAAATAAAATGAGATGTCCCTAAGCTGCTCAAGTGCTCAGGCAATTGAATAATGCAAACAAACCCCTTAGGCATTAGTCCCTTATTACTCTGTGATCATGTGATAAATGGTCATGTTCTAGATATTTGGAATTACGTTGAGGTTCTTCTAATGCCTATTACCGGTGAACCTTTATCAAGCTTTTGTCCCTTTTAAAATAATGAAATCAGAACACTATGCAACAATACATTTTATTGAAGGTTTCCTCATGTCCCTGGGATATACAATCAAGAGCAGATTGATGCATGGAAGAAGGTGGTGAATGCTGTTCATGCCAAAGGAAGCATCTTTTTCTGCCAATTATGGCATGTAGGTGTAGCTTCTCACCAAGGTATGCTCATTCTATATGCAAATGATAAAACATAAAAATCATTGTAAAAGTAGTAATGACATTGAATTACGCGAAGAGATCTTGCAGTAGGTTTAAATGCTCTCATGTGCCTGGGGGGATTTTAATCCGTCTTTTTAAAATTATATTTATTTTTCCTTATGGGAAATAGTTGTATTCTGATGCAGTTGTACTTTGCTGGTAATTTGGGGATAATTTGGTTAGGGTTAGTAGGAAGAAGAAAGGGTTTGTGGCTGTGAATCTGGGCAAGTGAGCAGTAACCTGCTTCCCTGTTTTTCTCTAAGTTGCATTTCTTCTCTCAATTAGTCAAACAAAAGGAAGAAAGTTTGAATTTCAATGACACTACCGAGAATAATCACATTGTATTGTTTAATAATAGATGGGATTTAGTGTTTTACCTCATCGATCGTACTTGTGCAACAGTCAGCCCATACCATATCTATGCTTGGTTCACATTACCAGGGATATGCAATACTAGTACTCGGACCGAGTTGTAGTGAGTGTATCACCAGCCATCGACCACCTCGACGCCTACGACTCGGACCCCATGCAGCTGGGCATGGCCGTCGTCGATCGGTTCAACGCCCTCCAGCAAAAAGCCGGCCAGCACGGCAGCGCCGAGGAGGAGAGCCGCCTCATGCGCACCCTGCGAGGGGCGTAACGCGGCACGTTCATGTGCAGCGGCGGCTACACGCGGGAGCTCGGGCTGGAAGCGGTGGAGAGCGGCGACGCCGACGTCGTGTCGTACGGGCGGCTGTTCATAGCGAACCCGGACCTGGTCGAGCGGTTCAGGCTGAACGCCGGGTTGAACAGGTACGTGCGGAAGACGTTCTACACCTGATCCCGTCGTGGGTTACACGGACTATCCGTTCCTCGGCCAGCCGCAGTCGCGCATGTAATGTATGAGATTAGTAATCAGAGATGTGATTGTGTAGTTAGGGTCTGTTAAGGGGGCTGCGGCTGAGCTAAAAAGCTGCTTTTGGTTTGCTGGGCTGTAAAACAGCTGTAGCTGACGGCTATGGCTTTTCTTGTTATGTCGTTTGGCAAATTGGCTGCTGCAGCTGTAGCTTTTGGGGGCAATCGAGCGGAGAGGCAGTACCTAGCGAAGCACAGCGGCGAACGAGTGGAGAGGTGACATGGAGGTGATAAGGCACGGTGGCGGAGGTCGGGGAGGTGGAGTGAGCGAGATGGGAGATGGTCAAGCGAAGCCACAGCTGAAAAACTCCTTCTCAGCGGCTGCAGTTTTTGGAGGTGCTTCTGCTGTGGCTTAGCTTCCCGGCTGCTTTACAGCCATACTGTTTGGGAGAGCTTTTGATCCAAAGCTGAAGCACAACTCTCCCAAACTGGACCTTAGTCTGGCGACATAAAGAAAATGGTAATGATCATATACGATAGCTCCGATGCTTCAGACACTTGGCTACGTTTTATTCAGTCTACTGCAGTCCACGAAAATTACTCCTTAGACTTTGTTAGCACCAGAATTTGTCAAGACATGATTAATTTGACAGACTTAGGGTAAAAAGGATATTTCTGGTCAATATCGGTTAAAAAAGAAAAAGTTAAGTTAAAGATAGAATTATGACCGATATTAATTCAAAGATGAAACTGTATCTGTACCAAGACCGATACAGGTCATAGTTGGCAATGTATTGGAAAATAATATGATCGGCCGATACACTATAAAAGGGGATCGAGAGCAAGCAAAAAAGACAACCCCAATCAACCAAACAACTCGCATTTACTTTTTATTTACTTTTCTATCAATTAGGAATAGATTTGTAATTTAAAATCTTCCCTGTAATCCGATTTTGATCAATAAAGTTGCGCATCGTCGATTGTTGGTCATCCTCAATTACGCTAATCAGGTTTGATTTTTTCTCTGATCTTGTTGCACATGATCTTTTTCGAGAAAATTTACCTTCATCAATCATTTAATCAACCGTAAAAAATTGTTTAGACTTATTGTCACTGTTGATTTAATCGGCTTCACGTAGCTATTTAGATCTTTGTCGATTACCATATTAGATCGGTTTTTTGTATATTTTTTCATCTCTCTTGCTGATTGTAGGATCAAATCGGCTGGCACGCCCCGAACCAACTTGAACTCGGCGTTCTCGTATGTTTGAGCCGATTAAACCATCATCACATTTTTTGACGCCAAGAGACTTCCACACACAGTAAAGCCAAATGCAAAATATCAGAGGCTTCGCTCACAGCTGACAGACGGAAGCTACTCCCATCATCTTTCTATGCAACACATTTTTTCCCTTCTCGGGTGGGTCGTTGGTTCCATACTTCCTCGCTAGCTCCTTCACCTCACCCCATCCATCCATCCATGGCAGAGCCCTAAGCCGGAGCACAGGATCAGAGCCTGTGCGGGTAGACGGCTCTGCGGTGGAGGCCATGCTCTCCGGCGGTGAGCTAACATGGCGCCTCGCCAGCGGCGAGGGAAGGCGGTGGCTGGAGCTGAAGTCGGAGATGCTTGGGTCCAGGTGGAGGGGAGGGCGCTCACAATCCCAACCTTCGCGAGGAGGGAGGAGGCTGGGAAGGGGGAGATGGTGGTGGAGATGGAGAGCGAGGAGGCCTTGATCGTCCTTTTCGCCTCGCTTGATAATTAGCTACCAATTCTTTGATCCCTTGTTGCACCTCGCTTCCTCCAATGTCGCAAGAAGTGTTTTTATTTGTTGCAATGTGTATTTCTCAGATCTAGTAGCAAATATTTTTGTTGTTTTAGGTGAAGGTTTAATTGTTGCAGAAGAGTTCTTTCCCGTTGCAAAAGGGTATTTATTTTGTTGCCCTTTTTTGTTGCAATGGATTGTGAAACAGGTTATTTTGAGATGTTGCACCGGGTATTTTTTATTGTTGCATGTGCATCTCTAAAATGTTGTAGGGTTGTAACATCGTTTTTCATATATGCATTCATTGTTTTTTAATACCTTTACACTATTTTTTCAAATAGGTTGGACAATACCAATTTAGGCATTCAATACTACTCAAATCTGTCTAAGTTATTGAGAGAGTGATTCTTTTTTAAAAAATATTTCCTCGGTGTTGCTTGTGTGTTTTTACAATGTTGCACGTGATGCCATAAATTATTGCATGTGTTGAAGAAATTTGTTGCATTGGTTTCGAGAGCATACATTCCCATCGAAGGTCCGGGCCTAGTATCCACCCAAAGAAAAATATGATGAGGTAATTTGGCAGTATTTTCTAAACAAAATTGACCGTATTTTTACCGAGTGTAATGTAATGTAGTGTATTAGTGATTTGCATTGGACTGTCTTGGACTCCATAACATTTTACCCTGCGATCTTCAACGAGGAAAATGTGTGTACCTAAGGAAAAGAAAAATACTATAGAACAATATACCGTCCGAAGCTAATATAACAGCATAGCCCATCAGCATCCGATCAAGTCTATACGCAAATTATTAATCATTTAATTTCTACAATTCTTTTCACTAGCTTCTATCCTTATCCTCTGAGACGCTAGCCTTAGAAGTTGTGGCCTATAAGTAGGCCTATAAACAAGCCGAGCTCGAGCGAGCCTGACCTGCTAGGCTCGAGCTCGGTAAGCTCGATCTGAGCTCGAATGAGCATGATTTAGGGTTCGAGCATGGATTCAGGCTAGAGCTCGGCTCAGTCTAAGCTAGAGTAGACTCGTGCTCGACTTGAGAAAGCTCGGTAACGGTAAACAATTCAATATACACTATTTTTTAATAAAAAAAATATTCAAACTTGAGCTCGGCTTGAGTAAACTCAGTAAGAATTAATATTTAATAATATTTAATAAGTAATTTATAAATTTATCAGGCTCACGAACTATTTGAACTCGTCTCGGTAAAGCTCGCGAGCTCGGGATCAAGCTCGAGTTCGGCTCGTTTGGAGCTCGAATCGAGTCTAGAACTAGTTGAGCTCGAGTAACTCGCAAGCCTTGAGCTTTTTTTACAACACTACCTATAAGCTTATGTCTGCGTCGTCTTCTCTCTCTCTCCTATTGTTGCCATCACCCGGTTGCATCTCTCGTCTCAATCTCTTTCTCTCTCCCCCTTCCTTCAATCCCAGTGCTTGAGAGCTTGATCTACAGCGAGGCGACCGCCGCGTATGTGTAGTAAGAGGCGCAGAGAGCAACAAGGGGTGCCACATGATGGGGAAGCAGCGAAGGCGGCCATTATGCAGAGTAGTGATGGTGATGTTTGGGAGCAATGGTGATTGCATGCATGGTTGGGACGGCTTGCAGCGGCTTGGGGCCAGACACAGCATGCTGACGACGCAAACAGCCAATAGAAGTTATGAATGCTCTCCTGTGTTGCCGGATCAACGCGCGTCGCTGTGAATCTGAAGCCTACTTCAAGGTGACGCCGCTGTTTCCTAGCCCCAATATGTTGCATCTCTTCAAAGCTCCTCCTTCAACTTTGGCGAAGGTAGCGTGGCTCCGGACACACGTATCTAGCTACGTCTTCGTGTGAGCACGACAAGCCCCTCCACCTCCTTCTTCAACTACAGCACCACCCTCCCTTTCGTCCTTCACCTCCAGCTCCAGATCTGACGCAGGCGGTGGCGTGATGTTTCACCTCTAGCTCTGGATTTGGCGATAGGAGGCGACGGCCTGGTTCGGGACACACGGATTCAGCAACAGAGCTCAACTCGTTTGAAGCTTGAGCCAAGCTCGAGCAGCCTTAATGTTGGGCATCCCTAAGTGGCATGGTAGACCATCGTAGCTAAATGAGTTCACTGAAACTTTTTTAAAACTTATTCGAAATCTATTGAAACTTGTTGAAATTTTTGTTGTAAACTTGTTGAAACTGCTAGTTGAAACTTGTTAAAATTTATCGGTTGAAACTTAAGTTCCAAAATCCAAAACTTATTGAAACTTCGGTTTGGAATTTTCTAGAAACATGCGAAATTCACTTAAACATAAAACTTTTCGAGCATTCTGTTAAAACTATGTGCTATACCGTTCTCTAGTCACCCAGTCACTTCCTAGAGAAAGGGGAAGTGTTTTGCACCTCGATCCATCGTTGCAATGTGCCATCCATCCGTTCTGATCAACGTTGATACTATCATTCGCTCGATCCTCATAGAAGACACAGATGTAACGCGATCAGAGCGGTTTTATGAGGGGATTAGGTGGGTTTCAGGCGGCCCAGCAGTCAGTGGATGACAAGGCTGCAGGACGGACTGGGCCGCACGCTGCCTGATATATTAACATCGTGGGCCATGGGCAGTTAATCCAACGCCTTTTTTTCAAATAAAAAATTCCAGTTATCATATTTTTTAAACCGAGAGTCTAATTACGATTTGTTTGAACCATCATGTTTGTTACGACAAGATTTTCAAAATAATACCTATATTATATATATTTCAGCTTAGTAATGATATCATTGGCATATGTTCAATAAGATAAAACATAATGTTCAATGCATTACTGTGTAATGTTCTATTAGTTTATCGACCATGTTTTAGTGGTTATCTGTTGAATTGTGTAGGATGAACGAATTGGGTGGTTATTGGATGTTCCAATAGGTAAAATGAAAATGGTTCCACTTATTTGGTTTCAATATTCCAACAATATATCGATAATGTTCAAAAGATATAAAAAATGTTAGTGAGACAAATTGAATGTTCTCTTGAACAATTCAAAGCTATTAATGGAACGATTGAAAAGTAGAGAATAAATAAAAAAATATTGGTGGAACAAATCAAGCCAATCAGTCGAACAAAACGAGAATATCAATACAAACAGTAGTGGAAAAGAGTAGCACAACGGAAAAACCTACTACAATGCAACTAAAAGAAAGTAAAAATAAAGAAAAAAAAGGACAAGGAAATAGACATATGAGATGCCTTGAACCTTTGCTAAAAAAAAAAAACAAAGCTAGCTGGAAGGGAAAGAAAAAGAAATAGAAGAAGAGAAAGCGCCCGCGTGCACGTCGCACGGACCGTGTCAAACGCCCAAAATCACAGCGCGAACTCTCACCACGCGGTCTGGCTCAGTATGTCCCGCTACGGCGGAGCTATTCGAGTTCGGCTTACTCTACATTCGATTTGAACTTCAAACGAGTTGAGTTCGAGCTTAATTCTGAGTTCGAGAGCTTAAACGAGCTAATGTCGAATAGTTTGTGAGCCTCGATAAGTTTACGGATCATTTGTTAAATATTACTGTATGTTAATTCTTATCGAGCTTATTCGAGTCGAACTTAAATTTCAGATTTTTTATTGCTGAAAATAAGTGCTATTTTACACGACCCAAGAAAATCAGCAGCGGTTTGTTCCTAGCAATAGCCAGCAACAATTTATTTTTAAGACCAAGAGCAGTTCTTTTCATTAATTAAGACCAAGGCTTGCAGCAAGAACTCAGGAGTACGGTTCAACCAGGTACATCTAGCCCTATATGGAGTAGCTTGGCAAATCCGAAGAAATTATTATTATCGAACCATTTTCAAGTTAACATCGTGGCAATAACATGACAAGGACTTAGAAGTTCATGCAACATGTGCACGCACTCATACGCATGTAAATTGAGACACAACGATTGCATTCGAGCTTGTAGTGCTCAGGTTTGAGTTTGATTTGAGTTCGTTTTGATTTTGAAGCAATTTGAGGGGTTGTCAGTTCAGAACGGTGCCATCGAGTTTAGGGAAGTGGTAGTTATTTTCCAGTAAAGTGATTCTCTAGGTTGAGTAAAGGCGGTACTAGCGGCCATTGGTTGGCGGTAGTTATTTTTCAAAGTGCATATTTTGGGTTCATATTGGGCGGTAATACCGGCCCCAAGTTGGAGGTAGTACCAGCCGTGGAATGGTGGCACTACCGATCCTGGAGGATGGTAGTACCGATTTTTTTAAGGAATTTTTGTTTAATCTTTGTGATTATGTAATGGTTATTGCATATTTTGTTGAGTAATACTACGTGACATTTTGCTTGTCTGTGTGGTTGCAGAACTTCGAAGCTAGGTCATGGTGAGGTGGAGGAGACCGGGACTAAGCTAGGAGAGCTGAGATTCAGACGGTTAAAGGACACCGAAAGATGACTGAAGCTGAAGAGTTGCTGCAAGCCTGGAAGACAAGGAGCTAAAGCGGGAACTACCGTAGATAGACATGGCGGGCAACATCAAGGTAGACTAGGACTATGCTCAAGGAGGAGTCGAGGTCCAGAACGATCAAAAAAGCCGAAAGCGTCATGATCAAACTATGAGAATATGTAGTGCGCCAAATGACTTTGGCATGTTTGCAAACGAGGACGGTTCAGGGGATCTGGACGCGTGAGAGGCTTGGTGGAAAGTCATTGGGGCCACATGGAAGGTGACGGAGCATGGACGATGCTTCGTGACGAAGGAAATGCAAAAAGACCGGTCGTGGAGCAAATTGGCAATTTATCCATTACCGGAGAGGAGGTGGTTTGGAAAAATGCAACGCTAGGACTAATTGGTTTAGGTCAAACTAAAGTGGAGATTGACGCAATTTGGTCTCCTGGAGCTATGTGGAGCGTCATGGAGAAGGTCGTTTTGAGAAACGTGTATGTGAGTGTGTAAAACCCGTTATGTGTTGGGTTAGCAGGTTAGCCCATGTTAATGTGGATTGTATCCACTTTGTATGTCTAGGTTTAGAGAAAAATCTTTGTATGTGTGTGCTCTAGAAGAGAGTTTTGCTCTTTTTGGAGAGGCTTTGTAATCATTCCTTTAAAGATGAAATAGAAATCAAGTTCTTGCTCAAGTTTATCTCCATCATTTCTTGTGTTTTTTTAATCTCGTTTTGGTTTCTTTCTTTCTTGATCTTGTGTTGTCAAGGATGAATGATTGATGGATAAATCATATGTAGATCATTGTGACAACCCTCCTTTTCGGTACAGAATACTAAGAAGGATGATCTATGTGCATACAGTACTAGTCCCATGATCAGTGGCTAATACGCACATTTACAACAATTGGAGTCACAACCATACACAATATCATTAAAGCGGAAGCTATTGATATAGGGTAGTCTTACAATTTAAAGTATATTTTAGCGGAAGAAGTAAAAGTCTTGTAGTGTGCCCATCCAACCCTCAGGCAACTGACAAGGCATAAACCCTAGAAAAGCTTATTAAGATAATTTTCGCATCCTGCGTCAAAGTATATATCGTCTGGAGGTTTACTATCCTCACCTAAAACCAACAAATAAGCAAGGGTGAGTACTTTCATACTCAGCAAGACTTAAGGTGGTATTTGCAAATGCAGTAATGTAGGCTATGTCAAAGGAGGCTTCTATGGGTAATTTGCATAAAGCATAATTTGATTTGTAAATCAAGTTGTAATTTGCAGAACGGAATTTGTAAAAGCAAATTTGACTGATATGAAAGTAATGAGTATGTAGAGTATAGTGACAACTCACAGTCCTCCATGACGTGAATATCGAGACGTACAATTCCTGCCAAAACATGGCACAACACTATTCTTTGCCAACACAAGGCATATCGGATGAAACCAAGCCTTTTTAAAAATAATAAAACATCTAACTATGTGATGACTTTATCAAGTGCCCATGACCGCGGGCGCGGCTTTTCGAAAAGATTAACTCTCTGCAGAGGTGTACAGCTTTACCCATAAGAAATGATCAGCTCTTTGTGCAAGCTATTAGCACACTTCCTTTGGTGTGCCGCAGAGCGATCATAACATAACCGTTATATTACCTAGCCCTAGCTTTGCACCAGCCCGGTGACGTTAAACCCATACTATGGTGTAAATGTTTGTACAGTCACTGTACAGTAAATGATTAAGCATATCCATAGCATGACGTACACCGTTATATCAGCAAACGTAACTCCCAACACCTCGGTGTGGGTGCCCCTCCGAGTAATCAGTCACTGAAAGCTCGTACTACTCCAGCCTACCAATGTGCAAAGCTAGTTCTAAGTAACTTAATAGGTTAAGACTGTCCCATACTAGCACTTGTGGTTGTACGAATTTCTTGGCTTGAAAACAACTATAGTTCGGTCCTTAATCCGACACGGGCGATAATCTCCCCCTACACTATGTGCAAGTCCATGCACCTCCGGCTATTGCCAGTAATCGTTCGCGTCTAAACCATAGTTTTGTTTTGAATTTTTATACCAAAATACCAGTAACCATCATCATGTTTCAAAATACCAAAATTTGATCTGATCATTTTATCCAATTTGTTCAACCCAGATCTAAAGAATAGCTAAGCATGATTATTATTTATCGCTTATACCCAAATTGACATTATATATTATCTAACCTAATTTTTAGGGTTATCAAGGTTCACATGCCAATACTTATTAAGGAAGTTCCATGAGATAACAGGTATATCTACCAGTACCACAATATAGCAAATTTATATAAAATACACATATGCATAAATTGATTTGATAAAACAAAATAAAATTTAAACACTGGGATCAATATGATCAAAGGGGGTGCTTGCCTTGCTTGTTGATTTCAGTTGTGAAGTCAGAGTCGATTGTCGTAGACTCTGAAACGTTGGAGTCTTTTTGCTGCAGGGGAAAGATGGAGAGCAGCAGGGGCAGAAGAAAAAGGACAAGTAGCTGCTTCACTTCTTTTTCTTTGCTGTTGTCTCTTGCCTTCAACCAAAACGAGCGAAGAGAGAAGAGATGATGACTGAAAAGGTAGATTGGTAATTCTGTAGGGTGTTGAGATAGAGTAGGTTGCAAATGAAGCTAACCATTTTGCTTTTTATATGGCAGCTAGCAAAGTCGGTTTGGGCTAGAACCAGGGTTTGGGTTGCAAAACTGTGGGTTGGTTGCATGTGGTGTCGGGACCCGAATCTGCAAATCCGGATCCTTTGTGTATTCTGTGCTAGTCCAGGATCACGCTAGCACACACAGTCTTGCAGGGTTGCACATCACAGACAATCACAGCGATATAACAATAAATAGTGCAAACATTTATATAAACTGAGTTGTACGACCTTATGGTCTCCTTACAGAAAAATCAGCCACGCAGGGCTTACATTATTCAGAGTAGAAGAAATAGCAGCGGAATAAAAATAAATATTGTGGAAGCCTTCATCTTGCCAATGGCAACCGACTGGGCTTGCCCCCTAATTGTCCGGATCCTCAATGAACTCCTCCTCCCACGCTGGTGTAGATTCCTCCACTGATGTTGGTGTTGATAAGCAAGGAGGGGTGAGTACACAAGGCACTCAACAAGTAATGCACAGAATGCAGCGCTATTACTATATGCAAAGCTTATTCCAAAGGATTGGCTTAATTGGTTCTTTTGCATTAAATGGCATTTTTAAAACAGTATCTTATTTAGATTAAAGCAATGAACAGTTATAAATAATACTAATTTTTTCAAATGGTTTTTCTTCGAAGATTCTCGGCACACAGCCTTAACAGTTCATTTATAACACTGGCACACAACCACCCTTTCCACATTTTTATTTATAAAGATCTAACCCTTGACTGTAATCTCCGAGCAATATCCAGTGCCGCGGACATGGCTATTCGAATAGATTTTGACACTCTGCAGAGGTTGTACACTTTACCCACAAGATACAGCCGCTCACCACATAGGTGATTATCCGCAACAAAGCTTTTCAGGAACTTCTACCTTACCCAAAGAACCTCTCCGGTATTGCCTTCGCTATCACTTCCCTCACACAGAGCCGAAGTATAGGACAGGCCAACACCGTTGGATGGGCACCAAGCCGTAGCACAGGTACGCTCCCCCGCACAGATACACCCCCGTGCACTGTCACCCCGAGGTATCAGAGGAAAGATATCAGAACCCTAATCAACTAGGTATGTCCCATATAGACATGTGGTTGTACGCATGACTCAGATCAAAGGCTTGCAAGGTGAAGTCCTTAACTGACCAAGGCAAGACTTCCAATACTCAATAGTGGCACACAGCCCAATGTGGCACACAGACTCACATCACTCAGCAACCCATTGCCACACAGGCCCACCTGGCACACAGCCTCTTGCCACTTGCCCCAGTCTAAAATATTTCACACCCCGTTGATTATTGTGCAACACATGCCCGTAATAACTCAACATCGGTATGGAACCACACAGGTCTCCACACTTCAATTTCATCATGTGACATCATCACACCACTTTCAAAATACATTCAATATTTCATTAGTCAATATTGCAGCATTTTCCCGAAAAATCAGTTATGACTCGTTGCAAGACTAAGCATCTACTCACGGTCTAGCCTCCCGTGTTGGCATCACATTATTATCCAACAAATACAATAAATCCTAGGGTGACAAAGATTTTAGGGCATACAGATAATAATTTCATGGTGACAATAGCAATATGGGTTGATTAGCTACATTTCCCAATTTAATTTAAATTCATTTTAAATAAATTAGCATGCATAATTTCAAAGCATAAATTTACATTTCAAAATCTGGGATCAAAATGATCAAAGCATCACTTGCCTTCAAAGAGTTGCTGGTCGAGTTCCGAAGCTTGGTCTTGAGCGACGAATTCTTCCTCGAAACTTTCCGGCAAATTTGCGTCTACGCGTACAAACAAAATATGCAATAAATAGCTAATACAGAAGACTATATAATCTCAAAAATTCAAATAGAATTCATCATTAAATAGATCACAATTTTATGAATTTTTAGAAATTTGAATCACCCAAATCCGAGTTAAAATGCAAAAGTTATAGTCATTTGAAGTTTGGATAAAATCTGAAATGCAGAATTTAGAAAATCCGATTTTTCCGAATTATTGATATACTAAAAAATCGTATTTATGACGTCAGCACAGAAAAGAATTTCGGCCGAAATATTTTTATATATAAAAATATTTATGACGTCAGTGCTGACGTCAGCACGACACGTGGCATGCCCAGAGGCTGCCACGTCGCTCAAGTCTATGGATTGGGTCCATGATTCGGCACTGGTCCATCGTGGGCTCGGTCTATCAGCACAGTACATCCACGCGGCACGATCCAAGCCGTTACTTGAATCAACGGTCAGATTTCCTCCGCGCGCGCAATAAGACCGAGATCGTCGACACGCGTCGCGATCCAATCCACCCACGCATCCAACGGCCAGCCCCGCATCCAACTCGGCGACGTCTCGGCTCCGCGCCTCCACACGTCGCACATCCAACGGCGCGCCCGAATTCAACGGCTGGATCATGCGCACGTTCGGCGGCGTCTCGGTTTACGCGCAGCCACGCGGCAAGATCACAGCGACGCGTCCGAAAGCGACGGTCGGATCTGGTCTCCCCCCGGTCAAAGCGCACACGCGTCTGCACATGATTCGGTGGAGGTGCGGCGTCATCCCAGCCGCACGTTCAAATTTGAACGGCACGGATCCGTGCCACAGCTCAATCCACCGCTACCATCTAGATCTAATCCAACGATCCACGGTACCCGAGCAGTTTACTATTCATCACGCTACGCGGCGCAATCTCACGCGTACACTACCGATCCAACGGTTGAGACTAAAACATAGCGCAGAAATTAAATCTAATCACCACCGTTCAATCTAGATCTAACGGTCAAGATTAACGCCGGGTAAGAAAGGGGAGCAGCGACGTGGACGTACCAGAACCGTGCGATGCAGATCGAACGGTCGACGGTGCTCGGTGAAGACAACGGCGGCGAGGAAGCGAAGGTTGCCAGAGCTGGGGAAGACGACGCAGCCAACGGCGCTACAGGGCTTCTCCGGTGCGAAGAAGTGCCCGGATCGACGCGGCTTTCTTCGGTGAACCCGGTACATGGTCGGAGCACGGCGGAAGGCGACGGACGGCGACGGGGCGAAGCAAAAACGACAGCGGCACAGAGACGTAACTACGGCGAGCAAAAGCGGGCGCTAGAGGGTGTCTCGACGTGCGTGCAAGGAGCCAAAAGATGCGGCGAGAGGAGCTCTGCCAGACGCGCTACTCGGTGCACTTTAAGGGGCCTCGACGTGCGCGCTACAGGCGGCGAAACGAGCGAAAACGGTCGGCGGCATTAGCTCCGATGATCTCGCGAAGACGACCGACGTGGCGCAATCCCGAGCGTCCGCGCACAGCGATCCAACGGGCGAAAACGGCGAAGTGACGCGGCAACTCCTCAGCCACATGATGCCGATCCAACGGGCGAAACGTGGCGGCGGCTAGGGTTTGCGCGGCACGGGCTGAGCTGGGCCAACGGGCGCAAACGGGCCGGACCGAATGAGGTTTCGGCCCAACACTATTCCAGCTATTTTTAAATCATTTTCGAATTAAAATAATTCAGATAAATAAACAAAGCCAAAATAGATAGCAAAAATGCCCGGAAAAATCCATAAAAATTCTGAAAAATATTTTGGAACATTTAGAACCCAAATAAAATATTTCCAATAAAACTTTGCATAAACTTGTGCATGAAGTTAATTAAATTCAAGAAAGGTCAAAGGTAAATAAATCCGATTAAATTCTAATAAATTCTCAGAAATTCTCAAAAATAAAAAATACTCCAAAATTTAGATTAAGGAAATTTTAGGGTGTTACATGCGGCAAGCATGCAGCACTCCACATCTCTTCCACCTAGCAGTGAAGCATGGGCAAGGGAATGGGCTGAGAGAGAGGGAGCTGTGGGCTGCTGCCTAGGGGCTACGGAAGTGAGATATGGCCCATTTGTATGATTCAGGTTAATTGAAAACTAGAACAAGTTTTGTAATAATCATACTCTATGGACTTTTGTAATCTGGCCGGAGATGCCATTATGTGAAAAAGTGTATTGATTTGGGTAACTGTATGTGTATGCTATTTGTAAATATTGGATATGTATGCACTTGTGGGTATGCTAACTGACTTGGTTGTGCTGATCTTGTATAATTAATTGGATATCGACATATCGTATTCTGTCGAGTAGTATGGTTTAATTGGATATGTGAAATGTGTGTGTTTTCATGAGGCTGTGTGGAGATGTGTATGTAGATATATAGTTATATTTATGTGCATTTAAAGATTTGGTGATAGAATTGATATCTGTGTTTGTATGCACAATGCTGAATGTGTGTGTATATTATTATATATGTGCTTGTTATCACTCAGAGAGTAAATTGTATAGTATCATTACAGAGAGTAAATTGTATAGTATCATTATGTGCTGAATTATGGATGCTAAAGGTATGTATTAGGAGAGACAAACATGGCTTAGAAAATTGGATTTTTGGACAGGATTTTATAGGATTGTAATGTAGTTAGAACTAATCTATAAATTAAATTATTGCTCTTGCCGAATATATATACGAATGATTTTAGGTTGGTTTGATTTTGAATTTAGAATTAAGGATTTACTGTTTTTAACCATTAAAAGCTTTTCTTTAAAAACAAAAACCCAAATTAAATAAATAATGTCGGGAATCATATATATGTTTTTTGAAGAAATTTTAATTTATTCATTTTGTGATTTTTATTTTCATTATTTGAAAAAGAGAAGATCAGTAAAGAAATTGAGTTTTTCCTTAAGTCAAAATTCAGAAAAGGCAAAAATTATGTCACATTTCAAACTCAAACTTTTATTTTAGTAATTTTAAAATTTTAAATTCTTATTTTATTTTTTTAAAATTTTTCGGGATGTTACAATTATATTCTAATCATCTAGGCAAGTTTTAACACGATTTTCAAGATTTTCTCAAGAAACTGGCTTTTGGGTTGAAAGGAGAAGGATTCGTGATAGATATTGTTCTTGCTCATTAGAGGGTTGTGACGAATACTAATAAAAAGGATACCCCAACAGGCCTCGCCCGGCCCGCCGCCGACCGAATCGCCTGCGAGACCGCGCAAGGCATCCGCTCCCGACCGGCCAGGGGAAGCGAATCCGACTGCAGAGGCGCCCCGACCCCATCTTGGCGGGCGGGATCTCCGACTCAACCAAACCAAGGTGACAAGCGCCGAGTGCCGCGTGTCGTCCTCACCGCCTACCGCCACGCACCCTCGAATAAGGTCAATCGGGCGACTATACAAGGGCGGTAGCTCCTTCCCAAGAAGATCCGTGATCAGAGAAGACAAAGCTTCCAACCCCATCAACCCGATCACGATAAAGACGAGCGCGCCTCCCTCCCGGCAAAGACCAACATCACGCATCTCGACGCCGATTCGCAAGGATCACAGAGGGCAAGTGCGCTACTTCCCGAAATACCTAACCTCCCGACCACCAAGGCTACCAACCCAAAGATGGGCAAGACGGGTGGCGACGATCCACGGGACGAAGGACCGGAGCTCTAGCGTGGGTC
The DNA here is from genome assembly GCA_036346275.1 of Otatea glauca. Classification (NCBI taxonomy): domain Eukaryota; kingdom Viridiplantae; phylum Streptophyta; class Magnoliopsida; order Poales; family Poaceae; genus Otatea; species Otatea glauca. The sequence continues at coordinate 39,569,103 of CM070725.1, forward strand.
GCCTCGCTTTCCTCCTAACTCGATGTAACCCGCCTTCCTTCAGATAAAGGAGGCAGGGCTGAACGATTCGAGAGGCAACGAGCAAGAACAAGAAAGGAGAGAGCGCTATCAAACCCTCTCGCTAAGCCATTGGCATTCTCGCTTGTAAAACTTTGTGCGATCATCCATATCAAGAGTAATACAACACCACACACGAATCGGGTAGGGACCTTCAGCCCGAACCAGTATACATCTTGGACTCACGAGTCTAACCATTCAGGGAGTGGAACGCGCGACCCCCTAGACTTACAAATTTACTTGCCGGCGCTCCCGAAAACGCCGGTTAGCTATGCGCGCTGTAGGGCCTTCGCGTCTTCATCACCATCTCCGGATTCCGTTTATCTCCCTGATGGCATCCACCCACTGCGACGGCATGACTGCGCCGGGGAACCGGATCCGCTTCGGCTCCCTCGACTTCGCCGTCACCCCGACGGGAGGGCTCACGCTCGTCCCCGCCGTCTCCGGAAGACAGGCGCCCGCTGAGAGCTTGGGCGTCCTCTCCGGCGACTTCGCTAAGCTCCGGCTTGGGGCGCCCCTGCAGGCCCCGAAGCCGGAACCCGAGGAGTGCTCCGCCGCGGTCGGCGAAAACTCCCGTAGGCCCGGGCGGGTGACCATGTCACCCCCCGTAGGCTCGCGACTGGTGGCGATGGCTGGCTACATGCCAACCTCCGTCCACGAGTTGCTGGAAGACTCTTCCAGCCACGGCCCGGCCCCGACGCGGAGTATCCGCCCAGCAGCGGCACTCGCGAGTGCAACGTGGCGGGCACAGCCGATTTGGTCGTAGCCACCGCGGCTACGACGGTCCCCGTCCGGCGCACTGAGGCACAGGAGGGGGAATACCAGCGCGAGCGCGCTGAGCTCCAACGGCAACGCGGAGAGCTGGAGGAGCGAAGGGCTGAGCTCGACCGGCTCCAGGCCGACCTGGAGCAGGACGAGCCCGAGCCCGCGCAAGTGCTGGGCGACGCGCACGGGCGCGCGCGCCAAGAGCACCACAAGTTGGGGGCAGAATCCGGCGCCCCCCAGTTTTTCCCTCACGCGAGCCAAAACGTGGCTGCGGCCGCAATGCTGCTCCGAGGCCTTCCGGAGCCCGCAAACCCGGAGGCCAGAGCTACCTACCAGAACCTTCGGGGGCTGGTGGAGCGCGCGGCCGTGCAGCACATGCAGGCCTCCGGCTCCTACCACACCGGCGCTACTTCCGGCCACCGGGCCCATCCGCCATGAGCCGGTGGTGGTGCGCCAAGACCGCACCCACCATGAACCACCCCAGCCTCACGCACCCGGTGCGCGGCGCCTACGGTAATGCCTACGACATCCGCGCCACCCTCGAGGCGCGAAGAAAGATGGCGCAGGACGCCGCCCACTCACGTGTTGCGGATGGTGAGCGCCACTACCGCAGCCCGAGCCCTGATGGTCCCGGACCACGGGCTTTTTGCCAAGGATCCGCCAGCGATTTCCCGCCGATTCCGGGCGCCTACCAACATTGCCAAGTACACCGGGGCCACCAACCCAGGTGTCTGGCTCGAAGATTACCGGCTCGCATGCCGGGCTGGGGGAGCGACAGATGATCTCTTCATCATCCAAGACTCCCCATCTACCTCGCGGACTCGGCCGAGCTCGGCTCGAGTACCGCCGCCAAAACCGCCGAGAACTGGGCTGACTTGAAGAGTCTCTTCGTCGGTAACTTCGGGGCACTTACAAGCGCCTGAAACTCCTGACTGAAGGGCTGCAAGCAGCAGCCGTGGAAACCCTCCGGACTACATCCGCGGTTTTCCGCCAGGTTACAACGAGCTCCCGACATCTCCGACGCCGATGTCGTGGGAGCCTTCATCTACGGCACCTCCGCAAGGCCTTGGTGCACAAGCCGGGCCTCAAGCCCAGACCACCAAGGAACTCCTCGACATCGCCACCAACCACGCCTCGGCGAGGAGGCCGTAGGGGCTATTTTCGAAGGAGGAAAGGCCAGCAGAGCCCGGCGTCAAACCGGGTCTCCTCCCGACCGCCCGACAAGCGGGCGACACGGAAGCGGTCCGTGAGACCCAAGTGGTCGCCACGGCCGACCGCCTCGCCAGCGGCGGCGCGGCGGCCGTCGCCCCGACCACTTCGAGAAATTGATGGACGGCCCATGCCCGAACCATGGGTTCTCCGTCAAGCACAAATACCGGATCGCGAAGTCCCGGGCGCTATCTCTCTAGCGCCCCACCACGCCGCGGCAAAGGAAAGAAGCTCGCCGCGGCCCGCGAACGGCGGAGAAGAAGGCGACGACGAGTTCCCGAGCCCGACGGCCGCCTCATGATCTTCGGAGGACCGGCTTGCTACGCCGGCGACAAGCGCCGACTCAAGCTCGCTTACGCGAGGTCCACACCGTCGCGCGGCGCGCCCCAATATCTTCGGTGGTCGGAGTTCCTATCACCTTTGATCGGACCGATCACCCGATCGCGTCCACACCGGGAGGTACCGCTAGTGGTCACCCGTCGTCGAACGGCCTCACGAAGGTGCCGATGGACGGGGCGCGGCCTTAACATCCTCTACGTTGAGACGCTCGACGCCATGGGGTCCGCTCAAGCCTCCGGCCAAGCAAGGCACCTTTCCATGGCGTCATCCCGGGCCAGCAAGCCCATCCGCTCGGGCAGGTCGACCTGCCCGTCACCTTCGGGGAGCCGGGAAACTTCCGCACCGAGACCCTCACCTTCGAGGTCGTGGATTTCCCCGGCGCCTACCACGCCATCTTGGGGAGGCCATGCTACGCCAAGTTCATGGCGATCCCCAGCTACGCCTACCTCAAGCTGAAGATGCCCGGACCGCATGGAGTCATCACCGCGGCATCGTCTTTCCGCTGCCTTCAATCGCGAGCGGCGGCGGTGCGAAGCTCGCCTCAGCGATCGTTGCCTCTCGGAACTCAACAAGCTCGGAAGGAAGCGCGAGTCCGTCCCCGAATCCGAAGAAATCGGCGGGATCCTTCAAATCGCCGAGGACACGAAGGAGGTCACGGTCGATCCCTGTGATCCGACCAAGACCGTGCGGGTCGGAGCCACGCTCCCCGCCAAATAGGAAAGCGCGCTCGTCGACTTCCTCCGCACTAACAAAGATGTCTTCGCATGGAGGTCCTCCGACATGCCGGGCATTCCAAAGGAGGTCGCCGAGCACTCCTTGAGCGTCCGACCAGGCTCAAAGCCGGTCGCCCAACGCCTGCGCCGCTTCGACGAGGAAAGGCGCAGGGTTATAGGGGAGGAGATCGCCAAACTCTTGGCGGCAGGGTTCGTAAAAGAGGTGCGCCACCCTGAGTGGCTAGCCAACCCTGTACTTGTAAAAAAGAAGAACGGGCAATGGAGAATGTGTGTTGACTATACGAGTCTCAACAAAGCAAGCCCCAAGGACCCATTCCCCTTACCTCGCATCGACCAAGTCATCGACTCCACCGCTGGGTGCGAGTCTCTTTCCTTTCTGGATGCCTACTCGGGCTATCACCAGATTGCGCTAAAGGAGTCCGACCAGCTCGCGACTTCCTTCATCACTCCGTTCGGCTCGTTCTGCTATGTCACAATGCCCTTCGGCCTGAAGAACGCGGGCGCTACATACCAGCGATGTATGCAAACGTGCTTCAATGACCAGATCGGCCGCAACGTTGAGGCATATGTCGACGATATTGTCGTAAAGACCAGGAAGGCTGACGACCTTATCGCCGACCTAGAAGAGACTTTCGTGAACCTTCGACGGTTTCGCATAAAGCTCAACCAGAAGTCGTCTTGGGGTCCCCAAAGGAAAGCTCTTAGGCTTCATCGTCTCTGAGCGAGGCATCGAGGCCAATCAGGAGAAGATCTCGGCGATCGCAAGGATGGGCCCGGTCAGCAACCTCAAAGGGGTCCAGAGGCTGACCGGATGCCTGGCGGCTTTGAGCCGTTCGTGTCTCGCCTCGTGAACGCGAATGCCGCTCTGGTGCTCCAAGAAATCCGACCGCTTGATTGGACACACGAGGCTCGGGAGGCCCTCACCCGCTTGAAGGCCTTCTGTCCTCGCCTCGATCTGATCGCCCGGCACTGTGTGAACCGCTGCTCCTCTACATCGCCGCCACTACCCAAGTCGTCGGTAGCGCCCTGCGTGGTGGAGCGAGCGGAAGAAGGCCGTGAGCTCAAGGTACAACGGCGGTCTACTTCATCGCTGAGGTACTTTCCGAGTCCAAGACTCGGTACCACAGTGCGAAGTTACTCTCGCGGTGCTCATCGCAAAGAGGAAACTCGCTCACTACTTCGATCAACACGCCATCACCGTGGTGACCACGTCCCCACTAGGCGAGATCATCCACAATCGCGATGCCTCGTGAAGGATAGCCAAATGGGCGCCGAGCTTAGCGGCCATGGCATAATATACGCCCCTGACGGCGATCAAGTCGCAGCTCGCCGACCGTCGCCGAGTGGACCAAGCCCTGTGCACCACCGGTGGTCAAGACCCCGAGCTTCGACAATGTACTTCGACGGGTCTTACACCAAGAATGGCGCGGGCGCGGGAGTCGTCATCATCTCCCCACTCGGGAACAGGCTTCAATACGCCATTAGGTTGCTCTTCGACGCGACCAACAACATTGCCGAGTACGAGGCTCTCGTCAACGGTCTCCGGATCGCTGCCGACCTCGGTGCTCGCCGGCTCTACGTCCACGGGGACTCCAAGCTTGTCGTCGACCAAGTCATGAAGGCTGCGGAGCCCCGAGACGCCCGCATGGCCGCGTACTGTCGAGAAGTACGCCGGCTCGAGGAGCGGTTCAAGGGTTTCGAGCTTCACCATAGCTACCGACGCTACAATGGCGAGGCCGATCACCTGGCCAATCTTGCCTCCAGCAGAGAGCCTGTCCCGCCCGGGATCTTCGTCTCTGACCTCCTGCGGCCTCGTCGGTGGACTCGGCGGTGGCGGCCACCCGACCAATCCAAAGACCGCCGTCGCCCGACCGACGCGCGTGGTCGGCGTAGACTTGGCCGGATCTGCCCGCGGCGTGCTAGCGCTTGAGTCCGACTGGAGGAGGCCCTACATCGACCGCTTGACGGACGGGTCACTTCCCCGACCCGACCGAGGCGGCGCCTCGCCGGCGGCAAAATCCTTCGTCTGATCGGCCTGCACCTCTACAAAGGAGTCCCTCCGGTCCTCCAAAATGTATCTTGACCGACCAAGGAAAACAATTCGGGACGACATACACACGGTAGTCTGCGGTCACCACGCAGAGACCCCGATCTCTTGTGGGAAAGGCCTTTCGACAAGGTTTTCTTGCCAACCACCGTGTCGGGCGCCGAGCATATCGTGCGCGACCGCGAAGGATGCGAGTTCTTTGCTCGTGAGACGATCCGCCGCCCAAGCTTTACTGACGATCCCCATCACGTGGCCTTTTGCCGTCTGGGACTCGATTTGGTCGGCCCTTCAGAAAGCGCCGGGCTTCACCCACCGCTCGTCGCGGTAGATAAGTTCACCAAGTGGATAGAGGCCAAGCCGGTCGTGAGCGCCACGCCGGTACATAAGCGGCCATCTTCTTCCGCGACATCGCTTTTAGGTTTGGAGTCCCAAACTCCATCATCACCGACAACGAACACGCTCACGGGAAGGAATTTCGAGTTCTGTGGCGACTTCAACATCCGTGTCGATTGGGCAGCGATAGCCCATCCGCGGACTAACGGCCGGTCGAGCGCACTAACGGCATGATCCTTCAGGACTCTGCCGCGGATCTTCGATCGGCTCAAGCATTTCGCGGCGCTTGGTAGCCGAGCTGCCTCCGTGCTCGAGTCTGCGGACCACGCCGACCGGCGACCGGGTTCACACCCTTCTTTATGGTGTTGTTGGCGGAAGCCGCTTTTGCCCATCGACCGGAATACGGCTCCCGAGATTGCAAGCCTTCGATGAGGCTCGGGGCTCGCCTCGCAACAAGACGCCATCGACCACTCGACGAGGCGCGCGCGTGGCGTCTGCGGCCGGCGGATATCAACAAGCCTGCGCGCTACCACGTACCGCCAAGTTCGAGGATCGATCCTTCAACCGGCGACTTGGTTCTGCGTCGGTCGGACAACCAAAGATAAGCACAGGTGACGCCGAGGAGGTCCTTTCACCGTCGTGGAAGTTCTCCGACCGCACCTTCCGACTCAAGGACGCCGATGGTCGATCCTCCCTAATGCCCGAACATTGAAAAGTTAAGGCGATTCTATCCTAAACTCTTTTCCTCTTCCTAGCATGCTCTTTACCTTCTTCCTTCCGAGCACTGTCGCCGTGCGACGACTGGGGAGCGCCTTCGGCGCCCGCTCAGTCGCTCGGTCGGACTTGCGCGGGTTGATGACCCAACCGACCACAAGGTCCTTCCCGAGCAGAACTCCTTTGACCCAAGTGCTCTGACCTCGCCCGGTGCTATAGTTGCTAACACTTCGCGGAAGAAGGAAGTACCCGAGTGGAGTGACCTTTGGGTCGGCGAGGAACACTCCTCCCGCATACGAACTCGCCTATCCCACGCGCTTATGAGGGTGCGTGACCCGACCGGTCATGAGGTCCATCCCGGCGGTAACCCTCTCAACCCAAGTGTTACGGCCTCGCCCGGCTATGGTTGCTAAGTAGCACTTTGCGGAAGAAGGAAGTGCCCGAGTGGAAAGATCCTGGCGGTCTAGAACACTCCTATCCTCACAAGTCGCCTAACCGCGGCATAGCCAAGTCTCCAATCCACCTCGCTCCTCCCAAAACAACCCGACCTCGCATAAGTGGCCCTGCGGTCCTTAGGGCTATGGTCGGCCAAACGCTCATCCTAAATACGAAAAAGGACGAGGGACGATTCTGGGACTTGATAATTTCAAGATTGTTTAAATAACGGTCTTTACAATCTAAGAAGGATAAAGCTAACTTTTTCTACTCTTCTTGGCGGGCGGCCGGTGGCGGCGGAGAGTTGGTCGCCTCGCTTCTGGAGGCGGCTGCGGCGGGATGCGGCTGGCGATCTCCCGGGCGTGCGGCTCAACCAAGAGCTCGAACCGATCGATCTCCTCGTCGATCCGGTTCCCAGCTACGCCGCTCCCCACCACCGCGAGGTCGATGCCGTCGTAGTACGAGATGGTGTTGACCGCCCGATGAAGCTCAAAGCGCGCGCGGTGACCACCGCCTCTTCTCGGTCCGCACTCGGGCGGTAGCGGGGCAAGGGCACTCGGGCTGCCCGGCTCAAGGATGCGGTCGCAGACCTCCGACCGGCCTTGCGAGGGCCTCGGCTCGGCGCTCATCTCGCCCGACCGTCCTCGGCAACCTTCAACGCCGCCTCGCCTCGTCCCGCCACGATCGCCACGTCGCGGCGGCCGGCCGTTCTCTGCGCTCCACGGCGACGCCGATTCTTCTGCGCCTCTGCGATTATGGAGATTTTGGATAAGTTCGCCTCGTGGTCGCACCCCAAACTTAATTGAAGAATTGAGACACTTACCGGCCGCGAGTTGGTCGATTGCGGCTTCCGACTTGGCGCCTCGTATGAAGTCTTCACTCGGCGGCTCCTTCTCGATCGCCGCTTCGGGCGAACTCGGCGGCGTCCCGAGCCTTGTTCCGCTCGGTCGCAGACGTGTTACTGCGTCTGCGCGATCCTCCAGCGGCAACGGCGGCATCCTTGGCCTCGATGACCTCCATCGGGGAGGACTCGGTTCGCCACTTCGCCCTCAAAGCCTTGGCTCCTAGGCGCCATCATGAAGGGCCTTGTGGCCTCTTCAAATCCTTGGCGGATCACCACCGCCTCGACCGCCTAATGCGCATGGCCTCTGGGCTAGGCGCACTCAAGCGTGCCGATCGCACTCCTCCCGCACCTTGCCACGATCGTCGAGCGCCGCAGAGCTCGACCGACGCCGGCGATCCCGCAAGTCTTTGCAAAAAATGTGGACACTCCGTTAGTCGCACGGAAGAACTATCAAAAATGTGCAACGAATCAGAACTTTTTCGGCTGACCTACCTGGGCGACTGGCTGGACTCCCCCGACCATCATATCCAGCGCCCTGGTGGAAGACTTCAGAGCAAGGGCTAGACCTTCACGGATCTGCCCTATCTCGGCTTCAGCGTCCAGCGCGCCTTGCCGAAGGGTGGCCCACTCGCTCTCCTCCGCCTCGCCCATGATGCCCGACCCGGGAATTACACCCGGCGGCGCGCCTCCGCTCGCCCGTTCGGGCGGGACGCCACCCGTCCAAAGCACCATGGGCAAGGGTGACGAGGTCAACCCTTCAGAAATCCCCTCGGCGACCTGCGCCTGAGGGGCATCGGTCGGCACCTCCCCCTGGGACGAGGGGTCGGGCACCTCCGTCGCCGGCTCCGCCACGACTGGCGCGATCACCGGCAACGCCATTGTCTCATCCTCGGCACGCGATCACGTCGTCGGAGAGGTCCCAGCCGAGGCGGCGGAAGTTCTTCTTGCACGACCTCCGGTGGGCTCTGTCCTCGAAGGCGATCGCGCCCTCGGACGCCGACGCTGCGACCTTCGCCGACCCAACCGGGTCACGAAATCACCAACGCCGTTACTTGCGGGGCCGATGTAGCACGCCCCACGATCACCCCAAAGATAGGCGCGTGCGCGTTGCAAAGAGTCAAGAGTCGCTCGGGCGGCTTTGACAAAAGAAAATGCTCCAAAAATAAAATAACAATACACTTACAAGGCCGAAGCGGTGCGTGGCACGCGCGCCTCTTTGCCGCCCCGCCAAAGTCAGCCGGCGGTCGCTTCCTGAAGCCACCTCCACCGAGACGCTGCGGCGACCGCAAGCGCAAGATCACCCCACCGAGGATCCGTGGCCACGGGCCCGTGATGCCGCCGCCGAGTCCACGCCGCCGCCGCCATCGGCAGTCGGAAAAAACCCACCATAGGGGTGGCGGAGGCACTCCGCCATTGTCGATGGAGGTCGTCCCCACAGCGGTGGTCTCGACACATCCTCGCCAAGGCTGCCGCCAGCGCGTTCCTTACTTTTCTTCCTCCTCCTTTCCTCCTTCCGCTTCTTGCGGGAGGAGTCAGCCTCTGCCGTCCTCGCCCGGGCGGCCGCCCGCGCTTCCTTATCCCCCGGGAGCGGCGCCTGGGAAGACATCCCCATGAGCCCCTGAGAGGATGCAGGAATGTCGGTCAAGTGCAAAGGACAAAGAAAAGAGAGGCAGAAAGGAATTTCACCGGCTTACCAGATTCGGCGAAAAAGCCGCCGAGAATGGCTCCGGGTGGCCATCCGCGGCCACAGTGGCGCTTCCGCCCGTAACGGCCGCCACCCGAGCCTCCACCTCAGACGCGGCCAGCTCGGGTTCGCCATCTCGCCGGTCGGACGGCCCGCATACGGAGCAGGGGTGCGGCACGTGTACAAGTGGTTGCACGCATCCCCATGAAGGCGCGCACAACCACGTCCCGGTGAGCCCGCCTCCTTTGAGCCTAATCGCTCCACGATCGGGGCGACTTGTTCTTCTCCCTCTTTTGGCGCCCAGCCCCACCGCCTCCGCCATGGGAAGCTCTCCTGAAGCGAGGGGCGCTGCCGCCGACGTTTGAGCGTAGAGCCATTCGAACGCCACCCTTGTTAGACGAGGGCGCTTTACCTCAGTACTCCGTGCTCGACCGGGCGAAGCCGAGGGCCAGCCACCAGAGGCGCCGCGGCCCCGACGGCTTTGCCCTTCGAGCCTTGCTCGAAGAAGTGCCTCCTAACGCCCAGTCGGCTCGATCCCCAAGAAGGCCGCCTGCAACGTGATGAAGATGGCGATGTGGAGGACCCGTTAGGGTTGAGATGGTGCACCTCCACCTTGTAATGAAACAACGGCCCGGACGAGCGGGTGCGGGCAGCCAAAGCCGCGCTCGAAGAACGAGCGGGCACCACGATCTCGCTCGCCCGGGCGCTGGGGTGGTAGCCCGGTCGGCACCCTCCAGCCGGAAAGGTCCTGCGGCATGAGGAAGCCCTTCTTCACCAAGCCGAACGCGCACGGCTGTCTTGCGCGGAGCACTCCGGCCACGACATCTTCACAGGGGAGACGACTGGAAGGTGAGAAAGAAAGGCTGGGGTTTTCTTTCCTTAGCTCTCTGGTGCTCTTCTTGTTTGAGGCAGAGACGAAAAGGGCAAGAAAACGTGACCACTCGAAAGCACCCAGGCGTATTTATAGAGGACGAACGAGCGCCGCCAGCGAGCGCCCGTCAAGCGAAGCGTCGCGACCACCCTCGTCTGTCGCGCCAGCCTGGTAACTCCCAGTTTCCAATACCACTCCGCTTTTAATCCCTGTCTTGTCAGGCGTCAAGGGCCATAAAGACGCCGCCCCCGAACAACGTGTCCCGTAACCTCTCGGTCTCCGCCTTTAGGCGGAGCAGTTGCTCGGCGCGCGCGAAACCCCATCGGGCAGCTGCGCCCCAAGGCTAAAAAGCTTTGTGGCTTGCGCCAGGCCTAGCGAGGAGTGGGTTCAAAAGGCCTACCCCACCAGATGGGTATAAAGCCGCCCAAAAAACTTGAGCAAGGGGCGGTATGAGGTGAGCCCACGGTGGGCCCTCGGTTAGGTCGGTGACGGCCTAATCACCTCTACACGCGTCGAGACCATACTTCACACTCTCCCGGGAGCTCATCAATGAGCGACAGCCAGCTGTGCTCTGGGTCGGCGGACGACCTAGAGTCCATACGGGATTGAGTAAAGAAAGGTTTTTTATGGGTCGCCCCACAGCAGGGCCAGGACACCCTACTCTGGGACCGTCCGCTCGGAAGGGTCCCCCTTGGGCGGGACCTCCCAGGACCCACTCGGACTACCCGCTATTAGCTCCACGAGCACGGCGTTCAAACCAACGCAGGTAAACGCGCGCCGCTCATCCCCTCCAGGTCCCACACCTGCGGATGGGGTATACATGTGGGATAGACGGCGGCCATTCCTCTCGCAGCTACCCTCGCCCGACGAGGACTCGAGAAGGATGCCCCACGTCCAGCTACGACGGTAAACGAGCACTCACGTCCAGCTACGACGGTAAACGAGCACTCACGTCCAGCTACGACGGTAAACGAGCACTCACGTCCAGCTACGACGGTAGCGAGCACTCACGTCCGGCTACGGCGGTAGCGAGCACTCACGTCCGGCTACGGCGGTAACGAGCACTCACGTCCGGCTACGACGGTAGCGAGCACTCACGTCCAGCTACGACGGTGGCGAGCACTCACGTCTAGCTACGGCGTTAAGCGAGCACTCGGACACCGAACCTCACGAGGCATCCGGTGCGTCCTGCCGACCAAGCGGTCGGACACTAGAACCTCACAGAGGCATCCGGTGCGTCCCTGCCAGGCCAAGGCACCGTCTAGCTACGACGTTAAGCGAGCACTCGGACACGAGAACCTCACGAGGCATCCGGTCGTCCTCGCCGACCAAGGCACTCGGACACCGAACCTCACGAGGCATCCGGTCGTCCTGCCACCAAGGCGATCGGACACTAGAACCTCACAGAGGCATCCGGTCGTCCTGCCACCAAGGCACCGTCTAGCTACGACGTTAAGCGAGCACTCGGACACCGAACCTCACGAGGCATCCGGTCGTCCCGCCGACCAAGGCACTCGGACACGAGAACCTCACAGAGGCATCCGGTCGTCTGCCGCCACCAAGGCGATCGGACACCAGAACCTCACAGAGGCATCCGGTCGTCCCTGCCGACCAAGGCACTCGGACACCCGAACCTCACAGAGGCATCCGGTCGTCCTGCCGACCAAGGCACTCGGACACCCGAACCTCACAGAGGCATCCGGTCGTCCTGCCGACCAAGGCAGTCGGACACTAGAACCTCACAGAGGCATCCGGTCGTCCTGCCGACCAAGGCACTGTCTAGCTACGACGTTAAACGAGCACTCGGACACCCGAACCTCACAGAGGCATCCGGTCGTCCCGCCGACCAAGGCACTCGGACACCAGAACCTCACAGAGGCATCCGGTCGTCCTGCCCGACCAAGGCGGTCGGACACCGAACCTCTCAGAGGCATCCGGTCATCCTGCCGACCAAGGCACTGTCTAGCTACGACGTTAAACGAGCACTCGGACACCCGAACCTCACAGAGGCATCCGGTCGTCCCGCCGACCAAGGCACTCGGACACCCGAACCTCACAGAGGCATCCGGTCGTCCTGCCGACCAAGGCACTCGGACACCCGAACCTCACAGAGGCATCCGGTCGTCCTGCCGACCAAGGCACTCGGACACCCGAACCTCACAGAGGCATCCGGTCGTCCGGCCGACCAAGGCAGTCGGACACTAGAACCTCACAGAGGCATCCGGTCGTCCCTGCCGACCAAGGCACTCGGACACCAGAACCTCACAGAGGCATCCGGTCGTCCTGCCGACCAAGGCAGTCGGACACTAGAACCTCACAGAGGCATCCGGTCGTCCTGCCGACCAAGGCAGTCGGACACTAGAACCTCACAGAGGCATCCGGTCGTCCTGCCGACCAAGGCAGTCGGACACTAGAACCTCACAGAGGCATCCGGTCGTCCTGCCGACCAAGGCACTCGGACACCCGAACCTCACAGAGGCATCCGGTCGCCCTGTCGACCGAGGCACCATCCACAACGATTAAAATTAAAGCAAACTCATCGCAGAGACATTTTCATAAAGAAAAAGAAAATTTCATTATAGGCCAACAGGCTCAAACTTTACACAACTTTACACACAGTGCAGGACGGATACAAGAGTGGCCACGCTGCACCACTGCAGACTCTACCCACGCCTAGAACCTATCAAACATCCGTGCGGCATCGGTGGCACCGACGCGGCATCTTTGGTAGGCCCTTGCCGTCGTCGACGGACAGCCGCCACGGCCGCTGGCAACACGCCGATGCCTCTGCTGCCGCTTCGGCGACATCAACGCGCCGCACTAACTAAGGTCGGCGCCCTCGCGCCATCGCCTCCGAAGGGCCCCCTTACCACCTCGAGCCTCGGAACGGCCTCGGCGGCGGCGTCAACGAAGCGGCGTCGCGGCTGCGACTTCTTCCTCCCCGAGCTCGTCCATCGCTGGTCGAACTCAGCCCAAAACTCGGCGGAGGATCTTCTTCTTCCACCGTAGCGCCATCGCCGAAGCTAAAGACTAGAGGATGTCTCGGCCATTTGAAAGAACAAAAGAAAAGCTCGTCCCCTTCAAGCAAGCTACAGCGCACGATATATATATCCGGACGAAGGGAGGCTAAGCGTCTCGAGTAAATGCGGTGCCGAAAACGAAGCATCCTTCACGAAACCCGGCGATCAAGAAGGCGAGCGGCGCGGCGCGCAAACTATGCTCGGCATGCGCAACAAGGCAAGTAAAAGCCCCGGCGGTTCAAATGCCCGGCCAAACTCGGGACAGTATCCGGATCCAACGAAGCACATCCGACGGAAATCGCTTAACCGGATCGGTGGACCGACCTACGAGCCCGCCACCACTTTCGTCAAGTTCAACCCCAACCGAATCTGCAAAATCGCTTGGGAGTTCAGGGCTCTTGGCGAATACTAATAAAGGATACCCCAACAGTCGCGCCGCCGCCACCGCCGACCGAATCGCTGCGAGACCGCGCAAAGGCATCCGCTCCCCGACCGCCGGGAAGCGAATCCGACCAGACAGCGCTCCGACCCCATCTTGGCGGGCGGGATCTCCGACTCAACCAAACCAAGGTGACAAGCGCCGAGTGCGCGTGTCGTCCTCACCGGTCTACCGCCACGTACCCTCGAATAAGGTCAATCGGGCGACTATACAAGGCGGTAGCTCCTTCCCAAGAAGATCGGTGATCAGAGAAGACAAAGCTTCGGCCCATCAACCGATCCACGTCGGACGAGCGCGCGCTCCCTCCCGAGGCGGCACCAACATCACGCATCTCGGCGTCGGCGTTCGCAAGGATCACAGAGGGCAAGTCGCTACTTCGGAAATACCTAACCTCCCCGACCACCAAGGCTACCAACCCGGCATGGGCAAGGCGGGTGGCGACCGATCCACGGGACGAAGGACCGGAGCTCCTAGCGTGGTCGCCTCGCTTTCCTCCTAACTCGATGTAACCTGCCCTTCATTCAGTATAAAAGGAGGCGGGCTGAGCGATTCAGAGAGGCAACGAGCAAGAACAAGAAAGGGAGAGAGCGCTATCAAACCCCTCTCGCTAAGCCATTGGCATTCTCGCTTGTAAAACTTTGTGCAGTCATCTGTACCAAGAGTAATACAACAACACACACGAACTGGAGTAGGGACCTTCAGCCCGAACCAGTATACATCTTGGACTCACGAGTCTAACCATTCAGGGAGTGGAACGCGCGACCCCCTAGACTTACAAATTTACTTGCCGGCGCTCCCGAAAACGCCGACAGGTTGTTTCTTTAGTGCTCTTGCTTGCTGTGACATGTGGGATATCATTTTAATCATCAAATTCCCATGAGCAAGCTCAAATCGAAGCTTGTATTTTTGACCTGATTTTAGTGCAACACTCTCTAAATTTGAAAAAAGTCAGAACTTTGACGCCAATCCATGTGATTGACGATTAGAATAAGTTCCTGATATCAATAGGAAGGTGCATACAAAGTTTCACGGGTTTTAGATCAACCGATCAAATTGTTTTCCCTGATTTTACTGTTTATCTGGTGGTACCAGATTTTTGCCTATGGTGGTGCTGGTTTTACTGTTTATTCTGGTAGTACCGGACTTATAACTGTGGTAGTGCAGTCCTCGGACTAATTTTTTTTCTAAAAATTTATTCTTCTACTCATATTTGATCAAGTGATATTTTGGTTGATTCTTTTGAGAAAAAAATATTGTTAATTATTCATCCTGTAATCGCTATTTTCAGTCTTTCACAAATAATATATATCTTATGCCAGGAAGATTTGCCGAGCATAGAGGCTACAAGGTACATTTTTTTGCGAAAAAGTCCTTCGGAAATTTTGAAATCGCAAACAGGTCCTTCCACTGTTATTTTGCAAAAGAACCCGTGAATTCAAATCGCTAACCGGTCCTTCTACCATTTATTTTGTAAAAGGACCCGTAGTTTTGCGAAATCCGGTTCTTCGACCGGGAAGATTCAAAATCGAAACAGTCCTTCCATCGGTTATTTTGCAAAAAAAAAACCGTAGTTTCGCAAATTCGACACGGGTGTCGGTTCTTTCGACTCGAAAGATTTGAAATTACGTTTAGATCCGGTTATTTTATTAAAAAAAAGAGAAAGCTCTTCCACAAATTCAACACGGACACCGATTCGGATTAGATTTTTTCACGCGACGCGGCATCGCGCGCAGCTATACCTAGTTATTCTGAAACCACGACCACGAACAACCCTGCCGTCCGACGGAATATTGCCTTAGCCGCTGCCGCCGAACAGAGCCTTGAGCCTCTTCACCTCCGTGGGGCTCAAGAATGTGACCTTCTCCACGACGGCCGACGGCAGGTTGTTGGCGAAGAGCGCGTAGTCAACGATCTGCAGGCCGGGGTTCGAGCTGCTGTACGCGGCGAACACCACTGCCGTCGTCTTGCCGGCGTTGTACTGGAAGTGCAGCAGGCCCTGGGGGAATATATACATCTCGCCATCCTTTAGCGTCTTGGTGTACACGGTGTTGGACGAGGCGGAGATGAAACCGGCGACGATGGAGCCTTTGGTGACGATGATGAACTCGGTGCCGACCGGGTGGGTGTGGAGCGGCACGACGCCGCCGACGGCGATGTCGACCCGCGTAGCGGAGATGCCGAGCCCGTTTAGTCCGGGGAAGTCGCCAACGAAGGCCCTACCCAGGCCAACCCCGAAGGGTTCGATGATTTTACCGGGGGTGGCCAGGCCGCCGTAGTAGAAGTCCTCAGCGGTGACGTTGGCCTCGGCCTTGCACGGGTAGCCGGACGGTGTGTCTTTGCTGGTCAGGTCGGCGACGCAGAAGTCCTGCGTCAGGGCGAGGGAGGACAGGGGCAGCAGGAGGATGGATAGAAGGGCAGGGAGCAACACTGTCTTCGCCATGGTTACCGGGATAGCTCACGAGCTATATATATACTGGCTACAACTATACTCAACTAGGTGTGCGTTTTGTATGTTTTGGTGTGGTTCTTTCCTTTCTTTTAGGGTGTTTATATATAGGAGGAGAGTGCCACGAGGGGTGACAGCGTGAGTGATCGAGTTCGCGTGCGTGCACGGCACAAGACGTTGATAATTTGTTGCACTGTACGTCCGTCCCCACGTAACTAATTAAGGAGCTAGTTGCACCGCGATAATATAAAAGCTGTCTATTCATAATGCAAAAAAAAAAATCTAACCTAAACAAAAATAAAATAAACCTACGTGAACCAAACAAATACAAAAACAAATATATCTAAAAATTGCAGTAGAGTGTACTAAAATTGCATGTTACTTAGCACTACAATTTTAGGTGATCGAAAGATAAATTTTTTTCAACTGGCTGAGAATTAGCAAACCAAAAAAAAACCATGTGCTTATGAATCGCGATCGAGTTAGTGCCCTAGTTTGAGATACTACTTAGTCTATACATACGTCCGGTGGCAGTGATGGGAGAAGATGCTGATCATGAGGAGGTTCGCGGCGCAGCGACTAGCCTACTTTCCTCAATTTCCACGACTTGATCGGGAGAATTCTCTCCATTATCATTTATGAATGGGAGCAAGGCCGGCCTCCACCACCACCTCCTTCCCTAAGCCCAAGAGGCTCTACTGCCCACCGAGTTCCACCATCAGCTCTAGCAGCTCAATGAGAGAAGATGCGCTTGGCCAAGAAGTTGAGGCTGTGATCCCAAGTGGACAGAGGAGACAACACGGTAGGTGTCCGTGTGCCTCAACAACATCAACACTTCATGGTTGTGCTCATTGGAGGGAGGCAAAAAAGTAGCAGCGTGGGCAGAGGGAGCGAGCATATCTGTTGACTTTTGTAGTGGCTGTGAAGTAGTGGAGCTACGTCAAAATCCCTCTTGCTACAATATCTGAGAAGACTCATTGCAACAAGATGAAACACCTCATGCAACAATTTGATAAAGTTGTTGCAACAAATCTAGAAAGTACATGCAACATGCATACTGGAGGAGGATGGATCAGGCATTCGGGCATCACTGATGAGCCAAACTCAGAGGCAGTGGTGGTGGTAGCGCGCCACCCTAGTTTGCGATGCCCTAGCAGCTAGCAAGCTATAACGAGGACCACGACCAAAATGGGAGCTACAACCCTGTCCTCGTAATTGCTACTGTTGCCCACCTGTGATGTTAGCAACGCAGTAGATCCACTCCGCACCGCCTTTGCCTTCTCGCCGTGAACGTCGCTGCCCTCACCAGAGCCCAACGACGCAGTGTCCCTCCTTGGCCCAACATGCTTGCGTTTAGGAGAGGAATGCTCAGACATAGCTCGTCGAAGAGCTCAGAATGAGTGGTTGCGAGCATATGATTTTTTTAGTACACTGAGTGATGTTTGATGTACTACCACTACCTTCCCTAAGCCCAGGAGGTCTCCCCATCCCCACCCTAGCTACGGAGCTCCACCACCACCTTCTGCGGCTCAAGGGAAGAGGAAGCGCACGGCTCCAAAGCCTCATCATCGGTGCTCATCTTCCTTCTTCTGCTGGAAGGATAAGTATGTAGCGCTTTCAACATGTAGGGAGCAAGGTTTGCGGTCTATGAAGGAGCAAGACTTGCAAAATGTGGATGTTGGCAAAGCCTTGGAACAACACAGAGATGAACTCGACAAGGAAAAATTTAGAAATGCATGCAAGTAAGGTGGAACACAGTTGGGGCAATTTTTCAGTGTTTGTATTATGCTCAGACTGCTAATTCAACTATACCGAACTAAGATAAGTAAAAGATAACAATGCATGGACTCAACTAACTCCTGGAATCATACCATCCCATGATCCCTTCGACTCGGATGCTTGAGAAAGACTCAGACGCAGACGTACCCACTACATGCAGAAAGACTCGGCCAATTCTGAAACAAGCCGGCCCACACTACTCAAATATGCATACTACTAAGTATAGATTATTGCTCACATTCACCCCCTAATCTAGACTCATGCTCTCCATGTTCCTTACGCCAAACAAGTTGTGCATTTCTGTAAACTTGACTTTGCCCAAAGCTTTTGTCACAATATCAGCCCTCTGTTCTTCGGAACATACATGCTTGACGGTGATCAGCCCATTCTCAACACACTCGTGTATAAAGTGATAGTGAGTTTCAATATGTTTACTCCTCCCATGAAACACAAGATTCTTCATTAAGGAAATTGCTGATTTGTTTTCGACGAAAAGCGTGATCGGCTTAGGTTCTTGACCTGATATGTTGCTCAACATACTCTTTAACCATATCCCTTGACAAGCAGTGCCTGTTGTAGACATAAACTCAGCTTCGCATGATGAAAGCACCACACTTTTCTACTTTTGGGATACCCACGTGATCACATTCCCAGCAAAGTAAAATGCCATACCACTAATACTTTTCCTATCATCCATATCCCTAGCAAGATTACTATCGCTGTAGCCGACTAAGTTGTCATCAGACCCTTTCTAGTACAGCAGCCCATAGTTCTCAGTACACTTAATATACATCAAAATGTGCTTTACATCTAGGAGGTGTGAGGTATAAGGTTTCTCCATGTATCTACTCACAATCCCTATAAAATAAGCCAAGTCTGGTCGGTTGTGAAGCAAATACCTGAGGCTCCCGATCAAACACATGTACTTTGTTGAATTCACTAAATCTCCTTCTTTTGAGAGCTGCAACTTTGGCTCCATTGGATATCTGGGATTACAATGAGACATCCCTCCTATCTGTTGGATCTTTCGAGCATAACTAGTCTGCTTGAAGGAGATTTGGTATTTCTTTTTCTTCACTTCTATGCCAAGATAGTAGGTGAGTAATCCGAGATCACTCATTTCAAACTCCTCCTTCATTTGTCCCTTGAATTCATCAATGGCTTATGCATTGCAACCGGTGACAATCAAGTCGTACACGTACACACCAATCAACAAGTTTCTTGCCTCACCAGTTCTCTTGTACAGGGCATGTTCTTGTGGACATTTTTCAAAACCGAGGCTCTTCAAGCTCCTGTCCAAACGAGTGTTCCAAGCTCTAGGCGCTTGCCGTAGCCCATACAAGGCCTTGGATAACTTGTACACCTTCTCCTCCTGATTCCTCTTGATGTATCCTTCCGCTTGGCACACATAAACATCTTTTTCGAGCTCTCCATTGAGGAAGGCAGACTTAACATCCAAATGATGTACCTCCCACCCATGATGAGCTGCAAGGGCTAGAAGCAAGTGCACAGAATCCATCCGCGCTACCAATGCAAAAACCTCTTCGAAGTCTAAGCCTTGTTTCTGCACATAGCCTTTCGCGACCAATCTCGCCTTATGCCTCATAACTCTCCCCTCTGCATCTTTCTTGAGTTTCTACACCCATTTCAAACCTATGAGTCTTTGTCTGGGTAGCAAATCAGTTAACACCCAGGTTCCATTTTTTTCAATGGCTTCCAGTTCTTGTTTCATTGCTTCTGCCGAGGGTTCTTCCTTCACAGCTTCACAAAAACTAGGTTGCTCCTCTGTAGCTAGTTGAAGCAGCTTCAGATCAAGTTCCACTTCTTGCGTTTTAACATAAATCTCACTGAACCGGCGATAGAGCAATGGCCTTTCATCAGAAGACATGTTAGAGCTTGGGGAGGCTACTGAAGAAGATGCCGAAGTACATGTCGGTGTTGAGGGTGATGCCAAATGTGTTGGTTCTCCACATCCATCTCCTGTTCCTTCAGAGCTCACTGCTACACTTGTGGGGGTGAACTGCGGCACTCTTAGTGCCTGAGCTAGAGTTGCAGCTTCCTGCTACGTGTACATCAGCTGAACCGGTTCTGTGCCATTATCCGAGGTCTCATCTTCAACCTTAAATGTCACCCAGGTTCGAGAACCACCATTGGCAACTCCATCGGTGGCACTACTGTTGGCATTACCCCATTCCCACGGCTTATCTTCCTGGAGCACCACATCCCTGCTCACACAAATCTTGTTTGAATAGGGATAAAAAAGGCGATGAGCTTTACTCCCCACTTCCACTCCAAGATAGATCACGGGTGTACTCCTATCATCAAGTTTCCTTGTGTGCTGGCTTGGCACTTTGACATGTGCCTTGCAACCAAACACTCTGAGATGCGCAAGATTCGGCTTCCCGCCTATCCATTTCTCAAATGGAGTAGTGTTCAACAGTGCCTTGGTAGGAACTCGGTTGAGTATATACACTGCGTGCCTCACAGCTTCACCCCAAAACTTTGCTAGCAACCTCATGCTCTTAACAGGCTTCTCATCATGTCAAGTACTATACGATTCCTTCGCTCGACAACGCTGTTCTGCTGAGGTGTATACGGTGCTGTCAAATGTCGCTGAATACCTTCCTCTTCGCACAATGCAGTGAACCGTTGTGACAAAAACTCGCCACCACGGTTTGTCCGTAGCACAATAATTTTGTTTTGGGCCTCCTTCTCAACCTGTGTTTTGAATTTCTGGAAAGCTTCATATGCATCACTCTTGTACTTGACCATGTGAACCCACATTGGTCGGCTGTAATCATCCGCAATTAACATATAATATTTGTTACCGTCTGGTGTTTCCAACGCTATCGGGCCGCACAAATCCGCATGAAGCAACTGCAGCGGGCGCCTAGCTTTGTATGGCGCTTGAGAGAGAAAAGGAACCCTTGCCTGCTTTGCCACCAAACAGCCTTTACACACTTGAACTGGGTGATCAATTGTTGGTAAACCAAGTGCCATCTCCTTCTCTCGCATGAGCTTCAAGGCCTAAAAATTCAAGTGACCCAAACGTGCGTGCCATAGCCACGCAGGTTCCGTCAGGCTTTCTAATAAACAAACATGTTCAGTCGTCTGTAACACTACTTTGTAGAGTCTGTTTGCAATGTATTTGACCTTGAAGATGAGGTGCCCGGTCTTGTCATACACCCACAGAAATGTTCCATGCAACATAATTTTTCTGCCATTTAATCTCCACTACTAATCCATCTCCAAATCTCACATATTCACAAACACTTCGATCCAATTATGTGAATTTGGATCGCTGCCCGGTCATGTGGTTACTGGCACCATTGTCTAGATACCACACCTCTGAATCTGCTGGTGCATCATCTTCTATTTTCAGCTTTGGCACTAAACTTTGCTAACTCAACAATACCATGTTGCGCTCATCACTTGCGCACATAGATAGAAGCAACGCTGGATCGTCATCTTGGGCATAGACGAGATTGGCTTCTTCAGTTTGTTCTCGGTGTGCCTTCCGGCACTCAAACACGTAGTGCCCATACACATCGCTGTTGAAACATGGATCTTGGTCTTGTCGCGGCTATAACCCGAACCAAGACCGTTGTACCTTCCTGGCGAAAGGGACTATCACCACCACGGTCACGGCCATGGCCCTAGCCTCGGTCGCATGTGCGCCCATCGGTGCTACCGACGCCACGCCCTTTGGAGCCCGTCGACGACTCGCCAGCTCCCTTCTTCATCCGCGCCTGCCACTTAGTGTGAGTAAGTAGGAGCTGCTCGCCATTGCCCTCTCCACGTCTTCGTATGCGCTCCTCATATGCTTTGAGGCAGCCAATCACCTAATTGAACGGCATGGTCTCCACATTAGCGAACTGCTCACTGGTAGCCACCATATGCAAAAACTTGTCTGGTACAGAGGCAAGGAGCTTCTTGACAAGTGTATTGTCCTCCAGGATTTCACTGAGCCCACTGAATTTGCTTGCCAGACTAGTAAGTTTGCCAGCAAACTCATCAATGGAATCAGTTTTCTTCATGTGTAGAGCCTCGAAGTCGCTCTTTAAGGTCTGAATCCCTGCCTTCTTTACTCGATCGGCACCAAGGTACCTAATCTTCAGGCTATCCCAAGCTTCCTTTGCCGTCTTCTTCTTGGCCAACTGCAGCAAAACATCTTCAGGTACCGCCTGAAAAATGCACGCCAAAGCCATCTTGTCCAGCTTCTTGCCTACGGCCACCCCGACCGTGGGCTCAATGGCTTCCTAGACACCTTGAGCCT
Source organism: Otatea glauca (assembly GCA_036346275.1). NCBI lineage: Eukaryota > Viridiplantae > Streptophyta > Magnoliopsida > Poales > Poaceae > Otatea > Otatea glauca. The sequence goes on from CM070725.1 coordinate 39,591,095, forward strand.
CCATGAAGACCTCCATCTTAATTGCCCAAGTGGAGTAGTTGCTGGATGTCAGCATTGGGTAATGCAGAGACACGCTGCCCTCGTTGATCGTTGGCGACGTCGTACGCTCGGTGATCGACATCCTGTCGAAGTGAATGATCTTGGGCATTCACCGTGCACCCAGGCTCTAATACCACGTGTTGGCAAAGCCCTGGATTAACATAGAGATGAACTCGGCAAGGAAAAATTCATAAATGCATGCAAGTAAGGTGGAACACAGTTGGGGCAATTTTTCAGTGTTTGTATTATGCTCAGACTGCTAATTCAACTATACCAAACTGAGATAAGTAAAAGTTAACAGTGCATGGACTCAACTAACTCTTGGAATCATGCCATCCCATGATCCCTTCGACTCGGATGATTGAGAAAGACTCGGACTCAGACATGTGAAAGTTCAAGCTCTATTAATTTGGTTTTGGTGTTAATGACAAATCTAATATTGAGACTAACTCTTTTGATAATCATAATATTGATTAGTCTCAATTGTTAATTAATGACAATCCTTTTATGAGACTAACTCTTTTGTTGAACTTAACTCTCTTTAGTCTCTTTTAGATGAAAAAGATAGAAATATCAAAGGTATGCATTCGAGTTCATATTATCATATCTTGTTGCATTCCTTTGATATAATATTCATGATCATATTGATAAATCTAAATATGAGACTAACTCTTTTATTGAGTATATCTTTGATTAGTCTCATCTCATTGAAAAATGAAAATCCTAAAGGTATGCATCCAATACAACTCTATTATTTCTATATGCATTTCTTAGACTCAAGTTAAAGGATGAACTCTTCCATTGCTTATACATTAAAAGATGTGCATTATGTTTCCAACTTCATTTATATTACATGAATGCACATATCTAGGGGGAGTTCACGATTTAACTTGATGTTTCAATAGTATTGATCCTTGTCCTCTTGCCAAACAAAATATAGGATCAATACTTTGAAACAATCCTTTAAGTATATATAATTTGTGTAGTTGTAGTATACTCATGTTAATATAGGATAAACTCAAGTGCTATCTAAGATTGATTATGTGCATATTGATTTCAAGTTCAATTATTTATATGCACATATTTAATGGAGTTTATTCTATTGTTGATGGTATTAAGAGTATTGATCCATTTCCATCACTCAAATATATTTGGATCATTACTTTCCATAAAAATGAGTATATGAAACTTGTGTAGCTAATATATACTCATATCAATTTAAATGAAATTTAAATTGAGTTCGGTTGCCTTTCAATCAATCAAAGAACGCTCCATCATGTGTTGATAGTGTTTCTTCGTTGGTTAAGGACAAGCGAAAAGTTCTTGAGTATAATTAAGCATTAGTTGCATCAAAGTACTCAAGACACCTTTAAATTATTCAAATTAATTAGGATTGTGCTCAATCGATTGTGGGGGCATCCATTATGTGTTAATGGAGTGCAATTGATAATTGAGGCAACCATATTTGTTGGACTAACAATCTTCCATGAGTTGTGAAGTAAGTTGAGTACAAGAAAATAAAGAATCGGGAAGAAGAAGTCATCATGTGTTGATAAGCTTCAAGGATGAATCCCGAAGTGAAGTGAAGCTAGAGAAGGTTCATCATGTGTTGATATACAAGAAGAAAGTACCCGGCTTGGAGAGATGATGATGGAAATCATAAAAGCTCTAAATGGATGTGCTAAAGTCAAAGGTATTACTAGCTAGGGCTAAGGATGTGTTCCTAGTCTTTTACCGGTCTCGGTGTTTGGATGGGAGACCGGGTTGCTAGTATAGGTTGTTGTACTATTAAGAGGGGTCGAGTCTTATAGCTTAAGCTTCATCATGTGTTGATGAACTCAATCCAGTTCACTCTAGCTCACTCTCTTATTTGGTTTTTGCATGAGCTAAGTATTTGCATGTGTTGCAAATAAGGGAGCTCATGCTTGCTTCTTATTGAATCTTGGTTTGGTTTTTGCATAGAGCTATGGATTTGTATGTGTTGCAAAAGGAAGATAGCTTATGCAAGTTAGTTTAAGTGGTTGTTTGTATGGAGCTAGATATTTGCTATGTTGCAAATAGAGAGCTCATGCGTCGAAGTCTTAGCTTGTGACTTGATCATGTGTTGATCATCACAAAGGTTAAGCTAGGTTTATGCTTTGTGTTTGCAAAATAAATTTTTGCAAAATATGATTTAATCGAATCTTATCTTGGAGCATGTGAATAGGGTTTGCAAATATGTTTACAAATTGGTTTGATCATGTGTTGATCATCACAAGGCTAAAAGATATGATCTTGATTGCTCTTGTTTGCAAGACTTATATTTGCAAATGCGTTTTGGAAAATATTGGTGTTCATGAATTTGATATTGGAGCATGTGATTAGAATTTCCAAATATATTTTGTAAATTTTTTTGATAATGAGTTGATCATCACATGGCTCAATATTTGATCGTATTGACTCTCTAGATTGTAGTCACGCTCTTGATCAAGTCTATGTGAGGAATTTCGAGAAATCAGATTTTAGACTTGAATGACTACATTAGAGTCTTTGTTTTTTTATATTTAAAAATATCTGTGGTTGCTTCAATATTGAAAATAGATGAAGATTGTAGCCCTCGTGATAAGCTTCGTATAGAGTCCAAGATCACCTAAATCGGAGTTCGGAGTGAAAAGTTATGAGCTTTTTCGTGGATGTAACAGTGGTCATACCGGCCAACGGTATGACCGGGGTCACTCCGGTGTGTTTTTTCAGAGAAGGGGTATGCAATTCTTGGGGTCCGGTATGACTGGATTACCTCCGGTATGACCGGAATTTCTGAGTAACGGCTAGTTTTTTAGCCGTTGGCCTCTGAGGAGCGGTCATACCGGCCCAAGGCGGTATGACTGGGTTTCCTGGGCATTTTTTGCCCTTTTTACCCAACGGCTAGTTTTTCTTGTGGAGGCTATATAAGAAGCTTTGGGGCTGGCATTTAGGTGTTGCTGGGGTTTTGGTGGGTTCATAGCTCTTTATGGTTGAGTTGTGCATGTATTGCATTCTCTAATTTGGTTTTTGAGTTAAAAGTGAGCTCTAATTGCATGTGTTGTAATTAGAAGTGGATTGGGAACCTCTTGTGCATGTGTTGCACTTGAGGGAAGCCTTGTGCATGTGTTGCACTTGGTAGAGCTCAAGCTAGAGGATTTGACTTGTTACTCTTGGTGTTTGCCGACACCTAGACGGTGTGGAGGTGTCGTTGGTTCAGTGACCTTCTCAAAGAAAATTGTGAGAAGGCCCGACGAGTTGTGAAGGTTGGAGCTCACCTATCCAGAGGGGGAAAGAGCTACCACGGGTGGAATAGAGGCGGGTGCTCAATTCGTGGAGCCGGTCCAAAATGGTTTGGGCCTGCCTCAACGTGGATTATGAGAGACCGGCAAATCTCCGAACACCACGGTAAAATATCGGTCTGTCTCTTGTGATTTGCATTCTATTCTTTATTTATACTCAAGCAATTTATATTCATAGAATTGATGGTTTGATTGCTTGTATTTAAGATTGTAAATTATTGTTAAAGATATAAATAGTTAGTGCACTTAGTGAGCCTAGTTGACTTAGGCTTTAATTGTCGAAACTTTAATTTATCGTTTCCGCATCTATTATCATTTAGGTTTTGATATAAGAATACTTAGACGAGATTTTAATTAATTGTAGAGAAAATTTTTATAGCCGTCTATTCATCCCTCTTTAGTCGGCATTCTCGATCTTACAACGTGACCACTACATGCAGAAAAACTCGGCCAACTCTGAAACAAGCCGGCTCACACTACTCAAATATGCATACTACTAAGTCTAGATTATTGGTCACAGTGGCATGAGCATCCCACCCATCGTCGCTAATTGCTTTTTTTTTGTGTCTGCAAGTAATGAATGCAACAAATAAATTTGGATGGGCGAGCAAAAAGACAAGACTTGTGGGGGAAGCAGGTAGATTATAAGGATGAGACGAGTGGTTGGCACAATGATTCAAAATTCGTTTTGGATAAAATATCGTCCCGGATCGGAATCCGAAATTTCATTAAAATTCATATATTTTGGACAAATCTTGATCGAAATTCAAAAACAAAAATTCAAATCTGGTTTGTTTTCTACCGATAAAAATGAAATTTCGCCGAAAAATCCTGAAATTTCGGTGTTTTTGCAATAGCAGAAAAGTGAGTCAAACGATGTCTAACAATTTTGAATCTTTTTTGGAGATTTCTGACACGTAGCTGATATTTCCACAAACAATTTAGATAATTATGAAGTATGAGAAATTTTTAAAAATTCAAACATTGCTACTGTCCTGATAAAACGCCGACCGGCAATTTTGAACCGAATGCAAAATGGTTCAAACCACGTTATAAACTTTTGAAATTTTTTTGCATAGTTATTATGCATCTCTAATATTCTCATAAAAGTTTTATATGATGATCAAACTTCGTGAATTTTTAAAAATTCGAACAGTACTACTGCCCTGTTAAAAGTGCAAACTTGAACAAAATAAAACATTATCTAAACCACGTTAAAAACTTTTGAAAATTTTTGTGAATGGTCCTGATGTAACATTAATGTTACTTTAAAATTTTTAGATGATTAACATTCTCAAATAATGTTTAAAAATTCAGACAGTTCTACATCCTGATAAAAGCCTGATGATTAATACATAGAGTTGCTTTAGCAATAAAAAAAGTTTAAAATCTTTGAACATTTTACAGAAGGGTGATAAGGAAGTGTTTAATATCTCATAAAAATTTTGAATCATGATCATACTCCAATGAATTTATAAAATTCTTACAAGGCACAGTACCATTTATGTTCTTCTCTTTTTTATTTTTGAAATATAATATAACAAACGAAGTTCAATGCTTACATAGATTTGATTAACCAAACAAACAAAGTTGAATTTTTTTTAAAAAATTATATAATAGTACTGAGGCAATTATTTTAATCTCTCACACAAATTTTAGATCATAATCACACTCAAGAAAATTTATAAAATTTGACAATGTAATTGTCCCAATTATGTTCATTCTGTTTTTGATTTTTTAAGGATAACAAATGAAGCTAAATTATTTTAAATTTTTTATGTATAATCCTAATCTACTAAAGTTAGTACCATAAAATTTTGAGATCATTATGAAGCTTGTACAATTTTATAAAAATCTGACAGTGTTTCTACCAAAATTTTAAAATGTCTCAAAAATTCGGTTTTTCAACAGATTTTCATAGGAGATGACTTTCCTAAGGGTTATTGGACCAAATCCAGCCCTAAAAGTTCAAAAACCGGCCAAAAACATGAAATTTCGACAAAAAATAAAAATTACTGTAGTAATTTCAATTTTTTTATTTTTTTATCCGACCGAGAGTCTAGATTTCATGAAGACCTGAAATTCGGCGAGATTCGGAACCCTGAGTTGGCAAGTCGACCGACGCACGAGCCGAAGCAACATCCTTTATGAATCCATGGTACTTGCGTGTCAGCGTGTGTACCTCACTAGATGGAAAGATGCATAAGTGATACAAGACGAGCATGTGTTCTCTCTTTTCCTTTTTGGTACGTGTACAAATACAATAGGCTATCAACAGTTTCATCACCTTTATCAGAGGATATACGGTACGTGATGACTCTTTAGCAACAGAAACATAAGATACTTAAGGTCCAACTTACTAGCTTCGTAACTCGGAAGTTAATTGGTAGGCTATGTTCATGGACAAACACAAATCTACGACGTCAAAATCTCCCTCATCATGAACATCAGTCTCCTTTGCAAATGGCTATGAAAATTAATGTATGAGGATGGGATATGGTAGTTGAGGAGGAAGTGTTTATCAAAACAAACCTTGTCACAAGTCCATGTTAAGCACGGACACTCTCATTTTTTTTTGCAATGTTTGATGGAAACCAAAGACCCGGACCTGTTTGGTTCATATAATAAAGTTACCATGCTTTGTCAAAGTTTTTTTTGTCAAACTTGCAAAAGGTTAGGTTATCAAAATTGAAGCCACACTTTATCTAGTAAAATGAATTTTGCCACATTTTTTTGAGTAAATGATGTGTGAGACCTGAATGGCTAGAAAGAATCTTGCCACTGGTATGGCTATGAAACAAACGGACGTTTAACTCGATCAAACTCGTTTAACTTGAGTTGTGACAAAGTTTAGCTACGAACCAAACATCCCCTCATTCTTTGCTCACTAATGACTGTTGGTGATGGAAATCGGGTTAGATTCTGGAATGATTCCTGGATAAATGGAGCTCCCTTGTCAGATCAGTTTCCTAGATTATACAACGTGACCTTTCCAAAAATGTGACAGTGCCACAAGTGCTTGGGGAAGGGCTGAGATGCACGGCGTCTCGGAGGCGCCTGCAAGGCCACCGGAGCTCCAGGCCTGGCCTCCCCCTTCTTCCTCCCCTCCTTTGCCCCTCTTCTATGCCGCTGCCATCCTCTCCAGTTTAGATAAAAAACGACATCCGATCTTTCGAAAATATTACTAAAAAATATTATACTATTTTTTTTATTGTAGCAACGCGCTGTTGAATAATCCATACCCTTTCTATCGAACAATCCTAAACAATGAAGACTACTTAAGTTACAGTCCCTACTGTAACCGCAGAGAATCTCTATCCCTGGAGCACTTCCCCAAGCTGGCCCGATGTGCCCCCCAACTCCATGGCCGTTGTAGCAGGTCCTCCATCATTGCACGGGAGGCGGTGCCTTCGACATGGTCTCCTTAATATGACGAAAAGATGGGTGGCACATGTGTGTTTGTAGAGGGAGCACTCGGCGGAGGGGTGTTCGTCGGTGGCGGCAAGACATCTTCGCCGGTGGTGACGCTTACCGGAGACAAGCAAGACGCTGCTTCAGAGCACAATTCCTCAAGCGGGGTCTAAAGATCAAAGTTTTGACTGGTATAAAAAAAATCATTTAACTGATATTTAGCATTTTCGGTTTTTTGAACTCCGAGAGTTGTGCACATATTCTTATCCTTAGAGCGGGTGGGATTGATGAGAGCTCAGCCATACCACGTCGCCCCCTCGCAAAAATGCCCTTCGTAAAATTGGAAATTACGTTCAGGTCCTTTCGTCGGTTTTTTAATAAGATAGACCCGAAAATAATTACGTTCAGGTTCCTCCACGGTTTGCGTTCAGATCCTCGCACCGGTTTTTAGCGTAATAGTCCCGAGAAAAGACGAAATTACGTTTGGATCCCAAAACGTTTTTTTGCTGGATTGACCCGAAAAAACAAAATTACGTTTATATCCCTCCGCGGTTTTTTTCAAACAAATCCCCGTGTTCGCCGACGGCTCATAGCAGTCCGTGGATTCGACGACGGAAAAAACAAAATTACGTTTAGGTCCTAAAAGATGTTTTTTAGTTGGATTGACCCGCAAAATGAAATTACGTTTATATCCCTCCGCGTTTTTTCACAAAAAACCGCGGATTCACCGACGGCTTATACATTTATGTCCTTAGACTCATTTTTCTAAAAAATAATCATCAAATCAAATTTCGCGTGTCGCAACGTCGCGCAACTGAATTTCGCACGACGCAGCGTAACGCGTGACCCTTTGTAGTAGAGATTCAAAGTACATTTTGCCTCCTACCAATTCCTAACTGCAAGTCTAGCATGTTGCGATTATTCATGAATATCTCATTAATCATAAATCCGTGGTACGTACCTTACTAGATGGAGAATGCGTCAAGCGTACTTCTTGTGTGTAGCCCAAAGCCATAGGCAACTTCGTCATCTTTTATTATAGGTGGCGGTACGTGATGGACTCTTTTATCAACACGAGATATAAGGAATTAAAACATACGCCTTTCTTGACCATAATTGGAGACTACTTCTGCAATGCAATGGCTTATCACCCTGTAACCTCTTTGCGGATTTTTTTAAATAACACAATTTTAAAATAAATTTATAGAAAAATATATCGAAAAAATAATTACATAAATATCTCTACAAAAGTCTACTGGCCAAAAAAATCTGTCGACCAAATAAATTAAAGGCAAAATTGTTAGCTAAATAAAATTGTGTCATCGATTCATTTGGCGACTTATTTATGTCGCTAATTCATTTGATGATATGTGCTCTGTCGCTTGATGAATTGGTGACAATGTATATTTATGTAATTGTTTTCTCCACGTAATTATATTTTTAAAATGTATTATTAAAAAAAAATTCTCTCTTTCAGTGGGTAGCTTCAGGCCGTACACACGGCATGTGCAGCATGTTCAGCTGAACATGGCCCCCAATAATTAAGGGCGACATTTTCGACTCAAACCTTCTATTGGTACTCTTATTCTTAGTAATAGTAAGAGTAGTAACTAGCAAGTGAGCAACTCCTTTTACTCATTCTTCCGGAAAACTATCGCCTATTCACATCCACTTTTCCTACCCTCTCTCATCGTTTTCTTTTGCTAATATTTTTACTATAAAAACAATTTTAAGAAAAGTATTTGGGTCTTGTCGATATTTTAAACTTTCTGAAACAACTAGAATGTTTTCCTAATGTAATTGTTGCATGCAGAATTTTGTTAACTAATTATGTGATTATTGCATTTGCGTAAAAGAGCTTCAATAAATTGAAGTTGTTGAACTTCTACTTGCATTTTGTAATGTGTGGAGCTATTGATCCTAACAATTCCCAAAATTAGATGCGATGCTATTGATATGGCGTCAATTCTACAGTCATTCCCAGCTCGCTTGAGCTCCTTCCCATGCAGGTATTTAGGATTACTGTTGCACCCTACATCCTTGAAATGTTCGGATGTGCAACCACTTATTGACAAGTTCTGTAATCGCTTGGCAGGATGGAAAACAAAGATGCTCTCCAGGGCTGCTAGAGTGATCCTAACAAACTCGGTTCTCACATCCCTTGCAGTGTACCATTTAACTATCTATCCTTTGGGAAGGTGGATAACAAAGAAGATGGAAATGTTGCGCAAAAAAATTATCTGGACAGGCGAGCAGGATTGCAATGGAGGACACCGCCTGTTTAATTGGAAGAAAGTCTGCAGGCCAAAGAATCTTGGAGGCCTCAAGGTAAAGGACCTTGATAGATTTGGTCGCACGCTTCGCATTCGCTGGCTATGGTTCTCCTAGAAGGATCGTATCAAACCTTTGATAGGTATGCAACTCCCATGTGACGAATCGGTTCACAGGTTATTTGACGCAAGCACCACAGTAACACTGGGAAATGGTGAAACAGCGAGGTTCTGGGAATCCAGCTGGCTATAAGGAGTTTCCCCACGTGACCTAGCTCCAATCTGTTACCAGATGGTCTGCAAGACACGAGGGTCAGTCAAAGAGGAGCTGGCCAATAGGAGGTGGCTTCGTCCGCTTTAGCGAATTACAACTCAAGCATAGCTAGATGACTTCGTTCGCTTATGGAATGCTATCCGCCAAGTGCAGCTACATGAGGACGTGCAGGATGACGGTCCTTGAAAGTGGACCCAGGTGGCGAGTACTCAGCTAAGACGACGTACATGATCCAATTCGTAGGTTCCATTTGAAACTCAAACAGCAGGATGATCTGGAAGGCTAGCGCAGACGGCAGGTGCAAGTTCTTCGCATGGCTCTTTGCTCAGGAAAGGATCTTTACGGTCGACAGGCTTATAGCTAGGGAGTAGCCATACAACGCAATCTGTGTTCTATGTGGATTGAACAATGAATCTGCAGGCCACCTGTTTTGATATGCCCTTTCGTGAGGCAGGTGTGGGCGCAGGTTTTCCGCTACATGACCATAACCCACATGCCTCCTGACACTACATCCGTGCACCTAGGTTTCACTGTTTGGTGGAGCAAGGTCCACACCTCTGTGCCAAAAGAGCGCAGGAAGGAGGTGGACGGCATCGTCCTAGCCACCATGTGGAATCTTTGGAAAGAAAGAAATGATAGGATTTTCGCGGACTCATATCGTATGGTGCATCAGGTGGTCAATACCATCGTTCAGGCTGGGCAGAATCGAAGGAGTGCTTTCCTGAATGCATGACGTTCCGCGAGTTATGCTGTTTCAGAGGCCTAAAGCTTCAGCCCCGCGCTTCCCAACCTTTTCTTCCTTTTCTTGGTGGATGAGTCTTTCCCTCTGATTAGGCCCCAACTTTTGTGCGTAGCTCCATAGGCTATTCCTCTTCTCTCCGTATCCGTAACTGTAATTGTAACTTTTCTTTTCTTATTAATGCATTGGCAGAGCTCTTGCCCCTATTTAAAAAAAATGTGTGGAGCGAGACTTAATGGGTCGGAAGGTCTTATGGTAACAAATTAAATTAATTTTTGATTTTGTGAAGATTAATTAGAAAGATAATTAGGGATTTCTTCACGGAACACGGGAAGAAGAATAATGCTTTTCAAGTAAAATGTCATATACTAGTTTCGAAATATGTGTTTCAATGGGATGCAATCCTAATGACATCCAGTCTGACCATATACAATTTTTTCTTGAATTATTTGTTCACAAAGTCTTTTGGTCATCTGTGCATCGCAAGAAAATCAAGCCTTTAATATGACAATAGCACAGTATTTTAGGACTTTTCTGAGATCGCAAGAAAAGTGACATAAATTTTGAACGGTGGATTTTTAGGCATAAACACAAACATCTCCCATGCCTTTTGCTGGGAGATTTTTAATACATGCATCAAGAACCAAAGAAACATCGTATTTTCTAGACACAAATTGTTTAGGGAATCAGTTTGTATTTTTGCACAGCTCAAGGCGTTTACGTCATCCCCTCAGTAACTAAGGAACTTGAAAGACCATGTGGAGGTCTATCTATGTTTTTGATGAGTTATTGATAGTGTTTGAGTATGTAGTGCTCAAGTTTGAATTTGTTTTGAATTTTATTTGAATTTGAAGCAATTTGATGTGTGTCAGTGTTGGACGGTACTACCAGCCTTGTAGTGGCGGTAGTACCAGCCCTACAATGCTACCGACCTTAGCTGGCAGTAGCTATTTTACAGAGAAGTGTTTTCTCTAGGGTATGCAAGGTGCGGCACTACCGGCTATGGAGGGGCGGTAGTACCGGGGGTGCAGTACTACCGGCCTCTAGTTGACGGTAGTTATATTCTAAAGGGGGATTTCTGCTGAGTTTTTGAGAGAGTAGTACTACCGACTACTTGGGAGCGGTAGTACCGAGTTTGCTAGGGATTTTTTTATTAATTCTTGATTATGTAATTGATTCAATTGCATATTATTGTGAACAGTACCACATGACGGTTTGCTTGTTTGTATGGTTGCAGGACTTCAGAGCTAGGTCATGGTGAGGCGGAGGAGATCGGGACTAGGCTAGGAGAGCTGAGGTCCAGAATGGTCAAAAGACGCTGAAAGATGATTGAGGCCGAGAGGTGGTTGCAAGCTGGGAAGACAAGGAGCCAGAGCGTGAAGCACTAGTGATGGACATGACGCACAACGGCATAGACCGAGACAAGGCTTAGTGAGGAATTGAGATCCAGAACAATCAAGGAAGTTGATGCTGTCATGGTGAAGTGGTAAAGGACACGTATCGCGCCAAATGACTTGGGGCCGTTTGCAAGCGAGGACGGTTTGGAGAAGTACGGACATGTGAGAGGCTTGGCGGCAAATCATTAGGGCCACATGGAAAGCGCGAAGCATGGGCGATGCTTCGAGACGATGGAAGACCAGTCAATGGGGGAGAATTAGTAATTTGTCCAATACCGGTGGTCGAGACGGTTTGAAAAACCACGGCGCTGCCCTAGGTGGTTTAGGTCATACCAAAGTGGGTTTTGACGCAAATTCGAACTCACGGAGCGGATTTGGCATCAATGTAATAGCTGCTTTGAGAAACGTGCTTGTGTGAGTGAAAAACCCGTTAAAGGTGTTGGGTTTCAGGTTAGCCCATGTAAGAGTGGATGATATCCACTTGTGTGTCCAGATTTAGGGTTAGGGTTAGGGTTTCCTCCTCTATATAAGATCTTGAGAGACATAGATGGAGGCAAGTCTCTAGATTCTAGATTAGGGCTTCTACAATATTTTGGTTTTCTTGTGTGGGTGTGTGAGTGCTCCTTAGGAGTATTGCCCTTAGGTGAGAGGCTTTGTAAACCTTTCTCATGACTTGAATGCAAATCATCTTTTTGCTCAAGTTTTTGCCTCAAGTTTGATCTTCTTTTGCTTTGCTCTTGATCTTTTCTTGTGGTTTCTTTCTTGCTTGATCTTGTGCTCTCAAGGATGTATGATTGATAGATGTATCCTTTGTAGATCATCTTCTCAATTATCTAGGCAAGGTTCTTCTTGATCATCCAAGTTTCTCCAAAAAATCAGTTTTTGAGTTGAGAAGGAAGTTCTTGAGGTAGTCTTTGATCCTGCTTGTTTGAGGGATCTTTCTTGGATATTCTTGGTTGCTATGACATGTGGGAGGTTCTCTAAGATCATCTTGATTATCAAAACCCCATGAGCAAGGTAGGGCTAAGTTATTGTCTTTGAACTTGTTTTTGTGCACTCTTCCTTCAACTGGAAAAGGTCAGAACTTTGATGTCAATCCTTGGGATTGAAGGTTGGAATAGGTTCCTGACATCTATAGAAAGGTGCTTACAAAGTTTCATAGGGTTTGAATCATCCGATCAAAAGTTACACGAATTTTTGTTCTTGAACCCGTGTTGATTTCACTATTCATCCCTGTTTTACTGTACACCGGTACTACCGATATAGTAACCCGGTAGTACCGAGGTTAGTTTATCCTGGTACTACCGGTGCTGTAGCACAGTAGTGCAGCCTCTGTGTTGAATTTTCAGAAGATCTTTTCGGCTCGTATTTTATCAAGTGAGATTTTGGTTAGATTCTTTGGGGGGAATTGTTTTGTAATCATTCACCCCTCCGTTGATCACCATTTCCTATCCTTCAGAACCAGTTGCACTGCCATAAAAAACTGCGTGCGTACGAATCGCAATCGAGCTAGTAGTCTAGCTACACAGTCTTATACGTACGTCTGTAGTCAGTGACAGGAGAAGATCAATGCTTATGATGCACAGTAGCATACGATTAAGAAAAATAGAAGTGGTGCTCAGTGTTGTTGTGCTCAAAGGCGAATCTAATGGGAGGCTTCATCATGTTCAAGCCTATCTTCCACTATCGTTGGAATCCCCTTCCCCTCGTCTCCTGCTGCCTGCAATCCTCTATGGGCATTGGCTGAGCAGAAAAAGGAGGAAGAAAAGGAAGGGTGGCTGGGGATTGGTTTATAGGCCTTTGTCGAAGCCCAAAAGGCCCACCTGCGGTTAAGGATTGAAATCTCGTTTTCGCTCGAAATCTCGGACGTGGTCGGAGAACAAAATCTCAGCGAGATTTAGAAATTTCGGACAAATTCCGGAATAACCACAAAAACAAAAAAATTCAAATCCGGCTTTTTTTCAACCGATAGGGCTGAGATCTCAGTAAAATTGCACCGAGAGAAAAATTTGCCGAGATCTAGGTAAAATTGCTTTGAGAGAAAAATAGCTCAAAGGATGTTGAATTTTTTTGAAATTTTTTGTGAATGTTCCTAACACATAAGTGATGTTTCCATAAATATTTCCGATGATTATAAAATATGACTAAGTTTGAAAAATTCAAACATTACTACTGTCATGATAAAACGCTGACCGGCAAGTTTGAACCGAATGAAAAATGAAACAGACCACGTTAGAAGTTTTTTTTTCATGTTTATGATTAATCACTAATGTTCCTATAAAATTTTCAGATAATTATCAAGCATCATTCATTTTTAAAAATTCAGACATTGCTACTGTCCTGATAAAACCTTTATCGGCAAACTTCAACCAAATGAAAAATGGTACAAAACATGTTAGAAAATTTTGAACATTTTTGTGAATGGTCCTGATGTATAATTAATTTTTATATAAATTTTTAATATGATGATCAAGCTTGAAGAAGTCCCAAAAATTCTGACAGTACTACGTCTTGATAAAAGCCTGATGGTCAATACAAAGATTTGCTTTAGCAATAAAAAAAATTAAATCTTTTGAAAATTTGCATAAGGGTTATAAGGAAATTATTAAGATCTCATAAAAATTTTGAATCATGACCACATACCAGTGAATTTATAAAATTCCTAGAAATGCACTGTACCATTTATGTTCTTTCTGTTTTTGTTTTATGAAATTTAACAAATGAAGTTCAATGCATTCATAGATTTCATTGAGCAAATTTTTTTAAATTTTTTTAAAATTTTATATAATGGTACTGAGGCAATTATTAAGCTCTCAAAAAAAAATTTGGATCATGATCACACTCAGGAAATTTATAAAATTCTGACAAAGTTACTGTCACAATTATGTTCATTCTATTTTTGATTTTTTAAAGATAACAAATGAAGTTCAATTATTTTTAAATTTTTTCTATATGATCCTAAACTTCTTAGGATGCTACCATAAATTTTTCACATAATGATAAAGTACGTAAAAGTTTATAAAAATCTGAAAGTGCTTCCAAAGTTTTTAAAAAATGCCTCAAAAATTCGATTTTTCAACAAATTTTCATAGGAGATGACTTTCTTAAGGGTTATTAGACCAAATCCAGTCATAAAACTTCAAAATCTGGATTATAAAGCCGAGATTTTAGCGGTTTATAGCGAGATCTCGCCAAGATATAGCAAGATTACTGTAGTGATTCAATTTTTTATGATTTTTTTTCACTTCGGTCGGCATTTCAAAACTCATCCGCGTCCGGTAAACGAGATCTCGCAAGAAATCACCGAGGTTTCTAACCCTGCCTGTGGCATTACTCACAACCATGCCACCACCCCTACCGACCATCCCCAATCCCCAGTTTAATTCCACATGTTCCTCTACTGGCCATCTAATCCCCAATCCAATTAGAGCAACAAAGCCACGTGAGGAGCTGGTGGCCAATAGTGGCGCAGCGTGACGAGTCAAGGGGCTGCATCGATCGGGCCACCGGTCCGGAGGAGCTAGGTCGTGGTGTTGAGGTGAGCCGTTGGTCACAAGGGAGCCAAAGCTGCCACGGACCTTGGTCTAGAGGACCGCCACAGCGCTACCAGGGAGGAGACGAGAGGCTGGCTGGATTTATGGTATAATGGTATTGATATATCATATATGCTAATATAGTAACTAATATATACTATCATACTAACTAATATATATTGTCATACTGATATACACAATAATACAAAATTATAGATATACTATATAAATTTACAATATACTCAGACACTCAATACTTTTTTAAGTCTTTCATTAGTTAGACTCTGAAGTTGGTAATACAGTTGTATTACACAAACATTTATACTTGTAATTATTCATAGATTTGCAATAATAGAGAAATAAAATTTGCGTAATTATTTGATAAGTAATTCAAGTAGTAATCCCCCAACCGATGAGAGCATAACTCAACCGAAGAGGTTTTGACTATAATTATTTCATGTGTTTCTTTTATTTTGAATGTTCATGACCATTCATAATTTACTATTGTATCACTAATTTTGTAAATTTTGATATACATATCACTTTGTATTGGACGCATATTCGTGTGTTTTTGGGATGCATTTCCATTAGCGAGGTACTTTCATTGTATTTTGCTTTTTTTTGTAATGCTTCTCTTTTGTTCATGTATGAATATTAATCGCATAAGACTATATTTGCTATGTTTGTCTCAATTTACTTTAGTCTTTTGAGGTTTTGAGCTCATTTTCTATTTTCATCCTGACTTTGCCACTGGCTGTGCTTACTTGCATTCATGGCACACGCCGGTGCGGCGTTTTAATGCTACGGGAAAAAGACGCTGAACTAAGGAAGTATCATGTGCACGATGGTCGAAATCACTTCTCTAGTCCCTATGCAACTCTTCCCGTGGCCCGTGTACACCAGTGAAGATGCATGAAGCAGCGGCGGCGCGGCAAGCCGGCAACTGAGCTAGGCCACCTTTCCCATTTTCCACGACTCGATCGAGAGAATTCTCTCCATTACCATTATGAATCGTCTGTACCTCACTTGCTGGAACATTGCATCAGAAAACACAAGACAACCATATGCTCTCTGTCTCTCTCTCTCTCTCTTTTATTGTACGTGCGTGTACGAATACAGTAGGCTATACACAAGTTTCGTCGTCTTTTATCAGAGGATGTAGGGTACGTGATGCCTCTTTAGCAACATAAATACATAAAGGTACTTTGGCCATTGGGTCAAGTCCAACTTTCTTATCTTCGTAGTTAAAGGGATCGATTACTGCACAAGCGACTGGAAAACCTTAAATTTCAGTCGATTTGTTTTTACCCTCCGATGACCATCCAACGGTTCTTCTGTTCTGTTCGTTTTCTTGTGCTGTATTGTGCTGGTTTCGAATGGCTTGGGGTGTTCTGTTGTTGCCAGGCCCAAGATATTGAGTAGTTAACCCGTTAAGCGCTTTCTTTCCACTGGGCCGCCCGTTAAGCTTCATAATCCAGCCCATACACTTATACAAACCAAAAGCATTCAAGAAAGCCCAATAAAAAGAGTCCCAACTCCGAAATTTATAAAATAAAAAACTTCTCATGTTCACGTTCGAGTTACCGCTTTCTCAGTTCTAATACATCATTCTACTTCTGGTGTGTCTTCCTTTCGCATCCCAAGTTACAGTCTTAGACTGTTCACTCATCTCCCTCCCTCCTCCCTCCCTTTTTATTTTTTCAAAAATAACTCTCTCCTAAATTTTTTTTACAAAACTAGCCCTCATCCATACTACAGTACCACGGAAGGGCCCTCCCGCACGCGACACCGCTTTCTACGCCTCCACAGCACGACACCCCACCTCCTGCACCTCCAAAGTGCAGCAAGTTGCCAGCTCCTGCGCTCGGTGCCGTTTGTCGCGTCGACCGCTTACCACAGTCTCCTAGCACGGCTTCTCGGCCTCCCGCGATCCCCTGGTGTGGAAGGTGCCAGGTATCACCCTTTGATCCTTCCGCAGTAGGGATGGGAGCTAGTTTTACAAAAAAAAAAGTTCAAGGGCCATTTTTGTAAAAACAAAAGTGAAAGAGGGGCTAGGGCTAGATGAGTGAATAGTTTACAGTCTTACAGACTAGATGTTGTACATAACGGGAATCATTGAATCATTCTGAAACTAGACATATCAATCTTAGGTCATGTTTAGAACTTAAAGACAGCTTCAGCTTAAGTGGCTTTGAGCATATGCCTAAAGTTACATATAACTAGCAAAAGTCAAAGGTAGGACAAGACGTGTTTTTACAACTTTTTATTGAATTTAGCTGTTTGTCAATTAGTATCTCATAAAAAATTATAGATACTTTTCAATAAAAAAACAGCATTAAAAAAAAGCTACGTCTCCTAAATAGAGATTTAGACTCACTGAACCCTAAGTGTAAAGAACTGTCTTGCTTTTGACCTTCTTTCTCAGCAATATGACAACTGACAGTGACAACTACTTTAGAAAACTTGCATAGAAATAAGGACAAGTAGAGATCGGAGAAAGCAAGAAACAACAAAACAACAACTTTCCAACTAGGCATATCTAAACATTATTAAATGCTGAATAATCCATCCATTAAAGATGGAAGGAATAACGGCCAATTATTGATTTGAGTCGGCTCGGCTCGTGGCTCGAGCTGAACCGAGAAAAAAATTGCGTTTAGATCCTTTTTTAGAAAAAAAATTATATTTAGGTCCTTTTTTTGGAAAAAAAAAAGATATATCACGTTTAGGTCCTTTTGGCCTTTTTAAGCATTACGTTTAGACCCTTTTTTGTCCTTATCTGAAAAAATTACGTTTAGGTCCTTTTTCGTAAAAAAAATACGCCTATGTCCTTTTTCGAAAAAAAAAAGTTTAGATCATTTTGCCCATTTTTTTACTGTAGAGCGGCGTGGCACGCCGCGGTAACTCAAATACATTTATATCCTTTCAATCGTTCCGCCGAATAAATGCGAAAAAACAAAATTACGTTTATATCCTTTCAACCGTTTCGCGTATTTCCTCGCGTAGGGAGAGACAGTCGCACGTTTTCTCGATTTTCTCACGTGGATAGCGACGATCGTGACGTGGCACGCCGCGTTAACTTATCTAGTTAACCCTACTGCTACCCTGTGCAAAGCAAAAACCTAACATGCAACACAGAAGGGCAGCAGACTGCAGCATCTCGAACAGTTCAAAGTTCTTATTCTGAACTAATTATAATGTTGCATGTTACTAGTAGATAACTTTCATACTAAAAATTAAACTAGCGGCCTCAATAAATAAAAATTATAGACAACTAAACACTGCAATATTTATACAAAATGCCTGCAACTTTTTAGCTGAAATGTCGTAACATAGAGATGACTAAATCTGTTTCACCATAGATGAAAGAAGTTTCTTATAGATGAATAAAATTGAAAGGAGAGATCAACTAAACACGCAAATTAATTGCTGAAATTTTAACTATAATTATGTGTGACTTTTTTCTTTGAGTACAAATTTCCAAAAGGATTTACATCCTTTGTTAGAATAAATTTAGGCTTTATTTGCTGAAGCTGGAGAAAACAAGTTAGCTAGTAATAAAGCAACAAAGAGGAAGATAAAAAAACTAGTCTTAACCTTAAGGCATAGTCAATTATAGTGACAAAAGAAATTATTCTAAGACACACAATTATCCCAACCTTGGTGAACCCTACAAAACAGAGACAAAAGAAATTGTTACAACCTATACAAAGTTTTTTAAACCTTAGTGAACCCTTACAAAAAACATAGAAAAGAAAATTTTCTAACCTAGACAAAATTTCCTAACCTTGGCGAACCCTACAAAGGACAGAAACAAAAGAAATTATTCTAAGCTGAACTGCATATAAATACAAAGGTAAGTAGAATACATGATTAACAGTACTATCCATCTTAAAAGAAACATTAAATATAGCAACACTAGAATTTGCATACAAATTATACTAAAATTGCACATCAACAAACACTAGAATTTTAATTAAAATGATATGCAAATTGTTATCCAGCAAGTATTTTCATATGTATTTTCCTTTTATATGCAGCAAAGGAAAAAAATGCTAGTTAGACTATAAGAATATGCTAGCTATAACATACTACAACTTTGCATATAATAATAGATTTTTAAAAAGCAGGTGTAAGCAGGGAGCAGAAACCAGGATGGAGAAGAAGGAATAAGAAAGGAGAGAATGAAAGTATCAAATAAAAAGATTGAAATTCATCTCTCAACTATTATTCTATTACTACATGAAGCCAACTTCGAAGAACATATAAATATAATTCAAATGTAATACAAACTTTATACCAATTTTCAACCCATCTAAACACACGCGCGGCAGTAGGTAAATTCATAAAAAATAATATGTTTGAGTAATAAATTGCACATCATTTGTAACTGCAAAAAATTTGAACTGGGGTGTCTAACATGATTATGCCAGCAGCTACTCAATTTCAATGGAGTCTTCTTACCAAATTTCCACACAATTGCAGACAACTAAACATGTAACTTCTTATAGAATCGTATCCCATGAAAACTTACGGTCATAGTACTATAAAATTGCACCAAAGTTTACTCTGCAAAAAATATATAAATGACCTACGATTTTTTGCCTCATACTAGGACTTTCAGATTGATATGGCATGCATGCATGGTTAATGGCCAACTACTAGGAAACTATTATCTTGCTTGGACAATTGAAGTTGCTTAATGTAATTAGGTGTCTACCCTGATTTGTGACTAAATCGGAGAGGGAACACAAATGAGCAGTACAGACATGCACTTAGGAAAACAAATGCATGAACACAGGTTATCCAAACAAGCAAACAAAAATCTGACCGGATAATAACAGAATGTTTCAATATTGCACTCCTCGTGTGTCTAGTGCAATACTATCCATCTCAAAAAATAACGTATTGAATATATCAACAATAGAATTTACACGCAAAGTAGGGGCATAACCAGCGGATGGCTCCGTTAGGCTAGAACCCCCTCCAAACGCTGGACCCTAAGTACTTCTTTAGCATCGGTATTCAATTTTTAGTATAGCGACAGCGAATGCACACATGCTTGAACGTGGTTTGAGGAAGAAGAAGCTTTGCTAGATGGATGTGCTGTTTCATGTACCATGTGGTTTGGTAGCCGCTGCTTATTGGAGACGTAATTTGGTAATTAGTGACTTCGTTTGCTGCTTGCACAACTAGACTCGAATTCTAGATGCACACAAAGACTATAGAGCGAGAGAGAGGGTGCAACTCAATGTTTCTCCTTTGCGAGGATGTGGCAGCACACCGAGTCAAGGGCGCTTGACACGCATCGCAGAGAGTGGATGCCAAGAGCCAGTGAGGGCATTGACGTGCGGTGACAGGCAACCCACCGTGACGATGGCGAGTGGGCAGAGAAGGCGGCGTAGCGTGAGTTAGCAAGTACCTGACCGGCTAAGTGGGCTGACCAAAACAGCAAATATGCAATGTGAGCCTTTATTCAGATTTATGATTTTTTTCTGTCAATTGTAAATGTGTAAATGGGTTGAATAGAGACTATAGCTGATTTATTGATTGATTGGTGTTAACTTGTTCATAGATTTACACAAGTTTGACTAGGGGTGGGCAATTTTTAACCAAAACCGAACCGAATTAACCGAAAATATCGGTATTTTTTGGTTTTTGGTTTTCGGATCGGTTTGTATTTCGACTCTGCTCGGTTTTCGGTACTTAGTTTGGTTTTTGAATCTTGAAAACTGACTAACCGAGAAAATCGAACTAACCTCATGCCCTGGCTTGTTGGCTCTGGCTCCATTCGGTCAATCGATCCATTCCCCATTTTTTCCCCGCACGGGCCGCACCGTCCCCTCGTCACTCGTGGACCTCATCTCCTTCCCTCTCCCCGCGCCCCTCGCCTCCCTCCCTTGTCGCCGTCGGCACGTCGCCTTCCTCCCTCTCCCCATGGCTCGCACGCGGCTCGACGGCTCCCTCCAGCGGTCCTGCCCCCTCCCCCTCCCTCCCACGTCTCCCTCTCGCGTGGGCACACCCAGCGCCCCCTCGCTCCCGCCGCCTTCTTCCCTCTACGTCTCTCCCAACGCGAGGCTTCCCTCATCTCCCTCTCACGCGGCCATGCCCGGCTCCCCCTCGCCCCTGTCGCCTTCCTCCCTCTTCGGCTCTCCCCTTGCCCCCCGTGACGTTGCTTGGTGCATGGGCCGGAGGCCACAGCCGAGGTAGGGTCCGTGGCGGCATGGGCGTGAGCTAGCAGATCGATTTGGATTCTGGTGGCTTGGAGAGCTTCGGTGAACCGAATAACCGAATCGATTTTTTTTCGGTTAATTCGGTTCAGTTTTCAAATTTGTTCGATTCGGTTAACAGTTTTTGAAAACCGATTTTTTTAAAACCGAAAAAACCGAACCGAAAAAGCCGAATTAACCGAATGCCCACCCTTAAGTTTGACAAATGTGTGTTGCACAGGTATTTCTCAAATAATAAAGTACTATTAGTAACACTCAAACCAATGATAATACAACACAGGCTGTTTAATATGTTTATCTCAATTTAGCCTAATTATTTGAGCCTACCTTCTATTTTTTTCTAATTTCGTCAATGACGCGATGTCTACTAAAATTGGGCAATACCTAACACCAAAGTTTTAATTAAAACGGTTAGCAAGAATACACAAAAACAAAGATTAGAGAACCAAATTGAACGTGAATTTAAAAAAAAAACTGAACACGGAAGAAGCAGTCTTCTGAAACTTCCTTAGTACTAGAAGGAGCAAAATAATATGCAAAAAAAAGAAAAATAAATGCAATTATTAAGAGCTTATTTGTATGGACTTTTTCTCTGATTTAAAAACCAAAATACCAAAACCTAAACAAATAGGTGGCTATTTAACTAGATTTTTTTTTTCAAAAGTCATAAATCTCCACATAATTAAAATCCAAAAGCCACTAGAGGCGCCTTTTTAGCTTATGGAGGTTGGTTTTAGGTCATGTTTGGGATAGTTTTAGCTTTGACTTCTCCTATATGGAAGTTGAAAGCTATTCGAAACAGCTGGCTTCGCTGTAGTAAAAAGCCAAACATCAATAGCTCATTTGTACTAAGAGAAATTAAAAGCTAAAAGATAGTCTGGGTAGCTTCCCACGTCTTCAGTGAGTTGGGGTTCTGACTTTGCCATTAGAGTTGAAGAAAATTACCCTCCTACCAAGTATAAAATCCCAAACCCCACCACTCTAACCCTCATTCCCAATCCGCACCTCTTACATCTGAAAGCTAAAATAAAAGACAGACTGTCAAACACCAAATATTTTCAACCCAGCCATTCAACCGTGCATCCCTTTAACCATGCACACAGCTGAAAGCTATTTTTCAAGAAAGCTACAACCATACCAAACAAAGCTTTAGACCAATGCTACTAAAGTTAGAATAAAATTACACGGCTCTGCCTTGTATAAAATCGAATTGCTTTAAAGCTGCTTAAACAAAAAAAGTTGTCTTTAAGCTATAAGCTAAAAGGATAAAACCTAAACAAATAGAGCCTACGTATAGTTGCTAAATTAGGATTAACACATCTTGAAAAAATTATATTCATATTCACATTCAAGCCTGACTTAGGGAGTTCAAACTCGAGAGATGAAAAGACTAGTTTTCGAATCATGGATGCCGCCTCGGATCAAGGGATCATGCTGATTGTGTTGCCGACTCTACCAAAGTTGCAGGTCTAGGCCCATTATGCTAGTCTCTGGGCCTCAGTGGAGGTTAATGGGCTCGCATTCGGGCATAAGCGTGCTAGGCCGTAGAGGTGGGGTCACCCAAGCTAACCCATTGGGGACACTTACTTGCTTAATGATCTGGGCTTGAGCCCATTGAGTTGCTGAACTTAACCCCCAATGTTTGTCTGTGGAGCAAGCACCCCAAACAGAACCTCAAACAAATTACATGGCCGATGGCTATAACTTAAGACCATCGGGAATCTAATTAAACCGATCGAATGCACAGTTTGATATATCATAGCAAAAAATTAGAACGACATAATAAAGAAACCAATCAAATCATTGAACCGCTTGAAATGAAACATGAACATTAATTTTAGCAACAGAAAAGGGTTAAGGAATAAAGAGATAGGCCTTTCCTGGCCATAAACTAAAGATTGCTTATTTTGCAATAGCTTGTGCATCTCCGACACCGACATGCAGGGGATGCAAGGAGGGGACGTGAATAGCCTATAGCACCGGCTCTGTTCGCAGCATCCTTTGTACTCTTTTAGTCGTGTAGCCTTTTTTATGGTCTTTAAGACGTCACACCGACCACCCGCTATAAACATAAAGAAGCGCAGTAGTATTAATCAACACCTACTCTATTTTTATCCTATATATGCCACCGCGCCGGTATATATATATATATATATATATATATACACACATCCGCCCTCTGCATGCAGCACGTTGAGCCCCTCTTGCCTACTGGAGTACGTACCTGTTCTTCCATTGCAGAATGTTGTGCTGGACAATGGACATGTACTTGATTCCATTCTTATTTTAGCCTATGAGATCCGAATTGTTGCACATATATTAGTTCAGAACTTAGGAATAATTTGCTGTTGCTTTGCTGTTAGCTGTGATCAAAATCTGTTGTATGAAAACTATTCTGAAAAATCTAGAACCTGTTTGTCAAATCAGACTAAAGGTTAACAAATTAGTCCTATGTTTTTTATGTGCAAGTCCTATATCTTTTTCTGTTATTTGGAATACAACGATCACCGTTTGCAAAGAAACAGGTAAACAGGGTCCATAAGATCCTTCACAGTCAGATGGAGCCTTGACCAACCAAATGACCAGCGGCTATATATAATTTTAGAAAGACCGTCACAAAGCTAATTAAACTGGTCGGATGCACCGTTTAATCTCTCATTTGAACAAATTACAATGACAACTAAAGGAATTATTGAACCATTTCAAATGCAATTGACATGAACAGGCATAACTTGAAAGAGAGTACAGACGTTGACATGACAGGTGCACGCACGCATGCAAATTAATCTCACACCACGAAGACCGCGTACGACCACGACCAAACCCTGCCGGAAAAAACTTAGCCGCTGCCGCCGAGCACAGCCTTGAGCTTCTTCACCTGCGCGTCGTCCAAGAAGGTCACCTTCTCCACGATGGAGGACGGGAGGTTGTTAGCGAAGAGCGCGTAGTCGGTTATCTGCAGGCCGGGGTTGGGGCCGCTGAACGCGACGAGCGCGACCGCCGTCGTCTTGCCGGCGTTGTACTGGTAGTGCAGCAGGCCCTGGGGGAACACCATGATGTCGCCCGCGTACAGCGTCTTCGTGAACACGGTGTTGGACGAGGAGGAGATGAATCCCGCGGCGATGGTGCCCTGGGTGACGAAGAGGAGCTCGGAGGCGGCCGGGTGTGTGTGGAGCGGCACGACGCCGCCGAAGGCGAGGTCGAGCCTCGCCGCGGAGATGCCGAGCCCGTTCACGCCGGGGAACTGGCCGACGAAGGCCGGGGTCACGGCGGCCTTGATGAGGTTGCTGGTGTTGCCGGCGGCGGCGAGGCCGTGGTAGTAGAAGTCATTGGCGCTGACGCTGGCCTTGCACGGGTAGCCGGCCGGCGTGTCGCTGCAGGTGATGTCGGCGACGCAGAAGTCCTGCGTCAGGGCGAGGGATGAGAAGGGCAGGAGGAGGAAGGAGAGGAGGACGGGGAGCAACACGGTCTTGGCCATGGCTACTCTTGGTACAAGATAGCTAGTTGTATGTGTGTATGCGCTGTGTGCGTGCTGCGCTTATAGCTAGGGCTCGGTATGGTTCTCGATGTGTATATATAGGACAAGGCCGTCCGCGCGCGCGCACGTACGTACGTAGAGCAGTGTAACGTGGGTGAATTTGGCGACGCATGCGTGAGTTCACGAGCATGGCGCCGTTAGGATTTGGCGGGAGGGAACCAATGGACAATCGTCTAGCTGTGCATGGTCCACGATTAGGACGTCTTCGATGGAGAAAAGGGCTCGAATTGCTGCATTATTAGGGCAGGCCAGGACAAGGGGATGAGCTGTTTTACGATGACATGGATAGGGACTCGGACACTCTTTACAACAGTAGATGTGGGGTGGTGGTGTACACCGGCCGGGCTTGTGTGAAACGAATGCAATGCATGCACAAGCGAACAGAACTTCCTTTTCCTATGACTTTGAGGCTATGACCACCATGGTCCATGCATGCATGGTGGTAACCTCGTGACCCATCTTCCATTGTGACAAACGGTTCATGTGTAGCAAACTTCTGAAGACAAAAACTGAACCGGTCTTTGTTGCTTTCTTATAGATCTGCAAGACGAAAGAAATTTGTACATATATGAATGTGCCCACGTAATTACATGAATTTTAACTGCAGAATTGCTAGAAATATGTCGAATGGCTTTTTTTGGGGGTGGTTTAGTCTAATTTTTACCTTTCAATTTGTATCATGATTTGTGCACTTCCCCACCTCCGTTTCCGTCTTCTTCTCTAGCAAGGCTCCAACGAGCTTCTCCAAGGTCGGGGTCAACTTGGGTTAGGGTCAGATTCACCGGAGCATGGATTTAGGGGGAGGTAGTGGTAGGGGAGGCCTGGCGGTGATGGTTGGGCGGTGGGGGTGGTGATTACACCATCGGGCATGGTCGGAGGAGAGTGACGAGTGGTGATAACAAAGAGCAATTAGTAGCCGATGGGGGACAGTGGTGGTAGACAAGGAAGAAGGATGGGGCAGGGGAGATCGAGATGGGCGGTTGCAGCAGTAAGGGGAAGAAGGCGGACGACTGCAACAGGAGGAGGAGGTAGCGGAGGTGGAGGGGCTCGTCGAAGGGCATTGGCATTGTCGGAGGTGACGCCGGCTGGCGTTGAGGTAGTGGCGTGTCAGGTGGAGACAGTAGGGGTTGGGTGGAGGTGGGAGGCAGCTGTTGTTTGGTAGCGATTCCTTTTGATAAGAGGGGGGGGGGTACATGGCTTGTTTGATTGGGATCGAACAATGAGGTATTTCTTGAATTTTTTTACGAATTACTTAATGGTCAAACCTGGTTAACCGGATGGAATGGTATTTTTGAGAAGTACGACCAATGGCATAAAAGAGAAGTGGAAAAAGTAGTGGTATAGTAGAGTATAGACATTTGCTTAGTGGAAAAAATAAAATTTTCCCTAACATTATATATCTTCAATAGAATGAAGTATGTAACTACATATATGTGTTTGCCAAGGCTATGACTCCTAAGAAAAAAAAATGGAACCACGCATAATATAGATAAATAGCATGGCCCAGTAACCTTTCAATCTAAAACATCCATTGCATATATATAACCATGTATATACATACATGCTATTCCATGCTGCCCCTAGGATAACATAGACCAATAGCTACTAAAAAGTCAAAAGCTCTCCAAATAGGTCAGCTTCATAAGTGCTTTTGTTGTAAGCCAAAGCCACAATCATAGCCAAAGCCAAAGCTGGAGGAGACATGCCTTTTCGGGCTTTTGAGAACTGGAATTAGACATATGCCCAAAAAGTTGCATTGAAATTACCTATCTTTTGCCACCGCATAAAAGACCCCAACTCAGCACTCCTTCCCTCGTTTACTTCTCCTCCTCACTAGATGAGCCCCACTACTGATCACCCGAGCTAGGGTTTGGCCACTGCCACTCCTATCTCACTGTCGTTGGTCAACCACCGAAGTCCATGCCGGATCTCACCGCCTCCCTTCTTTCCGCCTCTTCTCTCTTGGATCCCCGATGCCAAAGCCGTTCTCCTGCACTGCCTTCTTCGCCGCCCTTCTCCCTCGGCTCTAGCTAGCCCTCGCTACCCTTCACCCTCAGATCTGATCGGCCCCGCCACTGGAGATCTTCACCACCCATCACATCCATCTACATCCTTCACACACCCTGTCGATCTGCTTTACAGATCTGACCGGGAGGCCAAGGGCAACCCAATGATGGCGGGGTGGCAGCACGACGACGACAGTGCACCCGGCGATAGTGGTGGGCTAGGCAAGGTAGTGGCCTAGCTTGATCTATGATTTTTTTTTTCTTTTACTGATTTTGGTGTTGATGAAGTCTGAAGTGGATTCAGCAATTGGATACAATGCATGCTTCTCATTTTCATGTATCATGAACTATCAAGGTGTCCGTTGCTTTCTGATGTGGATAGATGCCATGGCAAATCATGTTGCTCATTGAGAAAATCATTTGTTCTTGTGATTCAATAATCCATTGTTCATATCATCAGTGCATAAAATTGTGAAAGTAGATGATACTCATACTATTGTGACAGAGAAAATTAAAAACTCGGTACTCTTTTTGAAAGAAAATGACATACCTATAGCCATTTCCATTTTTCGGAAGAAATAGAAAACAAATCACATTCACTACTACAGAATCAGTTATCCTTACCGTCATATTACTGTCGGTTCATCAAAAACAGGCAGTAATAATATTATCACTGCCGGTTCGGATCGAAAACCGGTAGTAACGGCTTTTTTCTGATGAACCGGCAGTGATAAATCCCTTATTACTGCCGATTCGTGTCTAAACCGGCAGTAATACTATCACTGCCGGTTTTTAGAAGAACCGACAGTGCTGATATTATTCGAAAAATCATAACTTTTTCATACGGAATCGGATGGAGATAAACTTTATATGAAAATTGTATCTCTCGACGAGATCTACAACTTTGTAGTTGACAACTTTTTCACTTGAAGTAATTTAAATATCCAAATAATGGTATCACTGCCGGTTGGCGGTTCGTATTCCCAACCGACATTAATAATGCTATTAACCATTTTTCAAAAAATCATATATTTTTCATACGGAGTCGGGTGGAGATAAGATTTATATGAAAATTGTAGCTCTCGACGAGATCTACAACTTTGTAGTTGACAACTGTTTCATTTGAAGTAATTTAAATATCCAAATAATGGTATCACTGCCGGTTGGCGGTTCGTATTCCCAACCGGCAGTAATAATGCTATCAATCATTTTTCGAAAAATCATAACTTTTCCATACGAAGTCGGATGGAGATAAAATTTATATGAAAATTGTAGATCTCGACGAGATCTAAAACTTTGTAGTTGACATCATTTTCATTTGAAGTAATTTAAATATCTAAAATATGGTATCACTGCCGGTTGGCCGTTCGTATTCCTAACCTGCAGTAATAATGCTATCAACCATTTTTCGAAAAATCATAATTTTTTCATACGGAGTCGGATGGGGATAAAATTTATATGAAAATTGTAGCTCTCGACGAGATCTACAACTTTGTAGTTGACAATCTTTCCATGTAAGTTCATTTAGATATCCAAATAATCATCAAAATTTTTGGAGACAAACGAACAAAAGGAAAATATATCCTATACTAGTTGAGGAATGAGTGATAGGTGAGATGGTAAGGTGGGCTAGCGTGAGGCAGCAGATCGCGAGTTCAAGTCTTATCAACCGCACACGCGCGTATTTCGTGTGAAAATCGCATGACTTGTGACTGCGTAGAATACGGGGTGGTCGGTTCGGATGCAAATATTATTTTTTTTATTTTACCGAGTGATTTACGAACCGGACTATCACTGCCGGTTCGCATACAAACCGGCAGTGATACCGACATCACTGCCGGTTCTAGAACCGGCAGTGATAGTCGGACTATCAATGCCGACCAATCACTGCCGGTTCCAAAATCCGGCAGTGATGCCAGTTTGAAACCGACAGTGATATGGTATTCTGTAGTAGTGATTAATGCTACTTACATTTCCCGGATAAAAAACAAACTCAGCACCCAACCATGCCATCACTTTTCTAGGGCACTTCAAACAATTCAGAATTTAGAACAGCCAGCTAAACTTAACAAAAAAAGCAGGTTACCAAACAACATCTCAAAAAAAACTGCAGTTACTTTTCAGCTTAGAAAGTTAAAAGCTGCTCTTCAGAAAAGTTCTACTCCAAACAGGACCATATCTCGATGCCATATCTATTTACGTGCGTATACATATGGATCAGTAATGGAATATACCCTCCATTTCGAGCCACCTCTTGCGGGGTGACAAGGGCATCAACGTCTAGTCCTAGCACAACTTTCACATGGTATCATGGCATACCGGCCGTGCATAATGGGACATTGTGTGACAGCTAAGACCAAACGCGGTGCCGGTGCCAGGCGTCCACGGCAACGAGAGATTTATAGCAACGTAGCTCTCGTACGTTGTTTAGGGCCGAAAAAAGAGAAGCCGATCGAATCAAAATTGTTTTGATTACAATAGTTAACAAGTTTAAAATTAAAATGAGTCTATTTTGAGTGAAAAATGTTAACGAGGCTCGACTCGATACCGGTTTGTTAGTTCGAATTTGAAATAACCAATTAAATGGTAAATAAAATAATTTTATGTCAAACTATATCAATTTCGAAAGAAAATCGATAATAGTTTGTTAAGCTCGATAGCTAGAGGGTTTCGGGTTCTCAGCTGAAAGTTCGAGCTCCATTAATTTAGTTTTGGTGTCAATGATAAATCTAATATTGAGACTAACTCTTTTGATAATCATAATATTGATTAGTCTCAATTGTTAATTAATGATAAATCTTTTTATGAGACTAACTCTTTTGTTGAGCTTAATTCTTATTAGTCTCTTTTGGATGAAAAAGATGGAAATATCAAAGGTATACATTCGAATTTATATTATTATATCTTGTTGCAATCCTTAGATATAATCTTCATGATCATATTGATAAATCCAAATATGAGACTAACTCTTTTGTTGAGTATATATTTGCTTAGTCTCATCTCATTGAAAATTAGAAATCCCAAAGGTATGCATCCAATACAACTCTATTATTTCTAAATACATTCCTTGGATTCAAGATAAAGGATGAATTTCACCATAGTCTCAATCTTAAGATGTACATAATGTTTTCAATTCCATATATACATGAATGCACACATTTAAGGGGAGTTCATACTTTACCTTGATGTTTCAATAGTATTGATCCAATTCATCTTTCTATATCAAGGATCATTACTTTGAAACAACCCCTTCAGTATATTTAACTTTTGTAGTTGTAGTATACTTATAGCAATATAAGATAAACTCCAAAGCAATAAAAAATTGATTATGTGCATATTTATTCCAAGTTCAATTATTTATATGCACATATTTAATTGAGTTTATTCTATTATTGATAGTATTAAGAGTATTGATCTCTTTCCACCACTCCAACATAATTTGGATCATTACTTAGTAACCATCAAAATGAGTATATGAAACTTATGTAGTTAATATATACTCATGTCAATTTAAATAAAATTTAAATTGAGTTTGATTGTCTTTTAATCAATCAAAGAACGCTTCATCATATGTTGATGGTGTTTCTTCGTTGGTTAAGGACAAATAAAAAGTTCTTAAGTATAATGAAGCATTAGTTACATCAAAGTTCTCAAGACACAATTAATCATTCAAATTGATTTGGGTTGTGCTCAATCAATCTTGGGGGCTTCCATTATGTGTTGATCGAGTGCAAGTGATGATTGAGACAACCATGTTTGTTGGACTAACAATCTTTCATGAGTTGTGAAGTAGGTTGAGTCCAAGAAAATGAAGAATCGGAAAGAAGAAGTCATCATGTATTGATGAGCTTCAAGAGGTTATCCCAAGTGAAGAAAAATAGAGAAAGTTCATCATGTGTTGATAAACAAGAAGAGAGGACCCGACTTGGAGAGAAGATGATTGGATATCATAAAAACTCCAAGTGGATCGCTAGAGACAAACATATAACTAGCTAGGGCTAAGGATGTGTTCTAGTCTTTTACCGGTCTTGGAGTTTGGATGGAAGACCGGATTGCTAGTTAGGTTGCTGTACTATTAAGAGGGGTTGAGTCTTATAGGTTGAGCTTCATCATGTGTTGATGAATTCAATCCGGTTCACTCTAGCTCGCTTTATTATTTGGATTTTGCATGAGCTAAGTATTCGAATGTGTTGCAAATAAGGGAGCTCATGCTTGCTTCTTATTAAATCTTAATTGATTTGGATTTTGCATAGAGCTATGGATTTGCATGTGTTGCAAAAAGGGAGATAGCTCATGCAATTTGGTTTAAGTGGTTTTTGTATGGAGCTAAGTTTTGCATGTGTTGCAAAAAGGGGAGAGCTCATGCATCAGAGTCTTAGCTTGTGACTTGATCATGTGTTGATCATCATAAGGCTAAGAAAGGATTATGTTTTGTGTTTGCAAAATGAGTTTCTGCAAAATATAATTTTATTGGTTCTTATCTTGGAGCATGAGATAAGCATTTGCAAATGTGTTTTGCAAAGTGTTGGGATCATCATCTCATGGCTCAAGATTTGACTTCAAATTGAATGGATTTGTTATTTACAAATGTATTTTGCAAATAAGCTAGAGGTTATGGGTTTCCATGCTAAAGCATGTGAATAGGGTTTGCAAATGTGTTTTGCAAATTGACTTGATCATGTGTTTATCATCACATGGCTAGAGAATTGATCTCATAGGTTCTCGGTTTATTTGCAAATGTGTTTTGCAAATAAGTTGAGCTTTAATGCGATTCTTTGGAGAATGTGAATAGGGTTTGCAAATTGCTTAATCATGTGTTGATCATCACATAGCTCAAAGAATCAATCATTATTGGTGTTTGATTCAAAAAGAAAAGATTTTTTTTGTGAAAAATCTATTTTTAATCTGAGAGGCTGATCCTACCGCCCTTGTGGAACCGGTAGCACCGCTCAGCCAGTGCTACCACCCCTCTGGTCGGTGTGAAAAATCCAGAGAGGAGTGCACGACCGAGTCTGTAAGGCCGGTGCTACCGAGCTTAGGGCCGGTAGCCGCTCTCAGTTGGTCGGTAGTACTGGAGGTCCAGTACTACCACCCCTTAGGGCTGGTGTACTTTTTCCAGAGGAGGTGTTTTTGCGCCAAGCTTAAAGCCGGTATTACCAGGGGTGTGAGCGGTAGCACCGCTGCCACATGGTCGGTAGCATCGGATTTCCTGTAATGGCTAGTTTTTCTAGCTGTTGGCCTGGAGGCCGGTGCTACCGGCCCTAGTAGGGCGGTAGTACCGGTTTGTTTGCACTTTTTGTCTGTTTTGCCCTCAACGGCTAGTTTTCTTTGGGAAGGCTATAAAAGGAGCCTTGGGGCTGGCATTTGGGTGTTTCTGACTTTGGGGAAGGTTTGTGAGAGTTGTGTGCATGTGTTTCTCTCTCCTATTTGGTTTTTGAGCTAAGAGTGAGTTCTAATTACATGTGTTGCAATTAGGAAATGATTGAGAGCCTCTTGTGCATGTGTTGCACTTGAGGGGAGCCTTATGCATGTGTTGCACTCGGTGATCACCATTGTACATGTGCTGTACTTAGTGGAGCTCAAGCTAGAGGGCTTGACTTGTTACTCTTGGTGTTTGCCGATACCTAGACGGCATGTGGAGGCGTCGTGCACGGTGACCCTCTTAAAAAGATTGTGAGAAGTCCCAGAAAAGTTGTGAAGGTCGGAGCTCACCTACCCGGAGGAGGAAAGACCTACCACTAGTGGAATCGAGGTGGGTGCTCAATTCGTAGAGCTGATCCAAAGTGGTTTGGGCTTGCCTCAACGTGGATTAGGGGAGACCGGCAAGTCTCCGAACACCATGGTAAAAAGTATTGTATCTCCTTGTATATGTTTGCAATTCCTTATTTATATTGTTGCAATTACATTCCTAGAATTAAATTGCTTGCTTGTCTTTAGGATTATAATTTATTGTTGGAGACATAATTAGCTAGTTCACTTAGTGAGTCTAGTTGATTTAGGCTTTAATTTGTCAAAACCTTAGTTTATCGCTTCTGCATTGATTATTGTTTAGGTTTTGACATAAGGATCAATAGAGTGTGTATTTAGTGAGAAGAATTTTTAAAGACACCTATTCAGCCCACTCTAGTCGGCATCCTTGATATTACATCAGCTCTCACTGTTAACTACTACAGGTTAAGTGGATTAATTTATTGTTAAGCTTTCGTGATCCTATGATCTCTCGGTTGGATAATTTATTAGCTTTAAGAAAGCTCGATCGATCAGGTTAACTGAGGACCTCTTTCTTAGTGATGCAAACACAAGTAATAGGGAGCAACTAATGTCCAGAACAATGATAGGAAGCTTCCTATCGTATGCATCGATGCAACATACATCAATCACATCTGTAACACTTATAATCAACGTGTGCAACAAAATTGAAGAATTGCAATGGCAACGTCAACAAGATAATTGAAATATTATTTTCTCAACAATATTAGATAAAAATATGAGTATACAATTTAGTTGCATTTTAAAACTAGTTTAGAAAGCTTGCACAAACAAATTTTACACTATTGCAACATTGCAACATCTAAAAACACTAGTGACAACATTTTATAATTATTCATGCAACAATGTATGGCACAGTTTGTAACAAAATCAAAATATTGCACAAGATTTCCATACCCAATATTTCTCAACAAACAATTTTAGAACGTTACAATGCTACAGCATTCGAAAATAATAGTTGCAACATTATACAATCAAGAATGCAACAACCACAACACCCATGAAAGATCTTGCAACACATGGACAGAGGGGTTGCAACAAAGCCAAGAAATACATGCAACAACCTCACCTGGGTTCATCTCACGAGAGGAGGAAGGGGACGGATGCCTACATCATCGCCTTGTCATCAATCATCCTTGGATCCGGTTAGGGCGAGGCCAACCTAGCACTATCGCCTAGTTGCCTCATGATCGCGTTGTCCTCAACTCATCATCAACACTGCCTCCTCTAACATTGGCATCACCAGATCCCATGCAGAGCGACGGTGAAGGTCCAGTGCTGAGGAGGGAGCAACGACAGTTGACACAGTACTATGTCTATGCCCTACAATACTTTCTTGTTGCTGGTCATGCTCATCATCCACCTCCCCTAGCCTCGCTCCGCTAGATCCGGTGAGCTCCTTGCATGAGAAGACCTCCACATGAGCTCTGACTACGGTGGATGGTCTCATCGAGTGTGAGTGGCTATGAGCTCTGACTGTTGGTCAGCGATGGAGCAACTTGCCAGTGGTGGAAGTGGCTGTCGTTGGGTATGAGGATTGAGAGAGATAGGAGCAAGTTTGTGCAAAATGGGTGGTTGGGAATGATAGGGACGAACTAGTAGTTAGTAGCATTGGGGATAAGATCATCTTGATAGTAGGTGGGCCATGGGCTATTGTAGTAAACACGCGAGCTGTGGAATAGATGGAACACGTCCGATAGTATCGGACATATGCTTCATAGTGATTCCAAAAGTAATAATAGGGTCCGTTTGGTTCAAGGGCAAAGGGTGGATGGGATAGCCCTATCCATCTTTTTGCATCCATCCCACTGTTTGGTTAGATGGATGGGTGGATGAGGGCATCCAAGAAAAAAAAATATTCCTCATAGATGAAGAATGAGGTTATCGAATGAAATTGGCTTGATGAGGTCATCCAACTTTCATCCCACCAATCAAAAATGAACTCTTATCTCATCCACCATCCAACTCTCATTGTCGCACTCAACTCTCATCCCTCCAACCAAACTAAAATTTGGATCATCCTATCCATCTCTCATCCCTCTAACCAAATATAAACTTGAAAGACTTCAACTCTACTAGGGCAGATGGTCTCATCCTATCTACCATTTGCCCTTGAACCAAACAGATTAATAAACTTTTGTACTCGCCTAGCTTAGCCTCGTACTCCATTGCACCTAGTGCGCGTGTCGATCCGGCCGAGTCAGAAATAGATAAACAAACACGAGCTGCATGGTTTGTCAGTTGTCCGATATATGGCCCTGCTCGGCCGGGTTTTGGACCAGTCCGAGCTCGAATCCGTAGGCTGACCCCTAGCCCACCGAATATTTGAGGTGTGATGTAGAGTGGTGTGTCGTACCCTTAATGATTTACTTTTCGTTTAAATCGTTATGATCTAAATAACGAGCTTAATAAAATAAATCATATTTAACATACTTTAGAAACATACAGATAAAATTGTTGCTCAACTAGCTACTCTAGATGGAGCTTTTTTTACGGCTCTACATTAATTGCTAGCAACTCTAGATAATAACTCTATGTGTTCGCTGCTAGCAATTAATGTAGCAAGTAACGTATAGAGCTGCTAGCAATTTATATAGCAAAAAACATGTAGGGCTAGCAACTAATGTAAAGCCACCATGTAAGGCCCCCACTTGTGGTATTAGATACCAATAATGGGTTTCATGTGCATACAGTACTAGTCCCATGATCAGTGGCTAGTACGCACATTTACAAAGTTGAAATCACATCCATACACAATATATTACATATAATAGTGGAAACATTTATACAATATGATCTTAAAAGACAAAGTAGCTGCAACGGAAAATCCAAAAGTCTTGTAGTGTGCCACATTACCCTCAGGCAACTGACAAGGTATAAACCCTAGAAAAGTTCATCATAATATTCTCCGTAACCTGTGGTATAGAAAGTATCGTTGGAGTTTTTTGTTCCTTCACCTGAAAACAACAATAATAGCAAGGTTGAGTACATTGTGTACTTAGCAAGACTTGTGGTGTATACAATAGTATAATAAATGCAGGCTGTATCAAAGGAAAGGCTTCTATTGTTATTGTGCATAAAGCGAATTTGAATTGTAAATACTGAATAATAGATTGCAAATGGAATTTTGTAAAAGAAATTTGACAGATATATGAAATAACAAGTATATAAGCATAAATATAACAACTCACAGTCCTCCATGACGCGAGCAATAATTCGAATCATTCCCTGCCAACACATGGTATAGCAACTGAAACCAATCTTTGTCAACGTATGGAATAGTATTGAATAATCCGAAGGGTAAGCTTTCCAACACATGTTTTCAATTCCAATCCATTTTTATGAAAATATGAAAATCATCTAACTAGTATCAGTTTACCAAGTCTCCCATAAACACAGGCACGGCTTTTTAAAAAGATTTAAACTCTACAGAGGTGTACAACTTTACACAAACCATGACCTTTTCTTTTTGCCGCTATTTTCACGCTCCTTTGGCGTGTGGTCAGAATGTTCATGACGAAAGATTTTACATTAACTAGGTTAACTTTGCACCAGCCCAGTGACGACAAACCCTAGCTATGACATCATAAGATATTTGTACACCCGTTGTACTCTTAATAGGCTATTCCTGCTAAGTCCCCAGTTCCCCATGTTCTATAGCAGCGGAAGATATTTGTACAATATTGTACTCTCAACAGTTCACTCTTGTTGAGTCCTCACTTCCCCATCATAGCAAGGCGTGCACCATTGTATTGGTATGCATTTACCCACACCTCTGTGTGGAAGCCCCTATGAGCAATCAATCTCAGAAAGTCCGTACTACTCCAGCCTTCCAATGCGCAAAATTAAACTAGATAACTTAGTTTAAGGCTGTCCCATACAAGCACTTGTGGTTGTACAGATATCCCTTCAAACATACAACACTACTTTCGGTCCTTAATTCGACCAAGATGATAATCTCCCCCTACACTACGTGCATGTCTCATGCACATCCGGCTATTGCCAATAACAACCCGCATCAAAATCATAGTTTTATTTTTACCAAAATACCATTATCCATACTTTCCATCATGTCCAATATTCCATTTCCATCACGAACAGTATAACCAACCATTCATGTCCCAATCTAAAGCATGGTTAAGCATGTGCAAATATAATCGAGTATACCCATTTGACATTATTAAATGTATGTCCCTGACTTATGGCTACAAAGAATGTCATGTCAATATTTATTAAGGATGTTCTATAAATGATGGTTATATCTACCAATGTCATGACATAGCGAATTTACTAAAAATACATGCATTCATAAAAGTTTTCACAAAACAATTTTGAATTGCCGGGATCAACATGATCAAAGTGGGAGCTTGCCTTGCTAATTGATGTTGAGATCGAAGTCGGGGTCGTTGACGGTGGTGTCTGGAACGTCAGAGTCTACACATCGTGCGTCGCAAAGCAAAGCAATAGCAATAATAGTAAGAGTCAAAAAGAAGTCAAATAACATCAAATTTAAAATTAAAATAGAAGGTTCTGGTGATAAAAAGATTTTGGCTGATGGTTTCTAAATTTTAAATCTTGTTGTTCATGTTATGCATTCTCAGGTTAAAATTATAAGAAGGTAAATTAAATGCAAATCACGTCCGAATACAATTACCTTCATATCATCAGAGGGTTCTGACCTCTGGAAAATTATTGTACATTGTACCATTATAGCATCAGAGGATCCTAACCTGTGGGGTTCTTTGAAGCTAGTCTCATATGTTTTAACATTTATTTGCGGAAGTCGTTTATATTCAAATCTTTACGTGTAAAGAAATTCAAATATCAAATAGTTTTTGCGGATCTGGAATGCTTGAGTTTCCAGCAATTTTTAGATATTTGTTTCACAATTTCAGGAGTTAGGGTTTTCATAGGACATGTATGCATTTTCATGACTTGGATTATTTGAGCTTTAATCGTATTTTATCTAGTTTTTAGATCTTGAATGTAACTAGTCATAGCTATCCAAATTAAATCCCAACAAATTTTACCTTCTGTTTTTGAACTTGAATCAGACCATAAACTTGGTTCACTTCAAGGTGGTCCCACTTGTCATTTACGTCATGGAGTGCTAGCTGCAATCACTTAGCTTTGGATGTTATTGAGCTTGGGCCCATGGTGACCGAAAGTCACAGGGGAGAACAAAGAACATAGCAAGGCTCTTCATGGCACAGCCATGGTGGTCGCCTCGGGCTTGCTTCGGCCGATGGCGAGGTAGCTGCAGGGGGTAGGAGGCGACGCCAAAAATGGAACCCCGGGAGCTCGCTGATGACTTGGGATCTTGGCTAGGGCTGAGGTAGTCGGTGGTGGCTGCACGGCGGCTTGAGGCAGCGACGCACCGTGAAGCACGGTGGTGGAGCTTTACATCCAGGGAAGCTTCAAATTAAATTGGGGGTATTGTTTAGGAGTACTTGTTGATGCTCTCAGTGAAATTAATTGAAGAATGTCAGCTTGAGTAAGGCGTTTGGTCACGTGTGGAACAATGGCCGATGCTGGGCAAGAAACAATTGCGCATCAAATTAGGGCTTGGGATGAGGAGTGGAGGTGCTAGGGAAGGTGATGAGCAAGGTGGAGAGTTTGGCCGCCTTAAATAGGCGGCGCAATGGTGTGAACTCGGGCTAAGGTTGCGACACTAGAACAGGGCAAAATATGGCTGTGGCAATGCAAATTGCGGGGATAAGGCGTCGTGTCAGTGGGATGATGTGGGCTGCGGTGCCGCAATGACGTGCGAGGTGTGTCGCGGAAGGATTTCCTTAGGCGTTCTCCCGTCGCAGCAGAGATTGGAGGAGGGAGGTGGCTATGCTCAGTTGGAGAAGAAGAAGAAGAGGCAGAGAGACTGGCAGGTGGACCCTTATGTGGGTGGGCCCCACATGTAAGTGAAAGGGAGAGAGAGGAAGTGAGTTCATCCCCCTTGATCAGAGATAAGTTTTCCATTAATTGGCCTAAAAATCATCTCTACAATTTTTGAGAATTTTTGTGCTTAATACTTACGAAATTTTAATCGTGTTGTGAAATTTTCATCTCAAACTATTGTATGTGAAATTTTTAAAAATTCTAACAAGCCCACTGTCCAGAATTTTCCTTTTTTGTTTTTGATTTTTCTGAGGTTTAAAACTTGCTTTAAAATTTTATTAAACTTTTTATGGGGGTTCATAATGGCTTGGTAATGCTATTATAAAATTTTGAGATGATGGAACCTGTATTTATTTTATAAAAATTCTGACATTGCATTTATTAAATTTCATATATATCTTTTTTTGAATTTTTAAGGATACTTAATAATATTTATTATTTTCGATAATTTTACTGTAGGATACTGTAGCATTGTTGATGACTTGATAAAATGTTTTAATTAATTCATATAAGGTTATTGTTGCTAATCCAAATTACTGTTTTAATCCTTTATCCATATTAAATTCATTCATACATCCTTGGGGTTTTGCAAAGGGTTTATAATGATGGCCTTATATTTAAATAATTTGTTTTTATAAATTCTATTACTATGTAATTTCTTTTTCCATAGTCTATAACTCAAGAATCAAATGCTAAAAACAATTTTCTTTAAGACCAAAATGCAAGAAATCAGAGAAATGATGGAAACTCAGAACTCAAATCATAATGCCACAAGAATTATTATTTTATCTATTTTGTAAATTTGGCTTTCTTTAACCATTCTATTTGAAGATGGTTTTGTAAATTAACAATTCAATATCGAAAATGGTTTTCTTTAAGGTCGAAATTCAAGAAAAGCATAGGAAAATAGAAATTCAGATTAAATTCATAATTAAATTTAAATTTTATATTTTATTCAGTTTTGTATTTTTTTTCGGGATGTTAGACACCACTAGTAGTTAATTGCATAAAATCATTAATAATTTAAATCAAGTAATTAATAAAGATATACTAGCAAGTAATATATAGAACTAGCAACTGATCAAACCGGTCTTAAGCACGTCCTCCTGGCACCAAGGATTGAAATCTCGATTTCGCTCTAAATATCGTCTGTGGCCGGAGAATGAAATCTCGGCGAGATCTCACCATTTTAAACAAATTCTGGACGAATTGTAAAAACAGAATTCGAATTCCGATTTTTTTTGTACTAGGCTAAAAATGGATCAAACGATGTCAAAAAATTTTGAAATTTGTTTTGTAAGTTCCATATACATTAATTATGTTTCCATAAAAATTTTAGATAAGTATAAAATCTAAGGAATGTTTAAAAATTCCAACATTGCTTCTGTCCTGATAAAACGCTGACCGGTAAGTTTGAACCGAATGAAAAATGAAAAAAACCACGTCAAAAAATTTGAATTTTTTTAAATGGTTATTATGCATTAATAATGTTCCCATAAAATTTTCAGATGATTATCAAGCTTCATGAATGTTTAAAAAATCGGACAGTGCTACTGTCCTGATAAAAGCCTTACCGGCAAATTTCAACCAAATTAAAAATGGTACAAACCACGTTAGAAAATCTTGAAAATTTTTGTGGATGATCTTGATATATCATTAATGTTTCTATAAAATGTTCATATGATGATCAATCTTTAAGAAGTTCTAAAAATTTTGATAATGCTACGTCCTGATAAAAGCCTAATGATCAATACATAGATTTTCTTTAGCAATCAAAAAAGGTTTAAATTTTTCAAAATTTTGCAGAAGGGTTCTAAGGAAATTCTTAAGATCTCATAAAACTTTTGAATTATGATCACACTCCAGCGAATTTATAAAATTCTTACAATTGGACTGTACCATTTATGTTCTTTCTGTTTTTGATTTTTGAAATATAACAAATGAAGTTCAATGCATACATAGATTTGATTGAGCAAAAAATTTTTTTAAAATTTTAGATAATGGTAATGGGGCAATTCTTAATCTCTCATAAAATTTTTGGATCATGATCACACTCGAGAAGATTTATAAAATTCTGAGAATATTACTGTCCCAATTATATTCGTTCTGTTTTTGATTTTTTAAAGATAACAAATGAAGTTCAATTATTTTGAAATTTTTTCTGTATGATACTACATTCTTAGGATGGTACCATAATTTTTTCACATCATGAATAAGTATGTACAATTTTATAAAAATCCGACAGTATTTCTTCAGTTTTTAAAAAATATATCTCAAAAATTCAGTTTTTCAACAAATTTTCAAAGGAGATGACTTTCTTAGGGGTTATTTGATCAAATCCGGTTAAAAAAAAGTCAAAAACGGGCCAAAAATCTCAAGATCTCGCCGAGATTTCCGAGATTACTGTAGCAATTTAATTATATTTTAAAAAAATTTACTCCGGCTGATATTTTAAAATTCGTTCATATCTAAAAACCGAGATCTCGCAAAATTTTAACGAGATTTTAATCCTTGCCTGGCGCCGCTTTGGCCTTAAGCTCGTGGCCGATCCCCCCGGATCAAACCGGTCAGGTACTCGTCCTTTTCTCTTGGAGGAGTCTGGAAATGCTGCAAAGTAACATTATGCTGACTCTTATCTACAATGGCCCTGAGCCCCCTGAGATTAGTAGCATATATTGGCCCAACCCTTTCAACAAACCGTGGGAGAATAAAAGATCTAGTTATAACAGTAGCCAATATGTGCAGATAGTACTAGCCTCGAATTTTTCCACGGTGCTTCCCGGACTTAACTTTTTAGTGCTCAAAGTAGAATCTACAGTAAATCAAAATGTTACCGTACGTGTTTTCTTCGTGAATGTTCACATGTGTATTGGATTATGTTTTTAATAAAAAAATTGTTGCATTCTCAGTTTTACTTGTGTAATGTGTATATAGACTTGTTCGCGTTTATAGCTATAATCACGCTTGACTAGACTCTCAAAATTTCCTGGCTCTGCCACTGTTCACTAGTAGAGTTGATTGCACACTGTTAGGGTTTGTAGATTCAAACACATGCACAAAAGGGAGACATAAGATTTTTACGTAGAAAATCCTTACGGGAAAAAATTACAGGAGACAAATGCACTATTTGGTTCAATCTTTACAAGTACATGGGTGACTTTATATAAGCAATTAGGATTCTTAAATTGTAGAAGATAAGGTATCCAAAGATATGATAAATTAGGATTTGAGGCATACGTAATTATCCCTATACATGTCGTCAAGTAATAGAGAGATATTAACAACTAGCATGTAGAATTACTAGCAGCTAATATAAAAAGATGTCAACAAGACAACGATACAGAGAGATACTAGCAAGCAACTCCTAGCAAGGAGCACAGAGGGGCTCAAATTCCCATGGATGTTGGATCAAACATCAGCGGCACAGATCTTTCGAATCAACACAGATCATTTGCCTTCTTTTTCTGGCCATTGGATGTAACTTTGGATTCCAGATTCATTCCTCACGTAAATAATTGAGTAAATTTCATAAAACTATAGATTTTTTTACAAATTACCAGAAAAATACATATTTTATCTTCTTTTTTATAAAACTACAAATTTTAGGAGAACTCGTTCACAAATCTATATATTTTAGAATTTTAGGAGAACGCGCCAGTGAAACAAAAAAACGTGGGCACGTGAGATTGCCATATGGGTCTACACTATCAGACTCATTATAAGGAACAATCAATTCTAAAACTTATAGTTTTGTGATAGAAATTCTTTTAAAATCTGTAGTTTTGTAAAATAGAAGCTAAAATCTATAGTTTTGTGATAGTTTATACAAAAAATTTATAGTTTTGTGCTAAAACTTATAGTTTTGTGATAGAAATTCTTTTAAAATCTGTAGTTTTGTAAAATAGAAGCTAAAATCTATAGTTTTGTGATAGTTTATACAAAAAATTTATAGTTTTGTGAAAATTACTCTAAATAATTTGTGTTAGCACCTTGATGTCTTTGAGTGAGTGTATTCTACCACAGACCTCTTCTTGTCATTACACAACTGATCATGAGTGTTTCTCCTCCAGTTTAGAATTAGAAGAGGCTTACGCACAAAAGAGAGGTGATGTGCGGTGCATCAATCACCAACTGAACTCCAAATACGAGAGCAGTGGCCTGCATGGCTATGTTGTTGTGAAGTTTGAAGCTACATTATAATAAATAGGCAGACCAGCGCGTGATGCTACGCCGCGCGAAAAAATTTGATCCGAGTTTGTTTTCAGTAAAAATGTAATTTTGGTATTCTCGGTGGTGTTTTTTTAAAATTGACTGGTCAAGAGCAGTCGGCGAATTTGCGTAGCAGAAAAAATTGGACCCTTTTTTTGCAAAAAGTGTATCCGCCTTTTTTTGCAACAAACATAAGAAGAGCTAGGTTAATAATTGGCTGGCTAGGAGCCGACGACGAATTTGCGTAACCACGATTTTTTCTGTAAGGACCCACACGAAATCTTCTGGGTTTAAAGAACTGGCAGATGATGTAATTTTAAATCTTCCGGGTTTAAAGAACCAGTGACCGTGTCAAATTTGCAGAATGACGGGTTTTTCTTCTTTAAAATAATAGGACCTAAATGTAATTTTAAATCTTTCGAATTTGTGGAATCACGGGGTCTTTTTCTGCAAAATATCAAATGGAAGGACCTGTCGGCGATTTCTGATTTTTCGGAGGGCTTTTCCGAAAAAAGGATGATGTGGCGTTGCTCCCTACCCTTGAAATCTTCCCGCTATAATAGAGACTAGATGTGTGGGCGCGATGCGTCGCGCCAGCCGCAGCGCGCTCACGCATCAATCGAATAATTTCCATGGATCCTCCCGTATTTTCTATAGTTCTGAGTTTTTTTCTACAAAAAAATAGATTTGGGGTCTCATGGTCTTTTGTATAAAACGGCAAAAAATAAATTTTTAAAAATTTTTGAGGGTCTCTGCATAAAAAAACATTTCTTTTTCGCATAAAACGGTGAAAAAACAATTTCCAGATTTTTCGGAGCCTTTTCGCATAAAACGGCTTTAAAAATATTTTTTAGATTTTTTTGGGGCCTTTTCGCATAAATCGGTGAAAAAACAATTTTTGTACTTTTTGGGGGCGTTTTTGCAAAAAACCGGTGCGAGACGTGCGCGACCGACATCCGTCCAGGCCACACGTCGGCCTTGAAAAATCACGCTCGAACACACGCGGACGGGGATCAAACGCGGGTCGCGAGCCAGCTCACCGTTGCGGCGTGCACTCGGTTGTGAAAACTAACGGCGATAATCTATATGAGCTAAAGCAGCGGGTTAGCCACGCGGACGACGTGGCTTAACAACATGCGAGCCGTACGCATGGTGGGCCCCGCGCACGACACGACGCAGCGGCACACGGCTATGTCACCCACAAATCGATGTGGACAGTGCCAGCGACCGGAAAAGCTTCCATGTTTAATATACGGAATATATATATATATATATATATTAGTACTTACTTTTTTAATCCATTGCATTTGTTCATTTACCTCTTTTGTTATTTTGCAACTCTGTGCACAATGTTAACCAATTTGTTTTCACTTTTGAATTCCTAAATTGAAATCTTTCACGTCAGACTTCCTGAGTTGAAATGTTGGGTTCAAAATTTAATGCAATTGCTCGTAGAAATAAAAAGGAAAGGTGTGCAGCAAGTTATGTTTGTGTTTTTCTAAATTCTTTAATACTTTAAAAAAGCTAGTGATAGTGATTCATCTTCTTCTCCTACTCCACCTCCACTTTACACCTCCCTAAAAAAAATCTCAAACAAAA
Source organism: Otatea glauca (assembly GCA_036346275.1). NCBI lineage: Eukaryota > Viridiplantae > Streptophyta > Magnoliopsida > Poales > Poaceae > Otatea > Otatea glauca. The sequence goes on from CM070725.1 coordinate 39,635,303, forward strand.
ATAGCAAAAATAATATACCAACAAAAAATTTCACCCCCTAAGTATTCTCTAATGGGAAAAACAATATACCAACAAATAAATTATATCTTCCTAAAATTCTCTAACAAAAAAACATAAAAAAATAGCGAAATAGTTATAGGCGCATGGCGAAGCCAAAGGCATGGAGTCGCGATGCAACAAGTGTAGAGGAGAAGCCAAGCTCATTTAGGGCCTGTTTGTTTTAGCTTTTGATTCTGGATTCTGGCCTCAAAAGCAGAATAAAAAATAAACAGTCCGATTCTAGAATCCGATTCTCACAATCCAGCCCACCCATATATACTAGAATCCACGATCTACTTCATATGTGCTTTTGGATTCCAGTTTTTGGAGAATCAGTTTCTCTACAACCACAATCTAGAAGCAGCTTTTAGAGAATTCAAAGCTAAAATAAACATTCTCTTATTAGGCAAGCTGATTCCGACGATACCGACTAGATGAGCCTGGGGTAATATGAATTTTTAACTAATATTTGCTAAACAATGCTAATGAACATGTGTTCTCATCATGTGCGCCAGCAATACGCGGGGTAAACAACTAGTTATCTCCAGATAAGGCATGTAACAGGAGTGCAATCGGATAGGATAATTTCTGATCAACTGACGGATAGTTTTAGCTCGGATTCGAATATTTTTTCGGATAGTTGTCGGATTCGGTTTCTGATATTGTGTTTTGGATTTAGGAGATTACTATCCATCGGATCGGTATATTTCGAGTTTTTCAGACATTTCCGAATAAACTAGTTCGGATATCCGACTCGACCGTAAAGTAGAGGGTAGCCCAGCTCAATCTGGCGCGCGCGGTCGAGGGCTAACGAGCGGCCCGGCTAACAGTTGGAAGCCCGTGGCTGAGTTTTACGAGCCCACCTGGGTTTGGTTCCGCCCGGTTGTCTCCGTAGCTGCTGTAATGGGCCTCGGTAGCCCAACCCAAGAAGCAAGAGCACATGCTTCCTTCCTTCTTTCTTTCTTTTTTCATTTAGTTGCACGTTGTTCTTCTCGATTCTACAGTGGATATATATTTTTTCCCATGAGACATTTTTACCACCATTTATTTTATTGATATATTTCTATTTTGTTCAACTATTTCTCTTGACTTGTTCCACTAATATTTTTCATTTATTCCACTAATATTTTTTAATATTTTACTAAATTTTGTAAATAATGGCCATGGCTGCTGCTAGTAGCCAGTGGTGTTAGTAAGGTTGTTACTATTGCATTCGAACTTATATTGTTGATTAATCATTGCGATATGTGTACTATATGATGTATCTATTCTTGCGGGATATCCGACAAAAAAATATTCAGTACCGTATTGATTTTGCTCTGTATTCGTTTTGAATCCGTGACCGATATTATTTGTGTCATATTCGTATTCGGTATTATCGGTATCCGATTTCGAATTCGATAAAAAAAATGTTTTAGGATGCAGAACGCTGCGGAGGAAAAGAGTACGAAGACACGCTGAATTGCTGCGCTCGGCAGAATTAGCTGAAAACAAGCAATTGCTAAAACTAACTAATCCCACTAACTTTACGGACTCTTGTGCCACAGGCCCACGGCCCACGAGCCTTGTGCTTTATCTGTTGGGCATCTACTGCGGCCCATATTTTGGGCCGGTAGAAGGCCATCTTACAAAAGGCATTGAGCAGAAGTCAGCTCCTCGTACCACAAAACTAACCGAATTTCCTATGTTTAGAACACGAGCTATGGTTTGTTTACATAGTACTGTTTGGAAACCTCATGACCCATTGAAGACTCATGTTGGTCCCTTAGCTGAAACCCTAGGCGACTACTATATAAGGAGGAGGGGTCCCTCCTATGTACAAGCAACCACAAAGCAATAAAGAATTCTGTCGTCGCTCTCCCTATACATGTGTCTCTCTCTCTGTTCTCCAATTCAAATCTGTTCGGGAACCCCGGACTATTCGATAGCGAGGTTCCTTAACACGTTATCAGCACGAAGCTCTACCGGTGAACAGATCGAAAAGGTGAGAAAAGGGGGGAATTCGGCGATTGAATCTAACCGCTGTTGTTTTCTATGCATGCATCTAACCTACGCGCAGATGCTGCGTTACACGTAGCAAAGCTACAATGACACGGCTACGATGACACGGCTACTGTTCATCTTAGGGAAAAAAAGGGGAGGCGTGCGCCTCGGCTTGCGTGCCCGCAGCGTGCCGCCGTCCCCAGGCCCGTGCGCCTCGGCTTGCGCTAGCTAGCAAGACGCCATCGCGCGGCCGACGCCGCACCGCCGAGCATGAAGCCCGGCCTCGGCCGTGTCGCCGCGTCGGCATGCCCCCATGCGCGCGCTGCCGTCGGCCTCGGCCCGCCCACGCCGCCGCCAAGCCGCCGCCTCGGCCTTCGCAGCCGTCGCCCGACTCGGCCTCCCCAGCGTCGATCCGGCTGGCGACCTCCTCGGTGGCTCCGTCGGCTCGGCCCGCCCAAAGCCGTCGCCATGCCGCGCCTCGGCCTCGCTTCCGAAGAAACACCGTCGACCTCGCCGCCCGACCTAGGCTCGCATGCCGTCGACCGCGCTGAGAGGCGCGCCAGTAGCGTCGATCGCCGCGCCGACGACGCGATCAGAAGCGCCGAAAGGCCAACGCCCGGCCGCCGTCGGCCGAACCTCGGCTCCGCCACCGCCACCGCGCGCCGCGTCGCCGGCGATCCGCCGTTCGTCCCGCGCGCCGGCGCCGCCGTTCTGCCCGTATGTGCCTGTGATGGCCACCTCTCCTCGCCGCGCCGCACCACGCCTCCTCTCCTCTCCTCGCCTTGGCCGGTGCCGTGCACGAAGCACCCGAAGCATCGCTCGAAGCCGCACCAGCACAGCTTGAAGTGCTGCCACCAGCGACCGTGCGCCACCTCGCCTCGCTCCGCCGCCGCTGTCGGCCGGCGCGAGGGGAAGCCGAAAGGGAGACATGGCGGCGCGTGGGAGGAAGCCGGAAAGGCAGGCGGCACCGGGCGAATGCACTGGCGGCTAGGGCTTGGAAACCCTAGCTGCCGGTTCTTTATGGGCCAAAAGGAAGGCCTGCGTGGCCCAAAGGCCGCTCGGCCGAGAAAAGGAAAGAAAAAGAAAGAAGGAAAGGAAAAGAAAGAAAGAAAGAAAAAAGAAAAGAAAAGTTTGCAGAAAATTTTGGAAAATTGCTAGAAAATCCAGAAAATTATCTGGCTCTGTTTTTCATTTTTCTAGCTTTATTTCTCTGTTTTATGAATATTCTTTATGAATTTTGGATTCATTGCTTTATTTAGTATGCTGGCAATTTATTTTTCTGAACTTTATGCTTTTTGCAACTATTTTCTATTAGATTACACGCAGTAATCTAATGTCGGAATTTTGAAATATGCAGATGTCCGGCATCGTGAATCGTGAGTTTGAAGAACTGGCCCCGCACGGTCAGAACTACCTCACTTGGGCATCGGACGTGAAGATCGTTCTTGGGGCAAGAAGCTCCGTGCCGCGATTGGTCTAGAGTCCTCGCAGGACGAAAAACCTACCACCGAGCAGAACGATCAAGCATTGCACTTTCTCAGGCACCACCTCTCGGCCACTTTGAAGAATGAATATATGGCTGAGGAGAGTGCACTTGAGCTTTGGACTGCACTTCAGAAGTGGTTCGAGAAGCTCAAGTACACCATCTTGCCCCAAGCACAGCAAGATTGGGTCCGCCTGAGGTTTGTAGACTTCAAAACAGTGGCCGAGTACAATTCTGCCTTGCACAGAATTTGTACCAATCTTTCTCTATGTGGCAAGAAGATCATTGATGAGGAGAAGATTGAGAAAACTCTATCTACCTTCCACCCAAATACTATCCAGAGTGCACGCAACTATCGTCAGGACGCATACAAGGAGTATAGCGAATTGATTGATGTAATGCAAGTTGCGGAATCGCAAGACGATGTTCTACGCAAGAACTATGTTTTGTAGCCACCTGGAAGGGGCACTGGCACAGAAGTCAATGCCAATAGCTATAAGGTGAGAAAGCCCATTCATAGAAAGAAGGGCAAGCAGGGTGGAAAAGAGAGGTCTCATGCCAAAGAAAAGTCCAAAGCCCCAGTGAAGAAGGATGACAAAGAAAAGGCGCACGCCAAGCCGTATAGACAGCAGAACCAAACATGCTTCAGGTGTGGCACTTGGGGACACTGGTCGAAGATATGTCGAGAATCCAAGGAAGTGATCAACGCATATCAGGCTAAGAGGAAGGCAAAAGAAAACGCCCCCGCAGAGGCGCACTTCGTCAAGATCGGTGATGATGATGCCATGAATGAAGATACCCCACTTGTCTCATCCTCACAGAATAGCTTAGACATCGATGCTGCAGCCAATATTATGGCAAATAAAGAGAAAACTTCTATCGATGACATAGAAGCAGAAATTAATGCATATTTTATATATTCTGTTTAATGTTTTTAGATTATGGTTGTTAGCATTTTCTTTTGAATAATGAATTGTAAGCTCTAGAAGAGCATACTTCTCTCATGAATAAATATGCAATTTATTCTTTATTCTAGTATTCTTTCATTTGCAAGCAATATTTGAATTATTTTGCCTCTGTTTGATTGGAATTATTTTTCCTTTTTAGAAATCGTGTAGCGCCCAAATGGAAGAAATATGCATTGTTGATAGTGGCACAACAAATACCATCTTAAGAGAGTCTAAATATTTCCAGTCGATCACGAAGAACGTTGGAAAGATTACTACGATCGCAGGAAGCGATTCATATGTAATAGGCTCAGAAAGAGCCACTATTATATTGCCTATGGGTACAACTTTGGTAATTGAAGAAGCCCTCTTGTACCCTGAATCAACGCGCACTCTCTTAAGCTTTAAAGACATCCGCGTCAATGGTTTTCATTTAGAAACCAATGGAGAAAATGGCAAAGAATACTTGTGCATTGTGAAGCACGCGGTATGTGGAAAAATGGTATTAGAAAAATGTCCCTCATATGAATCTGGGTTGTACTACATGAATATTCATGCACCCGAAGTGTATACTTCCTTGAAGACTGTTTTTAGAAGCTCTTTATGGTATGGTAGATTAGGTCATCCTGGTCTTAGAATGATGAGAAATATAAGTGAACAACTCACAAGGTCATGGCATTAATGTTAAAAATTTCCCGAATCATGAAGATTTTGTGTGTCCTGCATGTGCCATCGGGAAATTAATAACTAGACCCTCTGTTATGAAAGTGCAAAGTGAAATCCCTGCATTCCTGGAACGCATCCAGGGGATATTTGCGGCCCGATTCAGCCCTTATCAGGGCCGTTTCGGTACTTTATGGTGCTCATCGATGCTTCCTTGAAATGATCGCATGTATGCTTATTGTCAACAAGAAACCATGCTTTTGCAAAGCTGATCTCGCAGATCATAAGAATTAAGAATGCTTTCCCTGATCATCGCGTGAAATCCATTAGAATGGACAATGCCGGAGATTTTACTTCAAAGGCATTTGATGATTATTGCACTGCAACAGGGATAGCAGTTGAGCACTCCGTACCGCACGTCCATACGCAGAATGGGCTAGCTGAAGCACTAATAAAGAGGATTAAATTCATTGATGCACCGCTTTGCGAGTTGTAACTTGCCCAACACCGTTGGGGACACGCAGATCTGCACGCAGCAGCTCTCATCAATTTGGACCTTGACCTACAACATCCATTCTCCTATGCAGATTGTGCAGGATCATCCCAAGATCTCCCATCTCAGAAATTTGGGTGTATGGTATATGTTCCTATACCACCCTCGATGGATCGCAATGGGCCCTCTCCGCAAGTCTGGATATACGTTGGTTATGAGAGTGCATCCATAATCGTATTTGGAACCCATGATCGAGACTTGCATACTGACCGATTCACGATTGTATTTTTGACGAGGACCGTTTCCGTCATTAGGGAGAGAATCAACCTTTGGATGAAAAATGCCGGAAATCATATGGCATTCCACCGATCCTCGCACATGACCCCGCACTAATGAAGCAAATCAAGAAGTCCGAAGATAATTGATTTGCGAATTTAGCAAATGAACTGTCGATCATTTTTGTGATCCAAGGGCGTGGTTAAGTCGCATGTACCCGCAAGAAATGCACCGAGAGGGTGGAAATACCAAAGAAAATAGAAGGTATCCTCATCCTGCTCAGAGGCCTCAAAGAAAAGAACAGAAATCGGCTCCTCAAACCCAAAGTACCGGAGACGTCCGGAGAAAATCGAGAGGACTTACCACAACCAATCACGAAAATACCCTAAGGAAAGAAGGGGAGCCAGTTGAGACCTGGCACTGGAAAGAAGCCAACGGGAAAGGCAATTCTAGACTTGAATCTTCCACTGCAGGAAGCCGTCGGAAATAATGTGTGCGCACAAATATGCGATGAAAAGCTAAAGGAACTTGCTCCTGCGATAGGGAATAGCAGCGAAGAGCAAGTAGAAGTGCATGAAGCACCCCATGAAGAAATGGCCATAAACTTTGTAATAACAGGAGAATCCCTGAATAGAGCAACAGCCAATATCGATGCATACTTTGCAAAGAAGATTGCCTCGATTATTGATCATGATCCCGAGCCTGCATCTCTCGCAGAGTGCAAGAAAAGGCTAGACTGGGAAGAATGGAAGAAGGCAATCACTGCAGAGTTAGTCTCTCTGAACAAGAGAGAGGTGTTTGGGCCGGTATGCCGCACACCTCCCCATATAAACCCCAGGGTCACAAATGGGTCTTTGTTCTAAGAGGAATGAAAACAACGGTTGTAAGGTACAAGGCAAAGCTTGTAGCTCAAGGTTTCACTCAACGTCCCGGAGTTGATTATGAAGAAACCTATTCTCCGGTCATGGGAGGAATTACCTTTAGATATTTGATCTCAATGGCGATCAACTTGAAGTTGAGAATGAAGCTAATGGATGTTGTCACAAAGATATTTGTATGGAAACTTGGATTCGGAGATATACATGAAAGTACCTAAGGAATTCCTATCCCGAACCAAGACGGAGCAAATAGAAACTGCATGCAGGTGAAATTGGAGAAATCACTGTATGGGCTAAAGCAGTCAGGAAGAATGTGGTACAATCGCTTGAGCGACTTTCTCTGCAAGAAAGGCTACACGAACAACAAAGATTGTCCATGCGTGTTTATACAACGATCCCCGAATGGATTCTGTATAATCTCCGTCTATGTAGATGACTTGAACATCATTGGGACGGATGAAGAAATTGAAGAAGCATGTTCATACTTGAAGTCTGAGTTTGAAATGAAGGATTTGGGTAAAACCAAGTTTTGTTTAGGCTTGCAGCTTGAGCATGTCCAAGGAGGAATCTTGGTACATCAATCAACCTACACGCAGAAAGTGTTGGAAAGATTTGGCTTTGAAAAGGCATATCCTGCAAAGACTCCAATGGTCCTAAGGTCACTCCAAGCAGACCTAGACCCATACAGACCTAGAGAAGAGGGGGAGGAAGTCCTGGGAGCAGAATCCCTATATCTGAGTGCAGTTGGAGCACTCATGTACCTTGCGAATAGCACTAGGTCGGACATTGCGTTCACCGTGAATTTGCTAGCCCGGTACAGTGCAGAACCCACCAAAAGGCATTGGAAAGGGATCAAGGACATCTTCCGTTACCTCCAAGGAAGCAAAGATCTCGGTTTGTTTTTCAGAAGAAACAATGAATTGAATTTGGTTGGCTACGCCGATGCTGGGTACTTATCAGACCCGCATACTGGCAAGTCCCAAATTGGCTATGTTTTACTATGTGGAGTAATAGCAGTTTCTTGGAAGTCGTCTAAGCAGACTCTTGTCTCGACGTCGACAAACCACTCGGAAATCATTGCCTTGTATGAAGCATCTCGTGAATGTGCATGGCTCCGAAGAATGGTTCACCACATCCAGAAGTCATGTGGCTTGAACATTGAGCAAACTCCCACAATCATTTATGAAGATAATGCAGCTTGTGTTGCCCAAGCACAGATGGGCTATGTGAAGAGCAATCTCACGAAGCATATCAACCCCAAGTTCTTCTATGCTCATGAATTGCATAAGATGAACGAGATCAAGATATTGCATACTAAGTCATGTGAAAATCTCGCAGATTTGTTCACTAAATCACTCCCAGCATCTACTTTTGAAAGGTGCGTAAAAAGGATTGGGATGATGAGACTTAGAGAAGTGTAGATTTCAGGGGGAGATATTTCACATACTCCCACATGAATTTTGAACATGAAGTTTGAGTACCCAACATGAATCTCGAAGATTAGCAATTGAAGTTTGGGTGAATTGTACTATTTTCCCCTAGCAAGTTTTTCATGAAGTTTTCTTGCATAAGGTTTTAATGAGGCAATTCGTGCAACACATAAGCGTATGCTATGTACTCTTTCTCCAAGTATTTTTCCCACTGGGTTTTTCTGGAGTTTTAATGAGGCATATGCATCTCGCGGCAAAGGGCCTAAGGGGGAGTGTTGGGAAACCTCATGGCCCATTGAAGGCTCATGTTGATCCTTTAGCCGAAACCCTAGACGACTACTATATGAGGAGGAGGGGGGTCCCCCCTATGTACAAGCAACCACAAAGCAATAAAGAATTATGTCGTCGCTCTCCCTATATCTGTGTCTCTCTCTCTGTTCTCTAATTCAAATCTGTTTGAGAACTCCGGACTATTCGATAGCGAGGTTCCTTAACAAGTACATCCAACTGTAATCTCTCCAAAATATACTCCGCAGCAACGACTAACAACCAAAGTTTTTTTTTGATTCCAAACAAGTTGAGATAGGTTAAGAATAAAACTCAATTAAAGTTAAAGATCTCTAAACATTCGATCGTAAATCATAATTTCGATACGTTAATCGCTAACTTCCATACACTCATCAGCTCAGACTCTTTTGATACTCTACGAAATATGCTCCATTTGCAGGATTTGCATCGGCTCTCGTGCCCCTGTGGAAAGAAGGAAAATCCTAAAGCCAAAACCGGACGAACAGCTCGCTTTCCTGCTTAAACAATCTCGATCGGCCTGGGGGCTCGCGAGGAGTATCCTACTAACCTCATGCGATCCACCCCGCGCGCAGGCAAAAGCGAGCGACGAAACGATCTCGCTTGCTCTAGATAAAAATCGACCGCTATCTTCCGGCGAACCCGGGGACTATGCAAAGGCTTTTTTGCAAGATTCTGCCTAAACCAATGCCCTTTTTTGCTTGATTATCTTAGGAGGGCGATTCCGCCTTGTCCAATGGCGATGGCATCCTCTCTCTCTCCCTTTTTTTTGTTTTCAAAATTATCTTCCAGAAAGCAACGGATACTGTTCTTGTGGCATTCATGAGGTAAAAAAACACGATTTTCGAGAATATATCATTCCCTCTTCTCAAAAATATATATACGACGTTTTGGATATCGACTTAGTCACCATTACTATATTATAAAAGTACTTTGGATTACAATTATAATGATAATATTTTCACATGATCAATCTAAAAAGGTATTTTATGTATTTGTGATCAAATTTAGACAAATTTGACTGCACACTTTCTAAATGGCGTATATTTCTTAACGGAGGAATAGTTTTTTTTAGTTGTACATTATTTAGCGCTGTATTAGTAAATTTTGTGTATAGAATCTAAACAAGAAGCAACTTCTCTAACTTTCTTTGTACAATTTTATTATCACTAGTTAACAGTATTTAGCGCTGCATGTATTAGTCCATTTTATGTTTAGAATCTGAAGGTAACAAGCAACCGGACCACACGATTCTAGATCTTTTGTGCAATTTTATGAACATTATAAACTGAATTTAACATGAAAAATAAACTAAGAAATGTTTTTTTTTCTGAACAAACTGTTAGAGATAATCTTGATAACATTGCATCTGAGTTATGTTAGACTCCTATGTTAGGCTCCGAGTAGTGTACGGAATAGAATCCGAGTCAGCCAAGTACTGGACATGTAAATCAGCCTTTAGTTGAGTCCTGTAACAAAAGAAAGCAAATACAAGAAATAAGAGTTGCGTGCAGCAAACAGAACTTCTGTGCGTACGCGAAACCAGGGCAGAACTTGACTCGTGCATATGCAAATCTACCCTGCCGCACGCTACATAAATGCAGCCTGCAGGCACGCTGTCCCCGTCGTACACGTTGCTAGATCGCCTAATTAATCCTTGATCCGATTTCAACACAAACTGCATATATAGCTCTTTTTTACAGTCCATTACTTTATTATGCATATATAGCTATGGTCTGTGGGAAATTTCGATGTTTTCTTTACCTTCACGAGAGAATTTTGTGGTCAACTGCTCTTTTTCCTTAAAGTTAGTGGTAGTTCCCTCCCAAAAACCCAAGACCCATCACTTTATTATGCATTGCCATGGCATCCATCGACGCTGCGGCAGGGCAGAGCAGATGGGAAGAAGAACCCGGCCTAGATACGAAATGATCGTTTTTCTAGCTCTAGAGCAAAATTTGTTGGCAAATTTAGCCCCTTGTGAACGGAGTTATAAAAATAGGGGTTTTCGCGGTCGGAGAAAGAGTTATTTTTGTAATTATATTCGTAAAGATATCATATTTGCAAAAAGAGAGTTGTTCCCATGCTTTTCCTTTTGACAGTTGTATAAATATTAAAATATGATTGAAAGGTAGATAGTGATTAATTACTTCTTCGTTTGCTTTAAGATTTATACAACTTATATTAACAGAAAAAGTATTGAAACACTGCTCTCGCAGAAAAAAAAAAAGTATATCATTCACGCGGCTAGAAAAACGATCCCTTCGAGATACGCCTCCGGACAAGAGCAAGCCAAGTGTTGACCCATGTTAACCTTTTGGACACACATACTAAACAAAAACAAAAGAAGGAATTTGCACTAGGAGGATACTGTTGCTGTGTTGTTGGGAAGTGAAATCATGGGGCTATAATTGCATGGGGAACGAGAGAGAGAGAGTGTGTCCAATAGGGGTTCTTCCTTTTGCAGCAATCCTGGTTGCCCTACTTTTAAGGAGAGGATCTCCTATGTTTGGAGTTGTTTACATCCCCCTTCTTTTGCAGCCTGTCTGCCTGCATCTTTTGCAGGGCCCTCTGCATCTCTTCCTTGGTGCATCAATGTACAGAATCTGAAGGCTGAAGCTCTCTGCATGCAGCATCTAGTACTCCTTCCATAGATCTCTTAAGCTTGATCTGCCTTCAGAGAAACTCAAGACAGTGTCTGTCAGCATGAAAAATCTTTAATATTCGTGCGTGAAACATGATGCAACTCATGCCGGTTTTGAGGCACATCAAAAGATCCTTTCCTTGTTGAGCTTTCTATTGCAATTCTTTTTCTTTGTTGCTACTTTCTTTTTTTCTTAGGTTGGACGAAACCACGCACACATTGCACCGGGCACCGGATTCAAGTGGCATTGAGTTGCATGGAGAATCAGATGCCCTGGCCATGCATGAAAAGACTCTAGCCTAATCCATCTTTTCCTTTCTTTTGCATATTCCATGTGGGCGAAAAAAAGGCATGGGGTGGTGAGTTGACAATTGACTTTGACCGCTTTGACCCAGGTTCATGACAAAAGCCTTCAGAGAAATTAAAAGAAGAATGTGTTAATGTGTGGTGGTGTCCACGACGCTTTGTTTATCTTACATGTTAAATAGGGATAGATGCTCTATGGAACATGTTCGCACAAGAAGACAAGCACAACGCACTCATGTTTAAAACTCCTTTTTTAAAAAAGATTTGTTGAGTAACATTGTACACAGTTAAATAACCACCTTTTCCCCTGAAATGACATGTTATAATTAATTAAGGTCGGGATGCCTTTAGCATAATCGCGCAATCAACTGCCTAATTTGTTACTAGGTCATAGGTGGTGTTCGTTGGTAAATAGAGCTTGAGGTGTTGTTCGATTTTATTCCCCGGTCAGCACGCTTTATCTCCGTTTGAAGATATTGTTGGATATGAGAGAATGTTATCCTTTGTTCTTAATTATCATGGTACATCCATGATTATTCGTGGGAGTGGAGTACAAAGGTAGCATACAACGGTTTAAATGAATATATCACTCCTGTGGCTCTTTAATATTTTTTTACCTTTTTTGTGTAAAAGATTTGCTAATCGAATGTGCATGAGGTTTTTTATTTCATCCAATATTTTTAGAACCTTTCATTTGTCTTCGATGTACATTAGATTTATAAAACTGAAATTCAACATGAAAAATGCTAAACAGTGCACAAGTGAGATGTTATCCGTATGAAACACATCAGAGCATAAGATTTTTTTAAGAGAATACTGTATCAAAGAGGCATCATATATTCAGATATGTTACAATATTAGTTCCATCTGCAAACTCCAAACTAAAGAAATGCTGAAAGCTAAACGTAGGAATCAAAAGTTACAAACGCTACAGTAGCCATCATGGCAAAATGCAGTATCACGAGGGGGAGATGGAAAGCTCTGAGCTTTCTGAGGATCACATCTACACCCACAACCATCATCTTTGAACGCCCAAAAGGAAATCTGTCTAAGTTTTGCAGTACAAAGCAGACTTGTCAGCACTATATTCGCCGCATGCATATCTCTCTCTTCTCAAGCACAATGCGCAGGGCTTTTGAAGAAGTGGCAGGGAATAAATATGTTATCCACGGAAAGGAAGCCGAGTATACAATACTTGCACATACACAGTAGCAGTAGGATTCTGAAGCTCTGTGCATGCATGCATGGCTTCTCAGCTCTGATCATCAGAGCATCTCTCTCATTCTTTTGCTGGCCGGGCCGGGCCGGGCGGCATATCGGACAATGCCTCGGAATCTTTTTGCTTTATTGACAACGCTTCCCGTTTTGCTGTGCACTCAAAAGCGGTTGTCTAGAGAGAGAGAGAGAGAGAGCATGGTTGGTTTGGTAGTCTCAAAAGCAAGCAAGCAAGCAAGCAAAGCAAAGCAGCCATGCCATGCAAGCAGAACCTGGGAAAACTGGAAGGTCTTTTGCTTTGTTTGGGCGCCCTCCCTTTGCATGCATGCGGCAATGCTTCTCACATGCATGCTTGCTTGCTTGCTTGTACCCTGATCTTGCCGAAGCTGGCAACGGCAACGGCAATGGCGTCCGCACATGCATGGACACAGTGTGTATTTTCGTGCCTGCCGATTTAACTATGACCACCGTGCAAACCAAATCCTCCTGCTGATATCTAAGACGACACTACCCATGCATGTACCTCAACGACTTTGAATAGAGTAATTGATCTGCGCATATGGCGAGCGAGAGAGCAGAATCTGCTGATCTTAAAGTGCGCTGTGAATAAAGCTAGCCATACCCATCCATCCATCCATGGCTGCATGTTTGTAGTAAAGAGCTCAGTGGCGAATCTCCTTGGAAGGAGTAAACCTAAGGCTGGGAGGGAGATACGGTGGAAAGCTCGGTTACTTCTTCCTTTCTCCTTTTCCGGGAAACAGAAGCGTTGGTTTCAGCTGAGTTGGGGTGCTCATGCACACAGAGTCTGCGTCTGCGAGGTGTGTGATGTTCAGTTGTGCAGTACGTACTGGAGCTAGCATGCAAAGCCTGCCGCAAGGAGGCAGGAAGATGTATTCAGATTTCAGTTCCTTTCGTTGACGTCTCCTATCATGTATGTACTACTGAAAAATCGTAAAATCCTCTTCATTAAAAAATTATAAGCCTTCTTCTTTTCGGCTAATCTGAACTGGGCTTTGTATATGGGGATGGGCTAGGTTTGGGCCTGTTACTTCATCCATAAGACCATAAGAGCCAGAACTTAGGTTTTTTTAGGCAAATTTAGATATATGTCATCGCAAAGTGATCATTTTAGAGAAATGCCATTGGAAAGTTTCTTCTCACAAAAATACTACTGGAGAATCACTATGTTCACAAAAAGGCCACTCATGTACATGTTTAACCAAATAAGACCGTATTGCCCTCGTCTTCTTATTCCTCTTGTTCACTTGTCCTCCATATGGCTTCCATAGCCGGCACCCTCAAGTCCGCCGCCATGGACCACTATAGTGCCTACCTCTCCCTGGCAAATAGGAAGACACAATGGTGTTGGAGACGTACGTGGAAGAGAAGCAACATAAATTTTAGGAGTAGACTAGAGGTCGTCGTCACGCGCCAACAGTTTAGACAAGAAGGCCAGCTTCCAAGGAGATGACAGGCCCTGGCCCCTGAGTCTCACTCGTGTTCTCTATCACGGTGGACACACACACGATGGCTTGATCTGTCGAATCTGGAGATGAGAAACAAACACAACAAGCACAGGATTTGCGACGCTAACTGACTGCGTCTTTTCTGCGTTTTATCTCATTTTTCTTCTCAACAATGACAGCTACTTAAATATAGCTCGTACACACGATTTTGACAACCAATCTTGGCTCCCCCAATCATGCATTACTTCCTATATGCAGGGAACCGATCATGCACCACTTCCTATATCACTACTACAAAATAGGTCATATTATATACCTCATCACTGACTCTTTTTTACAAAAACCGTCAGGGATGAGTCTCGGACACATTATATACGGTTTTTGGCTAAAATCGTCTGTGAAATTCTAAAAAATAAGAACAGAGAGCCCCGACCTCCTTTGTATTTTTAGGGTTTTCCGAGCTATTTTTGAGGTGGCCGCAATTGTGAGGTGATCTAGTGGAAAGAGACCCTGGATTTGGATGTGTGATTGTAGATCCTTTTGTTCTAAGTCATCTAATATTAGTAATTGGTTCTAATTTGCATTATATTAAGGTCTAGCTTGGTAAAGAGGGAAATGAAGATGGTTTCTAGATCTAGCTTAGTGTAGATCTATTTGTTCTCTGTGATTTAAAGTAGTAATTGGTTCTAATTGCATTATACTCAATGTGGAGATAGTTACTTAAAAGAAGATGATCTAGGCTAATAATTGGTTTAATTGCATTATATTCAAGGTATATACATCTAGCTTGGTAAAGAGGGAATTGAAGATGATTTTGATCTAGCTTGGTGTAGATTCATTTGTTATTTTTGTTCTAAAGTAGTAATTGGTTCTAATTGCATTATACTCAAGATGTAGTTAGCTATGTAAAGAGAGAATTGAAGATACTGAGTTTAAATATAGCTTACATATGTATATATATCCATTTGTTCTTTGCGATGTAAGGAGCTATATAAGTTAATCGGTAAGTTTAAATGTAGCTTATATATGTAGCATATGTGTGCATGTGCACTCATAGTGTACTTAATTCATTATCTAACACCAATTATTATATACGTAGCGTAGATGGACCGAAGCTGGATGTACGCTGAGAACCGCGTGAGCGTCGAGTACATTAATGGCGTCTCCGCTTTTAGAAGAGCTGCAGAGGAAGATATGTTGAACAAGGGAGTGGAATTTATGCCTTATCCATGCATTGACTATGAGAATACAAGGATGTTTCAAAACCCAACGTAGATTGAAGCACACTTATTCTACGGGGTTTCAAAAGGGGGTATACATATTGGACCAGTCACGGTGAAGGGCAAATTATGCAGGAAGCAAGTAGTACTAACATCGTCGACGCAGTCGATGATACTCTGGATGATATCGACTGTACTTTCGATGAGGATAGATTTCACGATGACAATCTGGATCAGATGCTACGGGATGCAGAAGGGAACCGTGATGAGCGGGAGTATGTAAAATTTCAGGGCTTTATGGACGACTCGGAGAAACCTTTGTTCCCAAGTTGTAAGTCCAAATACATAAGGTTGTCATCCGTGCTTGAACTGCTAAAATTAAAGGCAAGCAACGGTTGGTCCTATAAGAGTTTCACGGCGTTGTTAGGTCTGTTAGCGGACATACTCCTAAGGGAAATGAGTTACCGACAACCACATACAAAACCAAGAAGGTTCTTTGTCCCTTGGGAATGGAAGTAGAAAGAATACATGTATGTCCGAACGACTGTATCCTCTACCACAAAGAGTACGCAAACTTGCATATATGTCCGGTGTGCAACTCATCCTATTACAAGCATAAAGATAGATCAGATGACGACGACGAGGGCATCGAGGTGAAGAAAGGACCTCCTGCTAATGTGGAGTGGTATCTGCCAGTAATTCCCCGTTTGAAGCGTTTATTTGCGAACCCAAAGAAGGCAAAACTGCTTATGTGGCACTCGGATGAGCGTAAGAACGATGGAATGCTAAGGCACCCCACTGATTCCACCCAGTGGAGAAACATCGATAGGAAGTTTCAGGAATTCGCTGCAGATCTGAGGAATATAAGGTTTGGATTGAGTACGAATGGAATGAATCCTTTCGGTAACATGAGCAGCCGTCATAGCACTTGGCCCGTGAATCATTGTATCTACAACCTTTCTCCTTGATTGTCTATGAAGCGGAAGTATATTTTTCTATCTATACTCATCCAAGGTTCGAAGCAACCTGGGGACGATATTGATGTGCACCTAGCACCATTGGTGGAAGATATAAAAACGATGTGGGATGCTAGGGTACAGGCATGGGATGCTCACAAATGAGAATATTTCACTTTGCACTACTTGTTGTTCTGCACCATAAATGATTATCCTACCCTTGCTAACCTGTCGGGCCAGAGTACAAAAGGAGCCAAAGCCTGTACAGACCGGGAGTGTGTGGCTGAATCACTCGCTCAAAACCGTATACATGCGTCATTGTAGGTTCCTCTGGAGGAATCACTCATACCGCAAGATGAAGAAACACTTCAATGGAGCGAACGAAGATGGTTTAGCTCCAAAGCCTTTAAGCGGGACAGAAATTCATGATATGGTTAAGAATTTGGATGTTACGCTTGGAAAGGGACGTAAATAGAGGACCCGTGAGAAGAGCATGTGGAAGAAGAGATCAATATTCTGGGACCTACCTTATTGGGAGCACCTAGAAGTTCGGCACTGCCTCGATGTCATGCATGTAGAGAAGAATATCTGTGATAGCTTGATTGATCTCTTACTGAACAATAAGGGCCAAACAAAGGACGGTATCAACGCACGGCTTGACTTGGTTCGTATGGGCATCAGACCTGAGTTAGCACCGAAAGAGATCAAGAAAGGCCAAACGTACTGCGAACCTGCTTATTACACTCTATCCAAGGCTGAGAGAACTGAACTGTGCCAGTGCTTGCATAGTGTGAAAGTTTCGTCCGGTTACTCATCCAACATAAAGAGACTTGTTTCGATGAAAGATTTGAGTTTAACTAGCATGAAGTCTCATGATTGCCATGTGCTTATGACACAGATGCTCCCTGTGGCAATTAGAAGTATTTTACCGAGCAAGGTCTAGGAGACAATCACAAGGCTATGTTATTTCTTTAACACAATTGCTCAGAAGGTCATTGATCCCGAATGACTAGATGCTCTGCAGGCCGAGGTGGTAATGACTCTATGTAATCTTGAGATGTATTTCCCTCCGTCGTTTTTCGATATCATGGTCCATCTCATTGTTCACCTTGTGAGGTAAATAAAGATGTGCGGGCCCGTGTTCCTTCATAGCATGTACCCGTTCGAGAGGTACATGGGGATTCTCAAGTCCTACATACAGAATCGATCTCGACTTTAGGGTAGCATTGTCGAAGGTTATGCAATCGAAAAGGTCGTCGAATTATGCGTGAATTACATGGCTCAGATCAAACCGATAGGTGTGCCTCAGTCCCGTCATGAGGGGAGGCTCCAGGGTATCGGGACTATCGGAAGGAAAGCAATCACGTCTGATCCAGCTGCGTGTGCTAAAGCCTATTTCACCGTTTTGCAACACATGGCTGTTGTGGCCCCGTATATCGATGAGCACAAGAATTGGCTACGGCAAGAGAATCAGTCGTGACAAGAGTCCTGGATCATCAAACAGCATAACCTTCAGTTCAACAGATGGTTGAAGGAGCGACAACCCATCACTGGAAGCTCGTCAGGTGATACGCTGACATGGTTGGCAAAAGGGCCAGCATTTACAGTTGTAACATGAAAAGGGTATGACTTAAATGGGTACACATTTTACAGGAAATATCAGGACATGAAGAGCATAAACCAGGACAGCGGTGTTCGTATAGATGCGCTCAATGCCGTTGGGTCGACTAGGAGCTCCTATTATAGGTTCATTGAGGAAATTTGGGAGCTCGACTATGTACTATTCAATATCCCCTTATTTTGGTTCCATTGAGTTCACCTGCAGCACGTGAAGGTTGACAAGTATGGCATCACTATTGTGGACATCGAACGTGTTAGATACCAAGACGAACCATTTGTACTCGCTAACCAAGTTATTCAAGTCTTCTATGTAACCGACCCGTCTAACAAGAAGTTTCACGTGGTTCTTTAGGGAAAAGGAGGATTGTCAGAATTGAGAATGTTGTAGATGAGGAAGAATATAATCAGTTTGATAAGTTGCCTCCTACCAGTATTGGCATAACGGTCAACGAAGAACAACCTGAGAAAGCTAGCTACACACGTGTCGATCATCGTGAAGGGCTAATTTTTATACAAAATAATAAGTAAGTGGAGTTATGATTTTAGGTGTACTCTTCAGCATAATAAAGTTGTTTGTAACAAAATGCTCGAAAGTCCAAACAGTTTTGTGTATGCTTCTAATTATTTTTAATCAGGTTACCATCGTGCTACTTTTAAAAAAATAGTAAAGACTCCATCAAAACACTATCTAAAATAAGATCTCTCTTTTTGAAAAAAAACAAGAACAACTTTAGTTGACACAAGAAAAACATGTGTTGGACTAAAAAATAGCATTTAAAAAACATCCTTTGAAAAAACCAGCCTTTTAAAAAAACAGCCATTTTTCTTTAAAAATACCGCCTATATAACATTCCAGAATTATTAAAAATTGAAAATATTATTTTATTAGATTATGAGAATTTCCATACAATAATTCAATTATCTGGATTTTCTATTAATTATTTTTGATTTTCTGAGGTTTGTTTTGTATCTTATGGATTTTAAAAAGGTTTTTCCTATTTTCAAAATTTTGAAGTAATTTATGTGTA
This sequence comes from Otatea glauca, assembly GCA_036346275.1. NCBI lineage: Eukaryota > Viridiplantae > Streptophyta > Magnoliopsida > Poales > Poaceae > Otatea > Otatea glauca. The sequence continues at coordinate 39,654,256 of CM070725.1, forward strand.
AAAATAAAAACCTACTTTAAATTGAAAATAATTTTATTAAGTTCAAAATGTCTCGAGGAATTTCAATGAAGTTCCCCATATTTTTGAACTTTATTTGGTATTTTCTAAATGCCATTTCAATTTCTGGAATTATTTAATAAAAAAAGTCATCTCAGACGGTTAGGCTTGAACCATCTGTGATGACATCATCCCAGATGGTTCAAGCCTAGAATCGTTTGGGATGACTCTGATGGGCCAACCATTTTTCTTTAAAAATATAGCCTACATAACATTTTAGAATTATTTAAAATTGAAAATATTATTTTATTAGCTTTTGAGAATTTCTAAACAATAATTCAATTCTCTGGATTTTCTAATAATTATTTCTGACTTTCTAAGGTTTATTTTGTATTTTTTGAACTTTATTTTGTATTTTCTAAAAGTCATTTCAATTTCTGTAATCATTTAATTAAAAAAGTCATCCGAGACGGTTCTGGGCTTGAACCGTCTGTGATGATTTCATCCGAGACAGTTCAAGCCCAGAACCGTCCGGGATGGCTCTGATGGGCCTTTAGAACTGGCCCTAGCCACGCACTACCCTGCACCCCGCTGTCGTCAACTCTAGCCACCCACGCCCTCGCCCTCGCCCGCACCTGCCCTCGCCCTCACGACCGCACCCACCTCCGCTGACCTAGACCCTAGCGTGGAGAAGCGGCGACCAGACGTCCGCGAGCAGCTACCCCCCGAAAGGCATTCCCGAGTGGTGACGTTGCACGAAGGAGCGGTGACCCGACATCCGCGAGTAGCCGCACCCCGGCGTCCATGGCGGCATTCACGAGCGGTGACCCAGCTCTTCGAGGTAACCCGTGATTATGCCCTAAGTCCTTTAGTGGTCATGAGTGTATGAATTAGAAGTATGATCTTGGTGTATTTTGTGTTTGATCCAACATTAGTGGTAGATTCGTATGGTATTGTTCATGTGAGAGTTTTCAGATGGACATTGAATTTGAGTTTTCATATGTTTTATTTAAGAATGATATACCCAAATAGCCCATTCCACAGCCAATGCATGAATGGATTATTATAACAGAATTGATACTATTGATGCATCATGAGTATTTGATTTATTTTAGTTTGGTTACTTGATTTAATAGAAACATAAGCAAATGATATGTTACTATTCTATACTCTACAGAAATGTGTATAGATATCTAGTTTAGGAGAGTACTTTAGTTAATGAAGTGTTATGGATGGATGATACTGAATTTTATCCATGTTTTCTTATAATTTAATTATGTATGTTGCTTTGCTTAATAGCACATGCACCTTTTTGGATCCATTGTAGCTTTGTGGGTTCATTTAGCACTATTGAGATTATTTTGGTAGCTAGGGTGCACCTATACAATGTAGTTGAAGGGTCATATTACTTAAAAAGAATCGTTCTAATGTAGCACCTGCACTACTAGTAGACATGTTTGATGTGGGAAGTAATCGCCTTTGATTTTTCCACTGGTATCTTACCATAATGTCAATAATATGACATAGTTCATAGATGTTAATGGTATTGCATCTGACTTTTGCTCTGGTTATAGGAGTGAAAAATGTGATTTCAACTTTTGCATCTGACTATTGCGTGTGACCAATTATGTGCATTATGACCATTGTTGAAGAATTGGGATTTTAGAACTAAGATATCATAGTCTGCATCACTGATCTATTTTAACTTTTGAATCTTTGATGTAAATTTTGATTGAACATGCCAGCAGTCAGAACTTGATTGCTTGGTGGTGCATAGTGGTTCATGAAATTTTATTGGTTGCACCACATATGGACAGTGGCAATGTTGTAGACTTGTCTGCAATTTGGTACTTCACAGTTTCACATGTATCACATATTGCTTTGTTTCGTGTAAGTTTGTTCTGAACTTGTCAATGCTTCAATGTTTTCTTCTGATTTTTCTTTATACTGCTTTTCTGCCTTTGATACCTTTGGTCTCCTAGATAATAATATGAAGCTTCTTTCTCTTGGCCATCTCTTCGTTATACTTCAGTTTTAGATCATCACATTGTGCAACTGTAATCACAAAACCCTATAATGCTTACAAACTTTTTGACACACTTGTAAAGCTATGCAACAATGCCACAACATTGTGCGTTGTAAGTATTTTGATACTTCTGTTCTTCTTCCTTCATCTGTGAATGCAAAGGGGCTAGTCAAATCTTTGGCTTGGATACCTTGCATGTGGGATATAGTGTCCAGTGTGGATTTGGGACCGAAATATATTATTTGTGACAATAATCTTGACAGTTAGTTACATTTTGATACATACTTCATTAGGTCAATTGTTATTCTGTTTCATATGCTTATTCAATGAATGTTTGCTTACTGTTCTGTCATCAATTTGTGCTCTTGCTGGCTGTTATTGTTATTCTGCTCTATCCAGAATTGTATAGCTTTATTTTTTTAAACTATGCTCTGTTCAATCGACTGTGAGTTGTGTTAGTATTTCTTATACTGTTCCAGTAAGCTTCTTTTGATGATTCTCTGTCTTGTGCATACAAGATAATCAATTGATTAGGTTTGTATATAAACTGTCAATATTGAATTTGGTAATTGAGGTAAGGTTGTCACAAATTAGTCTATTACTTGTCCCTTGTGGCGAGGAGGGCCTCAGGCAACCCGACATCTTAGAACACTCAAAATAATCAACTTGAGCTTTATGCTAGTTGTTATACCTTCACTGATGTTTATGATTATGCACATGTTTATATCTTTGATTAGGAGTTATTTTACTATGATATTGTCTATTAGCATGTTTTAATATATTTACATATGCTGTTTTGAATCTTTTATTCCATGGTTATTGTTTGTGCTTGGGATTAATATCATAATAAATTTGCTGCCTTACTATTCATAAGAGTTCAATATGTCGAGTGTTTAACTTTGCTTCTCTTAACTTACCATCTCTTAACCTTGTATGTACAAAACAACTCTTAACTTACCTTCTCTTAACCTTGCATCATACAATTACAAATGTACTAAACAACGCTTAAATTTACTTTCTTTCCTCTTCTATGACCCTCTATGAGTCGTTGATTTACCAACTTGCCTCTTCTATGATCTTCGTTACAAGATGGGTCCCCTTATTCCTCGTCGCCGAATGGATCTGATGAGGCGCCCAATGTAGGAAAATAGAGACGCGGTCCAAGAGGGCTTAGTAAAAGACCCTAGAGTCGATATACCATTACGACGGTTGATCCATAGGATGGGGCCCCTACCGCACCTCCTAAGGCCGTAGTAGCGTTTCGGACATTGTGCGGGATCGTTGGGCGTGAAAGGGTCCCATCACGTATCTATCATGGAAGATGCTGATAGATGAGGAGCGCGACAACCTGGTAATAGAAATTTTCGCGTCGTTCGAGCTCCCACAAGACACCATGCACATATTGCAACGGTATGCGTTGCTAGTGGCGTGAAAGGCGTGGAAGAACTTTAAGAGCATCCTCGTCACTAATTACGTGATAAAGGAAATGACTATGTTTCAAAAGTACGGGTTCATCACTGAAGACGTGTGGGAACGATTTGTTGAGATGAAAACGACGGAAGAGTTCATGCGTCAAAGTGCAGCGCACAATATCGTCCAGTCGACAAACACCCACCCACACAGACTCGGCTCCACTGGTTACGCGGGCAAGATGGCGCAATGGGCGAGAGAGGATGACGAGGCAATCCAGAAGGTGGTTGTGCCGCCATTTTCCTCGATCATGGACCAGCGCGCCCGAAACTGGGTAACAGCGAGGTCACGTCCGACGTCTTTGGACGATGTGTCCTTTGCCAACCCTTCAGACGAGGAAGTGTCCTAACGCCTGGTAGCGTTGAGCACGGAATCTTCCCAAGGGTCCTTCACTTCAAACAGAGAGAGATATATACTCTCCAAGGCCTTGGGAAACAAGGAGCACTCGGGCCGCACCAGAGGCCTAGGTGTTTTCGTTACCTGGAAAATGAGATTCCCACAAGACTCTAACACGTACCGGAGTAGGAAGAGAAGCAAAGCCGAGCGCGAGGAACGGTTAGTAGCCCTGATTGAGGAAAGGGTTGAGGAAAGGCTGAGAGCGCAGTTCGATAGTCAGCTAAGGAGCTTTGAGGAAAGGATAGAGCAAAAGGTGGCTGCGGAGAGGCAGGCACGGAACGTGCAAGCCCAAGAAGCACAGGCGCAGTTCAGCCCAACAAACAGTCCGAGTAGCTGCGCGTCTGCCCCCGAGACGGACGTGGACGACACCAAATTTCCTCCCAACGACACCTGGGTAATATACATGTCTGCAATGCTCATTAGATAGACCTGTTGAACATGTTAGCTAATTAATTGTATACCCTTATGTAGGTGGCCACGCCGTGCAATCTCCAAGTGAGGCTTGCCAATGGCTTTGTTCCCCTGCAGACTGCTTGGGGGGCGCATATCCATCCTGTGTAGGGGCGTTTGTGCACAGTCGTACTTTAGATTCGGCCTACGCGAAGGTCCATGTCAACAGTGTACAAGAAATTTGCATGGCCGTCAAGCTGGAGATACCCCCAAACGACAAGATCGTCACACTAGGGGATGCCATTGGCACATTTATTTAGTGGCCCAAGAAGGACATCTCCTTCAACACCCGCTCTGCAGCACCCAAGCTACAAGCACAACCGGAGCCACGTGATGCACCAGAGCTACCAGCACTACCGGAGCCATGTGTTGCACCGAAGGAGCCCACCAAATCGGCTACCGTGTTCCATCAGGCACAGACCGTTACTGCAATTTGGGCTAAGTCATCTCACGTGAAGAAGTGAAAGTGCATCTAGGCACTTATGTTATTTTGGTGATTAATGACAAACACTCATAATGACAATCTATGCAATTAAGTAAATGCTTAACTTAGTGCTTAGCAAATGACAAACCTCTAATATGATTATATTGCTATGAGACTAACATGTTATTGCCTAGTTGAGTATCAGTCTCATCTTTTAGAGGAAAATCAAATAAGAAGGTTAAGCAAAGATAAGGTATGCAATTTTGGTATCTATTCTATATTTGTTATTGCATTCCTTTCGTGCAAATGCATAGTGAACTCCAAGTAGCATGTTGATTTTATATATGCACAATGGTTCATGTCATATTTATTTGTGCATATATATTCATTTGAGTTCATTATGGTATGCATGTATTAACTAGAGTTAAACTTCATATTGCTATAGATTGACTTGGTGCATGCATGTTTTATTTGTATATCTTCTCATGCAATTCTCTTAGTGAAGTTTATCTAGTGTTGGATCACATATTTACTCTTACTCCAAATATTATTTGCACATGTACAATTCGTGTATATTCTATCATGTGCTTCATTTAAGTAAAGTCTGTGATCCTTGCTATGATTTAATTGATTCAACATATTGGCAACTATCTCTCTAGTGCATATAGATCAATTACACATTCATCATGATGTACTTAGTAGAGAACATTTCTTATGTCAAGTGTTTCCAGTTCTGTTGTGCTTCTTTTTATGAAACACTTGTTGTAATCAACTGCTCACAAATATCAATTTATTCATATCTATTGAGCTTTTAGGACTAATGTCTTTCATGAGTAGTTTGGAAAGAATTATGTCTCGTATGTGTATGATGACCAAGGTATCTTGGAGGATGATCATTAAGCCGAGGTCAACAAGACAGCGGTGTCATCAAGAGCTGAGGACTAAGTCAAAGATTGACTTGGCGTGGAGATCGTCAGAGAGGATGATCAAGTCAAGGTTGATAGGACGAGAGTCTCATGAGGTGAATCGAGTCGAGTTGGACAAGGCGAAGATGTCATCAATTATTTGGTGAAAGTCTTCATGCATCGACATCAAGAAAGAAGACGGCAAGTGACTTTTTCTAGACTTGTATTATCTTTATTTTATTTTGAGTCTAAGGATTGCCGTACTATTAAGAGGGATGTGATGTCGAATGACTTTTAGATGTGTCAGTGCTCAAGTGATCCATTCTTGTGAATCTTAGAAAGAGAGTGGTGTTGGTAGTGCTGGAAAGTGAGGGTTGTAGGTCTCTTTTGATTTCTTTGTGAAATCTGTGGTTATCCTTTGAGTTTTGGATAGTGAGACCTTGTTGGTTGTGTAGCCCTCGTTCTTAGCTTTTGGTAGAGTCCAAGATCTCTGGAATCGGAGTCCGGAGTCAAAAGTTATGCTCGTTTTCATCGGGTTGCTCAGTGCTGTTCGGACAGTCCGGAGTACCCGGACATTTGGTCCGGACACTCCTGGTTGGCACCCTCGGTGGCTGCTCTCGGTTGGTCCGGAGTATCCGGTGTTTAGTCCGGACACTCCGGGTTGAATTAGTCCGGAGTGTCCGGAGTCTCCGGGTTGGCTCTCTCGGGATGAGCTGATCCATCCAATCCGGAATCTCCAGGGTAATGTCCGGAGTCTCCGGGTTGTGCGCAGCCTGCCCCCAACGGCTAGTTTTTGGGGAGCTCTATTTATAGCCCCATCCTCCCTCATTTTGAAGAGGCTTTTCGTGTGGATTTTTGAGAGGCTTTTGGGGGGCTGTGTGGGGGCTTTGAGGAAGCTTTTACCCTTAGATCTAAGTGATCCCCTCGTGAGAAGGGTTGGGAAGAGTTTGCGGAGTGAGTGTTGAGTTGTTTGAGCACTTGATTTCATCTCCAAGTTTGTTCTTCGTGAGCATTTGTTACTCTTGGAGGTTGAGGACTCCTAGACGGCTAGGAGGTCGCCTACGAGCCACCGGAGCTTTGTGTGGTTGGCCGTGGGAAGTTTGTGAAGGCCGATTCCGCTTCCGTAAGGGAAGGAATCAAAGGAGTGAAGACCGGCGAGTGCATTTGTGCAACACCGCGAGGAAGAGGGTTGAAAGAGACCCCGGCTCAAGTGTGACCGAGCCGCCTTAACGGAGACGTAGGATCCCCTCAAGGATCCGAACTTCGGGTGAAAAATCTTCGTCTCAAAGTTTGCTTCTTCTCTTGCTTTAACATTTGGTTTTGAATCTTTGGGAGCCCCGATCTACTCTTTTGTTGTGTTTGGCTCCAGATCTTTATTTCCCCAGGTACCTGATAGCATATATATCTTTTGTATTCAAGTAGATTGTTGAAAAATTGCAGGGATTTAAAATCTCATTTCGAGTTCTTAAATCCGGAGTATCCGGACTCTTGAACCCGGATAGTCCGGTCATTTCGGAGTATCCGGATAAACGTCCCGGACACTCCGGACTTAGATCATCGGGAGATTTTATTTAGCTGCAATATTTTTATTTCGCTGCATTTGAGCTTTAAAGTTTTTAATCCGCCTATTCACCCCCCCTCTAGGTGACATCCCCTGTCCTTTCAATTGGTATCAGAGCAAGGTCTCTCCTTTGTTAGACTTAATCGTCTAGAGAGTAAAGGATGTCGACTAGAGGATTAGTGCTCTCACATGATCCACTTGTGCTAGATGGCACAAATTATGCTTCATGGAAATTAATTATGACTTCTCATTTTAAATCCATGAGCCCCCAAATATGGTGGATCGTAGATGTCGGCTTTTCCTCTCCATTGAATGAAGTTGCTCCAACTGAAGGAGAGAGGAAATGCCTACATCTCGACGCTCAAGCTACTAATGTTTTATTTTGTGTTGTGAGCGATGAAATCTTTGATAGAATATGCAATCTCAAGAACGCTCATGAAATGTGGATAAAGCTTCAAGAACTATTTGAATCATCCACTTCTATTGAGGATTGCACTAAGGAAGAGATGTCGAGAGATGAAACATCAAGCTCCACCTCAAGCTCAAGTGATGAAGAACCGACATCTCCATCAACCTCAACCTCCGCCTCAAGTGACGATGAAGATGCTCTTCCATCACAAATCCGTTGCTTCATGGCGAAAGGTAAGAATGAGGTAAGTGACGATGATGATGATGAGCTCACTTATAATGAACTTATGAATTTGCTAGAGGAGCTCAATAAATGTCTTGGAAAGGAGAAAAAGAAATATAAAATTTTGAAGCTTGAACATGAATCACTTCAAAATAATTATAATAGGCTTCAAGAAAATCATGAATCCCTCCTTTCCAAAGAAATTCATAAGCCTAAGGTGGATATAGGAATCTCATGTGATTTAATTGATGAAATGTCTTGCTTAAATATTAATCCTAATATTTCATCAAAATTTGACACATCCACCTCTTGCAATGATTTACCTTGTTGCTCAAATTCAAATGTTTCTACTTCCTCTATGCATGTTGAGACTAACCTTGCAGAGGAAAATAAGGAGCTCAAGGCCCAAGTCATTAGATTAGAAAATGACTTGAAGAAGTGCGTAAAGGGAAAAGCCGTTCTCGATGAGATCTTGAGCAAGCCAAGGGCGCCTCAAGATAAGCGAGGACTCGGCTACATCTCCAAGAGGGAGACTAGCAAGACAAGGCACAACGAAAGACATTCGAAGATCATCAAGTGCTTTGCTTGCAACAAGAAGGGACACTTCGCCTCCGTGTGCCCTAATAAAGTAGAGATCAAGCCACAAGCATCAACAATGAGGCAAACCGACAAAGAGCAAGTCAAGAAAAAGAGACGCTTAAAGTCTACTTGCTACAATTGTCGGAAAATGGGACACATCGGTAAGGATTGTCCCAAAGGTATTACTCCTAAGCCTATTATTGTCAATGATCATTATTTGCTTAGGAAGGACAAAAATGGCAATGTGTTTGCCAAGTTTGTCGATTCTCCCAAGTATTTGCAAAATAATGACAATCAATTGCTTAGGAGATATAAATCTAGAAATGTGTTTGCTCAAAATGCTAGATTTCCTAAGACCAAGAAAAATCATGTTGATCATGTGCTTAGGAAAAATAACGATAGCAAAGCATTTGCTAGATATACTAGATCCTCTAAGCCAATGCATAGTTTCAATTATCATATGCTTAGAAGAGATCAAACTAGAAATGGTTTTGCAAAATATCATTGCCCTCCTAAGCCTTTTCATAAAAATACCAATCATTTGCCTAGGAGGAATAATTATTGCAAACCTATTTCTAATTATGTTAGTCAATTCAATAATATCCAAATTAGGACCATTTGGGTTCCAAAATCTATTGTGACTAACATTGTTGGACCCAACAAGGATTGGGTACCAAAACCGCCTAAAAGATTTTTAGGCAATATGAGATGGATTGACGTTTGGCTTCTTCAAAAGGAGAAGATGACTTAATCATTTGCAAAATGGAGCCAAGCATGAGGATGATCACTTCAATCTTGAGCCAATGTCATCTCGGGTAACAAGTATCTAATTTGATTACTATTTAGCTTATAGCCTTGTGTAGGTTATATTGCATTATTCATGAAAATCAATTTAGATTGCTTGTTATATGCTTGCTCATGCTTATTAGTTGTTTTGATTGCAATCTTGAGTAAGTTTGGGATAGTGGCACATTAAGGGGGAGTGCTAAATCATAACCATGTATATTACATCCCTACATGTGCCCATATTTATATAAGTGCTAATATATATTTTCAAAATCAAGCCATTTAGCCAAAAGTCAAAATTTTGTATACCATTAGTATTCTTGTGAAAAACTAGTTGCAAAATGTATACAAATGTATTTGAAACGTCTTTCAAAGGTTTTGGCTTCACAAAATCTATTTTGAAAAGAAAATGAGTTTCATGATCAAAATCTAGATAGTAGTATCTTGTTTTGGATTTAAACTTATAATTTTCATAGTATTAAATGTAAAATGAATTTGAAAGTAATTCCAAAACGAAAATCCTAGAGTTGGTCATTCTTAACAATTATTGTGTTCAAAAGATCTTCAAAAGACCAACCAATCAAAAGTTATTTGATTTTGAAACTCACCCAAAAACTATACTTGACCCATAATGGTCATACTATTGCACTTAGTGAGTTTCTCCGTTTGGACCGGATCTTGTGTAGTATCTTGGTTCAAAATGGTATCTTAGACTCATACACAAAATTCAAATCTCTATATCTCATCTTATTCTTCATTTGAATCTTGTGTTGAAATATTTGGCTTTGTTTTACAAATAGCTATTTCAAAAAGACCTTTTTGGTCAAAAGTCAAATCTTATGTTTAAAAGGCCTAAAATTGTAAAAAACTTTGTAAAAGTATTCTAATATGTATTTCAAATGTTTTAAAAGCTTTCAAAATGAAAATTCCATTTTGAAGTCAAAATTGGCCAAAATTCTTGTTTTAACCCAAAATAGCTTATTTAAGCATATTGCTCAAATCTTAGCATTCAAGTTGGATTTCATTACAAATCTTGGCTAGAAACCATCTTGATAATCAATTCTAAGCCATGGAAATTGAAATTGCATGAAATCCAAATTGAGTTGTATTTTGAGGCTTTTTATGAAAAACTATTTCCTATTTAACTTGCTTCAAAAAGGGTTAAAAGCAAAATATTTGTTTGAAATGCAAAATCTTATGAAAATAGTCTTCTAAAATGTTTTTAAATGTATTTCAAATGTTTTCAAGTATCTAACCCTTGGCTAGAAGCTAAAAGTCAAACTTTGGCCTAAAAAGGATCTTTGTGATCTTGCTTTTGATTTAACTTCAAATTTTTCTAAAGCAATATCTATTTGGAGTTTGAAAAAGTGGTCAATACAAAACTCATAGGGTTGGTAATTTTAAGTATTTCTTTAGTTCAAAGTTTTTCCAAACGACCAACCGTTCAAAAGTTATAGCCATTTGAATTTGGCCAAAATCATCCAATTGACCCAAAATAACCCGTTGTTGCATTTTGTGGATTTCGCTATTTGAATTGGATTTCATTGCATATCTTGGATTGAAACAGTATTTCTAAATCATACAAAGCTATGAAAGCTCAAATCTCCATAAATTTCAATCCGGAATGCATTTTGAACATTTGGCGAAAATTCAATTTCTTTTCAAACCCTCAAAGCAAAATTTGGCATATCTCTTATTTGGAGACTCCTTTTTCGAAAATTCTTTTTGGAAAAGTTTATTGGGAGTCTAAAGAATGTTTATGCTCAATTTCAAATAATTTCAACTTAATTTGAAATAGTTATGCCTTCTTCTCTCTTTCGATCTTATTTGGCATACTCTTGCATTAAGTTGGATTTTACGATTTGAATGGATTTGATTATGCAAATAGGCTTATAAACATCTCTCTAAATCATATGAAGCCATATAAGTGCATATTACCATTCAAAACTCATTTGGTTGCCCTTTTGAGGAATTGATGAAGATTTTTACCATTTATGTGTTTCAAATGCAAATTTTACCACATTTCTCAAAGTAAAATTGATTTATTGAAAATTTTTGTTGGAAAACCATCTCTTGAATATGGAGTTAATATCTGAAAATTTTCAAATTTATTTGAACTAATTTGCAAGAATGTTGACTTCTTTTGACTTAGTGTCAAAATCAAAACTCCAATGCCCATTTTGATCTAATTTTTGATTGGAGGGTGATATTTGAGAAATTATTTTTGGAAAAGTCTCTTGGATGTTCATGGATCATTTCCGCAAAATCTTACGGCTATTTGACTTCATTTGATCAAGATTTGATCCAAATTCAAAATGTTCAGTTTTAGGGATGAAGCTGAACAACCCGGAGTATCCAGGTAATCTATCCGGAGTATCCGGATTATCCGGACACTCCGGATCAAAAACACCGGAGTATCCGGGTTGTACTGCTCGGCCCAAATTCTTAAATTGCTATCTATACTTTCTTGCAATATCTTGTTCATCCAATTTTTGGGTTTCTCCTTTGCTCAAATCAATATTCAGTCTTCATAGCCCTCGAAGAGGATTTCGAGACGAATCTGTTCCGCGTTGATGATTTTTGTATTTGAGCAATGGTTTAAAAAGTTATAATCGACTTTGTGCTGCTATTTACATCCTTTTGAGATTTTAAGAGTTTTAAATTGGAATCTTGGCAAGCCTTTCAAAATGAAAACTAAGTGAACTTATTAATTGCTCCAGGCTTCAAAATGGAGTGTATCTATTTAAGTTTTCATTCCAATGAAAGTGCATCTTTTGGCTAAGTTATTCTAGAAATTGGATTTAATTGTAACTTAGCCTCAAAATGTTTTCTCTCTTGCATAACTTCGAGTTTATTATGGAAAAGAGAAAATTTCCCCTGTAAGCTCAAGAGTGAGTTTGAATGTGTTTTACTCATTGTCTCTCTTACAAGTGGATGACAAGATTAAATTTGAATGAGTTTCAAATATTTTCATTGTCAAGTGGTGTAATAAAATCTTCAATTGATATCTTCAAGTTGTTTTTAAAATTGCATGCAAAGAGTATTGTCTTGTATATCATATATGTCATGCATGTTGTACTTAGACATTATCAAACTAACTTGGGTCAAATTAAAAGATATTTGTTCCCGGAAATCGTGTGCTTGTCTATTGATGTTCAAGGTATTGGAAAAGGGGTCATCTTCGACGGTGGGATGAAGGAACTGGAGAGGAGCTCCATAGTACGAGGGATCTAAGATCGGGCGCGGTGATCATGACCAATTCGAACATGCGGTGGACAAGAATCGACAAAGGGACGTGTTTCTTTTCTGACCATATTCAATAATGTCTGTGCACACCATTATGCTAAATTGTGTTATTCTAAATGGTGTTGTATCTTTCAATTGGTATGATTAATTGGTATCTTTCAAGAGGTATCCTCTAATCCTAAATTGTTTTGAAGTGTCATCTAACTTGCATTCGGCATTATCAAGAACTAAAAGGTATATATGGGTGACACATTGCAAAGAGGTATGCCCTTGATAAGTTTATGAAATTCTTGACATGAAAGTGCATCTTACTTATACAATCTTGATTCATGATCTTGTATACATCTTGTGATCATATAAGCAATTCCTTCTTGTGTAATCTTCTTTATATGATCTTGATTGTTAGAATTTAATTTGATCATGAGCATGTGCTTAAATTATATAAATTTGCTATATGATCTTGGTGTTTAAAGAATATGTGAAATCATATTCGTGTGTCATGTTTAAGCATCACTTATATCCTAAGAATCATGACTTCTTTAATTTGGTATAACTAGAAAAATCTATTACCTAAATCTTGGAAATAATTGATATCATATCTTGCCTAGATTTAGGGAGCTAATATTATTGTCCTGTTACTAGCTCCTTATCTTTATTTTATTTTCTCCCTAATCTTTTTATTGAGTGTGCAATCAAGGGGGAGAACAGATTTTATTGAATAAACAATAAGAATCTTTTAAGCACCTTTTTGGATTAATGACAAAAGGGGGAGAATTTATGGATTTATCAATTGTCCCCTAATCGATTGACAAAAAGGGATGATTTGTAAGTATGATCTCTTATTGTATCTTTATGCTTGTTTTAATGCTAAAATATCTTAATATTGTCATTTGGTGCAATTGATAATAGGTTTGTCATAAATCACCAAAAAGGGGGAGATTGAAAGTGCATCTAGGCACTTATGTTATTTTGGTGATTAATGACAAACACTCATAATGACAATCTATGCAATTAAGTAAATGCTTAACTTAGTGCTTAGCAAATGACAAACCTCTAATATGATTATATTGCTATGAGAATAACATGTTATTGCCTAGTTGAGTATCAGTCTCATCTTTTAGAGGAAAATCAAATAGGAAGGTTAAGCAAAGATAAGGTATGCAATTTTGGTATCTATTATATATTTGTTATTGCATTCCTTTCGTGCAAATGCATAGTGAACTCCAAGTAGCATGTTGATTTTATATATGCACAATGGTTCATGTCATATTTATTTGTGCATATATATTCATTTGAGTTCATTATGGTATGCATGTATTAACTAGAGTCAAACTTCATATTGCTATAGATTGACTTGGTGCATGCATGTTTTATTTGTATATCTTCTTATGCAATTCTCTTAGTGAAGTTTATCTAGTGTTGGATCACATATTTACTCTTACTCCAAATATTATTTGCACATGTACAATTCGTGTATATTCTATCATGTGCTTCATTTAAGTAAAGTCTGTGATCCTTGCCATGATTTAATTGATTCATCATATTGGCAACTATCTCTCTAGTGCATATAGATCAATTACACATTCATCATGATGTACTTAGTAGAGAACATTTCTTATGTCAAGTGTTTCCATTACATTGTGCTTCTTTTTATGAAACACTTGTTGTAATCAACTGCTCACAAATATCAATTTATTCATATCTATTGAGCTTTTGGGACTAATATCTTTCATGAGTAGTTTGGAAAGAATTATGTCTCGTATGTGTATGATGACCAAGGTATCTTGGAGGATGAACATTAAGCCGAGGTCAACAAGACGGCGGTGTCATCAAGAGCTGAGGACTAAGTCAAAGATTGACTTGGCGTGGAGATCGTCAGAGAGGATGATCAAGTCAAGTTTGATAGGACGAGAGTCTCATGAGGTGAATCGAGTCGAGTTGAACAAGGCGAAGATGTCATCAATTATTTGGTGAAAGTCTTCATGCATCGACATCAAGAAAGAAGACGGCAAGTGACTTTTTCTAGACTTGTATTACCTTTGTTTTATTTTGAGTCTAAGGATTGCCGTACTATTAAGAGGGATGCGATTTCGAATGACTTTTAGATGTGTCAGTGCTCAAGTGATCCATTCTTGTGAATCTTAGAAAGAGAGTGGTTTTGGTAGTACCGGAAAGTGAGGGTTGTAGGTATCTCTTGATTTCTTTGTGAAATCTGTGGTTATCCTTTTAGTTTTGGATAGTGAGACCTTGTTGGTTGTGTAGCCCTCGTTCTTATCTTTTGGTAGAGTCCAAGATCTCTGGAATCAGAGTCTGGAGTCAAAAGTTATGCTCGTTTTCGTCGGGTTGCTCAGTGTTGTTCGGACATTTGGTCCGGACACTCCGGGTTGGCACCCTCGGTGGCTGATCTCGGTTGGTCCGGAGTATCCAGTGTTTAGTCCGGACACTCCGAGTTGAATTAGTCCGGAGTGTCTGGGGTGTTTGTCCGGAATCTCCGGGTTGGCTCTCTCGGGATGAGCTGATCCTTCCAATCCGGAGTCTCCGGGGTAATGTCCGGAGTCTCCGGGTTGTGCGCAGCCTGCCTCCAACGGCTAGTTTTTGGGGAGTTCTATTTATAGCCCCATCCTCCCTCATTTTGAAGAGGCTTTTCATGTGAATTTTTGAGAGGCTTTTGGGGGGCTGTGTGGGGGCTTTAAGGAAGCTTTTACCCTTAGATCTAAGTGATCCCCTCGTGAGAAGGGTTGGGAAGAGTTTGGGGAGTGAGTGTTGAGTTGTTTGAGCACTTGATTTCATCTCCAAGTTTGTTCTTCGTGAGCATTTGTTACTCTTGGAGGTTGAGGACTCCTAGACAGCTAGGAGGTCGCCTACGAGCCACCGGAGCTTTGTGTGGTTGGCCGTGGGAAGTTTGTGAAGGCCGATTCCGCCTTCGTAAGGGAAGTAATCAAAGGAGTGAAGACCGGCGAGTGCATTTGTGCAACACCGGGAGGAAGAGGGTTGAAAGAGACTCTGGCTCAAGTGTGACCGAGCCGCCTCAACGGAGACGTAGGATCCCCTCAAGGATCCAAACTTCGGGTGAAAAATCTTCGTCTCAAAGTTTGCTTCTTCTCTTGCTTTAACATTTGGTTTTGAATCTTTGGGAGCCCCGATCTACTCTTTTGTTGTGTTTGGCTCCAGATCTTCAATTTTCCCAGGTACCTAATAGCATATATATCTTTTGTATTCAAGTAGATTGTTGAAAAATTGCAGGGATTTAAAATCTCATTTCGAGTTCTTAAATCCGGAGTATCCGGACTCCTGAACCCAGATAGTCCGGTCATTTCGGAGTATCCGGATAAAAGTCCCGGACACTCCGGACTTAGATCATCGGGAGATTTTATTTAGCTGCAATATTTTTATTTCGCTGCATTTGAGCTTTAAAGTTTTTAATCCGCCTATTCACCCCCCCCCCTCTAGGCGACATCCCCTGTCCTTTCAAGACGACATTTGGTAGACGGCGAGACGACGACAAGGGCAAATCGAAAGGGATGACCACATCAGCTCATGACTTTTCGTTTGCCCCGTTGGCGCGACAATTCGAGTTGGGACAGCCGTTCGTACCGAAAGAGCACCAGAAGACACTTTCATTAGCCTGCATTAGATTACAAGATTGGTGCATGGAACAAGCCATCAAGTCAGTGGCATAACAGGCATTGAGTATCTCGGTCAGCTTCGAGGAGCATTTCTTACACCAGTTTTTAGATGGCTTCTTCGTTGTCAGCTTCAACAACTTGTTCGATCTCTACAACCTCAACGCTCTCGACGCCTCACTCATGAGATGCTGGACATTGTAAGTGTGTGCAATCACAGTCTACAATCGTGTCGTACCGATAAATATCATATATATATACGATCCTTGATTTTGTATATGTAGATACATGATCATGGAAGCAAAAGCAAGGGAACAATCGGTGGGTTTCCTCGACCCACACATGGTGTCCAAGCAAACCATGGACGAAAATTTAGATGTCGTCACAAGTACGTGGAAAAAGGATTGCTGGCTCAATGGGATAAAAAATTCATACTTTTACCCCACAACCCGAGGTAAGTGCTTCGTCCAGTTGCTATACTTGTTAATTTGTACTATGTAACGTAGCTCGAAGTTAGGTTGAATGACCATAACGACATACCTGTATAGGTTTCACTTGATTTTACTCGTAATTGTACCAAGACACAACCAGGTAATTTACCTTGATTCCAAAAAGGGTGGCACACACGACTTGGCGCCTATCAAAAATTTACTCGATGCGTCGTTCGATGTCTACAAAGCTCATGGAGATACAGGAATGACCCAGCGAAACTGAAGCATATTTATAAGTTTTTGGTATCTGCTAGTACGCAATAATCCTTCACACTCCATAATAATACCTTCGGAACTAACCTATTATATTTTGGCAGTACCACCAGCAGCCAAAGGGCACTAACCTATGTGCATTCTACGTTTGTCACAACATGGAACTCCTCATTGGTTCGAAGAAGACCAATGTCGTAGAGGTTTGTCAATCTTGCAACAATTGTTTCCACTTATTAATTTATATACACGCAAGACTACTCTTCCAATTGATAGGCTTGGCAATGCACTGAATCTGCGTTGGAACATGCTGACCTGCAGATATTCGAGGATAACTCTGTGCCTTCTTGATGCGTAAGGTCATTAATCCAAAAGATGAATTCTACTCAAGCCTCGCCTGATGAGTTGTGAATTTGTTAGATACCATTTGGATTAATTTGTGAACCTTGCGCTGTGAATTTGTGAGTTGTAGTTCTGAATTCAATTGGTTTTTATGTATATGAGTTGATTTCTAAAATGGATGCGCTGTACATTGTAATGTGTGATCAAAGTTGATTTCTAAAATGGATGCGATGTATGTTGATATGTGATCCGAGCTTATTTTCTGAAATGTATGTCATAATAATGCTGGTGATGCTCTATACTGTTTTTTTATTTCAGAGGGCATGGCTAGCATTCCTTGAGGCTAGCCAATAAATCAAAATTTAGTAAAAAATAGAAAATCAACATCACAGATGGTTCCAAATTGGAACCGTCTAGGATGAGTTTTTTCACCGACGGTTGAAAAACCGTCTGTTATAACCTATTGTCATCACTGACACTTTGATATAGACTGTTCACAAAACCGTCTGTGATGTGGGGTTGTGCAGTAGTGTATGCAGGGAACGGAATATTTACATACCAAATATGCATATGCTAATCCTCCCTAATCATGCACTACTTACTATATGTAGGAACGGAATTTTTACCAAATATGCATACGTGAAAAGAGAAAACTAGAAGTGCACCAAGATTAGAGTAAACAATCACCTCCTTAATCTTGTGCCTTGTTTTTCACCACCTGAAGTCCAATCCTCGCACATTTCCAAGAACTTGACACGAGCAAGCGGCTTCGTCAAAATGTCAGCGAGCTGACCACCAGAATTGACATGTTCCACGGTAGCCTTCCCTTCTTCCACGCACTCACGAATGAAGTGATAACGTGTATCAATATGCTTGCTGTGATCGTGATGGACTGGATTCTTGCAAAGTGAGATTGCCGACTTGTTGTCCACCTTGATTTTCACCACACGCGTCTCCACGTTCAGTTACTTCCCCAGTAGCCAATTAAGCCAACTTCCTTGGCAAGAAGCAGTGGTAGCCACGATAACTCAGCTTCGCATGACGACAGGGCTACCACCTTCTATTTCTATGAGACCCATGTCACAAGATTGGAGCCCAAGAAGGACACCACACCAGTTGTGCTCTTCCTATCACTAAGGTCACCAGCTAGGTCACTGTCGCTATACCCGACGAGCCAGGGATTCTCCTCCTTCCTTGCATAGTGACAACGTTAACCAAGGTTCAAGGTGCCACGCATGTACCTGAGTATCTGCTTAACTGCAGTCATGTGGTGCACCGTAGGGGCTTCCATGAATCGACTAACGATGCCCACAGAGTAAGCGAGATCCGGTCTCGTGTTCACCAAGTACCTTAGGCTTCCAACGATGTTGTGGTAGTGGGTGGAATCTTCCTTTTCATATAGATCCTACTTGTGCAACTTTAACCTTGGCTCCATCGGCAACTGACATGGGTTGCACTCTTCCATGCCGAGCTTCTCGGGAATCTTCAATGCATACCCAGCCTGGAAGAGAGTGATGCCATTGGATGTTTGAGCAACCTCGATGCCCAAATAGTATGAGAGTAGTTCGAGGTCACTCATCTCGAATAGGCTGATCATCTATCCCTTGAACTTGGCTATCTCCTATTGACTTGACCCGGTGATGACTAGGTCATCGACGTAGATGTCCACAAACAAGCATGCCTCTCTAGTGCTTCTCATGTACACCGCATGCTTGAGTGGGCATCTCTCAAAACCAAGTGTGAGCAGGCTAGTGCCGAGCTTTATGTTCCATGCACGTGGCGCTTGCCACAGCCTGTACAATACCTTGTTCATCTTCATCACCTTGTGTTCGTTGCTGTTCTCCTCGTAATTGGGAGGTTAGCACACGTACACTTCTTCCTGGAGTTGCCATTGAGGAAGGCAAACTTAACATCCATGTGGTGCAGCTGCCACCCTTCTTGTGCTGCGAGGGCAACTAACAACCGCACAGTCTCTAGCCGTGTGTCGGGAGTGAAGACCTCATCAAAGTATACCCCCTTGCGCTGCACATACCCCTTGGCGATGAGCCGTGCTTTGTGTTTCATGACAGCACCACTTGGGTCCTTCTTCAATTTGTATACCCACTTGAGCCCAATGGGTTTCTATCTAGCTGGTGGATCGACCGACACCCATGTGTCATTGCCACAAATTGAGTCAAACTCCTCATCCATGGCTCGCTTCCAGCATGACTGCTTCAGAGCCTTGACAAGTGTCGTCGGTTCATCTGCGCCAAGTAGACACAGCTTGGTGTCGCCATTGCCATCGTGGTCATCCTAGTGGAGCTCACAGGGGCTAGTGCTGTCCATCAACTACTTCACATTGCGATAGCCTGTGGCCTGACACTGGAGGAAATATCATACCCTGTTGTGGTCCCATCGAAACTACCCGTAGCGCTAGGCTTATCGTGGGCTGTGGACGCAGTCGTCGTTGGCGTGGATCCGGACACAAGTTCTCCCGGCATGCCTACTGATGTGGCACCTATCGTGGAGCCTCCGTCAGGTGTCATGGCTAGGGGTGTGTGTGGTGTGGACCCATCATCATGGTTCGTCACTGTCGGGGGTGCATCACTACTTGTGATGTGGTGACATGCATACACAACCGTGAAAACATCACCTTGTGGTTCTTGATTCTGCATGGTGTTCCAGTCCCATTGCTTGCTCTCATCAAACACGACATCGCGTGAGACGATGACTTGTTTCGTGGCCGGGTTGTACACCCGGTACGCCTTGGTGTTCGGCTCGTATTCTAGTAGCAAAATTCGAACACTCCGGTCCGCCAGCTTCGACAAGTTTGGCTTCATCACCTTCACATGGGCGACACACCAAATGTGCGCAGATGATGCACACTGGGCTTCTCCTTGTTCCATGCTTCATTCGGCATCATACCCGCGACACTCTTCGGCAATGCCCGGTTCAACAAGTACACAGCCGTTGATACGGCCTCACCCCAGAACGTGCCCAGCATGCCTTTGCTCTTGAGTAGGCTACGTGCCATGCCGACGATGGATTGTTTATGGTGCTCCACCACCCCATTTTGTTGCAGTGAGTACGGTGCGGTGAGTTGGTGCTTGATGCCGTCCTCGTCACAGAACGTCGTGAACTCATTCGAGGTGAACTCCTCTCCCCTATCGGTTCAGAGTGACTTCACTCCGAGATCCATCTCCTTCTCAACGCGCTTCTTGATCCTCTAGAACGCGGCGAGTGCCTGATCCTTGCTCTTCAACAGCACCAACCACATGTACCTGCTATAGTCATTGATGAGCAGCAGGAAATAGCAGCTCTCGACTAGTGTCGTGGGTGACACTGGTCTGCACAGATCACCGTGCACCGGCGCCTAGGGTTTTTCAGCGCAGAACGTGGCCGCACTTGGGAACAACGCGTAACGTTGCTTTCCCATGAGGCAACCGTCGCACACCTGATTAACGTGATCAAGGCATGGCAACCCGTGGACCATATCCTTCTACGCAAGCTCCCGAAGTGCCTTGAAGTTTAGGTGCGCGTGTGCCACAGCCACACTGTGTCACTGTAGCTTTCCACCAGACACACCGCCCGTGATAGGCTGAGATCGAGGAGGTACAACAGGTTATGCGACCAGGTGATCTTGGCGAGGAGCTTCCTCTCCTAGTCATAGATGCGGAGGTAGGGATCCTTGATCACCACCTTGCAACCATGCTTGGTGAGTTGCCCCAGACTGATGATGTTGCTCTTCACAGACGGGATGTAGTAGACGTTGGATAGGGCGCGACGCTCACCATTTTGGCACTGGAACAAGATTGTCCTGCGCCCGAGTATAGCCACTGTTGAACCATCACCAAACTTCACTTTCCCCTTAACAGATGAGTCGAGGTCCATAAACTTCCCACTACTCCCTGTCATATGATTGCTAGCACCAGTATCTAGGTACCAGATATCACTATCAAACCTCTCGGTATCTTAGACTTGCAGTTGGACCTTCTCCTTGTTGAGGAAGACTTCACCTTCAACCTCCTCGCCAGCTTGTGTCAGTTCGCATGTCTGTACCATGAGCAGTGCCGACCAATCGTCATCCTTTTCAGCGACAAGGGCCTTCTCCTTCTTCGGCTTACGACACTCTTTGGAAAAATGTCCTTTCTTGCCGCAGTTGTGGCACTTGAGCTTCTTCTTCCAGTCGCTCTTGCCAGCATCACCAGAGCGCGCGTCTGCGCTACCCTATGCTTCCGTCTTGCCACGGCCTCCGCTGCAGTCACCGCCTGATTTTGTACCGGTACTAAAGCCCTTCTAGCCTTTCTGCTTGGCTTGGAAGTTCTCCCACTGTGACCGTGAGAGCATCAGATGCTCCCCATTCTGGGAATTGCCGAACGACAGGTGGATGCATTCGTCGTACGCCTTGAACCACCTGATGAGGTCCTCAATGGTCAGTGTCTTCAGGTCGACACATTGCTCGAGGGATATCGCGAGCTACATGTACCTAGCCGGTACTACCTATAGAAACTTACGCATGACCGTGATCTCACTTAGATTCTCACCTAGCTCACGGATGCCACTGACGAGCGTGTTCACCCGTCCCGATGAAGTGAAGTCGTCGACAGACTCGCCATCCTGCATCTTGAGCCCCTCAAAATTCTTCTTTTGTGTCTGCAGGCTTGCCTCGCGCACATACTCGTGCCCCATGTTGGTAGTCTTGATGGCGTCCCAGGCCTCCTTTTCTGTGTCCTTCCCGGCGAGGGAGAACACCACAGAGTTTGGCACGGCCTAGTAGATCGCGTAGAGCGTGTCCCGATCCATTTGATAATTCGTTGTCGTGGTTTGCACCGCCTCCCACACGCGCTGGGACTTAAGTGCGACACGCATCTTCATGGCCCATATCGTGTAGTTCATCCGCGTCAATTGCGAGTACAAAATCGCCCGCGGCGTGCTCCTCTTCTCATCAGATGCCTCGTTGGCCACCGTGATAACTACGTGTGACGAATATTTCGGTTGATCTCCCTCCGACATGACTTGGCTCCGATACCAATTGACAGGTCCTGAGTCTCAGTCGTATTCTCTATCATGGTGGACACGCACATGCACACGATGGCTTGATCTGCCGAAACTGGAGGCGAGAAACAAACACAACAAGCACAGGGATTTGCGACGCTTAGGGATGAAAACAGAACGGAAATAGTCGGTAAATGGTCGTTCCGTTTCCGTTTCCACATCTTTTACCGGTAACGGAAACGAAATCAAAAACCCCAAAAATGGATACGAAAATGAATAATAACAGAAACGGATGCAGAACGAAACGGAGCGGATACGAAAACGAAAGTGGAAAATTCCACAAGAACGTAGTACATGATCACAATATACATGACCGCAAAAATAATGTAACTCATTCCACCTCAAAGGCGGATATAAGAACAATGTTATGTTCACCGGTATCACTAGAAATTTTTTTTCTCAAGTTTGTCAGTTGAAAGCTCGTTATTTGTCCCTCAGATCAGACCATCATATCCTCCTATATATCATTATCATCGACATCCTCTTGCTCCTCCAACTATAAAGATGTAATGCCCTAAAATTTGCTTATTATTGTTCAATGTTCATTTATAATTTTCTGAGATTTATCCTGGATTTTCTGGAGTTTATAAATGCCATTTTGTTATTTTTAGGTTTATATAATTAATGTATTCATGAAAAATGAAGCCAAAATTATGCTAGAAATAATTTTTCTAGATTCAAAATGTTCCAAAGTATTTTTAATTTTTTTTCAAAATTTTTGAACTCTATTTGATATTTTCTATAAATCCATTTGTATTTCTGAAATTATTTTAATTCGAAAATAAATGTAAATTCTCCTTCTCCTTTTGGGCCAAGTGGGCCAACTTTTCGACGGAATTTCCGGTTTCACTTATACGGAATTTTCGATTCCGTTTCCGTTTCCGACGGAAATGGCTCTCCCATTTCCGTTTTCATTTCCGACAAAAAATTTTCGTTTCCGATTCCGTTTCCAAACAAAGACTTCCGTTTTTCTCCGGAACGGTCGAAAATTCCGTTTCCGTTTTCACCCCTAGCGACCCTAACTGACTGAGTCTTTTCTGTGTTTTATCTCATTCTTCTTCTCAACAATGACAGCTACTAAATATTGCTCACGCACATAATTTTGGCAACCAATTATGCACTACTTCCTATATACAGGGAACGGAATATTTACATACCAAATATGCATATGTTAATCCTCCCTAATCATGCACTACTTCCTATACGCAGGAACGGAATATTTACGTATCAAATATGCATACAAGAGATAACCAGAAGTGCGACAAGATTAGAGTAAACAGGAGAGACAAGAGATTTTTATTTCATCCATGGCTTCATTGATCAATGGAGGTGGTTCCTTATTTGAGAGACTCAGGTTTCTTGGATAATCTGTAGGACTGTTGTTTTCTCGGTTAGATTAGATTGGATTGGATCTTTATCTTGTGAATTTGCTCCTTAAATTTGGGTTTTGGCTGTGGCATGGATACTAGGATTGTGCGAAACTTCCTCATTAATTAGTCCTCGTGGAGAGGATTCAGGGGGGAGGAGCACAGGGTGAGGACTGAGAAGGTTGGTGTTCAGCCATGGAGAGAGAGTGGATGTATGAGGAAGAAGGTACTAGTCATGAGGGGTATTAGTGTCCAATGCTCACAAAATATGTATAACGGTGGCATCTTTGTGGAACTGGAGTTTGTGATGGCATTTTTCCAACAAACAACTTTGTAGCGTCATTTTTCTAAAGTGGTCATTTTGTAGTAGCCTATATCTAAATTTCCCTTTTTTAACAAAAGAAAATTAGTGTATCCGCTAGCCAAATGGGCCACAAAGCGTATTGACAAACTTAGAAGAAGCTTCATTTGAAGAGGTGAACAGAAATGCAGCGGGGTCATTGTTTAGTGAGTTGAAAAAAAGTCTGCAGACCTAAGAGCCTAGGTGACCACGGAGTAAAGGATCTCACCATCTTTGGGCAGGCTCTTCGGGTTCGTTGACTTTGGTACGCCTTCAAAGTACAGCACAGACCGTGGATAGGGATGTCATTGCCATGTGACAATTCATATCGTCGATTTTTTGATGCGAGCACTAAGTTGATGTTGGGAAACGATGAATCGACAAGCTTCTGGGAGTCCAATTGGCTCCAAGGAGCCTCTCCGCGCAATTTGGCACCTTCTTGCTATCAGTTAGTCCGGACACGTCGACGTTCGGTCAAGGACGAGCTTGTCAGCGCGAACTGGCTTAGGCCGCTACGCAAGATTAATTCTCAAACACAGCTTGAGGAGTTCGTTCACCTATGGCAGGCCATCCAACAGGTCTAGCTTTGTCCAGACGTGCCAGATAATGTTATTTGGAAATGGACACCAAATGGGGAGTACTCGGCCAAATATGCTTACAGGGCTCAATTCATTGGTTCTATTCCGGATGGTAACCATAGGCTTATTTGACATGCCAGTGCGGAAGGAAAATGCAAATTCTTCGCATGGCTTTTCTTGCAAGACAGGATCCTCACAGCCGATAAGTTGGCTCTCAGGGGATGGCCCCACAGTGCTTTATGTGCGCTCTGTGGAACAGGGCTTGAATCGTCATCTCATCTCCTGCTCATATTCCCTTTCGCAAAGCAGGTATGGAGAAAGGTCTTCAGCTTGATGCATATAAATCACACTGCCCCGGAGACTGTATTGGTTGACAAAAGAGCAGCTACTTTTTGGAGGGTAATCCGCCTTTCCGCCGCCAACAAACGTCGCAAGGAAGTGGATGACATCCTTATGTATGTTATGTGGAATCTTTGAAAAGAAAGGAATAATAGGATCTTCAATAGTTCCTATAGAGCGGTGAAGTTGGTCATTGATAACATTGTTCAGGATGTGAACAGCCGTAGAAACTCCCTCGTCTTTGCATTTCGCTTTAACTCTCCGCTCCCCTAGCGCTTAAGGGTGGGCTTCCCGCTCTTGTTGTACTCTCTAGATTGGTTGTATCTGTTGTCTTCGCTTCTTAATGTATTTGGCAGAGCTCCTGCTGTCTTTCTTTAAAAAAACAAAATAAAAATCAGTTCTCTGAATGAAGATGGACAAGAGATGACAAATAACAAAGGGAAAAGTTCCAGTAAAAAAAAGGGAAATTAAGGGTGTGTTTGGTAGGGCTCCAGCTCCATCAGATCCGTGGATCTGATGGAGCTGGGTATTCCTAGCTCCACCAGATCCGTGGAGCTGGATCTGTGAGTATATTAAGAGTGTTTAGATGGATCATCTTTTCAAATTTTAGACCAAAAATATAAACTTAATTCACTTTATTTTAGCCTACAAGTTTTGAATCTCAGGTGAAGCTGAGATCTGAATCTCTACCAAACAGGCCCTAAGTTCCAAGCGCCTGACCATTCAAACCTAGCTACATTAATCCAAATCATTTGCTATCAACCCCATGCTTGTAAGTTGTAAACAGGCACAATCCCAATTCATGGCACCGAAAGAAAAATGCATTGTTATCTGCAATGGTCATGCCTCTGTACTTTTCGTAGTGAAAGCTTAATATTTGATGCACGAATCAATGGGCGCACACACCTGTCTATCTATCTATCTATCTATCTATCTGCTGTCACAAACCATGAGCAAACAACTGTTAATTGATTGATGTGAGGCAGAACTGCTACTAGTGAAAGAGTGTACCTGCGCGATGTGGTCCTAATATTCCCACTAGCTACTTGGTTCACATGCCACGTAAAAATTCCTGGAGATCTTTATATATGCTATCTGCCAGGGGAAATAAAAATCTAAAAATCCAGAAGAAAACGATACAACTATAACATAAAACTCATGATAGACTACTTAATTTATATGTTATCAAACCGTTGTTCAAGAGGATCGAATTGGCACATTCGAGCCATGTGACAGCTCAGCCAGTAAGATCTTTCTTTTTTTATATAATAAAACTCATGATAGACTACCTGATACAAATCATCTCTTTTATAACCCCCTCTTCTCATTTTTTTTACAAATTTAATCCCCTCGTAAACGTATTTACAAAATTAATTCTGTCCCGACTATAAAAACACTAGAAGGTGATATGTATCACATTCCGCATTCTCGGCCACCTCCCACACTCCCCATTCGCGGCAGCCAGCTGCCGCGCTCACCTTTCGCGGCATCGGTTGTCCTTCCCGCGCTGTCCATCCGTAAAAGCTACTGCTCCCATGCTCTCCTTGGTAGAACCGACTGCCGTGCTCCTTAGGCGTGGGAGCGCCCTCCGTGATGAGAGAGGGTCAAATCTGCAAATGATTTTACGGATATGCTATATTTAAAAAAAAACAAGATTTCTACCTTATATCTACTACACATTTAGTTTCTACTGTACGATGGTTGCGTTCAAGGGTTTTCTAGAGAGTAGAGATGGCTATAACTTCATGTTGATGCTCACCTAGCAATCGAAAGACCGCACGACACGCAGTTTTCGTCATCGCAAAAACATGAGCTGAGCATTAGGATCAGAAGAGGTTTGGGAGTTAGCACATCGATCCACCGAACTTGAGGAAGCATTGAAGCATTCTTCAAAGATCTTTGCTTGGTTATTGTGCAGCTGGCTGCTGGCTGACTCTCAGTCTCAGCAAGTGACCAGCAGATGTTTTCCTCCCTCAACTCAAGCACCTTTGCAAAGATCGGTCACCGCATTGACTAGTGCCTCCTACTGCTATTAGTTCCCGCTTCCTAGCGTAGGCTTTTGTGCCATTATTACGAGCTTTGCACTGCCACTATCACTCACTCATTTAGTTGCTTCCACTCTCCGGTGAATGGCCAGCTGACACGTGCGTGCCCAGCTTCTTTCCGTTCTGTCGCAAGTTGGTGGGCATCGTCGGGGTTCAGGGATCGTCGAAGATGGATTAGTGGTCCTTGCAAGGTGAACGACCCTGTGCCTGCCATTTGGCGGCGACAAAGAGGTGAAGAATTGCACTGAATGAAACAGGGCTGAAAGCCAGCTGATTTTTAGCACGCAGAGTTTCGCTTGGGATGGTAACCTGATCTGTTGCCGACATGTATTAGGTGTGAATGGTTGTTTCACTTGTTTTGATGGCTAGATATATGTAACTGCCTCCTGTTGCAAATATAAGTCGCTTTGGGGCAGCGAAAGCATGTAATGTTCAACCTTCAAAACTTTGTTTCCATGCTATATTTTTTCCTAATGACTTGTGATAGGGCGTCCGATTTTTTCGATCGGACGCCTGCAACATTTTTTTCTTACACGTGAAACATTCTTTCCCTACGTGTGAAATATTTTCCTTTGATAACAGTAAAAATGTGCGCGCGAAGCAAAATGTTGCAGATGTTGAAAAAAAAATGTTGCACCGAGCGTCCGATGAAATGAACAGTAATCGTCGTTCGGACGCTAGTATCACCCATATTTTTTGAGAATTTTTACAGTGGATTACGCTGGTAGTAAGTAGTGGTAGTATAAATTAGATCCGATCGTTGATTTGGCGAGGGTATTAAAGACTTTTGGAAATGGAAATATTAAAATTTGAAAGGGTAATAATGTCTTTTTGCTTAGCGCGGTAGGTCATCGTCTTCCTCGTTCGCAGCGGACGTTGGTTCATTGCGAAGCCGCCGCCGCATGCATATAGGGACAGGGACACCGCTAGCAGTGACTGACGCAGTTAGTTCTACAAAGATTACCCGTTCGTAGCTCAAGAACAAATGCTCCACCGGCAACCAATCCGGTGTCCTCCAGTTCGGCTCCAGCACCTCCGAGGTATCATCATCGCAGCATCTATGCCCTCCCCTTTGTATCACTACCAATTTTGTATTCCCTTTTTGATTTGCTGAGTATAGGTTTGGTCTTCCATCGATCGAGATTTCCGGTCGGGATTTGCTGAGCTCCTCGGATTCGCACTCGACAGGATCTCCACCCATGGCGCTCCAGGAGAGAAACGGCGCGGGGAAGACGACTGACGAGCAGCGCTGCGAAGCTGCCGTTGTTTTACCGTTTTAGACAAAGGACAAATAGTATGCGACGGAATTTGTTACTCTTTTATTCCTCTCTAAATTTTACTACTAATACTATAGATGGTAGTATAACTAGATCTAAATTGATCTTAACCATTAGATTCAAATGAATGAACGACTTATATTGATTTTAATCCACCGTAAAACAGCTCTATTTTTTTATATGGCCGTGAAATTACGAGGGTACCTATATCCTAAGTAGTACAATACGTAGGAATTTTTCAGGTTTTTTGGTAGTACAATATAAATATTCAAACCGCTAATGGTTGCAGGTACACATACTTAGAAGAGCCACGCTCCTAAAAAAACGTAGTTCCAGTTCTTCTGTAGTCAAATTATATATTTTCTATCCTTCTCGAATGCTTGATAGCTACAACAGTTCAAAACTGCCCGTATTGCCAAAGTTTTCTGTTCACACCTGGTCTTTATGGTGTCAATTCAGTTTTGACGACACAGCAATTTGCGAGCACAGAGCAAAACACAAACTTGACACATGTTTGTTCAAGTCAAGCCACTCACGATCTGTCATTACAAAAACATTATCCATGACAGCTACACATATGTGTTGTTAATCCCTTGACTATTCAGTGCTTCCTTCCCTTCCCCTTGCTGTCCCTTTCCTTCCTACAGAGCAAAGGAACCAACCGATCGAGCTCAGTCGCAACGCTAGCTGATCCGATCGTCCCGTGTCGTTGTTTTTGTACGAACTGGACCAAGTGGACCGTTGGAACATGGTGCGCCAAGATCAGATGTCGTCGCCGCCTTCTTCTTTCTTTTAATTATACTAAAGAAAAAAGGCTCTCAAAGATGGATCAGCTGACGGATGGATACGCTAACTTGGACACTAGTCACAGATAGATAGATCGCGTTGTCAGAAAGACACCACTTGGAGTAATATAAAACGGCCGGTGTCATCTTCCCGGCTGATCTTTGCTGATCCGGCCCCTTGCCGATCTCAAGCAGCTATCCTGCGAGCGCCTTTTGTCGCCTAAAAGCTCGTAGGCGGCGCATAATCTGAGCCAACTTGCAGCGCAACTTCCTCATAAACAAAGCACTCGGTTAGTGAATAATTTTCTCTCGATCGACCGATCCATTGCAAAAACGGAGAGAGACAGATTAAAAGGTAGCTCTATTAAACCTATCCAGGAGTCACCTTCGTCTACCTAATTCTGGCTGGGATATGTTCCAGGATTTTATAAGATAAAAACCCCCTGGGGGCGCCATGAGACCAAGCATGGTCATGGACTAGCTAGGATCATCGATCATGGAAAGGTTCCCATGCACTCTCCTCTTAAACGTCTTTGGTCCTCAACGTTGTCTGATCGAGTCAACGAACATCTAGATCACCGTTGCTAGTAAAAAAATTGCCGCATTGTTTCTGAACAATAGAGCGATAGCTATCGATCCCTGTGAGCGAGCGAGCGAGCTAGCAAGCTGGGATCGGGCTCTGCTGCATCCAATCGACAGGGGAAATTTTGTCCCATTATGGAGTAACATCGATTTTTTTTTTCAATTGCACGACATCGATAGGCCTGAGTATATTCTGTCACCAGATGTGACGATAGCCTGACGGATAGGAAACATAATCCTATCTGTTAAATAGGGTGACCTGACTATCCCTGAACAAGCTCGGTACGAAAGTACCCATCTCTGTCGATCGATCGACCTGGCTCGTACTACTGTTCTAGAACCAGCACTGATTTGTTACCACGGCTGGGTTTTTGTGCATCTACATAGGAGGGCCTGTATGATCAAGAATTTGCAAATACCTTGCCATGCCAAATGATTATGTAGGTAGTTAAGTGGGACAAGCACCAGTGCACGGGTTTCAAGAACCTCACGGTTTGTGGCATGCATGTTGTGTCATTTTTCGCCACTTAGATTACGCGATGCTAAAAATTCAAAGTCGGGCTTAAACGAGACTGCCAAACAACTTTCAGTTTTACATGAACTTGGATTCTGCAATGTAGAGCTCGAAATACACCAACTAAAAGAGACGTTTCCCGCTGTTTGTCACTATACGGATGTTTCTCACACTAGCGCGAATCTGTCGCAATTCGGCTCCTTTCCTCAAATACAATTGGGACGATCGAAAAGGAAAGAAACAGTATCGTGCTATCAGTCCACAAATTTTGGTGAAAAAAAAAGGAAGAATTTTTGCCCCCAAAACGATGTGGCCGCCCGCGCTGTCGATAGACGCCGCACGGTATCGGCGCTCACGACTCACGTGGCCAGTATGACCAAGCAAGCACACACAGCTAAGCCCCCACCGCCACATCTGCGACATACATTCTCCGATCAGAGACGGCACCAATTATTCTCTCCTCCGGTCCGGTCCGGTCCCGTCCCGTCCCGTCCCATCCGCGCCGCGAGATCGATCAAGACGACGGCAGGACAGCGTCTCATCATCTCATAATTAAGCCGCCGAGCAGTGCACTGCGCGCGCTAGCTTCTGCACGCTTCCCACTCATTCGCCGTCGTTGTACGCTGCAAGCAACCGGCACGGGGAGGACCGAACCAACGGCCGCGCGCGCACGTACGTCGCGATCCCGGCCTTCGGATCGGGCTCGTTCCCATGTGGGGTGCCGGGGATGGGACCAAACCGGCGAAAGCTACGCGGAATTGGAATATAGGAGCGAGGGGGGCGGACGGGAAAAGTTGGTGAACGTACGCTACGCTACGCCTGGGAGATGGGAACCATTACAGCGAGGGGGCAGCTTCCAAATGGACAAAACCCGACGGAAGGGGCCGCGAGATGTGTGTCAACCGTCGCTGCATCTCAATCTCAACACCAGCTCAAGGGCAAAGAACAAAAAAAGAAAAAGAGGAAGAAAAGGTTACAGCTTTCATTTTCCTTTGCCCCTCCCTGCATCTCTTCACACATCCATCGACCCCCTTTGCCCCCCAATGTACCCAATAATGACCCTATCTTCATCATCACCGAATCGGCAGGATAACCATCATCATTATCGCCAACAACAGCGTGATCGTCGTCGCCATAATTCGATGGTTCCGATTGGCCGTGCCCGCCCTGTTACATGATCACAGGGGCGGCGACGGAGGAGGGGGCCCTGCGGAAGATCTTCTGCCCCGGGGCCAGGATCGCCAGCGGGTCGTACCGGGCCTTCAGCTCGACGAAGCGGCGCCACTTGCCGCCGAAGTGGCGCGCCCAGTCGGACTCGTTGTTGTAGTGAGGGAAGTATATCTTGTAGTCGTAGCCATTGCACCGGCAGGCGTCAATGATTGCGTTGTTCTGCGCCACTAGCTCGTCGACCGGCGCGCCACCCGGGTACGGCCGGCAGAATCGGAGCAGCGCCACCAGGTAGAAGATCTCGCCCTCCGGGAGCGCCATCGACGTTCTCGGGTCCCACCTGCAGCAGCAAGTTACACATCGTGTCACAGCAAAGCGAGAAATTTATCCTGAATCAACCGAGGTGCAGTGCACTATTAGAGTGCCGGGCCCACGGGACATGGAGTCGAGCTGAGTCAGGCAAAAAAATAATTTGTCAATCATGGGACCTGAGTTAGTTGCTCCTAAGTCGTAACGTGGCAGATGACAAGGCCAAATCCAAAACAGAACGGGATGGCGAATGAGAAACCCGTCCGTCTTATTATAAGTACGGACGGCCAAATTATCCGATCAGACAGCATAATCCCAGTGAAAAAAACGCTGCCGCCGCCACGTCGGCGAGGTGAGCAGGGAGGCTCACATGCGTGACTGCTGTCGCTGCCCCTGCCCCAAACGGCAACTCTGCCACCGAACGGGCAGTGCTAGTACGGCAAACAGGTTTGCGCACAGTACACTCACTTGCTGTTGAGCATGGGGTACACGAGCATGGGCCCATCGACGCCGTCGGCGAGCATGCCGTTGAGCACGGCGCGGTCGAAGTCGGCGATGTCGCGCGCGGAGATGAAGATGTTGAGCCACGGGTGCGGCGCCGTCCAGCTGCCGTTCCGGCGCGCCTCCTCCTCCACCCGGTTGACGCGCGACAGGAACTCCACGTACCCGACGTCCGCCGCGAACTCCAGGCCCCGCACGTACTTGAGCTGCTGCATCATCTGGCTCGTCATCCTCTGCAGAGCACAAGCAAGCGGAGCAAACGTCAGCATGAGAGAATGAATGAATTGTGAAAGAAACATCGACAACAACGCTATCGTGTCACGTTACACGCGTAGAGCAAGCTAGCTGGTATAAATGAGCTGTTCCGTGGGAGAAATGAGCAATGAGGCAAGGGGTTTTGACAAAAGACGGGATCCGCGTCGTCACGGGCGCGGCAGGGAATCGCGTCATCCGCATTGTACGCACGCTCGGGCGTGCTCACCTCACGCGAGATCGGCCGTGATCCGGACGCAGCCACTGCCGTGCGGTGAGGTCGTGCGCTGTCAGCCGCCGTACTGGGACTGCCGGGCGCAGCGGCCGGTGGTTGGGGGCCGCCGGGTGTTTTGGCAGGACGCGCGGGTTAGTTCGGGGAGAGGCACCCGTCACAGAATCCAGCGGAAGATACACGACGAGGTAGACATCCCCGCAGAAAAGTACACCGCCGCGCGCAAGTACGGGAATGCCCCCGGGCGCGCGGGGCAAGTACGGTATAGTTCGCGTTTCCTTTGCCTACCTTGTCCACGTCGTCGCGGTGCTGGTACAGGGCCACCTCCAGGCAGTAGAGGACCGGGCCGGCGCCGGCTGGCAGGAGGGACGGGTCGAAGCGGGCGCCGCCGGGAATGGGCACCGACGGCCAGCCGTTGACTGGGTCGTCGCTGCGCACGAACGCGAAGCCCTCCACGTAGTCGAACACCGTGTCCGAGGGCCGCGTCACCAGCCACTCCGCGTCCGCCGAATAGTCCGCGAAGCTCGCGTACACCACCCGTGTCCACCGCACCTGCAAGGGCGTGAGCTCGCGGATCAGTGTGCGGTGTTTGGGCCTCGCCCGACGGTGAGGTTCTGGTTCTTGGCTTGCTTGCTTACCGTTTGGGGCGCGTGGAAGAGGGGGATGCGGGCGCGGGTGATGACGCCGAACTGGCCTAGGCCGCCGAGGACAGCGAAGAAGAGGTCGGGGTGGGAGAAGGGGGAGCATACGTGGCACTTGCCATCGCCGGTGATGACCTCTAGCTCGTCGACGTTGGACACCTGGGGGCCGTACCGGAAGGATTGCCCGCTCACGCCGCCGTTGGAGAGCGTGCCGCCGACGGTGAGGCGGAGGTAGTCCGTCCAGGAGGCGGGGGCGAGGCCGTGCTTCGAGACGGCCCAGTGGAGGACCTCCTCCCAGAGCGCGCCGCCCGGGACGTCGGCGAAGGCCGCGCCGTCGCGGACCGAGAGGACTGGCTGCGTGCGGCGGGAGAGAGCGCGCATGTCGAGGACGAGCCCGCCCTCGGCCATGGCCTGCCCGGCCACCGAGTGACCGTTCCCGCGGGCGGCCACGGTCAGGTGCGCGGTGAGCGCGGCAGCGCGGATGGCGCTGGCCACGTCGTCCGCGCTGGCCGGGCGGACGACGGCGGCGGGGCGGGCGCTCACGAGCCCGCCGAAGTCCTCGCCGCCGCGCATTCGGCCGCGTCGGCGGCCACGTTGGGCTCGCCGGCGTCCGGTTCGGCTGCGGCGGCGGCGTGGTCCATGTACGCGAGCATCATCCTGGCCGAGCGTTTCTTGCTGCTATGTTTGTCTGCGCAGCTGAGGCTGAGCCGCTGTCTTAGCTGAGCTCTCTGTTTTATGACGTCACTGTGTAGTGAGCGCTCGGTTGCTTCCGCTCTGTTTCTGCCTCTCTCGTGGTAGTTTGGGTCGAGGGGTTTATATCGAGTCATCACGTCTTTCGAAAACAAAAATAAATGGCTAGAAGTAGTAAATTTGGATCGAAATGTTTCCTTTTATTTTAACTAGTCCCATACTCCCATTCATGCGATCACATAAAACTTATGTTGTTTCGTATGAAATTCTTAAAAAAAACAAATTTATATTTCTATACTTTTATGGTTATTTATTTCTGGAGTGAACCCATCTTTTGCTTTTCCAAGTGCAACGGATGATTGCAAAGATGGATGTTAAATGATCGGATCTAGAGTTTGCTTGTCTGCCACTATTGGTGAATGAAAGGGAAGGGTAGGGGCTATGCTATGCATGCATTTGGAACTGGAAATAATATGTACCAATTCATTGCTTCGCTTCGCTTCCAATGGTTCATCTCGATCTCGATAGGGAAAAACATGGCACCTCCTGCTCTAGACCGGATTTGCATGGATGCAAAAAAATTTCTGGGGTGGTGCCTAGCTATGCCCCCACTGACCCTCCTGTCAAAACGGAAGCTTCCATAACTTCCAAGTGGTTTCATTAGCTCTTGTGTTGTGCTTAAGGGTAAAAACGGATCGAATATGGGCGAATATTGCTCTTTTCGTACCCTAACTTATATTTTTTTTCTCGGATTCGGAATTAGATACGGATACGGATTTGGGTTATTCGGGATACGGATACCGGACGGATATGTGACAGATTCGAGTCAAAAACGGATAAAGATATACGGATAATACACGTATATATAGAGTGATATATATTGAATTAAAACCATACGAGTATATGATTATAGTAACAAGTTATATATCAATCAAACTCAATAGACGTAAAAAGAATATGCTACTTGAGGATCAATAGAACCATCTAATTGTTAATATAAATGGGCCACCATAGAAAAATATGATGAGAATGGGCTGAGCCTTACTGATATCCGAATAGAAAAAAATCCAAATATCCGGATCCCATCCCGTATTTACCAGATATTTGATGCTCCGGATCTGATCCCGAATCTGGATTCAAGTATCCAGATCCGATCGAATAGTAAAATCCGGTCCCGAATCCGATCTCAACCGGATCCGATTCCGGATCAGGCGAGAGATATCTGACCCGTTTTCATCATAGTTGTGCACTTTGCTATCGGAGTACAGTGTTAGTTCTCTGTTGGAAATACGAGCCCACTGCAGCGACTGTAGGGTCGGAAGTGCCGTTCCATTGTTTTCCTCGGGTAGGTCCAAGAACCATTCAACAGAAGCAGGCATCAGCCTGTATCGTTTTCCTTCGATTGAAATCTTTGGATGCCTAGCTGGATGCCTAGCTCTTGCTCAGATTAGCATGCAGCGATAACTTTTAGTACTAGAAATAGGGGAACCATTTTGTTTGGGAAATGCAACCTTTAGAAGAAAAAACTAGGCACATAAGCAAAACCGTAAGAGAGAGAGAGAGAGTTCTCTGAATCTGTGATTAGGAAAGGAGGAAGGAAACTGTAAACCTACGAATCACAGACACTTTCCTAAACTGGCGTACCGGTAGGCAATACTTATCCGATATGGCGATACATAGGAAAGTATCAGTGAATTTCGGCTTCGAAAATTAATAAAAAATCACAATACGTGTTCAACATTCTGTGACGTGATACTGTCCAATACGCGAAGCTCAAAACATCTTATATTGAAGCTCATCAACAACCCAGTCCAAATCCACTTCTCCCAACCCTAATCCCCTAAGTGCCAATCGAAGCTACCCCCTCGACTCTAGTTGTCTCGCGTTCCACTCGCATAGAGCCACTGCTCGTCGTTCCTGTCGTTGTTTTAGCAAAGATGCTAAGCAGTGGGTACAGGGTACCCTTCCTTCTTTAGAGACTTCGAACTTAGGAGCTAAAAGACACACGCCATTTGAGAGAAAAGAGAGCCGGTACGTAGGAAAGACACGTATCATTTCAGAGAAGAGAGCTAGTTAATAGGAATCAGCCTCCTCTCATACGCTCCCTGGGGCCTTTGTACAGTGGAGGGAGACTGGTTATTCTCACCTTGTCTCCAAACAGTTACAAAATAGTAAGGGCAAAATGGTACATTCGCATATATACATTATTTCGTCTATGGATTAACCCTAAAGCCCACTATGTGTGCTTGGCAGCCCAAGGGATTAAATAACTACTTGATGGGCTTGTGGTAAAGTCTTTTAGGTCATACTTACGACCTAAGAGGTTGGGCACTCTTACAACACTCGCCATCGCCAAACCATTCTCCCTGCCCTTGCCACCACTGCCTCCCCTCCCTTCTCCTTCTTATGCCACCTCCTCACTTCTTTCGCTTTCATTGCCGCGGCCTTTCAAATCCCAAATGTCGACGACACTACCTCCCTGCTCCTGCCACCGCTTTCTCTTCTAAGGCTTTGAGTTCTCGGTGCCTCCTTCATCAAGCTGGCTTCGAGTTTTCAAGTTTGGAGAGCAGCTAACTCAAGCTGTCTCCTGATCCTCTGTTCTTCAGTGACTTGGGACAAGGTGAGTGACGAATGACACTTCCTCTTCCCTGCTATAATCGACAACTTGGAAAGGAGGCAAGGAATGTAGTTTTCGTTAAGGTAATCTCATTGTCTTAATCTCTCTTGTAGCCTCTTTATATTTTCTCATTTTTAAATGCATATATCGTCGTATCGACGTATCCTTGCTTTTGAAAAATCACATATTATCATACCTGTCGCCATAGCGGGTATTACGTAGTGATACATCCCCATAGACTAGTCTCTCCACCTCCTTTTCCTTGCAACTGATCGTGTTTATAAGGACAAAAGCCCATCTCCGGTCCATTAATGTGAAGCCCATATGACCTATGTTAGAGCGGTATTAGGATTAGTCCCATATTGCTTGTTTAAAGTGAATTGTACTAACATATAATGGCTGTTAGATCCAAACATAACACCCTTAGGTTAGCCTTTTTATACGAAGTGAGGACGAATGTGTAAGTGGCATGATATGCATGCGTGGGCCTGCCTCGTGGTGGGCTGGGCGCATGTGGGACAAGGGCGCAGGCTATGATCATGGCATGTGTGGGCCCGGAGTGAACACACGTCATAGCATATGATGTTATACCGAAGGGTGGTTCGTAACACCCCGACCCCATGTGGCCTATGTTGGAGTGGTGGTAGGATTAATCTCATATTACTTGTTTAAAGTGAGTTGTACTAGCATATAATGCCTGTTGGATGTAAACATAGCACCCCTAGGTTAACCTTTTTATACGAAGTGAGGGCGAATTCAATACTGGATTATTCGTATCATTATTATACCTTCCCTATTCATTGAGGGTTGGTTATTTGTCACATGAAAAGCCAACAAGGTAATAATAAACTGTTTTGACTCTTTAAAACAACTCGATGAATTTAGTAGATCCTTTTAAGAGGTCCTAAATGACCATAGATTGAACCCATGCTATTTTTACAGCTCGATAGCTGGTTGTGCACGGACTAGTCGTACCTGCTGTTTTTTTTCTTGGGATCAATATCATCAATGCAATTCATTCAACGATAAATCAAATTCCAACTATAGAACTAGGACACAATCAAACCGGAATGAAGAAAATGTTGAATTGAATCGTATCAATTTATATCGGGTTTATTGCTTATTTTTGTACTTGTTGTTTTATTTTCCAATTATTGCTTCAATTGAGAGAAAGAAAGAGAGTAGTAAGAATTTTCTTATCCCATTTTGGAAGGATACCATCCTTATCGTATTCTAACCAAGAAACACCCTGAAATAATTTGGATTGTGTATAACGCGTCAGCTGTTTTTATTTCCCTTTTTCTTCTTCTTTTTTGATCGCATATGCATGCGCTGGTTTGTGCAAAACGTGTTGTCGTGCAGTGTGGTTTGAATGGGAGGGGAATTTTTTTTCCGCCTATTTTCGAGGAAAAAATTGTTTTTTGTCACTAGTTTTGCGCATGTATCTCATTTCTGCTATTTGTATCTTGTTTTTGCTACTGGGTTATGCCACTGACATGTGGGCCTAAACAGTGCAAATGGCAAAAACAAGATGAATGCGCCAACTAGTGGCAAAAACAAAAATCTCCTCTCTTTTTTTCTATGGACACGAAAGAAAATTCTTTCTGATGGTGTCTTCAGTCTTCCCCGTGTCATGTAGTCACATTACCAAGACTCCAAGAGGGCAATGATTTCTCGGAATCTCTCTGCGTGTCTCTCTTCTCATGCATGTGCTGGCGCTATTGTGTCATCAATCTAATTTTTATTTTGCTCACATCACATATCGTCTGATTTGGATTGCAGAGAGCATGACGTGGTATAAGTCAGGTACAACGGCAATGTTTTCTAAATCAATGAAAAGCCTTTTTTTTTCTTCAAAAAATACCCCCTCCGTTAATTTTTAAGTGAAGTTTTTGACTTTTCATGGCCTCCAACTTTGACCGATACTTTTTTAACTTTTTCTTATTAAACACTAATAATATTTTAATATTATGAAAGCATTTTTAATGAATAATCTAATGATATAGTTTTTATATATCCAATTTAGATAATTTTAAATATATTAGTGGTCCTGCATGAATTACAGGACGTCACTTACAAAAGAACAAAGGCAGTACAGAGATAAATTTTCCACAGGCACAAGCGCTGAAATGCAATACATGCACTAATGGTAGACAGCGCTAGCATCCTTAGAAAATGGAGAAGTTTGGATCCAATACACACACACAAAGCACTACTTGCAATAGTACAAGTAAATTTGGATAGTGCTTTCCAGAGACATAAGAGTGGAAAATTAACTAGAAGCGGTCATTCCCAATCGAGCAAGTCAAGCAATAATTTCCTTGAAAAGACCACCTATGATGGAAAGTTGAATTGAGATACAGCACAATAATTGGTCAGGAAATGTCAGTTTCAATAGGTTTAGCCTTTCTCCTTTATCGCCGAGACTTATCTGTACAGGTATTCCAACAATCATTCCTTGAGAATGTGGACTAGTCCAGAATTGCTCCTTTGGTGCATGGCAGCTTGACATCTCACCTACAAGCGCTGGGCTCAGTTTGGGATTACGATGTGGTGAGGTCAATGCAAGGCTCCATTCGAGATGACAGTGTGGGTGTGGTGTTGTGCATTTTGACAGCTATCGACGATAGTCACCATATCTAGTAAAATATTGCTGTTAATAAGCAATTAGCAACAAATAGCATATGAAATTGAGTTTTGTGAAGCATATCGCAATGCAGAAACAGAGCTTTGGTCAATTTGGATCGTTGCATACACACCAGCTCACCGATTGGATGCTGTCGTATGATTCTTGAAATTTGTAAGCACGACAGCTCGTAGAAACTGCGTCGAGCAGCATTTTCATAAATTAATTGTGACATGGAGCCTGCATGATGAGCTGAATGGTTCTTAACATCTTATTAGTAGTATGTCATGCACTGATGCTTTTGGAACATTGCTGAATTTCTGCAGCTCCAATCTCTCTCCGGTGTATCACAATTAGCATGCTGCTTCTAATAACAGTTGTTCTGAACCTAGCAGAGATTCAAATTTTGTCTTATACTTTCCTTAATATACATGGTAATGGTAGCCCTATGACATAAATGAAATTGATGTGCTTTCTGATCAAAATAGCGTTATTTAAAGTCGAGACCAAAATGATGTTTTCCAATATAAGTTCAGCAACATGAATGTAAGATGTGCCCTAGAAGTTCATAAGCTCAACATTCCTAAAGAAATACTATCTTATCTACTAGCCGCATACACATTTAGAATTATTTAGCCTTATAGGCAAATAACCATCAGAATCCCTTGAAGTGTATTTATACATGGGACGTAACCCACAGATGGAACTCACGAAAAGATGTTGTCCATTACATCCTCCCTGCTGCATTTCTGAAAATAATCACATGGTTATGTGTTGGACTGCTAAAACCGTTGGTTTTGAATGGTGCTCTACAGCAAGTACATATTACCTAAGCTTCCTTTGAAACAACTAAACCAATTACTTTGTCTAGGACAGAATATGAATATTTATGACATGCACGTTAGGGAAGATTGAGCACTAGATCGTTTCAGAATCAGAATATTTACTGATTTGCAAATCCTGTACCCATTGAGAAGATCTGATCTTGAGGTAAAGCTCCTGGATATGACTCCTTTGTCATTATTGTATAGGCAATCAGATGCAAGAGTACTAGAAGTACTCTGGTTTGGTTGGAAGAAAATAAAACTCCATAAAGTTCAGCTCTTCCAAGAGGCAGTCTTCTTCATTGGTGCAAAAATAAGCTTGACAAACATATCATTGGCATGTTGATCTTCCCGGCAGCCTTGATTTGCTCTACTTCCTGAATCCCATTGCTAGCATTTGACAATAACCAAACTCCAAGTTCTTTCACGAATAGGTGCATCCCAGGTAAATTGGCAGTTGATGATATGTTTGGCCGCTTCACAATTTTTTTAATAAAATCCACAAATAGGACTAAGCTCGTTAGGTTCTCAAAAAAGAATTGGAGTCACTTTGGTGTCTGATTTGTAGTTGACTGAAACTACATGTACCAAGTTGAAATTTCAAACAACACACACACCGAGAGACAAATTTGAAAGACCGAGATGGCGATCAAAAGAGGGTGAATGATCCTAAATAAAATTTTCCCCCACTCAAAATGACCTAACCAAACCCTCAGAAGAAAAAATAAAACTGAGCAAATTAGAAGGAGCAAATTGTTCTGAATGGCTGGTGCTACCGCTAGGAAGCCAGTAGCACAGGAGGCCGATAGTACCACACCAGGGGCGGTAGCACCGGGCCTCAAGAATCAACACAGAACACAACTCGATTCCAAAAGCAAAAATGATGATGCAACTTTTGATTGGTTGGTCCAAAACTAATGAAACTTGGTATGCACCTTCGTATGGAGGTCAATAACTTATTCGAACCTTCAATCCAAGGGATTGACGTCAAAGTTCCGACCTTTTTCAAATCAAAAGAAGAATGCATCAAGTTTGAG
Source organism: Otatea glauca (assembly GCA_036346275.1). NCBI lineage: Eukaryota > Viridiplantae > Streptophyta > Magnoliopsida > Poales > Poaceae > Otatea > Otatea glauca. The sequence goes on from CM070725.1 coordinate 39,695,150, forward strand.
CAAAAACCTAAAAACTTGATCTTGAACTTGCTCGTGGGTTTTGATGATCAAGATGATCTTGGATGACATCCCACACATTAAGTCAAGCAAGAACTCAAGTCAAGAACAACAAAAACCCAATCTATCAAGAATGATCCTTGAAGAAGCAAAAGATCGGTTTCTTACAAGAAAGAACACAAGAATTGCCTAGATGATTAGGATATGATCTGAAGAAGACTCATCCATCAATCATAAATCTTCAGCACAAAATCCACAAGCATTTAGAAGGAGAGGAGGCAAATCCAAATGTGCGGAAAGTAAATTACAAGAATGTAAATTGCGGAATTTAAGACATAAAGTAAATGTGCAAAGTAAATTCAAGCATATGAGAAAATGATTCGCATTTCTGGAAAGAAGGTTTACAAAGCTTCACAACAAGTGGGCAAAGCTCAAAAGAGCACAGAGCCTCTAAAACCTTCAAGAGGAGGAAGGCTATCCCTCCCCCTCTATTTATACTACTCTTGAGTCATCATCCACTCTTGGATGAGTTCCTTCTACCCTAAGGATCACCATCAAGACCTAGGATTGACTCACTCACTCATACATGAGCTAACCCGAAACCCTCTAACTTAACGGGGTTCTGCATGCTTTTCAAAACATAATAACTAGACCTGCTACTCTATCACCTAGACCACGATCCGACGGCCCTCCTTGATTCGAGTAGCTCCGAGTTAGTATCTCATCCATTCCTTGTCTTCTCGGCTCGTAGCGACTCCATCTCCAATCATCTTCCGGCGATCCTCGACTGTCTGGACTTCTGGTGCACCCCGCCTAGTCCCGATCATCCTCCGCCTCACCATGATCAAGTACCGACGTCCTGCGACCATCAAAGATAAGAAATACCCATCACATAGCAATGTTGAAAAAGATATGCAAATAAACTCTCAAAATCACAATTTTTGGATCATTCACACTCGTAAGGGCCGGTGCTATCAGCCCTAGCACCGCCCTAGGGCCGATAGCACAGCCTTACATCCAAAAACCCAAAACACTGCTCTTTGGAATTTTCACACCGGCCCTAGGGCCGGTGCTACCACTCCTACAAGGCCGGTAGCACCGCAAATTCTGGGTATTCTCTCCAAATGCTTCAAATTCAATTTAAACTTCAAATCAACCTCAAACTTAAGCACCACATGCTTAAATGATGTCAATAACTCATCACGATTACGGGTAGACCACATGGTCTTTCAATCTCCCTCTTAATGAGTATATTGACAAACACCCAAAAGGCATAGAATTTGAGTTTGAAAAAGTGAGAAGGAGAAGCAATTTGGATGCAAAGCCAAACTTGGTCCAGGAAAAGAGGAAATGAGATCATGACCAAGTTGGCGAGAGGGATTTTAGGCAAAGCCAAGGAAAGAGCAAGTTTTCCACAAAAGCTCTAAAATCCAATAAAAACTCAGAAAACGCTCAAGATGCTTATGATGCTTAAAAATTAGCAAGACTACACAAAGATAATAAGAATCAAGATGCAATCACAGTTTTTACCTATTGATGATGCCTTTACAATGTTTTCTCCCCCTTTTGGCAATATAGGCATCAAGTAGGCATTTTCATCGTTTTCTCCCTATTTTGAGAATATGCATGAATGAAATGCATCTTAAATAAGCTTTGAGAATTATCCAAGTGACCATATATACACAGTATAACACCAAGCTACTCAAGTTTAGATTATGCTAAACTAAGACATGTCCAAATGCAAATGTCAAGTTTGCTAGAAAGTACAAGACTACAATGGAGCAAATGGAAAACCTAGAGTTCAACCTACTCAACACTTTGGGAAAGCTAGATGTGTATACAAGGTCCTTTGAGCTCAAACATCTTTAATGCAAATTTTTGCTTTAAGACTTCAAATGACATAGTGGGGAGCAAATATGTAACATTATTTGCATTCTTTACCCACTTATCTTTTTTTATTTGCATTTTTCACATGTAATTGACTCAAGCCATAATTGATCATCTCAAGAAGAACTCTTAAGAGGATGATCTTGGTCATACACGATACATTCCAAGTTCATCCCAAGTGCAAAGGGAGGCTGTCTTGTGAATATAAAGTGTTGAAATCAATTTGCAAAAAGAGTCAATTTCTTATTTCCATTTTAGCACGTAGATTTATAAGCAAGTGAAGGACTCGAGTATATATCTATCTAGCTTCACCCAAGTTGCTATAGGGACTCTAGTAGAAATCCAATTTTTTTCAAATAATGGTATATGCACCTAGGGAAGAAACATAGCAAGTAAAAGCAACATGTTTCATCAAGTTTTCATTTAAAGCTTTAATTTTTAAATTTTAACAAGCTTAGTAAGACAAAATGAACTTGAACATATCTAAGCTAGCATTTTTCTTCAGAAAAGAGCATGGTGCATAGCATGAATAATAGTTCATTTGCATAATAAACAAAGCTCATTAAATAGAAAAAGAAGTCTATATGTAATGCATGAAGCAGATTCTCAAACTCTCCCTCAACAAGTGAATCAATTTTAAGCACAAATCTGGTTCAAGTTGAGTTATTAGCATAATTAAGCTTAAGGAAGGTCCAAATAAACTCAATCGAAACCAGAAACACAGAATGAGGAGAAGAAGTCGAGAAACTGCAAACTGGATGGCTATAGAGCATAGAAAAGAGAGAACACTATAGCTTAGACTCGCTCTCATCTTCCCTAATGACTGACATATGGAAGCTGACTCTAAATCCCAAGCTAAGGAGTGCACACAGACCCTACTACCCAAGGGGCCCAACACCTGCTAGACTCATAAGACTGTGGGGGAACTCAACCTAGAGAGAAGAGAGAACAGTTAATTGTACATGATAGCAACCTATAGCATAAGATGAGAGGTCCATGCAAAGCATACCAGAAGTCTAAGTGAAGTGAACTCAGAACTCTAGAAATAAGCTCAAGAACACCCAGAAGATGCTCCAGAAGATGCAAACGAAAGGAGATGCTGAAAGAAAACATATATAATACATAATATACAAAACCAGCTCCCCCTCAAGAGATACCGAATGGGCACACAACTCCAAGCTCTCCTCTCAAGGCCACAAACCTAGAGCTATCCAAAGGCTTGGTAAAGATAAAGTCAATCTGGTGGTCACTCTCTACAAACTGAAGAACTATGTCACCCTTCTCCACATGGTCTCTAAGGAAGTGATATCTAATATCTATATCTTGGTCCACATGGCCTCTGAATATGGCGGAGAGGTCCAGAAGTAGAAGTGGCCTCTACCTCATGAACAAAAGAGGAAGGATCAGAGCCACTTGCTGCAGGAGAGTCTGAAGGAAAGGGCTGATCTCCCTGAGGTGCAGAAATGGAAACAGGATGCATCTCAGGTGTAGAGGGGACTGGATCAGGTGGAACACCATCATCTCCATCATCCTCATCCTCTACAAAGATAGTCTCAGAGAGGGAAGAGGAATCTAAAATATCGGGTCTAGCTCTTGGACTAGCCTCATCAAATATCACCTCACAGGTTTCTATGATCCTATTCGCATCACAACTCCAGACCCTATAGCTACGAGAAGAAGTCGAGTAACCTAGAAAAATGCTATCAGAAGAACGAGACTCAAACTTATCTAGGTTTCCATACTTCAACACGAAACATTTACAGCCAAACACACGAAAATGAGAAACACTGGGCGTTCGCCCTACCTCAACTCATCAGAAGTGCGATGCAAATGTGCTCTCAAGAATACTTGATTAGACACATGACAAGTAGTAGCTATAGCCTCAGCCCAAAACTTCCTAAAAGTACTGTACTCATCTAGCATCGTCTTGGCCATTTCGACCAAGGTCCTGTTCTTCCTTTCCACTACGCTATTTTGTTGAGGGACGTATGGAGAGGAAAACTGATACTCTAAGCCTAACTCCTTACAGAAACTCTCAAAGTAGGAATTCTTGAAATCCATGCCATTGTCACTACGTATAGCTCGTAAGGCATCAAAGAGTTCAATAGACAACCTACTAACCAAACCCCTGAAATGGGTAAAAGACTCATTCTTCGAGGCCATGAAAAACACCCAAGAATACCTCAAAAAATCATCGACAATGACAAGAACATACCACTTCCAACCCACTGACTGCACTCTAGCTGGACCAACAGTGTCCATATGTAAGAGCTGTCCTGATGCATCAGTCATCACAACAGTGACTGGAAGGTAAGAAGAAGCAACTATCTTGCCATATCGACAAGGAGAGCAAACTAAGTCTTTGACCATCTTGAGTTTAGGCAAACCACGAATGAGATCGTGGTTGCTAACCTGAGTCAAATGGTCGAAGCCAATGTGACCTAATCTCCTATGGCAGAAGGAGAGATCATGGGAGTCTGAAGCCATCAAACACCGAAGAGAGTCTCTAGAAGAAACAGAAAAATCAGCACGAAAGACTCTCCCAAATCTAGAAATCCTACAAACTAACTCCCCTGATGAATCAAGGATTCTACAGGCACTACTCTTAAAGCTTACCTCGAAAGAGTCATCGATAAGCTGAGAAACAGAAAGCAAATTGTATTGCAGCTTACTCACTAAGGCAACATCCTTAAGAATGAAATTGTCGTTAATGCAGATGGTACATTTGGTAATGAGTCTACCTGATGAAGCGTCTCCAAAGGTGATCAACTCATCACCGGGAGCTCAGACTAGAGAAGAGAACCATCTTGAGTCTCCGATCATATGACGAGAACAACCGGAGTCAACGATCCAAACATCTCACTTCCCTATCCTACAGACCTGGTCAACACAAAAGAAAAAGATGAGTCAGTACTGGGATAAAGAGAAGATCTAGGAACCCAATACTGAACTACACAACGTCCCGAAGTACCAGGCACAGAAGCAAAAGACTGGACTCTAGTGTCTCTCTGACGCTCTACTCTCACAAGACCAGAAGTAACTCTAGCAGAAGACTTGGGAGCTGGAGCTGGGTTGGCTCGCTGTCGTGCAAAGGCCGGACCATCCCAGTGAGGCTGTCTAAAACTCTTACCAGGAAACACCTCACGCCGCTTATATCGACATCGAGGAGAAACACGAGGAATATCAAAAGGATGACGGAGAGACTGACCAAGAGCAGATCTAGGATGAAAACTCGAATGAATAGCATGAAATCCAAGTCCTGAACGCTGCCCAAAAACAGGCGACACTCTATCCTGTCTAGTAGTAGTGTGTACCTTAGGAGCACTCTGAGTCTGGGGATGACCCTGAATACCCCTAAGGGCATAAACACGCTCGCGCCTTGTGATCTTGGCACGCCTGAAGCAGAAATCTACTAGGTGATCATCCTTCTGACAAAAGGTGCATGAGTACTTCACCTTGCTAGAGGTAGAAGCAGTAGAAGGAGCAACCTTCTTGTTAGAGATCCCATGGACAATCCCAGCAGACCTAAACACAGTGGTGCTCACCCTGGGAACAACCACGATCTCTCCACTCTTGGAGCCATGCACAATAGTAGGAGGATGAGTCCTAACGTGCTCCAAGTAGTCAAATCCTAGACCTTTATTAAATTGACTAATCTTAGACTGGTCTAGGATGAGATTGAGCTTTTTCTTACCTCCTACAAACTTCTCAAGAGTACTCATGAGATACTCACACTCCTGGAAGAGAAACACAGGAAGAACAAGGGGAAGAGGAAGAAGAAGAACCAGATAGAGAAGAACTACCAGCACGTGCATTTTTCTTCCTTAGCACGGCTGCCTCAACTTTGAGGGCCTCACAAGTAGGGGTGCAAACGGAACGGATACGAACGGATTTCACTCATCCCGTATCCTATTCCAAAAAATTTTCTCGGATACAGAGTCGGATACGGATAGTGCCGGATTCAAATACGAATGCGGATTACCTCGGTCACGAATACGGAGCGAATACATGTCGTTCTGAATACGGCTAGTCTCGGTCACGAATATTTAGTCGGATAATGCGTGAAAACAGAAATCATATATGTCGCGCATATTAGGATCAATCAACCATACTATATATCCAAAATGAAACTATATTAGTATGTTAGCAAATAGATTTAAGTACATCACTCGATAAGAGGGACTAGTTATGCAAGCATATGACAGAGGCTGGTTACATGGTCCAAAATTCATTCTCCCATACTAGTTAAGCCAGTAGTATCCGGTAAGGAACACTCCTCTGAAACTTCTTAGTAAGACAGTGATGAACATAGAACTCAACATGCCAACCACAACACCCGCTGCTACATATCCAAGCATTTGTTCAGAACTAACCTATGCAGATATGCAAGCAATTTTTTTAGGCCTAGAAAGCATATTTATTTAGCGCTTAAAATAGAGTGGTAATGCAACAGTGCAACACAATTGTACATGTATAGTCAACTTCACTAATCTGATAGGTGGTAAGCTAGTCGGAGCAAATAAGAGCAATAAGCTAGTAGCTAAATAAGCGCTTCCTAGAAATATTCCTATTATGATTTGTGAAAGTCTTAGTGTCCATGAAGTTATGATAAGTCATATGCAAAGAGAAGGGCATTGAGACATATACAGAAAATCAAAAATAAAGCTGGAACAATAAAATGTTGTTTACCCTGACAACCAACAATGCTGCACAAATTGGATCTTTAACACCCAAGACTGTCCAAATAAGCGAGTTACCAGACCCCACAGGTATTATACCAATTGGAACAGAGACTGCCTCATTTTGATCATCTCTGCACAGAAGATGAGAAGACCATTGAGAACAAACAGAATGAGTTGATTACCACATTAGAACTTGTACTTGCCAACATTTACAGAGTAGCATGCACAACACAACCTCCAGAATGTTGTTTGTTATACAACAACGTGAAACACTAATAATATCAGAGATAAAAGCAAATCTAGAATCACTAACCATAACATAGCATCTGAAACGAAAATGATAGATGAACGTTAATTTTAACCTCCTTTCCCTAAAAAGAATGGCAGCTAATGGTGCATTGTGAAACTCAGCACAAGAACTATAATTGCACTCACAAATCACAATAATGATCTAAAAGATCCTATAGTTTGAGATTATGAATCCAACGAGATTGAAGCATATGGAGTGCAATGACATAATAAGTACAAAGCAGACACATTGAAACTTTTCCTATGTATGAGTTCACTGAACCACACCACAGCCTAAAAGTCCACTGCAAAATCTAACAATGCAGCAGGAAAGCTACGATCTGTGAGCCGGTTACAGCACAGACCTAAACCTCAAACGTCAAAATATACGCTAGATATCAAGCGCACACTTTGAAGTCTGAACTCATAGTTAAGCTCTCATATGAAAACACCTCACTGAATGTCTAAAGCACCTGAACTTGCAGGCGAGGGAGTTGGCACTCGACGCCTTGGCGGGGATCTGCGCAGGGAGGCCGTCAATTGCGGCCACCGGAGGAGGAGGTGCCGAATCTACGCAGGCAGTCGAGAATCACCAGAGGTGGAGGGGAGGCTACAGGTGAGGGAGTCAGCTGGGAGATCTTCGTTGTGGAGTCAGCCGCGCAACGTCGCACGACGCTAGGGCGAGGCGGTGCCGCTCTAGAGGGACGCGAGGGCGAGGGCCACAAGGCGGGCGGCCGAGCGACCTGGACTACGGATGGAGCACAGCGGCGCAGCGCACAGGGGAGGTGGGGAGGGGATTCAAGGCCAGCCGGCTAGGGAGACTGAATCGGGGGGATTGGGGAACTACCGAACTAGGGAGGGTTGGGGATATTGGATTGAGGGTTTCCACCGGATATTAACCGGATACTAACCGGATCTATTCCAATAAAATTAAGGATATATCCAAATCCGACGGATACTTTCATTCCGAATCTATTTCTGTATCCAAAAAAACTATTCGAATCCGTATCTGATATCCAAAAAAACGGATATCTGAAATCATGCTCCGAATAAGATCCGAATTTATATGGACAGACGGTCGATCTGGAATTATCCGCTCCGTTTGCACCCTTACTCACCTCAAACTTCTTCCTAAGCTCAACTTGGATTTTATCCAAGTCCCTCCCAATCTCAGCACATCGCAAACAACTTTCTTGTGACTTAACTAGTAAGTCATTAGCAAGTTTATCACACTTGACATTTAATAATTCATTGTTAAATTTTAGTTGCCTACAGCCCTCACATGAGCTGACTGAGTCCTTAGAAGCATGCAATTCAAGTTCATTGTTTCTAGTAGATAGCTTCCTAAGGTGAGTGCTTATGGCATCGATTTCAACAAGTAATTTAGGGCAATTTTTATATGATGTGCTAGTGTGAGCATGGAGAAAACCAGCATCTACAGGAACAGCATCAACTATATCAGTTCTAGCATTCTTCAACCTAAGACTATCTAGCTCAGTCAACACACTATCATGTAAGTACTTAGGTTCTCAAGCTCCACAAGTAAGGCATCACATAAAGAACAGTCATTAGAGACTTCCTTCTCTAGCTCTGCACACCTAGCTCTAGTTCTAGCATGAAATTTTCCTAATTTGCAGAAAGCTTCATTGAGCTGGTCATAGGAGGGTACCTCGTCCGAGTCGTTGTAGAGCTCGGAGTCACTGATGCCGTTGGCGTCCGCCATGAAGCACATCCTGGTGAAATCGTCATCACATTTGTTCTTCTCTTGTGGATCATCCCCACCGTCGTCGTTCCAAGTCTCTGTGTCGAAGAGGTTGATGTCGTCGAGTGCGGCAAGAACGCGGTGGAAGAGTTTCTTGTTCTTCAAGAAGTTACGGTACTTCTTCTCATATGTTGGGTCACGAGCTAGGGGCTTCTTGCGGTTCTTATCAGTGTAGTCAATTTTTCCCGAACCACCGAAGTCGTTTTTGCCTTTCTCCATCTTGGGTTAGTTTGCCCGAATGTAGTTGGGGCCACCATACTCGTAGCAGGTGATGATGCCACCTCTCTTCCTCTCCCTCACCCTCTTGTAGGCATGAGAAAATTTGCGAGCTAGAAGAGCAAGCTCACTTTCTGGAAAAAAAAATTCAGTTGTTCATCGGTTAGCTCGCAAAGGGCGAAAAGAGAGAAACCAATTAAAGTCTCGATAAGTCTGTGGTGTCCTTGATGGTGGTCACCTTCATCTCCTAAACCCGAAGATCAAGTGCGGTCAACAAGTGTCGAGCGTTCTCCGAGTCAAGATATGTGCAACCAACCACACGGAGATCGCTCAAAATTCTTGTAAAACGACCAAAGCACTCATCAAGGGTCTCACCAGCGTGCTGTTCAAACTTGTTGCAGTAACACCTGTATTGATTCTGTCTCACCATCTTGATCTGGGTGGTGTCCTCATGGTAAGCATCGAGGGTCATCCAGATCTAGTGAGCGGATCGTAAGGTGAGAGATCCTGTCGTACTCACTGCGGCTAAGGCACTGTATGAGGATGTTCCTTGCCTTAGCGTTCGCCGCAACGTCAACCATATTGCCGACCGTGACGTTCTCATCGGCAGGGACCTCATACAGGAGCTTCACCTTCTGCTAGATCAGGAAGCCTTGGGCAATGATGTACGACTCCATTCTCGACTTCCAGAATAAAAAATCAACTCTAGAAAAAATAGGAGGCTTGGTGGAATATTTGTCCGTCGCCATGGCTCTAGGGACAGGTCAAGATCTATGAAAGAGCAAAACTGGCTATTACACCAATTGAAGGACTAAGATGGCGATCAGAGAGGGGTGAATGATCCCAAATAAAATTTCTCCCACTCAAAATGACCCAATCAATCCCTCAAATGAAACAATAAAACTGAGCAAATGAGAAGGAGCAAATTGCTATGGATGGGCGGTGCTACCACTGGGAAGCCGGTAGCCGAAGGCCAGTAGTACCGCACCAGGGGCGGTAGCACCAAGGGTGAAAATGGAACAGAAATTTTCTGACCGTTCCAAAGAAAAATAGAAACGAAAATGAAAAGTGTCGGTACAGAAACGGAAACTAATTTTTTTTTCGAAAACAGAAACAAAAACGGGAGTGTTAGTTCCGATGAAAACAGAAATAGAACGGAAATTCCGTATAAGCTTATTCGGAAATTCTGAGCCTACTTAAGACTGAAGCCCAACCCAGTAACCCATAAGGCCTAAGTGGCAAGCACCAACCCAACCCTAGGCTCTTAGTCTTAGGCTCTTAGATTCCTGACCTTCCGAGTTAGTTGCACCGCCCCCACCCCAGGTCGCAGCGGTGCCGCCCCTACCGCGTCGCTTACCCCGACCTCGAAGCTCTCATCTCCAGATCCTCCCTTCACCTTGTGACGGCGGAACGAGGTGTGGGAGCGGTGGCGGGGCCTGCATCACAAGTGCTCCGCGTTGCGATGGGGGTGGAGCGTCACGAACGATGACCTCAACGAGCTACACGGGTGCATCAATTTGGGCTTCGGGTTTGATGCCGCGGGATGCGCGGCTTCTAGCTCCTGGAGGAGTCGCCTCATGCAGAAGCTCCCCGCGCTGGACCTCTACTACGCCGTGTAGGGCAATATCGGAGAGGAGGCTTGCGCAAGCCTGTGCGCATGCGGCACCTCGTCGGAGGCGTCTGAGGAGTCACCGCTCAGGATCCCATTGCCCATACTCTCTCCAGGTACGTGTAATGTACTAATTGTGACTCGGTCGCATATGTCCTTAGAACCTTCTAAGGCTTCAGGGTGCGTGTGAAATGCAAATATCGATTGATGTTCTTGATTTTTTTATTTGCCCATGCGGTTCAGTGTGATTAAAGTTTTGATTTTTTTTGTACTTGTTGATTGCAGGCGACACGCCGGAGACTGCGAAGATGAGGCTGAAGCAGTGGGCGAAGGTGGTGGCGTTGTTCGTGCGCAATCGTTCTTGATCGCCCAGCTCCAGGGGTATCGACGTCGCTGCTATCTTGGATTGGACGGAGAGAAAACAGGATAAAGAAAAGGAAAGAATCCCCGGCGGCGTCAAGCACAAGGAAGGAAGAATGGAGAAGAAAAAGGGAAAAGAAGAAAGGAATCTAGGGTTTGGTAGGCTGCCGCCTTCCATCTCCGCTCGCCTATCTTGGCCGGATTAGCTATTTACTATTGACTTTCATATCAAAATGATATATCATTCACCCCTACTTAAGATATACTATGCCTTACTTTGGTTAATTCCTTGCTTTTCCTAATTCACAATTTCACATCCCATGTACATGGTGCATTCATGGCTAAATCCAGGCATGCAAGTATGTGTGGTATACAATTCCACGTAGATTAGTGTAGAGATGAGCTTTGCATTTCAAAATTTCGTAATGTTATCCTCTTTTGGTTTATAACGTTAGAGGAATAGCTGACAAACTAAATAGTTCACAAAGTCTAACGTCACACGTGCGCAGCGTGGCGTCGCACGTACGCATCTAGTTTTCATTCAAAGTTGGTACGTTTAGATAGATTTTGTACTATATTTTTGTGGAATTTTTTGCTTTCGTTTCTGTATCCGCTTTGTTCCGTTCTGCATCCGTTTTCGTCACAATCCGTTTCCGTATCCGTTTTTGAGGTTTCCGATTTTGTTTCTATTACCAGTAAAAATGTGGAAACGGAAATGGATCAGCCATTTATCGACCATTTTCGTTCCGTTTTCATCCCTAGGTAGCACCGGACCACAAGAATCAGCACAGAACACAACCCGATTCCCAAAGCAAAAATGATGCAACTTTTGATTGGTTGGTCCAAAACTCATGAAACTTGGTATGCACATTCGTATGGAGGTCAGAAACTTATTCCAACCTTCAATCTATGGGATTGACGTTAAAGTTCAGACCTTTTTCAAATCGAAGGAAGAATGCACCAAGTTTGAGTAAAAACCCAAAAACTTGATCTTGGACTTGCTCGTAGGGTTTTGTTGATAAAGATGATCTTGGATGACATCCCACACATTAAGTCAAGCAAGAGCTCAAGTCAAGAACAAAAAAACCCAATCTATCAAGAATGATTCTTGAAGAAGCAAAAGATTGGTTTTTTTGCAAGAAATAACACAAGAATTTCCTAGATAATTAGGATATGGTCTGAACAAGACTCATCCATCAATCATATATCCTCGGCACAAAATCTACAAGCATTTAGAAGGAGGGGAGGCAAATCTAAATTTGCGGAAAGTAAATTGAAAGAATGTAATTGCGGAATTTAAGTGTTGAATTTAAGACATAAAGTAAATGCGTAAAGTAAATTCAAGAATAGGAGAAAATAATTTGCATTTCTAGAAAGGAGGTTTACAAAGCCTCACAATAAAGTGGACAAAGCTTAAAAGAGCACAAAACCTCTAAAACCTTGAAAAGGAGGAAAGCTACATATTCCTCTTTATTTATACACTCTTGAGTCATCCTACACCCTTGGATGAGTTCCTTCTACCTTAAGGATTACCATCAAAAGCTAGGATTGACTCACTCACTCATACATGGTCTAATCCGAAACCCTCTAACTTAACGGGTTTTTGCATGCTTTTCAAAGCATACTAATTATATCCGCTACTCTATCACCTAGATCGCGATCGGATGGCTCTCGATACGTGTAGCTCAAAGTTAGCATCTCATCCATTCCTTGTCTTCTCGGCTTGTAGCGACTCTGCCTCTGATCATTTTTTGGCGGTTCTCGACCGTCTAGATCTCCAGCGCATCCTACCTAATCCTGATTATCCTCCGCCTCACCATGATCAAACACCGATATCCGGCGACCATCAAAGACAAGAAATACCCATCACATAGCAATGTTGAAAATGATATGCAATTAAACTTTCAAAATCATAATTTTTGAATTATTCACGCTCCTAAGGGCCGGTAGTACCGCCCTACATCCAAAAACCCAAAACACTGCTCTCTGGAATTTTCACACCGACCCTAGGCCAGTGCTACCACTCTCACAAGGCCAGTAGCATCACAAATTCTGGGTATTCTCTTCAAATGTTTTAAATTTAATTTAAACTTCAAATCAACCTCAAACTTAAACACCACATGGTTAAATGATGTCAATAACTCATCACAATCACGAGTAGACCTCCACATGGTCTTTCAAAATTAATCAGAATTTCAGTTCCTTGAAATTCTAAAATTCTAAAACGCACGAGTTCGACATACTGATACATCAGCCCCACATCAAGACGATTCGCAAGTGTTCATTTGATCATTCCCAACTGCAAATGTGGCAGGTTTACGACCTTCTGCGTTCTGCCTCAATTAGACGGCCTGATAGAAATTTGAAAGCAACACCAACCACATCTGAAGAAATTGCTCAATGGCTAAGCGATGCACGGCAATCCAACTATGCGGGGAATGAGCTGGAATCTGTACCGTGCTGTTGATGCAGTAGAGCTCGAATCCTGGTGCGGCCGGCAGTTCGAGACTAGGGTGAGGGATCGCTGGATCGGGCTCTTTGGTGGGGGCTTGAAGCAGGGTTCACAATTTTGTTTCGAGGTTGAAAACCGCTAACTCGGCGGTAGCGGTTTTCGCGAGAAATCGTTCGAAAACCGCGAAAAACCGAACGGTTCGCAAATTCAAAAAAAATTGAATTTTGATCAAATCTATGTGCGAAAATCACGGTTTTTGACGAAAAACCGCTCGGTTTTTCGCGAAAAACCAACTGAACAATTGAACGTTCTTGAAAAACAATTTTTCAAGCAATTTTTTTGCGAAAATCGCGGTTTTTAAATGGTTTTCGAGCGGTTTTCAACGCATATTTTTTTTCTTCAAATTTTATGATTTTTTTGATTTTTTTTAATTTCCACTGGTAAACTGCCCTGCTCTGAAGTCGAACGCCTCCTCCCTGCACGTCGTCCTGTGCAGCCGTGGTCACTACTGCGACGGCACATAATTTTGTCTTCGTTCTCTTGATGAACAATTTAGATTCTTTGCAAACAGTACTTCCACTAAAATGATGAACATTATATAAACAGTACCAGAAAAAAATTGTAAACCCTTAAATTCGAATCTAACGGCCAGCAGCGGACTGCTACGGACGGACAGGAACCGGATCCGCCGAAGAGAACAGCAAAACAACGTTGTCTCCTACCGTCCTACGGATACAGTGACGATCCAGAGGAGCGGTTAGATCCGAATTGAGAGGCCGAGATTCAGCACCGAAGCTCCGTGAGAAATCTTCTTGTTTAGAACGAGCTCGATAAGAAACCAAGAGGCGCTAGTGTTAGCATGTGCTCGACCTTGCCTGAGACGGCGTTTGCACGTGAATGGCCTCACCGAAGATGGAGAAGACGGTGGGGGAGGTGGGCCAATGCACCAATCATAATGAAAATCCAAGGTTAGAAACTCAACTGAATTCTCCTAAAAAACCATGCAACAAATGTATAGCATTTCTATTTTTTTTGTCTAAAGCCCTGTTTGGACGTTACTTTTTTTGAAAAGTAGCTGAACAGCTGGACTATATGGCTGCACGGCTGGAATGAAGAGGTTTGATGTTTGGTAATATAGCTTTTAGGTGTGAAGGATGCGAGTCACGAATGAGTGTGAGAGGGTGAGGTTTAGGATTTTATACTTGGTAGAAAGACATAATTTTCTTCAATTCTAGTGGCAAAGTTAGAATCTCAACCTACCGAAGCCGTAGAAAGCTACCTTAGATCAGCTTTTGGGTTTCAGTTTCTTTTAGTACAAATGAGCTGCTGGCTTTTGACTTTTGGCTACGAAACAAAGTCACACATTAAATCTATATTAACACAATTGACACGTCAGGTGAAATATATAAGATAGTTCATTGATCAAGAAATGACAAAGCGGGCACGCATTGTTTAAAGTAGAATATTAACACAATTGACACGTCAGGTGAAATATATAAGATAGTTCATTGATCAAGAAATGACAAAGCGGGCACGCATTGTTTAAAGTAGAAGCAAACCGTACATTGCTCGGTAATACATTCCGGGGTGCTGGATAACTATAACACTAACTAGAATCATGAAGCCAGGGCCCAGGGGGTGGACTCGTCAAACACCATCGGCAGCACGATCGGCGACTGGATCCGCAGTGGTGTACAGCCGTTGTCAGATAGCATCAGGCAGGCCGTACTTCCGGATCGGATATTCGGATGACTCATGACGGAGCTGATGAATGCTCCGGAAACGGGGGAAGGGTAAATGTTCTATTGCTCAGACAGACAGCATTTCTATTAGCCAGTAAGAATCAGTCGTTTGGAGGGCAGAGAGCGAGCAAGGTAGCAGGTAGCTAGTACAGCACAGTCAGGTACCTTTAAGGTGGAAATGAAGTACTCTTGAAGCATAGTAGGCATAGTAGCGCGTCAGGCCGCGCAATAGAATCGATGAGAGCGAGTAGACGTATCATCATATATTTATCATCAAAACGGTAAAAAAATAGCAAACTGACCAAAAATAGTCTTTTCAAAATGCAACAATTGAGGCAAATATTGTGCAGAATACAAACATGACCAACACATTACCTTATTTAGGGCCTGTTTGTTTTATTTTTGGATTCTCTAAAAGTTGATTCTGGATTGTGGTTGTAGATAAGCTGGTTCTCCAAAAGCTAGAATCCAAAAGCACGTATGAAGTGAATTGTGGATTCTAGTGTATATGAGTGAGCTGGATTGTGAGAATTAGATTCTAGAATCGGACCGTTTGTTTTTTATTCTGCTTTTAGGGCTAGAATCTAGAATCAAAAGCTAAAACAAACAGTCCCTTAAAAATTGATCTGGTTGTACAGAAAATCGTAAAATGGTGTTTATCCATGAGAAAAATGCAACCAAATAGAATGATTTCTGGAAGACCAATCTGGACACACTTTGCTACCTGCATTCATCTCAAAACCTTTTTAGCATTCTTGGATGAAGGCAGAAACATGACAAAAACAGAAGATGGAGCAAAACTAACCTCTGAAAAAACCAAGCTCATAAAGTCCAAATCCAACCAGTGAAACAAGGGGAACTGCTGACAATGGACTTAGCAATCTGTACCCAGAAAAAAATGCAGCACAGTTAATTGCATAACCTGAAACTCTACATGGTAAAGAGCTAATTTAAATTCAAGGAAGGCTTAAAACCATACCAACCTAATGACATTGCGCTAGAGACATGTGCTTCGTGTTCAACGTGGACTCAAGGTCCGAGTCGGGCTGGTGTGGTCTAGAGCGGCTATAAAGATGTGCATTCGGTTCACTTGGATTTCTCAAATCAAAGCCCTAAGCTAACAAGCCAGGAACCGCTGTCGTTTGTTCGCGATTTGAGGTTTTTGCCAAGCGTCGCTGAGAATTTCAAATCGTTGATTCGCCGCTGTCAGGACGTCACAGGACTCAAGACCGGACGCTTCAGATTCACAATCACCAGATCTGTAAATCACCGGAGCATCACCGTAACACCGTCACACCAAGGAGACCGCCGCCGCCGGAGAAGAAGAGCTTGCCGCCGCCGTTTCCGTGCACCAATCAGGGAGATAACCGCATTAGCAGGTAGGCGAGGTCGTGAGCTTGCCGTAGGTTCTCTCTTTGCTCGCCGGCAATGACCATAGGGTTTCGTACACCGTCGGCTTGTGTGGCGTGTTTCGTCACGGACACGTGGCAGCCACATCGTCTTATGTGCTGACGTGTTCGTCCGTGTGGATGCCGGTTAGCGCTCACGTGTATCGCCTAGTCAGCATTAAGATGGGCCCGCACGTCAGTCTCGTGCTCCACGTATGCACCGGGTTCACGGTGGACCAGTGGAGGTTCGTGGACCGGTGCATGAACCAGAGCCATGTGTCAGCGCATGATTGGTCAGTTCTATGCTGACGCAATAAATTGATTTTTTGAATAAAAATTATTCATCTATTTTCTGATTTCCCTATTTAATCAAATCTTTCGAGTGCCTGTTCTTTCTCATACGAGCTTGATTGAGGCAATTCAAATTTTAAAAAATTTATAAAATTGAGATCTATTTAATGATGAATTTTATTTGATTTCTAGAGCTTATTTTATCTCTGTTTTGGAATTTATTTGATATCTTCTTTCGTTACGCGTAGACGTTGAAGTGCTCAAAGTATATGAGGAGGAATCGTTGACGCAAGACCAAGGTCTAGAGCAAGAGCAAGAACTTTTCCAAGGCAAGTTGTGCTTTGATCATGTTGAACCCAGTTTTACAAAATTGCTATGTTGATTGACATTATGCATGATATTTTGTGCACAACTATTTCAAAATAGTTTGAGATCTAGTTAATCTACCCAATTGAATTGTACCTTACCTTGTCATTTGTATGCCATGATTAATTGTCACCCTAGGATGATTCATTACTAGTTGGTTAATACTAGAAATAAACAAGGGTTCGTTAGACTGTGTTTAGTATGCTTAGCTATGCCACATGTAACTCATGATTTTGGAATATCAATTTAATCTTGATTAATAGAATATGGATCTGTCACGTGCGCACCTTAGATCAGTCGGAGCATCGTCGTAACACCGTCGCACCAAGGAGACAGCCGCCGCTGGAGAAGAAGAGCTAGCCACCACCATTTGCGTGCACCAATCAAGGAGATAACCGCGTTAGCCGGTAGGCGAGGTCGCGAGCTGGCTGTAGGTTCTCTCTTTGCTCATCGGTGATGACCGTAGGGTTCCGTGCACCGCCAGCTTGCGTGGCGTGTTTCGTCACAGACACGTGGCAGCCACATCATCTGCTTTGCTGACGTGTTTGTCTGTGTCGACACCGGTCAGCGCTCACATGTATCGCCTAGTCAACATTAAGACGGGCCCGCACATCAGTCTCGTGCTCCACGTGTGCACTGGGTTCATAGTGCACTAGTGGAGGTTCGTGGACCGGGTGCATGAACCAGAGCCACGTGTCAGTGCATGATTGGTCGGTTCTATGCCGATGCAATAAATCGAGTTTTTCAATAAAAAAATAATTCAATTAATTTGGTATTTTCTATTTTCTGATTTTTCTATTTAATCAAATCTTTCGAGAGCCTATTCTTTATATATGAGCTCCGATTGAGACAATTCAAATTTCTAAAAATTTATAAAATTAAGATCTATTTAATGGTAAATTTTATTTGATTTTTAGAGATAGTTTGCTCTCTGTTTTAGAATTTATTTGGTATTTTCTTTCGTTACGCGTAGACGTTGAAGTGCTCAAAGCATCCGAGGAATCGTTGATGCAAGACCAAGGACCAAAGCAAGAGCAAGAACTTTTTCAAGGCAAGTTGTGCTTTGATCATGTTGAACTCAGTTTTACAAAATTGCTATATTGATTTACATTATGCATGATATTTTATGTGTACAACTATTTTCAAAATAGTTTGAGATCTAGTTAATCTACCCAATTGAATTATACCCTAACTTTTGTATGCCATGATGAATTGTCACCTTAGGATGGTTCATTATTAGTTGGTTAATACTAGAAGTCAACATGGGTTGGTTAGACCGTGTTTAGTATGCTTAGCCATGCCATGTGTAACTCATGATTTTGGAATATCAATTTAATCTTGATTAATGAAATATGAAACATGTTTATATAATTGGTGTATCAGGTGTTGTTACACAATGATATTGAGTTGTAGTGACGGGGTTGTCACGCAACGATGTTGACTTGTAGATAGCACCTGGTGCTTGGTAATCAACTGGGGTGATAATTATTTAGATTGGAGCAAGTGGCAAGGGTCATTGTGCCAAGATGGGCCAAAAGGGCAGAGGGTATGTGGAAGTCTTGCCTTGGTCATTTTAAGGACTTAACTTTGCAAGCATTTGACCTGAGTCAAACATGCAACCACATGTTTGGAATGGGACAGACCTAGCTAATTAATTTACAGTATTTTAGCTTTGGTACTACTAGTGGTGGTGTGAGTCCCAGGTTTACGGATCAACTCACATAGCGTAAGAGAGAGGTCCTGTTGTGGTAGTGTAACCCTTCAGTGTTGAAACCTTAGTAGGTAATACTAGGTTAAGACAGAGTTTTGTAAAGGCTTTGTCATGATCCCTCTGCGGCACACCAAAAGAAGTATACTAATGACGTTGCACAAAGAGATGATCATGTCATGTGGGTAAAGCGCATAACCTCTGCGAGAGTGTAAAATCTATTCAGATAGCCATACTCGTAGTATTGAGCAATGCTCGAGAATTACAGACAAGGGTTAGATTTTGTAAACTGAAAACTTCGATGGGAAGGCAGGATGCCATTGAAAAATTTGGAACATGACTTAGAGATAATGTCATGTTTACTTGAGAAATACCTGCAAATTACTTATTACTGTTATTTGTTTCATTGTCATTTCAATTTACTTATCGTACTCATTTATAAATACTGCTTTATTGCAAAATAACTATGTTAGCCATTCCTTTAGAATAAGCCATGCATATATTATGTTAGACTTGCATTCTGTGCACAACTTGTTGAGTGCTTTAAGTACTCACCCTTGCCAACAACAAACCACTAGTTGAAGAGTCTACACCAGCTTTAGAGGAGGAGTACTAGGAGGAGACGAATGTTTAAGGTGTGAGCCTTGTCAGTTACTTGTGGTATACTGAGGAGTCATCTACGTTTTTCATTTCGCTGCAGTAATTTAGTTTAATGTTCTTAGTTTAGCCCTACGTGACATATTCATGTAAGTTGACCATAAGGTCAGTCAACAAGTTATAATTAATATATAGAGTCTTTTATTTATGTTTCCGCTACGTATGATTGTGATATTCATCTATATTGAGCTTGTGTACACTAGTGTGACCTTAGATTAGTGTGATATACACAGAGGGTCCAAATTTATATATTCAAGTCCCGACAACATTCTCATGAGAAAGCATCAAAATCCCCACATAGGGGCACTCCGACGAAAATCAAGAGAAGTAAAATTCCACGGGCAAAGAAAAGGAAAATCGCAACCTAGCAAAACATCAAATTCCCCAGAGAAAAGGAAAATCTGCATAATCTCCAACAACAAAGAAAAGCATTTCTGCATAGAACCAACAAGTAGTGGCACTGCAAGCAATTGTCCCCTTTGCTCATCAAATAGTTTAGGAACCTGTCAAACAAATATTCAAGAACATCATTGGAATTAAAGATCGTATAAGGCTAAATATTAACTGAGGAAGTAGTTCGATTAAGGAAAAAAATGTCTCAAAACAATTAATCAACTACAGAACGTAGTTGCATACCAGTATTTTAGGCATCGCAATTGCTCTGACAGGCAAATGGCTCGGTGAGAACTGTAGGGGGAAAAAAATGGGTAGAACAAGCAGCAATCAAGAGTCCGACATAGCCATACGTGCAAACAGCAAAGGTAGAGACTAGCAAGAAACCTGCCCTGGCCGTAGCGGTACGGAGGGCCGTCATCCAGAACCGACGGTTGCGCGAACCGGCAAACGGGAACCTCCTTGCCGCACTTGCGTGCCTGCCGCTGCAGCGAGATGGATGCGAACTTGAGGGGAACGGGAGGGGCCAGGGCACAGGGGCGATGGCGCACGCACGGATGACGGGGAGCGGAGCAGCGAGGCAGAGTGTAGCCGGAGGAGAGGAGAGCGGGAGGGGGGAATGCCTAGGAGGTCGGCGGCCATGGCCGAGGAGGCAAGGCTGAGGGCGAGACAGCAACAACGATAGGAACATGAAACGAATCTGAGGAGGTAGGCCAAGTAGCGAGATCGGGACGAGCTGGATGCGAACTGGAGGGGCCAGGGCAGCCTTGAAGAAGAACCACCGGCGGAGCACGCGAGGCTGTGAGGCAAGGCATGTGGGCCGGGAGGAAAGGGGGGGCACACCGAAAGGAGCAGCTACCTCGAAGAAGAACCACCAGCGGAGCATGCGAGGCAAGGGAAACTCGGAGGGAAACATTGGAGAAGCGGGTGTGGAGGGCAGTAGAGCGGTCGAAGAAAGGGGAGATGGGTGGAGCGCACGAGGGTTCAGGAGAGAACGCGGGCGGCGGGCAGGACGAGCCGGGCACGGCCGGGCAGCGCCAGCGGAGGTCGCACGTCGATTGGCCGGAACAGCGCCAGTGCTGACGTGGCCACGCTGAGAGGCCGGGATTCTTTCCCCTTATATATTGCGATAGTTTCCCAGGTGGATCCTCTCTTCACGTTCCTGTGCCATCTCCTCGAGTCCCCATGACCTGTCCTTGAGGTCCTGTTGCCACTTGCCACTGCTTTTGCCTGCCCCTTAAGTAGTGCCTTCTCAAGGTCGTCCAGCTGTACCGCTTCTGTGGACGAGGGGGTGCAGCATCCACCAGCCTGCTGCCTGTTGTCTCTGTCTCCACCTCAGAATTCGTGTGTTGATGACCAGACTGTGTTCAATGAAGGGGAAAATCAAGTTATTAGATAAACACAGGGAAAAAATTGCATAGTGCTAAACATGTAAAAAAAACAGATAGTTTCTTAAGTGCAACTTACTACTTCATACTTTCTCTTAAAACCTCACTACCGCATGCTTCTATAGATTTTCAGAAAAGTACGTATATTTGATGAATGTTGTAAGCTCTGAGCAAAGTTAATATAACATGTGTATGTCGAATTCATGCAAACTACAAAGACATGTTGGTCTTATAGCCAGTATATAAGACAATGGATAAACTGTGTGAGTGCACTTATCACGTGTCCAAAATGGTACTCCGTACCACAGAAAGAATTACCAGGTACAAGGGCAGTTCAGAACCACCTAAATGATTGACAAGTATACGGAACAACACAAGGAAGAGAGGTGCTCCACAAGGAAATATCAGAACCAGCATGCTTACTTATTTGCACAGTCTCTAGACTCTCTACCCATGAAGACGACCTGGGCATCAGGAGAGGTTCTCGGAGTCTCGGGTATTCTGTTATGACGATAATTGCCTCCTCATTACTGCATGGGGCATCGGAAGCAAGAGCAACACAGCACTTGCAGTACTCTTGCTTTCGCTAGAACAAACTCCATAAAGCACATCTCATTATAGAGGCAAACAACCTTCTTCATTTGCAGAACATGAAGTTTGGAAAACATATAATTGGTCCACTGAGGCACTGAGCATTAAAAAACTCTTCATTTGCATGATTGCATCAATTTCCTGAGTGCCATCGCGACATGCCTATAACTATAAGGAAACACAGATACTATCATCGCCTTGAAGCAAGTAATGGCAAAAAGAATTTGCAAGAGAGCATTTAACATTACCAAAACTTCAAGTTCCTCAAGAACAGGGGGCACTTCTTAGTAAACAGAAAATAGATAAAATGTTGGACATTTTACAGAAATTCACAACTAGGACAAAGCTCCTAAGGTTCTCAAAAAGGAATGGCAGTCGCTCCAGCACATCAACTTCAGTTGATTGAAACAGGAACAAAAAGTGTTAGACGTGAAATCAATATGAACACTAGATTTGTGCAAAGAGTAATGTTCACAGCAACATTGTTCAGATTGTAGTACAATAATATTTTAGATTTTGGTATTTTCTTTGCTATTACGATCAACTTAACTAATGGAGGGCATGGCGGGACGCACGAAGCCGAAAATGTTCTGGATACATTTTATGAAAACATCTTTTTTTTTAAAAAAAAAGGAAATTATGCGATTTGAACATGTTCTCTTCTCTTATTCCTCAGTGCAGTCAAAGGCACACAAGCGCACGCCACGCAACGGCGTCTCAAGCTGCAGCAGAGAACCCTATGCAAGGAGCGTGCTTTTAGCAGCAAGGTGCGAGGTGCCAAGGCATGCACCTCTCAGCATAAGACATATTAGGATAAAAAAATGGGTAAGAAACAAAGATAAAAATAAAAGCTGTACATACCAACATGAAACCCAATTTAGACACAAGGATGGTCCACTACTACGGAATAGCACATCCTTACCGGCACATCACTGCCGGTTACGATAGAGCCGGCAGTGAGAACATATCACTGCCGGTTCGAAAGTTGAGCCGGGGGGAGAACTTATCACTCCCGGTTCGTCGAAACAACCGGCAGTGATAACCTCATATCACTGCCGGTTTATATATAAAACCGGCAGTGATATATCACTGCCAGTTCTTGTTTCAACCGGCAGTGATAGTGGAATTTTCACTGCCGGTTTTAAACCAGAACCGGCAGTGATATTTATTTTTCCGCCTAATTTTATTTTCCCGCACAATGCGAGCCCTATCACTGTCGGTTCTGGGCAGAACCGGCAGTGATAACTCCTTTATATACCTGCCATCCCTTCCCCCCGACCAATCGAGCGTAACAGAGAGGAGTCTCTGCTCCATTATTGTGTCCACTTGCTGCCGAAAATTGTACTAAAATTCATATCTACTTGTTTTCAAAGTTAGTAATTTTAATAACATTATATTTGTTGTTAGATTTTACTTTATAGATTGTTTTAGATTTAGATAATTACAATTCTGATTCATTTCAGTGATTTAGTGGATTTTTAAATGGTGAAAATGGCTAGGTGAATTTTGCAAAATGGTGAAAATGGCTAGGTGAATTTTGTAATAATGAAAATTGCAAGATACATTTGTAAATCGATATATTTACAAATATATCCTGTATTTTCATTTATATGCTTACTCTCAATAATTAAAGTAATTAAAAAATTGCAACATTGATATTATCAATTATGAAAGTAATTTAAAAATTGCTACCTGGATATTTTTAATATAATAAAAATATGTCCTAATTATTCACAATTATGTATTATTTTGTAATTAATTAAAAATTGGAAGATGGATATTTACATAATGAAAAAAGATTGATGTATTTTAATTGATATAGTAAAAATATATCCTAAGTATTTACAATTATTTTCATTTTATAAAATAATAAAAAAATGTTACATGGATATTTACATAATGAAAAAAGGTTGATGTATTTTAACATAGTCAAAATATATCGTAACTATTTACAATTATTTATTATTTTGTAAATATTTAAAAATTGGATGATGGATATTTACATAATGAAAAAAGATTGATGTATTTTGACATAGTAAAAATATATCCTAAGTATTTTTTTATTTTATAAAATAATAAAAAATTGCTAGATGGATATTTACATAATGAAAATAGGTTGATGTATTTTAAGATATTCAAAATTGCTACATGGATATTTAAATCTTATCATTTACAATTCTATTGTTATTTGCAATTATATGCTTATGTGATGTTTGTTTTAATTAATTGTAGATGGATCGAAGGTGGATGTATGACACGGACCGTTGCGGCGCAGAGTTCTTTAATGGTGTGACATGTTTTGTAAACGCTGCAAGCAAGCACAAGTCGAAGAATCAGTCGAACTATATGTGTTGTCCATGCGTTGATTGCAAAAACTAGAAGTTATTTTCTACCATAGAGTTGATACGTGCACACTTACTTCGAAGGGGTTTCAAGGCTGGCTATACCTGTTGGACTGAGCACGGTGAAGATGAGATTGTGCATGAAGGGCAACATACTGGTGAAGATGACGGAGACAATGATATGACGGCGGTCGAAGATACGTTTGTCGATAGCCACGACGACGACCTGGATCAAATGTTGCGTGATGGTGAGGGGGACTTCACGAGTGAAAGAGAGTTTCAAAAGTTCCAGCGTATGGTAGAGGACTCCACAACACCATTGTACCCTGGCTGCAAAGAGGAGCAAAAAAAACTACATACCGTGCTTACACAACTGCAGTTGAAGGCAAGCAATGGTTGGTCCGATAAGAGCTTCACTGAGCTCTTATGTCTCTTGGGGGACTTGCTTCCAGAGGGTAACATGTTGCCTACAACTACGTACCAGGCCAAGCAGGTTGTCTGCCCGTTGGGACTAGAAATATAAAAAATACACGCATATCCAAACGATTGCATGTTGTATCGCAATGAGTTTGAACACTTGGATGCCTATGCTGTTTGCAAAGCAAAGCGGTATAAGGGCAACGATGATATCCATAACGACGATATCGAGGTGGAGCATAAGAAGAAGAGATCCCCCAGTAAGGTAGTGTGGTATTTCCCTATAATCCCCCGTCTGAAGCGATTGTTTGCGAACAAAAGGTATGCCCAATTGCTACGATGGCACGCCGAAGAGCGTAAGAAGGATGGAATGCTTAGGCACCCTGCTGATTCTCTGCAATGGAGGAATATTTACAGAAAATATAAGAAGCACTTTGCATATGATGTGAGGAATATAAGGTTCGGGTTGAGTACGGATGGGATGGATCCTTTCGGCAACATGAGTAGCCGTCGTAGTACTTGACTGGTGACTCTATGTATCTACAACCTTCCTCCTTGGCTTTGTATGAAGCGGAAGTACATTATGATGCCACTACTGATCAAGGGCCCAGGCAACCTGGCAACGATATCGATGTGTACCTCAAACCATTGGTTGAAGATCTTCTAATACTGTGGAACAATGGAGTACGGGTATGGGATGAGTACAAAAGAGAGAACTTTATCCTACGCGCATTGTTGTTTGTAACTATTAATGATTATCCTGCCCTTGGTAACCTGTCGGGACAGACGACAAAAGGGTTCAACGGATGCGTCCAGTGCTTGGATGATACAGCGAGCCGGTGGCTGAAGAACTGTCGGAAAATGGCCTACATGCGGCATCGTAGGTTCCTTCGCAAGGATCACCCATACCGCAATAATAAGAGAGCCTTTGACGGGACAAAGGAGACTGCCTTAGCTCCAAAAAATCGCACTGGGAAACAGATATTTGAGGCCGTAAAGGATCTTCATATTATTCACGGAAAGGGAGCCGGCAGTACATCTATCCCGAGTTCCCGTGACAAGGCTCCTTTGTGGGAAAAGAGATCAGTATTTTGGGTCTTACCGTACTGGCAACACTTGGAAGTTCGACACACAATCGACGTCATGCACATAGAGAAGAACGTGTGCGACAGCTTGCTTGGTATCTTACTGGATATAACTGGCGAAACAAAAGATACCCTCCATGCACAGATGGACCTTGAAGATATGAAACTCAGGAAGGAGCTGCATCACGAAGACATGGATACAGGCAAAAAGTACCTACCCGCAGCCTGCTACACTCTGAGCAAGAAAGAAAAATTTAGCGTGTGCGAATGCTTGCACGGAGTGAAAGTTCCGTCTGGTTACTCTGCCAACATAAAGAGACTAGTCTCAATGAAAGACTTAAAATTAATTGACATGAAGTCTCACGATTGCCACGTGATGATGACACAGATGCTTCCAATTGCAATTAGGGGTGTTCTGCCAGAGAAAGTCCGAGACCCGATTATAAAGTTGTGTTCATTCTTCAACGCGATTTCACAGAAGGCCATCGATCCGTTGAAACTAGATAAGCTGCAGGAAGACGTGGTCCACACTCTCTGCAGGTTCGAGATGTGTTTCCCTCCATCTTTTTTTTATATTATGGTCCATCTCATTGTTCACATTGTGAAAGAGATACGGATTCTCGGTCCCTTATTTCTACATCAGATGTACCCTTTTGAGAGGTTCATGGGGGTTATAAAGAAATATGTTCGTAACCGACATCGGCCGGAAGGTTGCATTGCAGATGGTTGGGGAAGCGAGGAGGTAATTGAGTTCTGCGTCGATTATATGGATCTCAAACCGATTGGTGTGCCTACATCACGACATGAGGGCATGCTACAGGGAAAAGGGATACTGGGCGAGAAATCACTCCGTACAAACAATCTAGCTTCATTCACATAAGCACATTTCGCCGTTTTGGGACAATCAGTTATGGTGGCCCCGTATGTCAACATGCACAAGAGCATGCTATCCAGAACAAACCCAGCGAAGTCAGAGGGTTGGATCGCGAGAGAGCATAGAGATAACTTCGGCGATTGGTTGCGTAGGCACATGATGCATACGGAGACAGAGTGCGCTTAGTTTAAAGTGTTTGCTCAGGGACCGTCATCTACAATTCGGACATTCTAAGGGTACGACATAAATGGTTTTACATTTTATACAAGAGCACAAGATAAAAAAGCACGAACCAAAACAGCGGTATCCGTACAGATGCCTACGACAGCAATGAAAATAGGCAAAGCTACTACAGATTCATAGAAGAGATTTGGGAGCTTGACTATGGACCTTTGAAGGTCCCTCTCTTTCGGTGCCAATGGGTCAGGCTTCCAGGGGGTGTTAACATCGACAAATATGGTATCACTACCGTGGACCTCAAACTCGTCGGATACAGGGAAGAGCCATTCGTACTTGCCAATTCTGTTACACAAATCTTCTTTGTAACTGACCCGGCTAACAAGGATCGTTACGTGGTTATTCAAGGAAAAAGAAGGATTGTCGGAGTTCAGAATGTTGTCGACGAGGAAGAATACAATCATTTCGATGAGCATCCTCCTTTTGGAGAGAACGCTGAACTAAGTCTCATGGAAGAGAGTGAGGAAGCTACGTACGTACGCCGCGATCATAACGAAGGTCGAATCGTAGCTTAGTTGTTCAAATTAAAGATATGCTCTCTTTCGTACGAACAACATATTTATTTTCTCTTGTGTAACAATTAATGTATTACATAAGGCAATGGATTTGACTACATTTGTGTGAATTGTTACAAGTCACACCATTAAAGAACTCTGCGACGCAACGGTCCATGTCATGCATCCTCCTTCGGTCCATCTACAATTTATTTATTATTTCAAAATTTGAAATTTGTAAGCCTTAATATGAATTTTTTAAGCATTATTTGATATATGAACTATTAAAACAGTGAGCAATTTGGTTTTTTCTGAATTTTAGAACTTAGTCAAAATTAGGGGAAAATATTTATATAACATATTACATGTCCTGTAGTATGCCTCAAAAAAATTTCAGATTATTTGGATCAAATTTGATAGTATTTCGTCGGTCTGTGAAATGAAATAAACTGGAAGTTGTACTGTATATAATATCACTGTCAGTTCTCTTTAACCCGGCAGTGATACTTCGTACTACTGCCGGTTCACAAATAGGTCCGGTAGTGATAGCGACTTATCACTGCCGGTTCTAGTAAAACCCGACAGCAATACGAAGTATCACTACCGGGTTAAAGAGAACCGACAGTGATAGTGCCCTTATCACTTGCCGGTTCTATTAAAACCTGGCAGTGATAATCCACTATCACTATCGGGTTTTAGTAGAACCGGCAGTGATAAGCCACTATCACTGTCGGGTTTTAGTAGAACCGACATTGATAATACACTATCACTTCCGACTCTCTTTGTGACCCGACAGTGATAGTCCACCCCTATAAATATCACTGCCGCGCCCAACCCTAGCCCTCTCCTGTCACTTGCATCTCCGCCACCTTTCACCTCCCAAGCCCCACCTCCACGCCTTCGGCCGCCTCGAGCATCCCCGTCTCCGTGACGACCTCCCCCTTGGCAACTCCCCCCCGGCGACCCCCACCCCTGCGGCGGCCCCCAGTGACTCCATCCTCCCCGTGAGTGCAAGGTTTGTTACATTTCAACTTTACCGACTTATTTGTAATCTAAGTTGTAGTATGAGATTTGGGTTCGTGGTCCTCCCCGTGAGTGCAAGGTTCCGGTTCGACGAATCTGATTTGCAATTCATGGAGGTTTACAGCGAACCTGGTAACTATGTTTGAAAGTACATGTATTTAGCACTTTTTTTTTGCAAATGACCCACAGAATTGCAACATTCACTTATCTGTTTCAACTGTTTACATGTTTGTCCGGTTAGAAGTGGAACATTCACTGCCACATTTCATCTCTAGTTGAGTTCTCCAAAATGCTATTGAAGTGTACAGACCGTGTGATAGCTTTTGCATATACGATTGATCTAGCAAGTTAGACATGTAAGACAACATTGAGAGAGAGAGAGGGGGATGCATGCACGCTAATAACTTTAATTTGATTTTTTTTCCTGCAGTGTGTAGTAAAAAAGGGAAGCACTAATTTCAATTCAGCTGTACATGACCACTTTTGCATCTTTTGTGGACAACCACAGGAATTTGCTCGGTGAAGATCTTGATTCATTACGCATAAATTAATATTTGTTCAACAAAGCAGACAACCTATAGTCTTATTCATGTACATACCTTTTGAATACTTGTTCGTTCTTGTTGTTGTTAGAATGTACATATTGTTTTTCCCATTTTGCTGATGACTTCACACTAAACTAAACTATATACTCTTATATAGTACATGAGTTTCTTATCCTTTTCTGTCTGTGTCATGGAAACTCACCTTGCTGCCTTGACGTTGCTCGATGATGATAATGGGTGAAAAAATGATCATAACATTTAATTTTGCGAGTTTGGCCTTGAACCGGTAGACTTGCATACTAATAAGTCTTTCTGTTACTCAATTATGATAACCATTCAAGCCTGATATTGTATTGTTTAGCACCTATCAGTATTGCTTTCTTGCTTTTACTCACTGTGCTCATTCAGCTTCCTAGTTGCTAAATTGCTCCACTGTTATTAGAAAGTGTTATTAGAAATATGTGATGTATGAAAGTGTTATTACAAAACAATAATTTGGCTAGTTCATTCTGTTAGCTACTGATCAGAACCCCACTTGTTGATTCAGTTAGTTTGGCTAGTTCATTACATTAGCACCATCAATGTCGTTGTTGGTTCGGTTGTACTGACTTTACTATGTTAAGCTGAATAAATGCTAATCAAATTGCATACTGATATGAGTATAATCTGTTCATTAAGATTCTATTATAACAATGAATTTAATTATCAATTCTTTATTGTGCATGTTAAGGTGGTAAGGGTTCGAGGCCTAATTCGCTGAATTAATTTGTTTAGCCCATTTGTGATTGAGGTTGAAGATTTAAATCTTCAATCAAATCCTAAATCTGAGAGCACCATAAACAAATTCACGTCAATTAGTACACGGCAGCTCATGTCATTTATTGCCCATATGTTTTCTGTTAGAAAGAGTAATATGTTATAATTATCTTCATGTCATACACGGAGGCACAACCCTTTTCTTTTATTTTTTTTTGTGGATTCCAAAACCATTACAGCTTATGCTTGTGGCAATGTACAAATCTAGGTAGTTTTTTGTACTGTATATGTGTCCTTGAAAGATGTATATGTGTATGTATCCTTGAAAGATGTATGTATATGTGTATGTATCCTTGAAAGATGTATGTGTATGTATCCTCGAAAGATGTATGTGTATGTATCCTCGAAAGATGTATGTGTATGTATCCTCGAAAGATGTATGTATATGTATCCTCGAAAGCTGTATGTGTATGTATCCTTCAAGCATGTATTTTGTGCTCTACACTTATGTATTTGTCGTTAAATTGACAACCCGTATAATATCCTGTATGTGTATATATCCTGTGTAAGTGTATGTGTATATTTGTGTTCATGGCCAAATTATTCTGGAGCATGCAGACTCAAAAAAAGATGTATATGTGTATGTGTCCTTCAAAGATGTATGTGTATAAAGATCAAAAAATATCTATATGTGTACATGTTCTTTAAAGATGTGTATGTGTCTTCCAAATATGTGTCTTTCAAAAAATATCTATATGTGTACATTTTCGGGGATTGTTGTGTATATTATTATTGAGTACTCCTTCTTTCAATAAATCTATATGAAAACAATCTCGAGTGAGTGCAAAATATCACGGGACTTACTTTAAAACACTTGTAGGGACATATATACTACCATTGTATAGAAAAGGATCCTAATTAGAACTTGTTTTGCATCTGAATACATACGCTCATATGCTTTTATATCTATGTTCATTCGTTATGTTAATTTCATTTGTATGTGTGTTTCAAAAATGAGCTTGTTAATTTGAAATTTCCGATAAACTTGCTAGGAATGGCATCTGACCATAGCCCAACGTCCTACCTGAACTTGCAGGATCCTGCCATGGACCAACCTGACGTCAGTAACGTAGGCGAGGTAAAGTATTAGTGTACCGTGGTTCTCAAAACATTGTTGGCCCAGACGACTCATGACAAGATCAAATTGCAGGCTCAGACGTCTGATCAACGAAGGCAGCGCACAAGTCGTGGTCCAAACAAGATGCTTAAGGGACTTTTTAACGTAGTGTAACTCTCGGCAGTCGGGGAACCTGCTCTACCTGAGTCATCGTTGGGGCC
This sequence comes from Otatea glauca, assembly GCA_036346275.1. Classification (NCBI taxonomy): domain Eukaryota; kingdom Viridiplantae; phylum Streptophyta; class Magnoliopsida; order Poales; family Poaceae; genus Otatea; species Otatea glauca. The sequence goes on from CM070725.1 coordinate 39,726,038, forward strand.
ATACAGGACACCATGCGGTGTTCTTGCTAGGGATGACGTGCCCATCAGCTACAGATCGTGGATTGGCCGCCAAGGTGACCCATGGGTGGTTCACAATGACCTGAAGAACTCGTTGTGGGACAAGCTGAAACAAGTGTTCCAGTTCCCCCAAGGGACCGAGCTGGTTGCAAAGAAACGTGCACTATCCATCATGTGCACAATGGAAGAATTGGAAGACAAAGACTAAATAAGAACTATGTGAAGAAGAATGAAACGCCGAATTTTGACACGTACTCAAAGTTAAGAGAGTTCTGGGAGGACTTTGTGGCGTACAAGAGGTCTGAAGAAGCGCAGATAGTAAGTCAAAGGAACAAGGCAAACGCGGATAAGAATAGTCACCCTCACACACTAGGAACAGGAGGGTACGTGAAGAAAATACCAGCATGGGATCGGACCGAAGAATAACTAACCCGCAAGGGTGTCATTCCTGCGACGGCCGCCTTGAGCGAATGATCGAAGCACTGGTTGCTTGGGAGGGGTGCTTCTATCTCCGATGATGGCAGCTTAAGCTTCAGAAGCGACAAAGAGAAGGAAGTGTCGCGCAGAATCACGGATGCTCACATGCAGTCTTCCCAAGGATCTTTCAGGCCAAGAAGGGAGAATGACTAGCTAACCGTAGCCCTAGGTAACAAGGAGCATCCAGGTCGCACCCGAGGAGTTGGTTTGGTGCCGTGGAAAGAAGCCTTCCCGGCAGACACATGGTTGTACAAGCGCCCGAAAAGACTAAGAGAAGATCAACTGGACCGTCAAATACAAGATGCTTTGGCGAGGGCGTTAGAGGAACAGAGAGCGGAACTAGACAAGGTTGTGGAGCAAGCAGTACAGAAAGCTCTCAGCTCACGACCGCCGCCTAGAGAAATCCCTGAGCTCATCAGTCCTGGCGCTCGTAAGAGCAGTTACGCGTCCATAGGGTTTCCCGAAGAGCACGGACTCCATTTTCCTGTGGATGACATCAAAGAGCCGACACCGTGCAAGCTACATTTGTCCGCATATGGCATTATAATCAAGGTGGCTGAGGGCAGGGCTTGGCCATGTCAGGAGTCGCAGGTTTTGCACTGTCGCCCGATACCGCAGGGATTCACCAGGGTCAAAGTGGACAGTGTAGTCCGCCAATACCGAAAAATGGAGGTAGAGATCCCTGGCGAGGACGAAAACAAAAGACTAGGAGAAAACGTGCATAGCTTCCTCGCGTGGCGCAACAACTTGATTAAGTTTGGCTCGAACGATGAGGATGACGAAGATGATGATCAGCCGCGCTCTGCACACGGAGACCTCCCGCTCTGGTCGCCACCATAGAGACAAAGTCCAACTCCTCCGCCGGCACCAACCAGAAAAATTCCGACTCCTCCGCCAGAATCTGAGAAGAATCGAACACCAGCACCATCTCGCAAGTCAGCACCGTCATCGAAGAAATCTCATTCATCTGTGAAGCAAGGACAATCCCAGAAGAAATTACCAGCTGACATGACTGAAGAAGAACGAAAAAAGCATGTAAGCGTCAGTGTAACATCTCACTTTAAAAAGGTGCCACCACCTGAGAAGACTAAAGTTGACGAGAATGCGCAAAAGTTTTTCTCGAGTATGACAAACGTGCAAAAGATGGGGCAGGCTTCTGAACCTTGCAAAATGTCGGACTACGAGCGCATATCCAGAAAGCAATACTTGAAGGCGGCTAGTGCCGAAGCGTTGATGTTGGATGCTCAGGCAGATCCTGCTCAACTTGAAGCTTAGCAGCAAGCTCTCAGGTGGAAGTTCTTTATGGGGAAACCGCTGGTTGAACCAGCTCATTTCGATCACCTAACAACACAATTGCGGCGTGTCCATCAGTGGTATATGTAGCAATCCAACGAAGGTATGGAGTTGTTCGCAGTAAAATACACGGAGCAAGATTTTCACAATGGGAATAACATCTTCCGGGTGAATTTCGAGGAGGTGTACATGTTGTACCAGCAAGATGCCCTGGACGTGAATATACTTCGAATGTGGACTTTGTAAGTCTCTATGTATATTATTGTGTATTTTTGTACTATTTAATTGCATGTCTGACTTCTTTCCTATGTAGAATAGAGATAATGATTTGTAGAAGAAATGGCAATGACAATCTAGGATTCATAGATCCGGGGCTCGTCAACGAGAAGCTTGTGAAGGACAATCCACAGTACAATGAAGACTATTTATTTAATACTTTTTTGAAGCTGCAATACAAAACCTCCATACTTTTACCCTATAACTTTAAGTATGTATTTCCCTACTTCTAATATCGTTTTACTGTTTTTGCGTAACACGTACGATGTTGGAGTAATTGACTTCGTTGACATATATGTGAAGGTTTCACTGGGTCCTCCTCGTCATCCAATTAGATGCTAGCAGGATTTTTGTCTTGGACTCTAGGAGAAAAGCAACTAAGCTGTATCAAGACTTTTGGGACATGATGAACAGGTAAACTCGATCGTTGTGTTTTGCTCTAACAATATTCCATTCTACTTCATTTAAGTTTACTTGATATTCAAAATCATTCACAGGGCATTCGCACGATACTGCAAGAAAAGTGTTCGCCATCGTCCCTACAGGAAACATTTTGAAATAGTAACCGACTTTCCATGTATGAGGCAGGACCCGGGAAACAATTTATGTGCAAATTATGTATGTACAAATTTACATTCAATTGTCACGGAGACTGTGGGCTATAACGAAGCCATGGTACATAATTACACATTGATGCCTACTTTTTTTCATTTAACATACATCTTCATTAATTAACTTTTTTTTCTTCAATAACAGCGCTCCAAACTGAGAACCAATAAGTTATTACTGACAGAAATTATAGCAATTCAAGAACAGCTCGCCGGATTCATTCATGACGAAGTCATCAATCCAAACGACGAGTTCCACGCGTAGCCTCATCGCCCTCATTCTACAGTGGCCGGTGCAAAATCAAAGCCATTGAGAAGAGATGAGATGTAGTCGAACTACATTTGTAAATAAATCATTGTAAAAATAAAGTATTGTGATGCTTAATTTAATATATTTGAATTATGATTTTAACTATGCTTTGTATATACATAGATATATTTGAATTATGATTTGAACGATGCTTTATATACTATATATGGACACTGTATAAACAATTGTATAAAAAAATATTGAACAAAAAATATGCAATAAAAATATTTAGTTCACGGCTTGTCACTGTCGGTTCTTGGAGAAAACCGGCAGTGATATATATATCACTGTCGGATTGAGGTATAACCCGGCAGTGATAGTCCTATATCACTGCCGGATTTTGGTTTAACCCGGCAGTGATAGTCCTATATCACTGCCGGATTTTGGTTTAACCCGGCAGTGATAGTACAATATCACTGCCGGTTCTGTATAGAACCAGCAGTGATAATCCTTATCACTGTCGGTTCCTGAGCCGGCAGTGATAATTAGGGATGAAAACGGTCGGATATCTCCGCCCGATCCGGATCGGATCCGGTCGGGACCGGATTTTACTATCCGGTCGGATCCGGACGGATTCGGATACTTGAATCGGATTCGGATCGGATCCGGAGCATCCAATATCCGGTAAATACGGGACGGGATCCGGATATTCGGATTTTTTCTATTCGGATATCCGGATTTTTCCTATTCGGATATCGGATCGGATATTCGGATTTTCCTATTCGGATATCAGCAAGGCCCAGCCCATTTTCATCATTTTTTTCCATTTCAGCCCATTTACATTAACAATTAGTTGGTTCTATTGATCCTCAAGTAGCATATTCTTTCTACGATGTTTGTTGAATTTAATTGATATATAATTTGTTACTATAGTCATGTACTCGTATGGTTTTAATTCAATATATATTACTCTATATATGCGTGCATTATCCGTATATCTTTATCCGTTTCCGACCCGAATCCGTCACATATCCGTTCCGTATCCGTATCCCGAATAACCCGAATCCGTATCCGGTTAGCCCGTATCCGGTTCCGAATCCAGGAAAAAATATGGGTTAGGATACGGGAAGAGCAATATCCGCCCGTATCCGACCCGTTTTCACCCCTAGTGATAATCCTCGAGTATCACTGCCGACCAATCACTGCCGGCACCAATGACCGGCAGTGATGACGTTTTGAAACCGGTAGTGATGTGCTGTTCTGTAGTAGTGGTCCTAACTCTCAGAATCTGGAGAATCTTTTGGTAAAGTATTAACTTGTTTGTTCAGTGGGTTGTAGATACTTATGTAAATATCCTAAATTTTGTGTGTCAGCCCACGCTATATACTTTTTAGTGGATTGATTATTTGTAATAGACTAATAGCTAAAGGTATCGAGTACACAATTCATTTCTAAATTTGAATAAACTTGCGTGGAATTATAAACTTACAAGTACATATTTTTGCTTTCTAAGTTGCGCATAATATTTCTGCTGCAACACTTTGAATACGGTATAGTAACTGATAAAATATCGGGTCGTCTGATATTTTGTTAGCTACTATGTCGAGATTCGTGTAATTATCTCGGTGTATTACTCTAGATTAATTATGCAGGTCGCCACAGGCAATAACTGATATTACAGAATATTCAAAAGCTTCACCTGATGCGCAGGTCATCTTCATGGGTAGAGAGCCAGAATCTGCAAATAAGTAACCATTTTGATTCTGATATATCCTTGTTGTATTGTTTCATATATTTGTCAATCTTTTCAGTTGTTCTAAACTACACTTGTGCCTGGTAGTGATTCCTTCGGATATACTAATGGACACCCGATAGGTACAGTATGTTCAGTATTCACTGCTATAAAGGCGTAAATACAACGACAACAATCACTAAGCCTTTTATTTCAAACAGGTTAGGAAAGAAACCTAATCAAAATCAATAAAACCTCTAAACTTTCGATCTTAGGTCATGATACCAGTACGTGGATCACTAACTTTCATGCACTCATATTCAACACCAAATCTTTTGGGAACATTCCAATCCCTCAAATCTCTTTTAGAACGTTCTCAAACATTTTGACATTAGATAAGAGTGCATAGAAGTTAGCATCATACCATAAATGCGTAAATAACTTCAGAAGACTATCCGTTGTTTATAAGTTTATTAGTTTTATAGTGTTATCCACCTTTTTTTTATGTACTTATCATATAACTTGAATTTTACTCGGTGAATGTAATGGCTTCATCGACTCGTCCCCCGAGAATTCTGATGAGGACACAGACTTCGGTAGCAGGTTGATGGACAATACACGCCCTCGGAGATGACAGCGGCTGGATGTAGAGTCTGTGACTCAGCTGGAGCAGCTCGAAGGGCAGTTGCTAAAGCTGGAAGAGGAGAGGGAGCAGGGACTGAAGGAGAGGACACAAGAGCATGAAGAGAGGATGCACGAACATGACAATTTCATTAGGCTTCAAGAGTACTTCACGTCTACCGTCGTATCCTAGTTGTACTAACATTACTACATAAATATACATCACAATCGATTTTTTTTTATCATCACAGTCGATTTTAGTAGCGATACAAAGTCATAAGACAGAGATAAGACAACGCTATTACAGTCGGTTCTTACCCGATAAAGATGAGTGCATCATCTCTATTGGTTCTTTGTAATAAGCGATAGAGATGACCACCTCATCTCTATCGGTTCTTGGAACCAAGAACCGATAGAGATAAGGTGGTCATTTCTATCGCTTGTTCTAAAGAACCGATAGAGATGATGCACTCATCTCTATCGCTTCTTCTAAAGAACTGGTCATCTCTATCGCTTCTTACAAAGAACCGATAGAGATGACCCCCTTATCTCTATCGTTTTCTTCTCAGAATTGATAGAGATGAGGGGGTGTGCTGTTTTTCAATTCACCCTACAATTGGCACATATTTTACACAGTATGCACATATCACATTCATACAGCAATAGCACACATTATGCACATATCACATTAACAGAACTTAAACATGCTTTACAGTCAGTACACATACAATCGCATTCACATATGTAATATTGTTCACAAAGCTCAAGTGTCAAATCCTTGGAAGAAGCCCGAACATTCTGGTTTGGATGATCAAAAAGCTCTGCAAGCATTTTTAGAATTTTTTTGGGTGATACTACCTTAGCTCCGAATTCACTAGCAAGAGAAAAAGATGTTAGAGTTCAATAAAAAAATTTCACAACAAGGAGCCAAAATATAAGCTAGGAACTTACCTAAGTGCTTGAAACATAACGTCAATAGCTAATTGTCCATGCCAAAATGTAAGCTGTTAGTAATCACACCTCCAATAATCACCAGTATTTGATTGTCCATCACCACCAAAACAGCTAACCTTTAAAAGTTCACATCCAAGCTTCAGGGCGTATAGCTGCATACTTAAATTAAGAAACACAGAATAAAACACAATGTTGTCTTCTACGGCAAAGCATTCTCAACATATGGTTCTTATGATTTTAGTCAAAATAACAAAGATGGCAATCTACTAAGCTGTAAGGAAATTTGAGATATATTCAGAACATCCTTAATCATGAAATGATCATAGGTAACAGTTACTAAATACCACACCTTGTTTAGCTACATAAGTATCCAATGAATCTAAGTCAGCAGTTTCCACAATATGAACAATCGATGCATAAAGATTTGTATTTCTATCGATATCCTATGCTCTTTCCATTCTCAATACAATTTTCTGGCTTTTTTTTACAATCACAAACATATTTGCACTCTGAATTCAGAACGAGTTGGCAGAACAGAACATTTGCATTCTGAAAAAGAATGGACGATTTAATTCAATCCAATTCTGGCTTGCTAAATCCAGAGAATCAATTTGAGAACCTCAATATGATATGGATTTGGAAGATCGTAGAAATTTAGGCACTAGGAGGGACCATAAGAGATTCACAGAATGAGACCATGAGAGCGAGATGGGGATGCACCCAGTACTATTGGAGTCGTCGACTTCGGGGAAGCCGGTGATAGACTGCTGGCCACTACCGGAGCTTCGTCTTGTGGTGCATCAGCTTCACCGTGCCCCCGTACGTCACTTGCAAAGCCACACACAGATCCAGATCAAACCCAATCCTAATTAAAAGGGAAGCAATCTTTTCGCCAGATCTTAAGATCTGGGAAGCGAACCTCGAGCCCCTCTTCCGCCACGGTGGCGGCAGCGCCCTTCTCGACTCCGGAGCGTGAGGATGGATCAAAACGTTCATAAACAAGATAGTATCACATCACAGCAATCGAGCCGAGAAATGCCAAAAAAGGAAGGGGAAAAGCACGCGGAGCAGGGGGAGCGACCTGGGTGTTTTCTTCCTCGTCGTCGCTGTCGTTGCGGAAGATGCCCTCGGGGTCGAGGTTCATGGCGTCGATTGCCGATGATACGTGGGGAGAGGGGGGCGCTTCGGGAACCTTCCGGTAGCTTCTAGAAGCACTCTAGGGTTTAGAACGCCAGGCGGGGGAGGCAGGGGGCAAGGAGGTCGCGGCGAAGGCAAGGGGTCGCGGCGGAGGTAGGGGCCGAGCAGGACGGCAGGGGAGGAAGAGGGCAAGGGGCAGGCCAGCGGGAGGACAGGTGGCGGCGGGAGGGTAGATCGGGGATGAGTGCGGGAGGCAAGTAGCTAGAGACTGATTTATCATGTGAGTGTGGGCAGAAACACATAACGTCACCTATGCACTCCGCAGAAACACATTGCAGTCGGTTCTTTGCTGGAACCGACGCAGTTATATGCCAATACAATCGGTTCTCTGTAGAAACTGATACAGATGGAAATATCATCCCAATCGGTTCTACATAAAAACTAACACAGATGTAAATTCCATCACAATCGGTTTTTAATCGGAACCGACACAGATGTAGCATGTATTGCAATCAGTTTTTCAATGAGAACCGACACTAATAACGATTATCTCTATCAGTTTTTTTAAAAAAACCGACACTAATAATAAATTATCTCTATCGGTGTTTTGAAAAACCGACACTAATAAGAACATTATCTCTATATCGGTTTTCTTGAGAATACCGACACTAATAATCAAACTATCTCTATCGATGTTTTAAAAAACCGACACTAATAAGTAAATTATCTCTATCGGTTTTTTTAAAAAACCGACACTAATAAGTACATTAACTCTATCGATTTTATAGAAAAACTGACACTAATAGCGATTATCTCTATCGATTTGTTAAAAAATTGACACTAATAATTAAACTATCTCTATCAGTTTTTTAAAAAAACCGACACTAATAAGTACATTAACTCTATCGATTTTCTAAAAAAGCCAACACAATTGAGCAACTTATCTCTATCTGTTCTTTACATAAACCGACACCACTGACAATTATCTCTATCGGTTATTTAAGAAATTGACACCACTAAGGATATATTTGTGTCGGTTCACTTCAGAACTGATTGCAATATTTGCAGTGGTATTCTCACCCTTTTAGCAAGCTTCTGACCTAGTTCATTTTGGAAAACTGAGATGTTGCATTCAAAGATCACATATAAGACAACATCCATGACCATGAGACTAGCTAGTTCATCACTCTACATGCACATAAAAGACACCATCCATAACCATCAAACTAGCTAGTTTGATTCTGAAAATTTTTTATATAAAATAGATATTACATATAATATCAACAGTCACAATCCGTTCTTTTCAGCATAGATATTACACAATATCAACAGTCAATTCTTTAAGCACAGATAGTCCACATTAGCAATATCTAACACAATATCACATAACATTACCAAATATATGTACATTCACAACAAAAGCATATCACATTCACAGTACACAATAAAACCTAGCGAGGCTTATCGCAATCGGTTCTTGCTCAAAACCGATTGTGGTAATACGGTGTCATCACAATCGGTTTTGATATAGAACCGATTGTGATGAGGTGGTGTTATCACAATCGGTTCTTACTCAGAACCGACGCAGATGAGGGAGCCTCTCATCACAATCGATTCATAGCTAGAACCAATTGTGATAACACACCCTCATCACAATCGGTTCATAGCTAGAACCGATTGTGATAACACCCCCTCATCACAATCAGTTCTTGCTCTGAACCGATCTGTGTCGGTTTTGAGAAAGACCCTCATCTGTGTCGGTTCAGAGCAAGAACCGATTGTGATGAGGGTCACCCTCATCTGTGTCGGTTCTGAGAAAGAACTGATACAGATGAGGGGGTGTCATCACAATCGATTCTAGCTAAGAACCGATTGTGATGATGGGCACCTCATCTATGTCGGTTCTGAGATAGAACCGATTGTGATGACACCCCTCATCACAATCGGTTCTAGCTCAGAACCGATTGTGATGACCCTGTTTCCAAAAATTACAAATTACAAATTACATACACATATCACAATCGATTTTTTCTTCAAAAGTTAGGAACCGACACAAATGAAGCGATAGTGTTGTACTATTTTGTAGTAGTGTAGTTTAACAATTGAAAGACCATGTGGAGGTTTATTTATGTTTGTGATGAGTAATTGATTATATTTGAGCTTGTGGTGCACAAGTTTGAATTTGATTTTATCAGTTTGTGAAATAGTCGTGACAGTTTTTAAACTGGTTGGGACTGGTTGTGAACTAGTCGTGACAGTTTGTAAACTAGTTAGGAAAGATTGGAAACTAGTTGGGTCAAATTGTACACCATTCTGGCTATGTGTTGATTTGATTGCATATGTTGTTGGACATTGCTATGTGATGTGTTTTCCTTATCTATGATGGTTGCAGAACTTCAGAGCTAGGTCATGGTGAGGCGAAGGAGATCGGGATTAGGCTAGGAGAGCTGAGATTCAGACGATCAAAGATCACCGGAGGATGATCGGAGACAGAGTCACTGCAAACCTAAATGACAAGGAATGGATGAGATGCTAACTTGGAGCCAGGGTTCACAAAATCGAATTTCGAAATTCGCGTCGAAATTCGCGGTACGAAAACCGCAAAAACCGCTCGGAAAACCGCCCAAAAACCGTCAAAAACCGAAGGGTTAATAAATCAAATTTTTTCTGGAAAATTCAAAAAAAAATAGAAAAACCGCGGTTTTTGCGAAAAACCGCTGCCAACTAGATGTTCATCGCAAAACAGTTTTTGTGAGCGGTTTTTGATGAAAACCGCGGTTTTTTGCGAAAAACTGCGGTTTTTTACGAATAACCGAGCGCATAAATTTTTTCAAAATTTTAAAAAAATTTAATTTTTTTTTGAATGAACCGGTTTATAGAACGGTTTTTGGTTTCGAACCTCAGCGGTACGCTCGAAAAACCGCGGTTTTTGTCGGTTTTGTGAACCCTGCTTGGAGCTGCTCAGATCAAGGAGGACCGTTGGATCGCGGTTAAGAAGATAGAGTAGCGGGTCAAGTTAGTATGCTTTGAAAAACGTGCAAAACCTTGTATGGTTGTGGGTTTCGGGTTAGCCCATGTATGAGTGAGTGAGTCATTCTTAACCCTTGATGGTGTTCCTTGGGTTTGAAGGAACTCTTTAAAGGGTGGAGAATGACTCAAAAGTAGTATAAATAGAGGGGTTGGGTAACTCTCCCCTCTTTGAATGTTTTTGAAGGTTCTGATGCTCTTTTAAGCTTTGTCCATCTTGTTGTGAGGCTTTTTAAACCTTCTTTTCATGAAATAAAAGTTTCATTTCTCTATTTCTGAATTACCTTCAGCATTTACATTATGCTTTAAATTCAGTATTTAAATTCTTGCAATTTACCTTCCGCACATTTGGATTTGTCTCCCCTCCTTCTATGTGCTTTTGGATATTATGCTGAGGATGAAAGATTACTGGATAAATCTTCTATAGATCATATCCCAATCATCTATGCAATCTACAACCTCTTCTTTTCAGTTCTTGCAAGAAACCGATCTTTGTGCTTGGTAGAAGAAAGATCTTTGTAGATCATGTTCTTGTATGTTTGAAGGGTTGTTCATTGGTGCTCTTACTTGCTGTGATATATGGGAGGTTATCTAAGATCATCCTGATCATCAATTCCCCACAAGCAAGCTAAGGGTGAATATTATGTTTTTGACCCAGTTTTGGTGCAGCATTCGTTAAACTGGAAAAATGTTGGAACTTTGACTTCAATCCTTGCGATTGAAGGTTGGAATATGTTCTTGACATCCATAGGAAGGTGCACTCAAAGTTTCACGGATTTTGGATCAGTCGATCAAAAGTTACAATTGTTTTTTAGATGATTTATTGTTCACCGAGCATTGTCATCCTGAACATTGTTCATCCGACCAGCACTGCCCACCAACTCGCAGTACTGTTCATTCGACCAGTGCTGTCGACTAGTTCGCAGTTGTCAGTTCAAACTCTATTGGATTTGGTGATTGATTTTAGATTAATGCTTAATCATTGTTTAATGACAAATCTAATCTTTAATGAGACTAATATGTTTATTGAGCTTATTGTTAGTAGTCTTATAATTTGGATGAAAAATAAAAAATCCAAGGTATGCACTCGTATTCATTTTATTATCCTACTGCATACTTAGGATTCAAGTTAAAGGATGAACTTTTCCATTGCTTATACATTAAATATGTGAATTTTATTTCCAATTCCATATATTACATGGATGCACACATCTAAGGGGACTTTGTATTTTAACTTGATGTTTAAATTATATTGATCCATGTCTTCTTGCAAATAATGTAAATGATCAAGACTTTGAAACAACCCTTTGAGTATATATATAACTTGTGTAGTTATAGTATACTCATGTCAATATAGGATAAACTCAAATGCTATCCAAGATTGATTATGTGCATATTAATTTCAAGTTCAACTATTTATATGCATATATTTAATTGAGTTTATTCTATAGTTGATGTTCTCAAGAGTATTGATCCCTTTCCATCACTCCAATATATTGGATCTTTACTTTGAGAATTCATCAAAATGAGTATATGAAACTTGTGTAGTTATATATACTCATATCAATTTAAATAAAATTTAAATTGAGATTTGCTTGTCTTTTAATCATCAAAAAACAAATCATGTGTTGATGGTATTCTTCGTTGATTAAGGACAAATGGAAAGTTCTTGCGTATAATAAAGTATTAGTTGCATCAATGTACTCAAAACACAATTAATCATTCAAATTGATTTGGGTTGTGCTCAATCGATCTTGGGGGCTTCCATTATATGTTGATGGAGTGCAAGTAATGATTGAGACAACCGTGTTTGTTGGACTAACAATCGTTCATGAGTTGTAAAGTAGGTTGAGTCTAAGAAAATAAAGAATCGGAAAGAATAAGTCATCATGTGTTGATGAGCTTCAAAAGGAGATCTGTAACATCTCAAAAATTACTTATAATATTATTTTATTGCTAATTTTGCATTTTGTGATTTTTCTGGAGTTTATTTGAATTTATTCTAATTAAGTATATTGCCCTTTTGTGAAAACTAATTATAAGTGTTTAAAATTAATATAAATTCTTGCCAAAGATATTTTATTTGAGTTCAAAATGTCTCAAAGTATTTATGAGAATTTTCTTAGATTTTTCCCGATGTTTTTGCTGCCTAAATTCAGAATTATGTTAAATAGAAAACTCACGAAAAATTATGGGAACAGTATTGGGCCGAGCCCAATACTGTGCGAGCGCGGCCCAAACCGCACAGCGTTGTCGGCCCATGAAGCAAAATCAAGCGTGAGCCGTTGATCTTTGATCGTGCGGTTGAGAATGAGATGAAACCCTAACGCTAAAGGACCGTTGGATCAAGATTGGATAGTGCAGATTGAGACTCATCAGTTTAGGAAAGGATATATTGCGCCCGTTGGATTTGGAAAGGATGGATCAGATCGTATCGTCTAGGGAGTGATCTCGACCGTTGATCGTAGATCGGACGGTTGTGAGTTGTCATGTTCGCGAAGAACTCAGAGTCCGTCGCCGTTGTGTCGCCGCCGCCGTGTAGAGCTAGTTTTCCTTGTTGAGTGCATTTTCCGCTGCTATAAAAGGGGAAGCGGGTACCCCCGAGGTTCGTTAGTTCACGTCGCATCCTTTGATTGGAACTAACGAACCTTCTGGATTCAACTTCAACCCCCACTACAACTGAAAAGGATAGCAAAAAGGGTAGAAACAATGATGACTCTGATTACCATCCTGAAGAGGATAAGGGGGCCGAGGGAGATGAATCTGCCAGCATCCCTTCACCAACAAAGGTGCTTGCTGATCTATCTCTTGCTGGGGGGCTAAGGATGTTAGCTGCATGTATTGTTTTGCATTGCATCTATTTAATTTCTTTAGGTTGCTTCATTTATGTTATTTTTGTTGTGCTGCCTATTTCATTTTGTACACATATTTACACTAAAATTTTCTTCTGGTCTAGTATTTTAAAAGGTGCGTTATAAGACCAGCTCAAAGGCCCATAAAAAGGAAGACCGACAACATGCCTCCAGGTGATACAAGAGCTTCAAAGAGACTGAGGGCAACAACAGCAGCAGAGGAACCCACTGGAGTCACAACAAGGTCCACAAAAAAAGTGGCCTTACCTACACTTCAAGAAGATACAACCACTGAATCCTCCGAGCAAGTGGTCCATGAGGATCAAGTTCGGACAAAAGAACAAGAACCCATTGCTCAACCTACGAGTCCGGTCATGGATTGGTCCTATCCGGAAGATGGTGCAGAACAGCAACAAAATGATGAAGGCAAGTTATTTTTGGGCATTCTTCTTTTTCATCTTTATTACAAATATGTCATAGAACAATATTTCAGATTGTTTTCATAGGTTACACATTTAACTAATCCCTTCGATGCCTTCTTCGTAGATCCCCCAAATACTTCTACAAGAGGGAAGAGAGCAGCAACAATGGGGAAAATGCTTGAGAAGATGACTAGAGCTATGGGCAAAAGGTTGCCAGTCCAATTTGCCGAGGGGATGAGAAGGCCACATAAGCCGTTGGAAGCTGCAAAGTTTGCATCAGAGTCTGGCGTTCAAATTAGGCATCATGTCCCTATCCTCACTAGTTGGAAGGAGTACAAGAACAACACATCTCATTTGGATAATTTCATGGGAAAATTGTCTGTAAGTGATTTCTTTCTTGGCCACAAACAATTACTCTTCTTCCACATTAGATTGCATAATTCATTAATGTGGTTCATTCAACCTGCTAGACACGGCTGGCCTTGGACACCAGTGATAGGACAACCAAGGATGCATGTGCTGAAATTTTGAAGGGTGGGGTGCGATAATCTAGGTATTTGCTGAAGAAGTGGTTTTTCAATGGTATCCCAGCAAACGAAATTAGTACAACATCCCCAGTACCTACCATGACAGATGAGGAGTGGAGAAAACTTGTCCAGAAAATGGTCCGACCCAAAAAGCAAGGTACGGTCTATGAATATGTGGTTCTATTCAAATTCCATTCATGAATGTGCCTAATGGAACCATCTGCTGTAGGAAATATCTGAAAAGAACAAGCAAAATCGTGCCAAAGTCAAGTTCCATCAAGCCACGTGGTCTCGCACTACATTGCACACCGCCATGCTCGTAAGTCTTGTTCACCGTCTCATTATTCATTTTCCATCCACAACACTTGATAGGAACCTTGCTAGTAGGCAGCCAAGGAAACCTTGATAACCAAATAGATAAAATTAGATGCACTTATTTAGTTCAAGCCCTGCCTATAATAAAGCCATATGTAGTTAATAAAAACTTTTCTACTTGATACATTTTATTTTGTTTCTTCTTCCAATTGTAGAAGGAGAAAAACAAAGATCAACAATTCACTGCTGTGGACATGTTCAAGGAGTGCCACAACAGCAAGAAGAAGGGATTCGCTGAACCTGTGCAACACGCAATTGTAAGTCCCCGCAAATCCTCCTTTTTCTTCTGCCATTGTAATGAGTTGATAGATAGGAGGCAGGTCCAATGATATTCAATAAAGGATAGACCGAATTCCATCCGTATAAACATAATTTTTATTTTCTTGTCAAGTATTTCTTTTATTTTAGAGGAGTCTCTAAAGATAAAGGTGAGTTCCAGCAGAATGTCTATTGAACAAGAGCACAGCGAACTTCAAAATAAGAAATGCTTTCAACTTGCATGCATGTCTTTAGCCCATCGCTACCTCTCTCTATCCTTCCAACATTAGCTGACACATGAGTATCTATAGTTCATCCTGACCCTTCGCTACCGCTTTCCTTTAACAAGCTACTCCGCCTTGCCAACGCTTGCCTTACCGATTGCCAGCAAATAAGGTTATTTTCTTTTTAGTATTTTTGATTAAAAAATCCATGTTGAATTTGAATTCGGTCCACCGTCCACTTTTTTTGAAAAATAGCATCCCCTAAATCTATTTTAGCATATAGTCCGAGCTTCCTACAAAAAAACCTGAGTGAATTCCAGCGTAAATGGATTTCCCCATTCTACATACTTTCAACCTGGATAAAAAAGAATAGCTAAAAAAATACATAAATGGAGCGATAAGTAAGATATAAGATAAAAGACTAAGAGGGGAGGGTACATTGCCAACACTGAACTAGGCCAAAGAAGATCAATATGACCAATCCTGCAACTCTTTTCATCGGCTTAAAAGATCTATCCAAGGATTCCCATAGCCCACTTTTCATCATCTGAGTGGATATGCGCAAGTAAAAGGGGCAGCTAAGCTAGAAATGTTGAGTTGACTTATCATCAGTTGTTGATGGAAGACGTGTCGAAGTGAAAGAACTGAAGTTCTAGTAAAAAATTGATATGATAAATATAAATATTGTTTTATAAGAGCATTCAAATGAATGCTGTCGTACTCTAGTTCCTCAAAAAACCTTACAATTAGTGGAAGCTCTTAGAAAGCTAGAGAAGAAAGTAGCTACACTAGATATGTAAACACTGCATAGGTATATATGGACTCATCAAAATATCTTTCTTCTGTTATGCTTACAAAATTGCTTTATTGCATCCATACCATATAAGTAACTAGACCACATTGAATAGTGAGATTCATTGTGTCAGCATACAAAAGTTAATCCATTTCTTCATGTGCTTTTCATGAAATTTTCTGAAGGCAAATTTAGTGATTTTCAAGTAATCACCAGAGGTTACCTTTGTTGTGTCCTGTTCTATTTGGATGAAAGTTTTCTTTGTATAAGCCTTTTATTCCTGTTATCATTATTGATTCTGTTATGTTTTATGTCTTAGGCTGAGATGGAAGCTATGATGGTTCCTGATGTAGAGGGTCAGCCAATAATGTCTACTACCGAGATTGTTGACAAGGTTCTGTCTCAAAGTAGCACCACCAGCAAATTCTTGAAAAATGTTGGCTTACATTCTTCCACTCCGAACTCTGCAAAGGACTCCAAACAACAAGCTCTTGAGGAACAGCTTGAGCAGGAGAGACGAGGAGCAGCTGAACTTCGACAGACCGTTGAGCAACAACAGCAAGAAGTAGAAGACTTGAAGCTAAAAGCACAAGCATCAGATGAAGCACTGATCAAAACCAGAAAGGAAATGGAGGATTTAAAGAAGAGGCAAGAGGAGAATGATGCAATTATTCGCCGTCTCATGCGAATGGCTGGTCAAGACAACAGTGAGTTTATGAACCTGTTCAATTATTTTGCATGGATACTTATTTTGTATGGCTGGTAACCTGGTTCACTGGTATTAGTGAGTTTAGGTAACGTGGTTCAACTTTGTGACCTATGGATTTATTTTCAATAGCTTCTAAGTGTGGTACTAACTTTAAGTACTGTGAACAAAGTTTGTGTCTCTTAATGTATCTATGGTTATGTGCAATGTATTGATTAGTCTCCTGAAAATATTATGTGCTGTGTCGAGATGTATTGTGTTGTGGCTGAAAAAATGGATCATATGTGGGCTGACAGAAGTGTTCAATGACAAAATATCATAGCTATTCTGCATCTATCTATGGCGAAATTATTCATCACAGAAAATGACAGACCATTACTTCCATGACGAAAATGCCAGTGCACGTGGCACTCATCAGTGACGAAATATTTGCGTAACAACACGTGCCACGTCACCTCACATCGTGGCTGCTGATGTGGCACTAGACTATTCAATGACGAAAATGCATGTCCACGTGGCACTTATCTATGACGAAACATTTGCGTCACAACACGTGCCACGTCACCTCACATCCTGGCTGCTAACGTGGCATTGCACTGTTCAATGACGAAAATGCATGTCCACGTGGCAACAATCTGTGACAAACAATTTCGTCATAAAAAATGGTCAACGCTAATTTTTTGGCCGATCGGAGTGTTCTTTTATGACGAATTTGATATTTTTCATTACGTTTTGGGTACAATTAATGACGGATATATTCGTCATAGAAATGACCTCTTTGTTGACGAAAATGTAATTCGTCATAGAAAAGTTGATTTTTTATGACGAAAAAAAGTAATTCGTCATGAAAAACTTTCTATGACGCACTTACTATGACAAGTTGAATTTCGTCATGAATTCGTCATAAAAAACCTACAATGACGATTTCGGGACTAAAGATGACGAGTTTGGACCGTCATTAAAAATCACTTTTCTTGTAGTGGGACTAGTATCGCGAGAGTCAACGTCGTTTGCGCACAGAAGCTCACCGCAGTTGGACGAAGAAGCCGTCGAGGTTTTCTTCATCTTCCGCCGCCGTCGAAATCGGTCCATCGACTTCATGCGCGGATTCGCACTCCTCTCATCAAGCCGCTCTAGATCCGTCAGTTCTTCTCATCGGAGCTTCGCCAGAACGCCATCAGGGTTGTCGTCTTCTTCGCGTCCGGTAAACTCTCGCCGCTGCGCCACCATCGTCAAGATTGAGCTTCGTCAGCCATTAGATCATCAGCGAACGACTACGATAGCGCCACGTTTCCGCAATCAGCAGTGAACTGCTCGGATTAGATTGCGATCGTTGGATCTCAACGTGTGGTCCAGATCGTGCCGATCCAGGAACCAATGGCGTGCCGACACGTGGCGATAAGGTAACCGAGGCGCTATGTATGATTGTGATAACATCTATATTGAGCCTGTATGCACTAGCGTGATCCTGAACTAGTGCAATATACACAGAGGGTCCAGATTTGCATATTCGGGTCCCGACAAGATCCCGAAGAGAAGAGAAGAGGAGGTTCATCATGTGTTGATGAACAATACGAGACTCGATTATGGAGAGAAGATGATTGGATATCATAAAAGCTTTAAGTGGATTGCTAGAGGCAAAGATATAACTAGCTAAGGCTAATGATATATTTCTAGTCTTTTACCGATCTTGGTGTTTAGATGGGAGACCGAGTTGCTAGTTAGGTGCCGTACTATTAAGAAGGGTTGAGTCATTTAGCTTGAGCTTCATCATATGTTGATGAACTCAATCCGGTTCACTCTAGCTCACTCTCTTAGTTAGATTTTGCATAAAGCTCATATTTGCATGTGTTGCTAATGTTGTAGCTTATGCTTTTTTTTATTGAATCTTAATTGATTTTGATTTTGCATGGAGTTAAGTTTTGCATGTGTTGCAAAAGGAGAGAGCTCATGCAAATTGAATTTTGTGGTTGTTCTTTGCATGGAGCTATGGATTTGCATGTGTTGCAAAAGGGAGATAGCTCATGCAATTCAGTTTAAGTGGTTTTTGCATAGAGCTTTAGTTTTGCATATATTGCGAAACTAGAGAGCTCATGCAACTTGATTTTGATGGTTTGTGTTTGCATGGAGCTAAGTATTTGCATGTGTTGCAAATAGAGAGAGCTCATGCAGTTGATATTCTTAGCTTGTAACTAGTAGAATTTGCAAATTTGTTTTGCAAATTGCTAGAGATTATGTGTTGATCATCACAAGGCTATTGCTTGTTGTTTGCAAAATGAGTTTTTGCAAAATGTTGGTTTAATTGAGTCTTATCTTAGAGCATGTGAATAGGGTTTACAAATATGTTTGCAAATTGACTTAATCATGAGTTGATCATCACATAGCTCGAGGTTTGCTTTTAAGTGGTTAATTTGTTATTTACAAATTAGCTGGAGGTTATGGGTTTCAATCCTAGAGCATGTGAATAGGGTTTCCAAATATGTTTTGCAAATTGATTTGATCATATGTTGATCATCACATGGCTAAAATGATCGATCTTATAGGTTTTTAGTTTATTTGCAAATGTGTTTTGTAAATAAGTTGAAGTTTTAATGTGATTCTTTAAAGTATGTGAATAGTATTTGCAAATGTGTTTTGCAAATTGACTTGATTATGTGTTAATCATCATATGGCTCAAAGAATCAATCTTTGATGAGTTTGGAGAAAAGATTTTTTTGTGAAAAACTTGGTTTTCTCCCTTTGGCCGGCACTACTGCTCATTGAGGTCGGTAGTACCGCTAGGTCGGCAGTACCGCTTATGGGAGCCGGTACTGCCGCTCGGCCGGTACTACCGCCCCAATGAGGGAGGTAGTTGTTTTCTAAAGAGACTGTTCTAGAGGAGCGCTGAGGTCGTTAGTACCGCTCGTGGGGCTGGTATTGCCGCTTGAGCGATACTAGCACGTCCAATTGGGCGGTAGTACCAGGGTTCTTGTGCAACGGCTAGTTTACTAGCCGTTGGTGTGAAAGCTGGCACTACCGGCACTACATGGGCGGTAGTGCTAGGTTTTGCTGAAAAATACCCGATTTGCCTCCTAAAGGCTAGTTTTTCTTGTGAAGACTATAAAAGGAGCTTTGGAGCTGGCATTTGAGCTTGCTGAGTTTTTGGGAGTTCTTGAGGGTGAAGTGCATGTATTGCATTTTCTATTTTATCTCTTGAGCTAAGAGTGGGCGCTAATTGCATCTGTTGCAATTAGAAAGTGGATTGAGGGTCTCTTGTACATGTGTTGCACTTGAGGAGGATACTAGTGTATGTGTTGCACTTAGAAGGTTACCGGAGTGCATATGTTGCACTAGGTGAAACTCAAGCGGGAGCTCTTGACTTGTTACTCTTGGAGATTACCGCCTCCTAGATGACGTAGAGCGTCATGCGTGGGAGTTCTCAACGGAGGTTGTGAGAAGCCCCGGCAAAAGTTTGTGAAGGTTGGTGCTCGCCTACCCGTAGAGGTAAAGAAGCAACCACTAGTGGAATCGAGGCGGGTGCTCAATTCGTAGAGCCGATCCAAAGTGGTTTGAGTTTGCCTCAACGTGGATTAGGGGAGACCGACAAGTCTTCGAACACCACGGTAAAAAGTATCGTGTCTCTTTGTGTTTGCTTGCAATTCTTATTTATATTGTTGCAATTTACATTGCTATAATTAAATTGCTTGATTGTTTTTAGGATTGCATATTTTTGTTAGAGACATAATTAGCTAGTGTACTTAGTGAACCTAGTTGACTTAGGCTTTAAATTGTCAAAACCTTAGTTTATCGTCTACGCATTGATTATTGTTTAGGTTTTGACATAGGGATCAATAGAGCGTGTATTTAGTGAGAATTTTTTTTAAAGCCGTCTATTCACCCCTCTCTAGTCGGAATCCTCGATCTTACAACAGTACTGCTCATCCAACCAGTGCAATTTTCTTGTTTATCTGAGTACTGTTCTTTTAACCTCCTGATCGAAGGGTACTATTAATCCAACCATCTATTTAGATTGTGTAGTCATTTGATTTGATTTTTAGGAGAAAATTTTTATTTGTGACCATTTACCCTCTCTCATTCTCATCGCCTTTTTTTTTTTGTCCTTCAACAATTCTTCGCTTTGTCTCCTACAAACGGATGACTCTTGCTGGCTTGACGAAAATGCAGTCTCTGTCTGAGCATACAACATTAGCCTTCCGCCGTTACCAGACCCTTCATCAGCCCCGTCATCTCATCCGATAAGTAATGTTTGCCTGATTCTACCTGTCAACAATAGTAATCTAAATATATCTATAATCTCAGTAAAGTACGGCGCCGCCCGCGCGCCCGCCACATCACGAAAAAATTGAACTATTAAATTATGTTGTAAATTTTTAAAACTTTTTTAGGATGGCCCTCTGAGAATGCCTGACCTGCCATAAAAATAAAGGATCATGATCGAACCTGTGTGATTTTTAAAAATTCTGTGAAATACTGCTAATGCGTTTAGAGCAAATTTAAGCTTCACTGATTTTATTGAACTATTAAATTATATTGAAAATTTTTGGAATATTTTGAGAATGGTCCCCAAAGAATGCCTAACATACCATAAAAAATCCAAATCGTGATCAAACATGTTCGATTTTAAAAAATCCTGTCAATGCTACTAATGCATTTATAGCGACTTCGTTGGTTTAATTGAGCTACTAAATTTGCAGGTTCTTGAAAAAAAGTTAGTAGGGTCCTGAGAGCATGCCTACGCTACCGTCAAAATTTCAAATCGTGATCAAGCTTTTACGATTTTTAAAAAATCAGACAATGCTGCCGACACGCTTAAAGCAAGTTCTCTGATTTGTTTGAGCTACTAAGGGTGTGTTTGGTAGGGCTCCAGCTCCACCAGATCCGTGAATCTGGTGGAGCTGGGTATTCCTAGCTCCACCAGATCCGTGGAGCTGGAGCTGTGAGTATATTAAGAGTGTTTAGATGGATCATCTTTTCAAATTTTAGACCAAAAATATAAACTTAATTCACTTTATTTTAGCCTACAAGTTTCGGATCTCAGGTGAAGCTGGAATCTGGAGCTCTACCAAACAAGCACTAAATTTGTAAATTCTTAAAAAATTGTTAGAAGAGTCCTCCGAGCATGTCTGAGCTACCTTAAAAAAAGATCATAATCATGCTTTTGT
The DNA here is from genome assembly GCA_036346275.1 of Otatea glauca. Lineage (NCBI taxonomy): Eukaryota > Viridiplantae > Streptophyta > Magnoliopsida > Poales > Poaceae > Otatea > Otatea glauca. The sequence goes on from CM070725.1 coordinate 39,747,750, forward strand.
ATTTTTAAAAATTTACGACGATTTGTTTCTTTTTTTTTAGGCGTATCCGAAAATGATTTCATTTATTTTGAACCTCTGCCTGTGTCGTTGATTCCTTACGCATGCAACAACGCGCGGGCCTGATGCATACTAGTACATCTTACACGCTCTTCTTACATAATTTTTTTATGATAATGGCCACGTCCAGACCAGAAGACACTCCTGTCGATCGTACAGTCAATCTGGCTGCCAATGCACATGCAGATTCTGAAGAACATATCGTCGACGGTGCTGCAAATGCTCCTGCGGAATCTCCAGAAGACCATGTCTCACGAGCGTTTCATGATTCCAGTCTTCTCTTCCCTTTCTTTCCGCTGTGAAGTATTCAGTTTTTTCGACACATTGGACTGTGTGCCTGCATTACTGAACAATGTCCGGTTTGCTTCTACTGTGGAACAATCAATGTCTGGTTTGCCGCATGTTGATATGGATTATCGTACACCCCTGCGTCTCACAAGTCACAATGAAGTTCATTGAGGAAATCAATGGCGTAGTTTTTGCAATATTTACACTTTATGCTTCTATTTTAGTGTTGAAAAAATGAATGAGTAGTTATAGAATGTTATTTACTCTCTCCCTCTAAATTTGTAGGACATGTTTTTGAATGGTTTTGTTTATAAATATAAGACATATTTCATATTTCAATGTAAAATTAGTGTGATGTTATTTTTATATCCCTAATAAATATCCATCTTTATTTAGTATCTATACCCCTTTATAATGCACCTAAGCAATTTTTCCTACGGCCACCCTAAATAATGCATCTCATTAGAGATGGCCCAATGTTCGTGCACCCAGCAAAACGTCCCCAGAAACTTGCATTCATCAAAATGAACGTCTCAGATCTTTCCTCAGTTTTACTCGCCCACATCCGATGGCCATTATTTAGTGTGTCTAATCATCCCTGTGGCCCACAACAGACCTCCCCCACCTACATATTTGGAAGGAGAGCGAATCAAACAAGGAAATAAATAAGGAGGATCCGCATGCAAGGAAATCAGACTTGAATTTTTTACTGGCCAAAATTTTACGTACTACATATTTGGAAGGAGGGTGAATCAAACAAGGAAATAAACAGGGAGGATCCGCATGCAAGGAAACAAGACTTGAATTTTTTATTGTCCTGGCATTGTGATCGTATTTTTTTCCGTATATGACCCTTCTCGAGACTTTTTTACGGATCTAGCCCCATAGAGCCTAATTTCAGCGTATGGAGAACGCTGAATTTTTGTTTTTATTTTTTATCTAAGGAACCAACGGTCTGTGAGTACTGCTTAATTTTTTTCAATTTTTTTCTCGCGGAACCAGTGGCCAAGAAACAATTTATTAATTTTATCCTTTTTCCTTGCGGATCCAAATGATCGGCGAGCGCAGATTTATTTTTCATATTTTTCCAAATCATCCTGTGGCCCACAATGACCTTCCTCACCTCCAAAGATCAACAAGGAAAAGGAAACAAACGTCTTGGAATCAAGGAAAAGGAAACAAACGTCCTGAAAAAGGAAAGGACTATACATTACGTGCTGGGAAAAGGAAACCGGAGATGGGGCAGCGCGACCGGGAGAACGCAAGTCTGCAATAGCTCCACGGTCGCCATCGGTGGCTTTGCCGACGCGGCGAGGTTGCTGGTCAGCGACCTCGCGGCCGACATGTCTCAGCAAATTTATAATTTTATTTTTTTTAAATAATTTTATTAAGTACAAAATAATCTAAAGTTTTTTCTGAGAATTTTTCTAGAATTTTTTAACCTAATGTGCTATCTTTTCAAAAATCCTTCTATATTTAAAAAGAATGAAGGCAACTCACATGTAGCTTCTTCTAGCTGCAGCCCAGACCAGAGAAGCTTCATCTCTTCCCTCCCTCCATTAAAGCAAGAAAGAAGCTCCAAAGCTCCATCAACCCCGCATCAAATCTCCTCTTTCCATCTATGGTGTTAATTCCCCAAATTTCGTGCTCTATTGCCAAAATTTCCTCCCAATCTGATTTGATCCCAAATTATGGTTTCCATAAATATGCTTGTTTCGGGGCTATAAAAGCCGGCGAGCTCTCCTCCACCCCATCGTATTGCGTAAATCCCCAAGTGCTCCTTCTTGTAAAGATCGCCGGATTTTGGAGGTAACCCAAGCCATCACAGTCATCTTTCGTGAAATTCACATAGCGTGACTCCTCCCTACGGCGCGGTCTTGGCGATCTCGCCGCACCAGTGCCGACCCACTGCGATCAGCCGGCCACCCCTGGCCTTCCCTCCCCCTTGCGCTGTGCTCTCTGTGGAAGTTGCAAAAAAAATAATCTAAAATCAGAGAATTCTTTTTTCTTTCTCTTTCTTGATTTAAAATCTTTTGGGAGCCCGTTTTCGCCCATTCGACCTCCATTTAGTTCCGTTTTTCTTTCTAAATTCATTTAAAATTCTAAATTTCTCTTTTATTATTAAGTGTTGTATTCATACTTGTCTTCTCATTTAATTGATAAGCGGATATACTGCCGTCGTAGCGTTAGCACAGGCACTATACTAGTTCTCTATGAAGGATCGAGGCGCGTCAGGAGGGGGTGAATTAGTGCAAACTAGCACCTAAGCCTAATTTTTTTTTGTTTTATTAATTCTGGAAATCAACAAAATAATGATCAAACCTAAAAGATCTATTTAGAATAATTGATATAAGACCATGAAACAAAACTAGATTAAACATGCAAAATATAAAGCAATTATACGTAAACATGAATTAGTAGATCGGAATCTATACTCACTGATTTTCATCAAAGAACATGTATAAGAATCCCTTTACATGAAAGTATAATCTTCAAATAATCTCTGAATTTTTTTCACAATTTTTCCTCTCTTTTATTTCTCTCTCCTCTCTCTTCTTTCTCACGCGTGCTTATCTGCGGCTTCCTATGTTTGGTTGTCTGGAAGAGGTTAGATGGGATATGCCATCAGCCTGGATGGGATAGAGCCATCCAGATGGCTGTTTCGTTGGTTGGATAGGGATAGGCCAATTTTTTATTTGGTTGGATGGATGGGCTAGTTGTAATCAAGATTTTGAATTTCAGTTTGAATTTTTTGAACAAAATTTGGTCAAAATTTGAGTTTTCGAACAAAATTTGATCGCAAATTTAATTTTTAGACAAATTTTGACCTTTCGACAAATTTGACCGAAATTTGAATTTTCTAACAAAATTTGACCACAATTTGACTAAGTACATTTCGGCGAAATTTGAATTTAACTGAGTACACCTCTTCATGCAACAAACTGGATGAACCCGTCCGGCCTTTTTTTTGGGTTGGCTCTATCCAGCATTTTAACAGACCATATCTTATCCATCCACTCATCCAAACAAATAAATAACTCCAAATCTATAGATGATCATATTCCATCCACACTCATCCACTCAACCAACACCACCTTCGTGTAGTGACTAGTATAGTGCCCTGTCTTCCGGTTTCCTTTTCCCAGCACGCAATATATGATCTTTTCCTTTTCTAGAACGTTTGTTTCCTTTTTCCTTAATTCGAGAATATTTGTTTCCTTTTCCTTAAGATGATGCTGAAGGTGGGGGAGATCTGTTGTGGGTCACAAGGATGAGTTAGACACATTAAACAATGGTCATCGGATGTGGGTGAGTAAAGTTGAGGAAAGATCTGAGAAGTTAATTTTGATGGAGGCAAGTTTCTGGGGACGTTTCGCTGGGTGCATAAAGGTTAGACCATCTCTAGTGGGGTGCATTATTTGGGGTGGACATAAAAAAGTATGCTTAAGTGCATTATAAAGGGGTATAAATACACTGTAGCACGAGCACTGAAGCCGCACTGCAGCACAAGATTTTGCTTAGCTTCAATCGCTGCAGCCGCCGTAGGAAGCTCCTATTTTCTTTTCTGCGCAACACTATTTTCCGTGCGGCTGCTTTTTTCCTTGTTGCAACCTTTCTATTTATTAGGGCTTAACCCTAACTTCTTATCTCTAATCAATTGTATATTGTATATCTATCTAGCCCAATAACACTAGGCCTAGTACATGCATACAGCTCAAAACTCACACGTGCATGCGTATGACCCACCTGCCGCTCTCGCATGACTCACTTGTCTGCACGACCCACTAGCTGCTACACTGCGTCGTCCATCTGCGTAGACCTCTACGCATCCAGTCTCGCTGTACCTGTGTCTCTCGCGTGCTGCGCCTGCACCTCTGCGACTTCGCATGCCACTAGGGGTGGGTATTCGGTTTTTTCGGTTTAAAAATATTTCAGTTTTCGGAAACTGGAAACCAAAATTTTCGGTTCAAATCCTAAAACTAAACCGAATTAACCCAAAAAAATCGGTTCGGTTAATTCGGTTTTTCGGTAAACCGAATTTCATACCCACCTCTTCTATCTTTGTGTTTATATAAATAAATTTCTTATGTTTCCCTAATAATCCGCAACTATTTTTACCCTCTAATTTGCCTAGATTTCTATCTTTTTCATTGGTCATGTATTTGCTATGAGCAAAAACGATGACAAGTTTACTTGGTTTGTTCCGGGCCACAAAGCTACAGGATGACAATAGAGCCTTAGATCGTCTAACCAAGCAAAAAGAGGCAGCACTACTAGAAGCAGAAAGGACTGCAAATTGCAGTGGCAAAAGCTGCTATGGTTGATGACTTGCAAAACAAGAACCAAGAGTTGATGAAGCAAATTGAGATCTGTCATGTATGCAGGTGTATATAGTCATCAGGAGAAAATAACTTCGACATACCAATAGAACTACGGAAATGCTGAATCGGTTGCTTTATTCATTGCGGGAAGAAAATAAGATCTACGAGCAAATAGTTATTTATTGCAAAATGCCTCTAAATTCACTATATATATATATATATATATAAACACATCAAAATCGATTTGATCTAAGCACACATCACAAATCACGGTTCATTACAAATCACAGTGGCTTGTGATTACAAAGCAATGGACCAATGGTTCAACATTCTCCTAAGCACATGTTCGATCAAAAGCAATGCAATGGTTCATTACAAATCACAGTAATCAACTGAACATGCAAACATCACAAATCACAACAAGCAATGAAGTGAACAAGCATAATGATTAATGAGATTTGGGAACACCTTCATACAGCTCGGGCGGCTAGGCCTCGAGGGATAGGAGGACGGCGACGGCTCGGTTACTCAGGAGTTGGACTGCTGGTGATGACGGCTCGGGGGATGGGAGGACGACGACGGCTCAATGGATGGTGGGGCCGCGACGGCTTGGGTGATGGTCGGATGGGAGGGCGGCGATGACTCGGGGAAAGGTGGGACTTGGGAGGGCCGCGACGGCTCGGCCTCGGGGGATGGGAGCTAGGAGGGTGGCAACTGGGGCCGCGTCGGCAGGTAGCGGCGCCGGCGTCGCTAGTTCGTGACCCTGGGGTAGCCGCCGGGTAGGGTTGGAACCGATTGAGGCAGTGGAGGCACCGAGCGAGTGGGGATTGGGGAATTGAGCGAGCAGCCAATTAGATTTACATTCCGTTATTTGGTTATACGGTTTGTCGGTTTATTCATTTTCTGACCCAAAATCGAACCGCAAATCGAAACCCAAATATTGTCAAAATAAAAATCGAATCGTAAACCGAAAAAACCAAATTTTTTGGTTTTTTCGGTTCGGTTTTTTGGTTTCAGTTAAAAATTGCCCACCCCTACATGCCACCTGCACCTCTGCGACCTCGCGGGCTGCACATGCACCTGTGACCCTCGCGTGCTGCTCCTGGGACTATGCGCCACATGCACAGAATCTCTCCGACCTGTAGTGTACGTCCATCTGCATCCACTTGCGCTGCAACGTGTATCTAGCATCTCTGCGATGCACCTCCTGTTGCTTGCGCTGCAACACCTGTTGCTGATAAACAACAAACGACACAATGTCTTGTTCTACAAATAAATATTCCATCACAATATTATTATTTCCCATCACAAATATTGTTGTCAAATTAATCATCATACATATATATATATATATATTGCAAACAGAATTAACTATCTCCCCTTGATGAGTGATTGGACAACATGCAAATAATCCATAAGTTTTATCAACAATCTTCCTCTTAATTATTATTCAATAACCCCCTTAATTATCTCAGCTTAAGCATATTTTAGCATACTATTTCTCCCCCTTTAGGAAAACACACATCAAGAATGAATGAAAAATGCTATTGGACCAATAAATAATTGAAATAAATCTATGCACTTAGAATATATCATGAGCAATCGAGTTAAATAAAAAATACAAATACCCATGCAACATCTACTTCAATAGTAAGTAGTAAAAAGAAACATTTAAACATCTAGAAACCTTCCACTAGAACATACCTCATTTCAACTCACAAATCAAAGTAAGCATTTTATTCACTCATGAACAAAAATCAAGACTGCATAATAAAACTTTGTGTAGCATAAGCAAGAATCTTTCTTCAAGATTTTAGAAAGTTATACATAATCATTTTACTCCACCCAGTCACTCACACCACAGGTATTTGTCTAGCATGCCCACAACATTTATTCACTTGTACAACTTTGAGGTTTTTTTCCCCTTTCACATCCACTTTCAGGAAGTCTTTTTTTTTTATTTGACTACCCCGATTTTTCGAGTTTATAGTCATGGGCTTGACATAGGAACATGTTATCTGGGGCATATGTTGACTACTACCATGATATTAGAAAGTAATAGAAGTAACTTACATTTAGCACAACCCACTAAATGTCGAGTACTAGTGAACACTCATGGTATTATTAATGTGATTTTAGCAAGTCACTAATACTGCTTAGTAAAGAACAAAAGTGCCCAACATTCAATAAGTAAGGAACTCGGTCATGAACCAATAGGGACTAGACAATCTAAAGTAACTTGCTACACACCACTATCAAGAACAGTTGTCGACAGATATTTACATATAAATAGATTTTGAAAAGATATTGCTCACAACACTTCTAAATAAATGTATCTATTTCAACACATATGCATATGCTCCCCCTCAATTGCCATTTATAGTACTTTATTTGAATGAATGATATCCAATTCTCCTCTTAATCTTACAAACTCATAATATGCCAAAGGTTTAGTAAAAATCCTTTTTTTTCATAAACAATTGCAATAGTACCTCTCTTCACATGATGTGGAATAAAATGATATCATATATCAATTTTATCACTAGCAAAATCAGCACAAGAATAACCAAATAGTTCTAAATGAAAGTCATGAGTACCACAGGATAAAAGCACATATACCTTGTTGATTCATTGGTTCTCCATTCACATTTGTGTCAACTATATGTTCAAAACTTGTTATTGGTGTAGCTCATCATCACTTTATACCATCTGCAAACCTTCACTTTGTAAAACAGTTCTAGCATGAGGGCTAGACTCATTAAAAGAAATATCATGACACCTCGAGTCAGTTAGTCTCAACATTAAACATATTATCACTACACTTCAAACTTTCTAGACTTGAAAACCTTTATTCTAAAATGGGAGAAGATGTTTAGGTACCCACACTTTTGATACCTTGCTGTTTTTAAAAGAATGTTTGAGTACCCATAATGTTTTAGCACGATATGACTCAATCGGGCTTCTAGTTCAATATGTATTATATAAAGGTGTAATGCCCAAAGTTGCTTGCTGTTTTTGAGGAGTTTTAAGATCAAAATCAACATTTTTTTCTTTGCTGTAAATTAATTTTATTAGCCTCAAAACAATGTGTAGGACGCACAAAATAATTTCTAGCAATATGACCAATCCTACCACAATTATAGCAATTAACAATATGAAACTTATCCCAAAATTTTGGACCTAAATTAGCATAAAAATTGGTTTTAATATGTCCAAGTTTTCCACAATTAATTTTTTTCACAATGCTATTTTGAATCTTTTTCATGGAAATGCCACATTGAAAGTCATGCGTTTTTGGAATAAATTTTATCAAAACCTATGCCTTCCTTCTTAAATGAACATTTTGATGTATCAAGAATTAAATTCAAGTTTTTCTCACCATTTGTCATTTTTTCTAAAGTCATTTTCAAGTAATTGTTTTCTTTAGCAAGATTAGGACATCTATTGCATAAAAATGTGTAAGGACGCTTTTCAAGTTCAATTAATTTTCTCTTAATACCAACAAGGTCCTCACAAGAAAATTCTTTTGCTAACTTATTTATATCATTCTCTAATTTAGATAAATTTTTTACCAAAGAATTTTTCAAGGAATCTACCTCTTTTTGCAAGATCAGACAATTGCTACATGTTGAAGAACTAGATTTCAGCAAGGCATTCTCACTTCTATAAAATTCACATGACTCACAAGAAGCATTCTTAAGATCAAAAATTTTGTTTTTCAAAATTTCACAAGATTTGCCTGATTTTTCAAGTTTCATTTTCAGTTCTACATAAGAGTCACATTTATCATCCTTGTTACTAGTGGTGGAAAGAAGCACATCATATTCCAATTTTATTGTTTTATACTTCTTGATCAATGCTTTTGAAATTCTTTCTTATGCACAAAAAGCTTAAAAAATTTCAGACTTTATTACCTCATTGTTGTCGTCGGTGTCCTCATCATCGTCGTTGTCCTCATTGTCCATATTTCTCCCCATGAGACATAGATCAACAATATCATCATCATCCTTTCCAAGACATGCCAATGGATCATCCTCATGACTATCACTTGAAAGATCAAGCTCCTCCACCATCTTCAATAATGCCTTATGAAGTACATGCTTCATCTTCTTACCTAAAAATTTACTTTTGCGAAAAGAGCTAGACTTCTTGTTAGCAAACTTGGGACAATCACTTTTATAATGACCAAATTCATCACATTCAAAGCATTGTATATCACTAAGATCACTTCTTCCTTTTCGAAAACCTTTTTCATTATTCTTTGAAAATTTTGTTCTTAAGGCTTTGTTTACTCTTTTAGATAAAAGTGAAAGTTCATCAAAACCCATGTCATCAATATCCTTTTCCACTTTAACAGTGGCTAACGCAATGGAAGTATCAATAGAAACATCATTATTAAATTGACTCGTACTCATCTCATATGTCATCAATGAACCAACTAAAGAATCTAGTTTTAAAGAGTTCAATTCCTTACACTCATTTATTGCAGTTACTTTAACATGCCAAAAAAATTATCTAAAGACCTAAGCAATTTTATACATTGATCTTCCTGTGAGAGCACTTTTCCTGGGGCATAAAGTTTATTAACAAGTTCATTAAAGCGAGTACCAAAATCCTTAATTGTCTCCCTAGGGTTCATCTTGAATAACTCATAATCATGTGTGTACAATTAAAGTTTAGCATTTTTAACTTCATTGGTACCTTCATGAATCATACCTCTATTATTTCTCGAAGGAATCCCGGCCTCCCAGCGGTTTGAGTTGGCTCGAGCCGAGCCAAAAATAAGACATTTAGGTCCTTTTTCAGAAAGAAAAAATACGTTTCGATCCTTTTTTAGAAAAAAATAATTGCATTTAGGTCCTTTTGACCATTTTTTACGAAGAGGAGGACCCCGGATAAATGCCAAAAAAAAGTTTGATTACATGTTAGATCGTTTTTTTTTCATTTTTTACGAAAAAGGACCTTCCATTTTTTACAAAGAGGAGGATCCCGTATAAATGCCAAAAAAAAGTGTGATTACGTCTAGATCGTTTTTTCCCGTTTTTTACGAAAAGGACCTTTCGTTTATCAAATAAATGACAAAACATATATAATTATCATTTTTTCCGTTTTTTACGAAAAAATACCTTTCATTTATCAAATAAATGACAAAAAAAATATAATTACGTTCAGATCGTTTTTGTCGTTTTTTTTACGAAAAAGACCTTTCGTTTATGTGAAATCATGGATCCTTCTTGAGAGGACCCTGAATAAATGCAAAAAAAAATAGACACGTATAAAAACAATGGCCGTGGCGTGGCACGCTGCGCAGACATTCCTAGTAATCTCTAAAGAATGCCAAATTTCATGAGCAGTTGTCAATGTAGAAATTCTATTAAACTCATCTCTAAACAATGCACCATAAAAATAACCCATAGCCTTTTGATTCAAGGTGTAAAGCTCTTTTACTTCCTTAGTGGTAATATTTATCGATTTTATATATTTCGTAGCTACAATTTCTTACAATTTATACCCTTCAGATTTTAAAAATAACTCCGTGCGAACTTTCAAATAAGAGTAATCATCACCACTAAAAATAGTAGGTTTAGTCAAAGAACAAGATGCAACATATGCCGTGCTTTATAATTATTAAATTAAATCTAAAGCAAACCTCCTTCTGATACCAATTAAAAGATCGACGCGCACCAAAAGGGGGTGAATTGGTGCAAACTAACACCTAAATCTAATTTTTTTGTATTTTATTAATTCTAGAATTAATAAAATAATGATCAAACATAAAAGATCAATCTAGAATAATCGATATAAAACCATGAAATAAAACTAGATTAAACATGCAAACTATAAAGCAATTATACGTAAACATGAATTAGTAGATCAGAATCCATACTCAGTGATTTTCATCAAAGAACATGCATAATGATACCTTTACATGAAAGCACGATCTTCGAATAATCTCTAAATTTTTTCTCAATTTTTCCTCTCTTTTATTTCTCTCTCATTTTCTATATTTTTCTCTCCACTCTTCTTTCTCACGCGCGCTGCTCCGCGCCTCCGCCGCTTCCGCGCAACTTCGTGTAGCGCGAGCACTGTAGCGATCCCTGTAGCGGCGCTGTAGCACCAAGATTTTGCTTCGCTTCAATCGCTGAAGCCACCGTAGGAAGCTCCTATTTTCTTTGCTGCGCTACACTCTTTTCCGTGCGGCTGCTTTTTTTTCCTTGCTCCAACTTTTCTATTTATTATGGCTTAACCCTAACTTCTTATCTATAATCAATTATATACATATATATCCACCTAGCCCAATAACACATGGTTCAATACATACACACAGCCTAAAACTCACACATGCACGCGTACGACTCACTTACCACTCTCGCGTGACTCACTTGTCTGCACGACCCATGGCTGCTGCACTGTGTCGTCCATCTACGTAGACCTCTACGCATCCCATCTCGTTGCATCTGCGTCTCTCACTTGCTGCGCCTACACCTCTGCGACCTCGCGTGCCACCTGCACCTACGTGACCTCGCGTGCTGCGCCTGCACCTACGACTCTCGCATGCTGCTCTTGGGGCTAGCATCTCGTATCCCTACGATGCACCTTCTGTTGCTTGCACTGCAACACCTATTGCAAATAAACAACAACCTTCTACAAATAAATATTCCATCACAAATATTTTCCATCATAAATATTGTTTTCAAATTAATCATCACGTGTATATATTTCGCAAACAGAATTAACGCTTTATATGCATGTATTGAATACAATGATTAGAGATAATAATTATGGGTAGTCTAGTTATTTTCAATATCTCATTGGTTTATATGCCAAGAGAAAATACGTCTTATGAACTTAGACAGAGAGAGTGATCGATAAATATAAGGTGAAACATAAACTTGGACGAGAGAGTAATCGGCAAATATAAGGTGAAACCATCCTTTTCATTTCATGTAAACTTCATGAAAACAACGTTAAATCTTTAAAAAGATGGTATTCTGTGACCCTGTAAGATTCTATTGACCACCATTTTCCCCGTAAGCGGAAAGGGACTCGTTGCGGGTGGCAGGGTTGACGGTCGTCGGTGCCGGAGTTTGGAAGATGACACTTTGCCCACAAGGCTCTGTGCCGAAGGAAGCAGATTTGGCCTTTGGGGAGAATGCCAAACCTCCACAGCCTCCAGCCTCCAGGCTTCGTCACTCTAGGCGGTCGGCGCGCTTGATCTGCTAGAGTTTCACCTTTTTTTTTGAACAAGTTCTGCCAATTCGTTAAAAGAAGGAGGTGAATACTTATGTCGGTCCTACGACTCACAGGTGGGATGAGACGCAGTGGCGAATCCAGAATGAATGTAGAGGTGAGACTCCTATGTCGAAGTTCTAACTCAATATACGCATACTAATGATACATCTACCGATATATTGCTAACCAAATTACAAATTCATCATATTAAATCAGAGAGACAAAAATATCAATCAGTCAATAGAATATAGACTTGGTGCAATATAATACAAAAATCAGACATCAGTTATCACAACAAAAGGCATTCAGGCATGAGGCATTGCATTGGGGCTTGGGACAATTTTTTTATACCGAGCAAAACAATCAGTGGCGCTAGCGAATTAGTCTGGCTCTGGTGTCCTCGTCCTAGCAATCAATACGAAGCTGAGAGTCTCCTCGTCCTCGGTCGCTCTTCCTTGCCGATCACCTCGGTTCCTATCTAGGCTCTGGCGATGCGCGTTCGGCCGCCGGTTGGACGGAGTGAGCCTTGGTTCCTCTCTAGGCTCTGGAGATGCGTGTTCGGCTACCGGCTAGACGGCGCTCCGAGCTGCCAATTCCTCTCCTTTGGTGATGCACGTTCGGGCCGCGATCGCCCGTGCAATGGTCTGTCGCCTGCGAGACGACACCCACACTGTTTATCTCTCGAATTCCTGGTGTTGCACTACAGTAAAGGATACCGAGTACTGTACCAGATGAAAGCCCATGAGAGTAAGTGATCTCATGACTAATTTTGATGACTCACTTGACTAACAGTATTGTTTTCTACTTTTCTTATTACATCTTACTTCTAGTTGACAGTTACTAAACTTACCAATTTGCCGTCATGGCGTCACGTCTCTGCTTCTTTCTGGCGTTGAGGATACTGGAGGAGGGGGATTCGGCCGATCAGAGATGGAGATGGCGCCCCAGCCAACTCTAATGGTGGATTCGCCCCTGCTGAGAGGTTAAATAGCATCCCCACCATCAAGCTACAGGCCGGATCTCAGTTTCGCGGCCTCTTGGAAGGCGGATGCTGCTGCTTGGTTCCGTATAGTCCTGGGCACATGGGCCGGGCCCCGTTGGGCGGCCGAGCACGCAGGCACGCAAGACGCCAAAGCCCGCCCGCGACGTTAGCGGGCCGTGCCGTCTGCCGCCCGTTCGCAGACATCGGGCGCGCCGGGCCCAAAACCCGAGCACGACGGGCGGCACGGCCGCGACGCCCGTTTGGGCGTGCCGTGCTAGCCCGGCCGGAGCGAGCACGCAGCGAGCCGCCCGGCCAGCGGCCGGCCCGCGCCGCGCGCCGCGCGCCGCGATCGCCGCGCCGGCGACTGCTGCGCCTGCTGCCGCCCCCGCGCCCGCCGCGCGCCGCGCCGTGAGTGAGGGAGGAAAAGGCACGACCATGGCCGGCGGGCGGCTCATGCAACCACGCCAGCGCCGTCTGCCGCCGTCGCCGCCGCGCCACGCCGCGCCGTCGCCGCCCGAGCCGCGCCGTAGCCTCGCCGCGCCGTCGCCCTCGCCGCGCTGCGCCGCGCCAAGCCAGCGTCATCGCCATCGCATCGCGCCGCAGCCACGCCGCGCCGCGCGCCTGTGTTGTTGGGTGTCTTCTTAACGCCGCGCCATGGTCGAGCCGGAGGAGAGAAGCCAGCGAGCGAGAGAGGGAGAGGAAGCCGGGAGGCCAGCGAGCGAGGCGGCGGGGCGAAGCGAAGCGAGCCACGAGGAAGAGAGAGCGAGGCGGCGCGGGGGGGCCGGCGAGGCGGTCGGGCGGGGAAGCGAGCCGGCGAGGCTGGCCGGGCGAGGCGAGGGGCGGGAGCGCGCGAGGCCAGCGGCAAGTGGGCGAGGCGATCGCGGGCGAGGGCAGGGCGAGGCGAGCGCGAGGCGGCGGCAAAGCGAGGCGAGATGACGACGGGAGCCGGGCGAGACGGGCGGGCGGGAGAAGCGGGGGCGGGACGACGGGAGCCGGCGAGACGGGCGGGCGAGAAGCGAGGCGGGCGGGGAAGCGAGATCTGGGGCCCGAGGGAGAGAAAGCCGCACGGGGAAAAAGAAGGGGCGGGGCAGCGCGAGAAAAAAAGAAGGGCGGGGGCGGTGCTGCGCGTGGGAAAAAGTGAGAGAGAGAGGAGGAGAGAGAGAGGTCCGGTGGGTGAAAAAGACGGCAAGAAGCGAGCGCGTGATTGAAAATTTGAAACGAGCACGTTAATTTGCGTAGTCAGCGTGAAGAAGTGGTGAAAGACGAGGAATAAAGGTGATTGAAATAAAGGTACTTTTAATTTTTGAATGCATGGAGTCAGCGTGAGAAAATTTGAAAGCGGAGGAAGGAGCGTTGAGGCGCGTAGCTACGTCTTGTGAAAAAGTGATGAAAGAAGTGGTGAAAGACGGGAATAAAGGTGATTGAAATAAAGGTACTTTTAATTTTTGAATGCATGCGATCCAGCGAGAAAATTTGAAGCGGAGGAAGGAGGCGTTGGCGCGTAGCTACGTCTTGTGAAAAAGTGATGAAAGAAGTAGTGAAAGAAGTGATCGAAAGACGGGAATAAAGGTGATTGAAATAAAGGTACTTTTAATTTTTCAATGCATGCAGTCCAGCGCGATTGAAAATTTGAAATGAACCAAATAGCATAGCGCTATTATAAAAATCTATCTAGCGGTCGGTTATTCGCATTTAAGCACCCAAAACATTCTTTCTCTCTGAGTTAACCACACCGTTCTCTCTTTTGTTCGCTCTCTATTTACTTTCTAGTTTTTGCTCTCGTCGTGAAATAAAATGTTTCGCAAAGCAAAAGCGGGAGCACACCCCGCGCTCTCCTAGTCCCCTCGTCGGGATCAAGAGATCGATCCACGCCAACTCTCCCCGGATGGGAGACTACGGCATGGATGACCGTCATCTGGGCGGCACGCCGCGGTATCGAGGATGCCTCATACACTCCGGATGCACCGAGCTCGGATGCGCTACCTCGGTGCATGCGGGGCGGGCGTCGGTATCCACACCGAACACGCAGCCCGACATATCTATGCAACCGGCCACGGCGTCCATAGCCGGCGGTCGGCGGCGTGGTCTTTGTCAACATATGGATGAACCGTCAAACTGTTGCGGACATGAGGTAGTGTATCTTTGTTTGCAAATCATCAATCTAAACTATCTGCGTGCATGTGGTGGTACAGGTCATCTAAAGAGACACGCGGAGAATTGCTTGAGAAGATATCGGTAGGACGGAGGCGGCGAGCGTCTGAACACAGCTCAACTTCAACACCGACGGTTCGGTAAGCACATGGGTATACAACGCCGGCGTAGCTAGAGAAGAAATTGCACGTTACATAGTTCTGAGAGGATCTTCCGCTTAGACGGGTGAGAGCTCTAATTTTGAGAGAATGGTGCAACGTGGTTTTTGCCCGCAATACCAACATGTTAGTAGAAGAACAACTACACGTGATGTTAATAAAATGTTTACAACTAAACTAGAAATGTTAAAACAGACCTTTATGACGCTTAGTTTTTCATTCGCATTAACATCTGATATATGGACTTCCTCTCACCAAAGAGCAGATATATTAGTATTATTACGCACTATCTAGATGGCAGTGCGTACTAAATAAAAGAGTTATAGGGTTTAGGCCAATCTCGGAGTCACACACCGGACATGCTATCGCTACCCGTATACTCGAGGTTGTTAATGAATTTAAAATAGAAAGTAGAATTGTTTCCATTACTCTTGACAATGCATCAGCTAACACAACGGCTATGGAGCATCTCTCACCGCGCCTAGAGTCTTATATTGGAGGTTTTGTACTCCACCAGAGATGCGTATGCCATATTATTAATCTCATTGTACAGCCAGGTATGCATGTAGTGAAACCTACTTTGGAGGGCATACGTAATGCTATCGATTTTATTACTAATTCACTGTGAAGTTTGCCCGATTTTGAGTCTTGCAAGGCCAATAATATGGTACCAAGAAGATTCAACCTAGATATGAAGGTTAGATGGAACTCAACTTATACTATCTTTGCAGCGGTCACGAAGGCTACGAGCACATTATCACCGTCTTCGTCAACTGCAATAATGGTGAGGTATTGATTCTTGACGCGGATTGGATAATTGCTAGTCATTTTCGTAATTTTAAAAAAATTTTCTGACGCAACTAAAAATTATTCGGTGTTTATTACCCAACTTCTTGCTTAGTTATCAGTGGCTTTGGCTTATTGCTAATGCTTTTAAAGAAAATAGAGATAATTATGTTTTACGTTCCATTATAGAACCAATGGAGCAAAAATTTTAAAATATTTTCAAGCTATTCCACATTTGTCTTTGTTTCTTTGTCATTTTGGATCATCGGAGAAAATTTTACGACTTGCGAGGCGCCTCTGCGGAATAGGTGAGACATTCGATCTTGATTTCTCCGAGGCCTATACTCATGTTTATAACGAGTTTTTGAGTTTTCGACAAATACTACGAAGTTTGGCACGTATGAAGCACGAAGATCTACCTCAACAACGCAACAAGCACGAGGCGGTTCGATGGCTTCAAACATGTGGAAGAAGGTGAAGGCAAATCTTACGGTTCATCTTCCAAACGCCGAGCGGACCACAATGGAATCCACGGTAGAGATCAACCACTACCTCGACACGCCTTTAATGGAGTCCGAGCTTGACATGGATGAGGAAAATCAACCTAACTTGCTTTTGTGGTGGAAGAATAACCAGCGTATTTACCCGTGCTATCCCATTTCGCACGGATGTACTTCTGATTCCGGTGTCCACTTGTCTCGTCGGAATCCACTTTGATTCGGTGGGGAGGATACTTGAGCCAAGGAGGTCGTCTCACACTGAGATGGTTGAGGCAATTACATGCCTCAAAGACGGGAGCGTGCGGTCGAGGACACAACATCGGCCAGAGGATCGGGAGATCACGCAGACGCGGTAGCGGACTTTGACAATCTCGACCTCGGGTAGTCTATGTATATAAATGTAGTTCTTGTACTCTTTTCCTTCACAATTTACCCTACAAAGTGTAAAGTTTTTAACGAGGCATAACTTTGTACATGTTCAAGATTTAATAAAATTTACTTCTTTTTCCCCAATATTTGTGTCCATTGCTAGCAATACCGATATCTACAGGATGTTTCTTTCGCATGCTTTCATTTAGTCATTGCTTTTGCGTGTACATTTCTTCTTGTCATTTATTTACTTACTTTGCTAATTTCTCGAGAGATACACAAGAGAACGAATGCGTGTTCGCTAATAACGATCTAATTAATCGGCAATCTCATGTAGCAAAGCGGAGCAATTCTTGTAGCAAGCAGTAGCAATTTCTTCAGAGCAACCGCAGCAATTTCTTCAGAGCGACAATCTTGTACTTATTTATCTTGTAGCAAGACCGTTTTATTAATCCGGACCGTCGATTCGCTCGATCCGAGCGGTTGGATGCCTATCAGCTACAAACTTGGCGATCCTTTGTATCGCCAAGGATCTCTGTCCATGCGTGTTGCTCGATTGTAGATTTACATATTTATTTAATCAAGGTGGCTATACATTCGCTGCAATCAGTAGCATCGCGTCGCACGCTACTACAAGCAAATTTGAGTCATTTCCTCTCGTCGCAATAGTGTAAATGGACCGGGCACGGGCGCGCACGCACGCACGCAGGCACGGCGTAAATGGGCGTGCTTGGGCTCGCTGAAAGCGAAGCCGGCCGCACGGCCGGCGCAGCGGCGGCACGACGGCCGACGCGGCCCGCACGGTTCGGCCCGGCACGATGGGCCGTCTTGCGGCCGGCCGACGATTCGGCCCGGCACGATGGGCCCGTCTTGGACCGCCCGACGACGCGCACGACGCCCACCTCTAGTTCCGTATGGAGTAGCTTTGTCGTCTGACCAGCAGATCTAGCAAAGGAGGTGTTTGTTGGAGTCTTTTTTTAGGGCGTGCTCATCGAAAACGAGCAGGTAGCCGGCAAAGGAGGTTGAGAGAATAGTACATCGATCATTATCACCGGCGGGCCATGGTCTAGGGAGGAAGGTGAGAAGCAGACGGCGATAGTGCTTTAGTCAACGGGAATTATTAAAAGACTAAGGGGGTGTTTGGATCATGTGTATTTCAGAATATTTTAGGATCTAATTTAAATTTAAGCTAAATCTCAAAACCTTTCAAAAAATTATCACTCATCCAAACAGAGCCTAACAGAACGAAAATTCAGGGATAGTAAAGTGAGTCGAAAACTATCAGTGGTATTTTGCTAAGTTTTCATCAATGATCATGGCAACAAGAAGTAATTTATCAATGATTTCTATTTATGCATAGGACTCACACCTTGATAGCAATGTTCTTCGTCAAAAGGAAATCAGAGGTGACTTATTTGCATCCTACTCGGCCTAGTGTTGATCTCCGGCGTAGGCATCATCCATCATTTTCCATGTGAGTCGATACATAAAACCAATAAAGGGTAATGAAAATCTAGTCTAGAGCTCGTCGGAGAAGAGCAAAACTATAAAACTGGTCTAGTAATGAAAACAAAGAAACTAAAGAAAAATAAAATTACTTTTGTAAATAAATGGTTTTTCCACCGATCAAAGATCGAAAAAGAGGGGTGAGGGGCTAGGGATGAATTTTCCCAAAATTCTACGTGAAAATGTACCGGTTTTTGACGTGCATAATTGAGCCAAAATTGGGCCTCAACGTCAACCAGCCCACCCCAATTTAGGCTTAGCCGAGCCGGGCTGATAGCCTTGGTGGTCAAGGCTTAGGTACAGATTTGAGTCCGAAAATAAGAAAAGGCCTGATCCATTTCAAAATTTTGTCCCACTGGTCGAGGCCTGGCCTGGCTTGACGACCATAACGGGCTTACCTTGGGCAGAAGTTCCGACCTGGCTAACACAATGCTCAGGTCTAGTGTAGTGTAGCCCAGCAATTAAGCAACTCGTGTGCTCGAGGATTTGGAGGGAAAAAATGGACTCGCCGTCGCCGCCTAACCGGAAGCCGCAGCTCGTGGCGGTGATCCCGGAGTTGGTGGAATTTTTTTTTATTCTTTTTTTTCAAAAGTAGGCATTAGGGGTTTAAAAATTACAATTCTGGTAGCCTGTCGCCATGCGTGCCATAACGGCCACTTAACGGCTAGTGATCGACCCAGCTACCTGTCGCCAGTGCTGGGGCGATCGCCCAGTGCTAAGGCAACAGGGGCCTTTTTAAGCCCGAGCACACTCGGCTGAGGAAGGGAGGCAACCGAGAGAAAAGAAAAGAAGAAGAAGAGAAAGAAGAAGAAGAAGAGAATAGGAAGAAGAAGAAGAAGAGGGGGAAAAATCGATTCGTCGTTTCTGCGAAGGTAAATTTATGAATTTTTTTACGATTGTTTAGTTATGTAGAAATTAAATGTAGCATTTATTATTTAGAAATTTTAGGATTTTGTAGTGTTTAGAAAATTTTTTAGAACTGTGTGGTATTTAGAATTTTAATGTAGCATTTAATATTTAGAAATTTATTGTAGTGTTTAGAAATTTTAGGATTGTATACCGTTTAGTATTTTTCGGAGAGTGTTGTTTAGAAATTTAATGTCGCAGTTCATATTTAGAACTTTAATATAGTATTTAGTTTTTAGAAATTTCAGGATTGTGTAGTATTTAGTACGTTACAAATTTAATGTAGTATTCAGTATATAGAAATTGAATACAGTAGAAATAGTAGGCAATATTTACAAATTTAATTTGGTAGGGTTAATAAAATGTGGCACAAATATAATATTAGGCCGTATAGTAGGCAAGTCGAATTACTTATTTATAGTCGAATAACTTATTTATAGTCGAATTTTGTAGTACAATCAATGTACGTTTTGTATATTGTATTTTAGAGTATTTTTAAATCGGACATTGCAAAGATGTCGGAGAAATTGTATTTCAAATATTTTATGGAGATGGGGAGATAGCACGGGGGTGGATGGGGTGGATTTATCATCATTTTCAAGAGTTATGCGGGCATATGTAGACCGAGCGATAGGACATCTGAGGGTTTGTTGGAGTGGATGTCTCGGATGTTCGGTTTGGATGCCCAAACTGTTGATTGGTCGAGTCGAGCGATAGTGAGCAGCAGCGCAAGACTGTTTTTACGGAGAGTTGATTCCTATTAACTCGACATCAACATGGAGGAGTTAGATTGGTTTTGCCGTAGGCGGGGTTGGCGCTCATGTTGTTGTCTGATGCTACTGGTAGCTCCATCGGTGTCGCAAGTTCGTGATGTCGGGTGGACATTACGAGGAGGGACGTCAAATGTAGAAGGATGCGAAGAGGAAGGTGGCGAGGAGCCCGGAGACGAGGAGCACGAGACTGACGGTGGCGAAGGGATCCGGGGGGGCAGAGGAGACAGTAGTGGAGGCGAGAGGGGTGGCCGACGACAGGGAGGAGGTGGAGGACATTGTTCACCTGATGGAAGAGGAGGACTGTGCGGATGAGGAAGCCCCTGATGGTGAACACTCCGACGATGAGGACAATGCTCCTGAGGTGCCTTTCCCTGGTGCGTGGACCAATTACAGTTTCGAAGACCTAACAATGAATGAAGGGATCATTGATGCATAGGAGTATCGTGAGAACGAGGTGACGCAGGGGGCCATATATAAAGACAAGGAGGCTGTGATGGATGCGGTGAAGTACTGGGCAATGTCTCTTCGACGGCAATTCAGGGTAGTGAAGTCCAGCAAAAAGGAGTACGGCGTGAAGTGCGTAGTTGATTCGTGCCCATGGCGGGTGCATGCATACAAGGGGAAGTGGAAGAACTATTGAAATGTTCCATAGTGATGGAGCATAACTGCGAGCTGGAAGAAGTGGAGTAGGGACACCGCAATCTGTCGTTCACTTGGGTGGCATGGGAGAATGGGAAGTGGCCTCGAAGCACTCAGTAGACGTCTAGTTTTAACTTTTATTTTCCTTGTTTGTGGTACTCTTTCAGTTTTAAGCCGTAATAAAGAGTGTGGCCTACCTTATTTTCCGCAGTAAGCTACGATTCGACCTTCGTTATGATATTTCGCGGGCTGCCGAAAAGGCTTAAGCGTTTCATTGTTGCCTCGACCATAATACTTTGGGTTATTGTACTGGCAGAATTAATATGCAAAGCAAGGTGTAAATAAAATATTTTCCCACCATATGTTAGTGCATATATCGAAGAGCAAGCCTGGTCCGTTCTCCCTACAAATTACATTTGAACATGATATTTCGTGGGCTGCCGAAAAGACTTAAGTGTGTCATGCAAGTGAGGCTACTTACAGTCATTTGGTTTATTCAACTGAGCTCATTCCTAAATTTTTTTTGCAAAAATGGGACACCTAACACTCTACGAACAAGACATATTTATTTCAGGATTTTTCGAGCCATGGTTTGTATAGTTTGTTCATAATACAACTTCGAGTCACTTACATATGAAATATGTCAGTAAATCGATACTCAGAGGTATCAATAATTAAAGATTAGTGCTATTAACTTATGGTATATTTTGGCCAATACATAAAAAATATTATAGTAAATCAATTCTAAGAGGTATCACGTACTTAAATATCGGTTTTTTTTTGTTAAAATTTATTTCTAATCAATACTAAGAGGTATCAAGTGTTTAAAGATATAAAATATTAAAGTATATCAGTACTATGACCATTTTCGTTATTTTTCTCCTATTGATTATTCTTGGGAATAAAATTAGGAATTAAAATTACGAGAAAAAAATACCTGTTCGTCAGTCTTCCCATTCGTAAAATGCAATTGCTCCTTTTCTAATTCTTCTGATCCTATTCAAGATTGCAAGGAATCACAAAGTCGATATCAAGGTACCCTACAGCCAAACGGCATTTTGACAACCATGTCAACGCACTTTCAGAAGAGCTTGAGAGGACAATGGGTGGCAGTCAATCTTCTGCCAATAGATCTCAAATTCAAAAGATACGAAGTGGCATTGTTCGAACGCTTAGCCAGAGATCACTAGAGAGAACAACAAGCATCCGAGGTGATGATCAAGAGGCGCAATTGACAAGTGATGCTCACGCTGCATAATATTTTTTAAAAGCAGTAAAATTACGAAAAAATACATATCGCCCCATACTAGGGCGATTTCTTCTTACAAATCAAGCGGTAGTTAGATTGGGCACACATGCGCGGTCTTTGAGCGATCGCCCAGTGCTAGGGCGACAGGCGATCAAAATTGCAATTTTTAAACCCTAACGCCTACTTTTGAAAAAAAGAATAAAAGAAATATTAAAGAAAAAAATTCGAGTTGGTGTAGGATGCACTGGCCTCCCTCCCTCTCGGAATTTTTTTCTTTAACATTTATTTTTTTCTTTTTTTTCAAAACTAGGCGTCTGGGCACGAAAATTGCAAATTTGGGCTCCCATCGCCCGTACATGGGGCGATCGCCCAATGTACGCGCGATCAGTGCCACCTCTAACGGCCACCAACGGCCAAAATAACGCTGCAGCAGGTGCCAGCCACCTATCGCCCCATGCATGAGCGATCGCCCAGTGCACGGGCGACAGCGGGGCAACAACCAAAATTTTTTTATTTAGTATTTTTTGTAATTATTTTATGCCTTTTTAATATGAACCCCATAACTTTTTCTAGGAGTGTCCAAATGAAATGAAACTTGTTTCTAAATTTAAGTTTTAGAATGAGGAATTAGATTATAAAATAAAAATCTATGTGTTGTTTGCAAAAAAATAATTTTATTTCAGTTCGAATGCTAGGCTCTAATTATGGATTGTGAAGGAATTACATTGTGTATTGATCCGTAAATCATGAAATAAATAGAATAAGTTACTACAACCTTATGCACTTCATTTCTGCAAAAATATATAAATATGATTGCATTTTAAATCAAAGATGGCTAGTTTAAACCCTTTATAGCATTCATGTTTCAAGTAGTTAGAATAATGTCTAAAGGACCTCAAAATTTGACAGAACCAGTTTTGTTGCATTCTTGGGCTTGCATAGGTTAAAATTATGTAAAAATATTTAGATGTCACTTTAGGCCGCACCATTTTATTGTTGTCCGAACATGTTCAATCACTATAGAGCATTTCCAGTAGTCCTTCCACTTCCCCTGGTATGCATGCACCTGCCATAGGCACGAATCAACTACGCACTTCACGTCGTACTCCTTCTTGCTGGACTTCACTACCTTGAATTACCGCCGTAGAGACATTTCCCAGTACTTCACCGCATCCATCACAGCCTCCTTGTCTTTATATATGGCCCCCTCCGTCACCTCGTTCTCACGATACTCCCATGCATCAACGTTACCTTCATTCATTGTTAGGTCTTCGAAACTGTAATTGCTCCACGCACCAGGGATAGGCACCTCAGGAGCATTGTCCTCCTCGTCGGAGTGCTCACCATCGGAGACTTCCTCATTCGCACGGTCCTCCTCTTCCATCAGGTGAACTATGAACTCCACCTCCTCTCCCTTGTCGGCCACCCCTCGTGCCTCCACCACTGTCTCCTCTGCCCCTCCCCCCCATCCCTTCGCCACCGCCAGTCTCGTGCTCCTGGTCTCCGGCCTCCTCGCCACCTTCCTCTTCGCGTCCTTCCACATTTGACGTCCCCTCGCCCGTAATATCCGCCCCAACATCACGAACTTGCGACACCGATGGAGCTACCGGGTAGCACTGTACCAACAACATGAGCGGCTAACCCCGCTCTACTGCAAAACCAACATAACTCCTCCATGTTGATGTCGAGTTAATAGGAATCAACTCTCCGTAAAAACAGTCTTGCGCCGCGGCTCACTCTCGCTCTGAGCCGCAACCAACGATCTGGGCATCAAAGTGAACATCCGAGACATCCACTCCAACAAACCCCTGTATGTCCTATTGCTCGATCTGCCTATGCCCCGTACGACTCTTGAAAATGATGATAAATTCACCCCATCCGCCCCCTGTGCTATCTCCCCATCTCCATAAAATATTTGGAAATACAATTTCTCCGACATCTTTAAACGTCAAGCGGAAAAATATTACTCTAAAATGCAATCTACAAAACGTACATTGATCGTACTACAAAATTATTTACATTGCCTAATACATTATTTACATAATAAAATTAGTAATACACAACCCTAATAAATTAAGTTTCTAAATATTGCCTTTAGTTTCTACTGAACTAAATTTCTACATATAAAATACTACATTAAATTTGCATATACTGAAATACTACATTAAGTTTCTAAATACTAGATACTACATACTATATTAAATTTCTGAATATTAACTGCTACATTAAATTTCACGAGAACTATACAGTTCTAAAATTTCTAAACACTACACAATTCTAAAATTTCTAAATACTACAACAAATTCCTAAATATTAAATGATACTTTAACTACGCAACCTATAAAAAAATTCCTACAATTATCTCTAAAAAAATTCCTAAAGATAACTCTACAAAAAAAATCAGAAATTTACCTTTTTTTTCTTCTTTTTTCTCTTCTCTCTTTCTTTCTTCCTTTCTTCTCTTCTTTCTTCTTTCTCTGCCTGCGCTCGGCCCCTTCTTTCTCTGCCTACGCTCGGCCGAATGGAGGAGCTGGCTTTAAAGGCCCTGGTCGCCCCTACATGGGGCGATAGCTGCCAAATTCCGATTTTACCCCCATGTGGCCGTTAGTTCGCCGTGAGGAAGGGCACCAATCGACCCATACACGGGCGACGGGCACCTACTTTTGCAATATTTTCACTCCGGCGCTTAGTTTTGAAAAAACATTAAAAATAAATATTAAATAAAAAAAATTCTTCCCTCTCGTCGTCCTCGACAAAATCCGCTCCAGGCCCAAGAAGGACACTGGTTCCTCTACCTTTGAAAATTTGGGCCCGAGAGGAGTGCATCACGTCGGCCTGAGGGTTACGGCTGTAGTGGCCGCACCGCTCCCTGCCCCTGGCTGATACAGCCGCTTCCTCGGTCGGATTGCTCGCTTCCTGCAACGCCGCATCGCCGGATCCAACATCCGAGGATGCGGCGGCTCTCTTCTTCTGCGCTTTCGCGAGTTCTTGGCCTTCGCCTTCTTCCCCATCATACGAAACACAAGAATAGGGGACGAAAAACGATCACATGGATCCAAGAAAAACCTAAACAACAAACCAATCAAGAACCGCCCAGCCAAATCAAGAAAGCTGAAGAAACTCAGAACTACACAAAATTCCCGGGCGAGTAAAAATTCGTCCTGGTCCAAGAAAAAGACCCGCGGATTCGGAGATCAAGGCTAGCAAGCAACCAAGCGAAAGAGCTAAGGACAAGAACTAGCAAAGCAAGGGAAGAACAAATGTGCGAGCTGGCCGCAAACTACAAAAAAAAAGATGCCCGAAAGGAAAGAGCCCCCCCTCCTCCCCCCGCGCCGTGCGCCAGTCCGGCCACGGCGGACACTCCTCGCCTCGCTCAGGCTTCAGCCTCTCTCCGGGACCTCGGGCGTCAGCAAGCAGCCCGGATCTACCGGCGGAGGGGGCTTTCTCTAAGCTCCCCTGGGAGCATTCTGGCGCGGTCAAGTTAGATTGGGGATCTTCCGATGAAGACGAAGACCTTTTTTCTCCGGAGCTTTCCTCAACCTCTGGCCGGCCTCAGGCTAGCCGTCGGAGCCCCCTTGCTGTGGTCAAGAAGGATGTGCCCCTAGCCATCTCCCAAGTGCTGGAGTCGCCGACGCCTGTAGTTTCCCTCTTGCCGCCTGCAGAACCCCGTCAGAGGTCAGGCAATTCCAGGCCGTCTGGGTCATCTCCGCAGCTTGCCTTTACTGTCCACCCACCTTCTGCTTCGCGGCGCCTTGCTCCAGTCCCAAATCTTCCCAAAAGATCTGGTCTGCTCACCTTGCCAGCAAATCTCTCTTCTGCTCCTGCTGCCCAAACAGCGTCGCACCTCAGGGCTAACAGAGATGGGCATTCAAGCTGGCATTTAGTAAAGCCTCGGTTCTGGTGGAGGAGGCGCTCGCTCCATAACTCCAACTTGCCTTCAAGCCGCCTTCAATACCCCCCAGCGACCGCCCGCGCTGCCAAGAGAAGCTCCTCCGGCTATAAAGTGCCTCTTCCTCCAGCGCTATCTGGCAAATGCTTCCGATGCCTGGCTCCAGATCACAAGATAGCTGTCTGTAGAGACCCAGTTCGGTGTCTGGCCTACAGGCGCTCGGGTCACCTGGCGCATCATTGCCCCAGCCGTGCTTCGTCATCTTCCTTTCGGCGGGCAAAGATGGCTCTAGTCCCTGGTTGCCCTGCTAGCCGCCCAGACAGAAGCTCAAGCACCATCACCATCTCGCAGATTATGTCTGATGAGGCCTCAAAGCTTTGCCAGCACGCGGTCCTTCTCACCGCTGTAGGCAACAGAGGCACCACGGACTCCTCCAACACCTTCAAGGCGGCCAAGGCAATTGAGGCAAAGCTGGCTATTCCCTGGGTGGACATGCGTGTCACGCGGCATGCTCCGGAGGACTTCATGGCCTGGTTTGAATACCCGACGCAAAGAAATGCAGCCGTCCGGGCCAAGCATATTGATCATGCTGGTTCCGGTTACGACATCATGCCATGGATTGTTGACAGTGCTGCGGCTCACATCTCGCTGCCTTTCCGGGCTCGTATTGGCCTAGAAGGGCTGCCTCTCAATGCTTGGAATCACGCTGCTGTGTCTAAGTCCTCAGGGGGTGGTGCAGCTTCGATCGCATCGACTAGCTGTCGCACCGCCGTGAAGCCACTAACATCTTTTGGGTATGGGTCTGGGTTTCCAGCCCTGACGTCATACCCAAAAACATCTCGTGCTATGTCTTTGCGGAAGACCGCTGTGGGAGAGCTCCAAGGACATGGCAAGCTGCTGCTGAATCTTCACCACCTCGTTCAAGCCCTCCTGAGGGCTCAAATCACCACATCCTGGTTCATCTCGACGCCACTGAAGACTTCTCGCCATCGCTGCACGAGACGGGCGACCCCTTCCCGAAGTCTCGCTCCTTTGACTGGACTCTCGGTGTTGTTGATGGAGCGTTGCCCCCTCGACCGCCCGGCGGCCTGATGTGCGCTGTCGGTTGGGGCCTCGCCTTCGCGGCGACCGTCCAGACGATGATGAAGACGGGGAGGAGGGTGGTCGTGACTTGCAAGGGCGCCGTGGCGGTCATGAGCGCCGCTCCGAGGCTCTTCGTACCCACGCCCGTGATCGCTCAAGAGACCGCTCAAGAAACCGCTCTCGTGGCGGCAGGCAGCACATCCAACGTGCTCGCTCCCCGCGTCGACATGCTTCATGCTCGCGTAACCGGCCGATGCTCTGGAGGGATGTTTGTGCTCGGCCGGCATGCCCGCCTCTTCGAATTGGGAGGCACGACTCTCTTCGTCAGCGCACAAGATCCCCAGTTCGTTTGCGTGGCGCGGCAGTGACTGCGGCCACCCAGTGTGGTTGGCCACGCCTCGGAAGAACGGTGGATAGGAGGGCGACCGGCCTGTCCCACCGTCAGGAAGCTCAGTGCGTCTTCCCCAAGTTGTCAGCTTTGTCCTCAACTCTCATGCCAGCGCCCCCAGATGAGGCCGTCCCTATGGACACCTCGCCGGCAGCGTTAGGGGGCAGGCAAACATCTCCTATGCTGATTTCGGCGACTGACCAGGCTGCGCTGCTGTCCGCGATGCTCAAAGATAGCCCGGGGCCCCAAGCTGCAGACTGGACAGACCCTATGCTGTTTGAAGCTGCCTGCCTTGTCACTGCCTCTGCCCACTCTGAACCCTGCTACTCGCCAAAAGGCTCTGATGGCCGCCTTCGCTCTCCGATGTTCACACCGCTTGCTGCAGGAGATGGGTTATCTGAACTGGTTGCATGTCCTGTTGCTCTTGACAATAATGCGTCGCTCGCAAGCCTGCCGCATGACTCCACAAGCAAGCCTTCCAACTTGTGCATGAACCTGGGTGCTCCCATGCAGCAAAGCGAGAGTTCACCTGCAAAGCTACAATCTTTTCTGCATAATGTTTTCTCCCAACCGTCCAGGCCAATCTTGCAAATGTCACAGCATGGGGCGCCTGATGTGCTCCCTGTTCTGCAGATGGCCGATGCTGTGATCAACGCAAAAGAGGGCGGACCAAGTGCCATTGCAACCCGACAGACGGTGCGCCTGTCGCGATGGCGCCTAACAACCAAAATTCGATCATGCCAACTTGCAAAATGGCGCAGCACCTCCTAGCACGCCGTCTTGGGTTCTGTTCGCCAAACGCGAAAGAGCCGTCCCAGGAAGCTCTAAAGCAATACTGCAAGTTGTTCGACGAGCCTCTCTCGATTTCCACCATAGCAGCCTTGAAGAGTATCTGCCACATTGATGATCAAGGCCAACAGATCATGCAGGCTGCTGCATGCATGGTAGGGGGCGAACCGGTGCTGGATGAAGACTAATCTCAACCACTCAAGAGCTGCAGGATCCTGTCCTACATGTGTTGCAGTAGCTCAGGGGGTTTCGCTTTTGCTTTTGTCGCTGTCTTTCCGGCCGCTCGCGGCCTCTGGTCAGTCTTTTGTTTTTGCACTTGTCAAGCCTGCAAGTCCAGGGCAGTGCACTTCCTTCTATCCCTTTAGCTGCTCTAAGTTTCTGGTAGTTGCTACAAGTCTCTGGCGCCCTGCAAATGTATGTTGCTCCTTCCGGTGCCTTATACCTACTATGAGGGTCCAAGGCAATATATTCTGCACTGTTAAAATTGTGTCACGGCTTGACCCTGCTGATTCGTATCAGTACTTTAGTAGCTCTTTCCTTGTCTATGGATGACTGCTCTCTGTTGACTTGGAATGTTATAGGGCTAAATGGGGGGGCCAGACGAGACACAGTGCGTCTTTTGCTGCAAGCCGCCCGACCGGCTATCGCCTGTCTCCAGGAATCTAAGCTACAACATGTTGACCAGTCCTTAGCACAGCAAATTGGTGGGCAGCGACTCTCCTCCGTTTTCCATCTGCCGGCTCAGGGAGTAAGAGGCGGGATAATTTTGCTCTGGGACGATGACAAGGTTAACTTGACAAACCCGATCACACGACCCTACTCCCTCACAGCGGATGTCTCTGTTCGAAGCAGTCTGGAGTCTTTCCTCATAACTGTGGTTTACGGCCCGGTGAATGACCCGGAAAAGACCTTGTTCTTGCACGAGCTAGCCTCTATTGCTCCAGCGCAGTCCGTACCATGGCTACTCCTTGGTGATTTCAATCTCATCTACGAGGCAAGAGACAAGAACAACTCAAATCTTAATCGACGGCATATGTCCCTTTTTCGTAACACTATCAATCAATGTGCTCTTAGGGAAATCCCACTCTGAGCCTAAGTACACAGAGTAATGAGCGTGAGCACCCCACTCTAGTAAGGCTTGATCGAGTTTTACGCAATCATCTTTGGGGCCTTGAGTTCTCAAAGCATCTCCTACAGGCGCTTTCCTCTTCGATGTTCGACCACTGTCCGCTCCTGCTAGCTAATGAAGCTGGCCCTAGGAGGCCGCACTTGTTCAGGTTCGAGAATTTTTGGCCTCGCCTGCCGGGCTTCCAACTCATAGTACAGAATGCGTGGAATGCTCCGGCATTACACGTGGACCCTTTCAAGCGGTTTGCACACAAGCTTTGTAAGACTGCGAGCGCGCTTCGCTCCTGGAGTGCTGGTTTTATTAGTGAGGCCAAGGAGCAACTCTTATTGGCAAGCGAGATCATCTTGCGACTGGATGTAGCACAAGAATCCAGGGATCTCTCCCAGGCTGAACAGCACCTCCGCTCGGCGCTCAAAATAAGAACACTCGGCCTTGCCGCGGTGGAAAAGGCGCGATTTCACCAGTCCTCTTGGATTACTTGGCTCAAAGAGGGGGACACTAGCACACGTTTTTTCCACCTTAAGGCTAATGGTCGTTGTCGGAAAAATTATATCCACTCCTTGCAGAACGGCCAAGGCATTGCCACGCTTCATAAGGACAAGGATGATATTCTTTTCCAGCATTTCTCCTTGCTCCTCGGGTACAAAGAATCCGCGCTGCAGGACATCAAGCGGCAAGGACTCACCGCCTTCTCATGAATTGGGAGGTGCGGACTTGACCATCACGAGGAAGAGGTCTTTGCATGCTATCCGCGCCTCCCACGGAGAAGGCCCAGCGGATGGTTTCACTATCCTGTTCTACAAACGTTGTTGGGAAACTGTTAAAAACGACATCATGGCCATGGTCGCTAGTTTTCAATTGAGCTCTGTGGAAGCTTTTGCGAGCCTCAACACAGCTTCCATTGCGCTCATTCCGAAAAAGGAATTTTCGGCAACAGCCTCTGACTATAGCCCGATAAGCTTGATCCACTCAGTTGCAAAGATCATATCCAAAGTACTGGCTCTACGCCTGTCCACGCATATTGATTCGCTTATTTCCACTTCCCAGACTGCTTTCATCAAAGGTCGAAGTATTCAAGACAATTTCCTGAGTGTCCGCAACCAGGCCAGGTTTTATCATAGGACACACACTCCGGCACTAATGCTCAAGCTGGACATTGAAAAGGCCTTCGATTCCGTTTCATGGGAATACCTTCTAGGTCTACTACAAGCGCGCGGTTTTGGGCCAAGATGGCGTTGTTGGCTATCCTCTAGTTTTGCTTCTGCGGCCTCCTCGGTGCTTCTCAGCGGGTTTAGGAGGCCAAATTAAGCACAAGCGAGGCTTACTGCAAGGAGACCCTCTATCGCCGTATCTTTTCATTCTAGCCATCGACCCGTTGCACTACATTCTCAAGAAAGCAACTGATGACGGGATCCTGTCGCCGCTTAGAGGATGTGGCAACTCTCTGCGCCTCTACCTCTATGCCGATGACGCAGTCATCTTCCTCAACCCAGACAAGGATGAGCTGTGCGCGCTTATCGACATTCTGTATCGTTTCGGACAGGCCTCTGGCCTACGAGTCAACATGGAAAAGAGCTCCATAGCGGCAATCCGCTGCCAGGGGGTTGATCTTAACTCTGTGTTGCAGCCCTTCTCGGGAGCCACATCACATTTCCCAATGAAATATCTAGGCATTCCTTTATCGCTGCGTCCACTGCGTACAGTACAGCTCCAGCCTTTACAGGACAAAGTGGCGCGACGCTTGGCAATCTGGCAGACGTCACAGCTCACTCTTGCTGGCCGGTTGATCTTGGTAAAATCGGTCCTTTCCTCCATCCCAATCTATTTACTCACAGCGCTGAAGGCTCCGAAGGAATTCATGGCAAACATTGACAGGATGAGAAGGGCTTTCCTTTGGGCGGGTCATGGAACACTACATGGTGGCAATTGTAAGGTGCGATGGACAACTATTTGCCGCCCCTTTCATCTGGGAGGCCTAGGAGTCCTTGACCTTCAAAGATTTTCACGGGCGCTTCGTCTGCGCTGGTTGTGGCTCTGGCATGTTCACCCGAAAAGAACAGGGAATGTAAAACACATGCCATGTGATGATACTGATTGTATGCTCTTCGCAGCGGCGACTATTGTCAACATCGGAAATGGACGGACCACGCCATTACGGGTGCCAGTGGTGCATGGTGCGACACCTTCCCAGATTGCGCCGTGGCTATACGCCCATTCCAGGAGAAAGACAAGAACTGTGGAAGACGCCTTAACAAACAATAACTGGATACGAGACATACGCCACAACCTCGATCGGCACCTTATACGAGAATATGTCAGACTATGGATCAAAGTCCAATCAGTGCCGCTTCAACCAAACACGAATGATGCCATTACATGGACACAATCCCCCGATGGGGCCTACTCAGCAAAATCGGCTTACCAAATGCAGTTCGTAGGAAGCGTCCAGAAATCGTTCACGACCACCATCTAGTCGGCTTGGGCGCCGATGTGGTGCAAGATCTTCCTCTGGCTGGCGCAACAGAACCGCTTATGGACAGCACAGCGTTTGCAAAGTAGGAGATGGCCAAATCAGTATTTTTGTCCTATGTGCTGCCGAAACCTGAAACGGTTCTCCACCTATTCGTCGACTGTCCCAAAGCCCAGCAGCTGTGGTCATCTATAGCACACTGAGTTCGCATGCCAGCTTTACAGACAGACCAATTGCGGTTACCTGATGATCTTGAACATTGGAACCTTATGCTTCTAAACTGTACACCGAAATTTCGGAAAGGGATCAAAACCCTCATTATCCTCACTTATTGGTGCTGGTGGAAAGAGCGCAACAGCAGCGTGTTCCGAGACATTTGCGCAACGCATGAAGAAGTCGTCCAATCAATCAAAGATGAGGCCTCAAATTGGATTTTCGCAGGAGCAAAACATCTTAAAAATCTGTTAAATAGTACGCACTAAGGGGTGTGCTCGTGTTAGTAGTAGTAGTAGCTTTTTTCTCCTTCCTTCTATGCTGTCTGTTTTCCTTTCTGTCTTTCTCCTTGGGTGCAGTCTCGTGCACCTTGTAAGCGTCTGAAACCTTGTACCG
Source organism: Otatea glauca (assembly GCA_036346275.1). Classification (NCBI taxonomy): domain Eukaryota; kingdom Viridiplantae; phylum Streptophyta; class Magnoliopsida; order Poales; family Poaceae; genus Otatea; species Otatea glauca. The sequence goes on from CM070725.1 coordinate 39,780,026, forward strand.
CTATCCTCCTTCTCTTAATTTAACTACAGCACGGCTGTGTTAAAAAAAACGTCGGCCTGAGGAGGGTGGTGGCACGCAAACCAGGATGAGAGTCCAGACCATAATTCCCTTATCTTTGAAGATAGTGCCCACGAAGGGGACACAAGGCGATAGCCCAGATAGGGCACTTAGAGCATCTCCAACAACACTCTCTAAATTCCACTCTCCAAAAGCCATATTTAGAGAACTCTCTAAAAAAAATGCCTCCCCATATCTCCTCCCTCTCCAACAACACTCTCCATATCACACTCTCTATCTTCTCTCTCCTATATTCTAATCATATTCCATATAACCGTCATAACAGCAATCATTTTTTTACCGGTAAATTCAAACGACTATATTTGAATGTGGAAATTTAAAAGATGAAATTTATTGTGACGACTACGTTGTAACAGTTATCTTTGCACGGGTAAATTCGAACGGCTATATTTAAACGCGGGAATTTAAAATTCAAAATTTACCATAACGGTCATGTTGTAATGGTCATTATTAAAAATATTGTATTGATTGAGTCATGTCCTAACGGTCATCGTAACGGCTATATTCAAACGGTCATCTTAACGGCTATATTCTAAAGATCATCTTAACAGTAGCACTTAATGAAGTTAATGTATTTGATTTGAACCAACCAAGCAACTCAAGCAATCTGAGATAACCAAGGATGCACTGAGCAGTTTCAAAAACAAAAATACCTCGGGTTCTTTAGCTTGTGGTTTTTAACCTTATCCAGCATACTTATGGCAAAAACAAGAGAAAAGATCCTAACATAATTTCAAACTAAGCAAAACATTTAGCGCACGATGCTCCCACACCAAATCGATGCGAGCGATCGCTTCAACTAATTTTCCCACACCAAATCTACAGGGCAGAGTGCCAATATTTTTCTACAAGGAAGTACCTCAATTGATGTTGCAACTTTTTTCTCACTGATTTTCTCATACTTTTGCTTCTTTGTTCCCTCTTTCAGACCTTGCCAAGGAAGGCTGAAAAGAAATTGAAGCACAAATTAACTTAGGCATGATGAATCACAGAGACAGGTCTATGAGTTAATTCCTTGATATATAAGAAATGAATGTATTAGGGATTCAGTAAGGAATAGCTTGGGAGTACGCATACCATCTGATCAACGAGCATAAGTACAGTCTTAAGAGATAATTTTCTGTTGCAAAAATTAAATAGGTCCTCTAGGCTTGACATTGTAGTCTCCTTCTACACCAAGCCATCTGACATTTGGGATTCCTGCTGAAATAACAAAGATAGTCAAAACACACTTGACTATTAACTATTTAAGATATCTGATTCTATTGTTGTATATAGTACAATGATGTGCTTTCTTGTTTCTATCAGATTTTGTCCTACTTTGTACATTTGTGCATGCATACCTATCTGCCATAACAAAATCAGATGTGCTGAATCAATAGTAATGAAGTGAGTGAAACTAACTTGTATCTTCTGCTTGGAGCAGTGAAGAGCGACAAGATCCTCTCCCGAATCTGGTTACTGGCAAGCTCTCAATGGCCATGAAGGCAAAGTAGCCCCAGAGGATAGATGTTGGGATCTTCTTGAGCAATGGCATAGCGGCGACACAAACCCCAACCATCGCAGCCTGAGCAAGTTGCTCAACCTTTGCTCCTTGACCTCGATGGGCAACAGGTCATCAATAAGTGGCACATTCATTTAAATTTTGTTTCACAAGCCAGTTGTTAATCAGCAAGTAGAGGTGACAAAGAAAATGATAATTCTCTTCTCTTTTGTCCCTCTCAAATCAACTAATCAACATGTGTTCAATTTATAATATCACCCGAACACTACATTAACATTTATCACCACAACTGTATAAAAGCAAGACACACCAGTCACCAGCATGCTAGTTAGCTCAGTATTATTATGTTACAGTTATAAGTGCAAGCATAGACAAGCACAGCCGACAAGAAAGAGGCGTATAGCCAGGATTCAATCCATATCTTAATGTATTTTCACCCATAGATGGAGCGGGAGTAGAACGCAGAGTAGAAGCGCCATGAGCAATGGTAGCAACAGGTGATGCAGCGGGGAGATATGACAGATTTCCACTTACTCTAGGCATGAGCTTTCCCCTTACTTTGTTAATCAGCAAGCAGAAGTGACAAAGAAAATGATAATTATTGTACGGAGTGAGTGACGTCCTAACGGTCATCGCAACGGCTATATTAAAACGGCCACCTGAACGGCTATATTCTAACGATAATCTTAACGGCTACATTATTATTGTCTATATATACATACCTATTTGCAGTTTGAAGTCTTGCACATTTCTTGTTGTTCACTACCTACAATATCTCAATGAGTCGTCGAAACTTAGTCTCACAATGTCTCTCAGACGATGAGGAGTCTGAGAAGAATAATGAATACGTATTTCTTCTTACAACAGGATATGTAACACATATGGAAGATCAGGGTGTCAATCTTCCACGCCATGGCGGTTCTACTCCTGGCCATCAAGTCGTTCATCGCAATAGACAAGAAGGACATGCTAGACTGTTCCAGGACTATTTTGCTGATCCTCCTATCTATGGCCCGACCTTCTTTCGGCGCAGGCTTGGAATTATTCATTCTTTATTTCTTCACATATTATATTGATCCTAATGTCTATGGCTCAATCTTCTTTTCGACATAGGTTTCGAATGAATCGTCCTTTATTTCTTCAAATATTGCATGCTGTACAAGCGCATGATAATTATTTCGTTCAGAAGAGGAATTGTGCTGGAATTCTTGGGTTATCTTCTTTGCAAAAGATAACCGCAGCATTTCGGATGCTAGCTTACGGCGTAGCAGCAGATGCTATTGATGATTATGTGCGAATTGGAGAAAGTACTGCTATAGAGAGCATGAGAAGGTTTGTGAAAGCTATTATTGAAATCTTTGGAGATGAGTATTTGAGATCTCCAAATGAGGATGACACTGCCAGATTACTTACAATTGGCGAGGAGAGAGGTTTTCCGGGAATGCTAGGGAGCATAGATTGCATGCACTGGAAGTGGAAAAATTGCCCTGCAGCATGGCAAGGCATGTATACTGGTCATGTTCACGAGCCAACAATCATTCTGGAAGCCGTTGCATCGCAAGATCTTTGGATATAGCATGCTTTTTTGGTTTACGTGGTCTCATAATGATATTAATGTTCTTCATCGGTCCCTCTCTTTGCTAAGTTAGTGAAGGGCAAGCTTGTATGAATTATCTTGTGAGCGGTCACAACTATACAATGGGATACTATCTTGCGATGGCATATATCCTTCATGGGCAACATTTGTCAAGACAATACCAGCTCCCCAAGGGAATAAGAAAAACATTTTGCGAAGCTCAAGAAGCGGCTAGGAAGGATGTGGAGCGAGCATTTGGAGTTTTACAAGCTCGTTTGCAATTGTTCGTGGACCACTCGTTTTGGTATCAAGAAACACTTGAGATATCATGACGGATGTATCATCATGCATAACATGATAATTGAAGATGAGCGGGATGGAGGTCGATTGACTACAAGTGCGAAGCAATGGGAGAAAATGTTGCGATCTCGCATGAGCGAATACAGAGCTTTACGAGTTCATTCAAACTCATCAATCTATCGAAATCGAAAAGCTCACTCTCGACTTCAAGAAGATCTAGTCGAGCACTTATGGCACCATTATGGAGGGATGTAGTCAAGCGTTAGTTTCTTTGTTTACGCACTAGTTTATGCACTTCAACTATGATGTACTTCAATAAAGAGATTTCTTCCACACACTGCCTGTATTCTAATTCAGAAGTATTGCAGAGAAAGAATGGCTATATGTGAATGCGAGAAAATTAAATCCGAAATAATGCATACATATATTGTAGCATATCATGGTTTAGTAGCACAAAAGTTTCCAACAAATTAGTTCATACATCATAAGTAGTGCTCAACTGGACCTATTACATCTTCGAGCGATGATATCATTCTGCAAGGACTAGTAGTATTGTTGTTGTGGCCCACTCAAGCGACTAGTGTCGACGCTCATAATTCTCTCTTCTTCCATCATTCTCTTCAATTCAAACTCATTTTTTCTTATCTCAATCTTTTCTTTCTCTTGAGCAATCCTCTCCTATTCTTGCGCAAATGCTCATTCGTACCGCTCTTCCTTCTTCTGCTCTTTCATAATCTCCATTTCTTTTGTCTCTTTCCTAAAGTTTTTCAGTGCTTCCATGTAGAGTGCACTTGTTGCACCACTCTCAACTGAAGCTTTACCGCGGAGTAACTGCTCTTTCTCGGCCTTCCTACCAGCTGGCCTTCTGAGCACATCAGCTTCTGCAGTAGGAGCATTTTCATGAAAATGACTTGCATTAGAGCTAACAGGACTGGAACTACCCGGAGAAGCATTAGATGATGTCTTCTGCTTTTTCTGAGATAAATGACCAGTCCACTTTGGATGGTGTTGTAATATGTTCCAGCAATGCAAGTATGTAAATAATCGCCCTTCTTCTTCTTGGTACAAAGCTTTAGCATGGACAATCTGGAGAAACACAGGTACCTTATTAACATGGACACACATATGAAGCTATAATAAAAAAAGGGATATGGACCAACCTTATCCTGCTCTGTTATCCCGCTTTGTCTTCTACGCTCAATGCGGTCACAGCATCCACAAAACTTGTTGACGTGTTCTTGAATAGATGACCATCGATGCATAAGTGAATTCTGACTACGCTCCGAAAAGAAATTTTTGTTCTCATGGAAGTAATCATGTATTCTACTCCAATATGTGGCACGAGTTTGTTGGATCCCTTGCACTGGATCCAAACTAACATTCAGCCATGCCGACACCAACATGTTGTCTTCATTCTCCGAAAATTTTTTGGACCTTTTATTGTGAGCTCTCGGGTGGGGACTGGAGTGGTCAACTGGAGAAGGTTGCTCCCCAATTGGGCTTTCATCCCAAGGTATTTCACTTCCCCCCTCACTCAACAGACGAGCATAGAAGTCATCCATATTGCAAAGCTGTAGACATCAATACTTCATTAAGCAAATATGCGTACCAACACATGCAATAAGCAAAACACATGTCAACAGAAATGAACTTATAGGTCTTAAAAGTACAACACGTCTTAATATACATAATACAAGAACACGAATAACTCTAGTCACTAGACTCGATACTTTCATCCTCTCTAAATTGATGGTCATCACGTTTATTGGAATCATCGGTCTCGTAGTCGTATGGGCACAACTGCTCGTCTATGCTGGACAAAGTGTCTTCTTCTTCTTCAGGTGAATCGACACCTTCTTTTCGCACCAAGTCTTCCGATTGTATGGCAAGTTCATCAAGGCGGCGAGCAGTGTGTTCGATCTCAAGTAAGAGTCGGTTGAGTTCATTCGCGCTTTCGCTTGAGCAAGGAGAAAAATTGTCGTGCACTATGTTATTAATATTAGTTGCGATTTCTTCTATGCGATTAATGTCCAAGCATGCACTTCACTGACTTTCTTTGAATCTTTATCCATCTATATGCAAGTAAAAAAGTACACTAAGACACAACATAATAGTATAATGTAGACAGGAAATATGTTGAAGTCAAAAAATGAACCATAGCAACAAACTGTGAGCTTGGTATAACAGTTTTGGAGGTTACAGCTTGCAGGATGACTCAAAGAAACAAATTTTCAGATATTTTTCATGCAATATCTGTAGGAATTATGCAAAGTTCTCAAGTTTCCAGTTTTCTTGCATGAAGTGCTTGAAACAGGGCATCCTATAAGGCATAGAAATAGCTCGGCAAAAAAAAAGCTCATACAGATTAAGGCAAGCAAGCTTATGTGCGCCAAACAAAGCTCAAAGAAACTAGTTCTCAAGCAACCTGGATACCAGATGCAATTGCTGTGAGGGAGCCTTTCATATGCCTCTTTTGTTGTTCTGCCAGAGTTCGAGTATTTGACAAGGAAATCTGAAAGACATGCAATCCAACAAACAAGTTCTTTTTATGTATTAAGCATGAATAGGTGTATATCTTAAGAATTTCTTATATAAGACATCATCTGAATCATTAACTAACTAGGACTAGATGACTCAAAGAAACAATTTTGTCAAATATTTTTCATGCAATATCTGTAGGAATTATGCAAAGTTCTCAAGTTCTCAGTTTTCTTGCATGAAGTGCTTGAAACAGCCATCCTATAAGGCATAGAAATAGCTCACCAAAAACAAGCTCATACAGATTAAGCCAAGCACTTATGTGCGCCAAACAAAGCTCAAAGACACAAACCAAAAATGAAGAATGTAATATACCTCACGGTTTTATAACTTTGAGTTGTATCTTGACCCTAACTGCACTTTCTAGCAATTAGTTGCTCTATGTCCAGTCTTGACTTTGGAACAGGAGTGCTGTGGATCATGGATTACGAACAAGAAATGCTGCAGTTTGTAACTCAAATGTGCATGTTGCCATGCTTACTGCAACATTTTAGCACCACACATAAGTAGTTCTCAAATTCTGAGAGTCTCTGGAACACAAGTTTCACCAAACAACACTTGATTTGCTCCACCAACCAAACACCCCTCCTCTTCTCAAGTGGCATCCATCCAGAGAGAACCACGCACACTTGTGATGGATTAGCATCCAAAATCATGAACTAAATCCACCCAATAATCAAATGTTTGACACCAAATTTGTTTCATCAAAGCTTATCGCCAAACCAAACCAGCAGCAAAATACACTAAATGAAGGGGCGACACATTGTATATCGAAGCAACAAATAACAAACAAACATGCATTCGACACCAATTTCGTTGCAGGAACACGCATTCGTCCACCAAACATAGCAAAAGCGCCTACCAATTTCATCAAACACAGCAAGCGAGAGGACTACAAACACAGCAAGCGAGCCAATTTCACCAGATCTGCAAGAATATGGCAAGGGCAGGGGCAAATCGCAACAGGGATTACCTTGCAGTGAGAGCCCGAGGGTAGATCGACGGAGTGAGGATGAGCACGCAAGCACCGGGGAAGCCTCCGCTGCCGGGGAGAGGAAGTCGCGCCGGGGAAGCCTCCGATGCCGGGGAGTGGAAGCCGCGCCGGGGAAGCCTCCGCTGCCGGGGAGAGGAAGCCGGGGAAGCCGCCGCTCTGAGGAGAGGAAGTCGGGAAGCTGCTTTGGGAAGCCGACGCTACTGAGGAGAGGAAGCGCCGGGGAATGAAGCCTCAGCAGCAGACGCGAAGTGCTCTCCTCCTGCGCTGGTCGGATAGCGAGCGGAGAGGGACTCGCCAAATGTAGCGAGCCTCTCTACGCTCGCTAAATTTAGCGAGTAGAGTACCGAGCCTTTTGGAGAGCGAAGAAGAGGTAGGTTCGCTAAAAAATGAAGATGACGAGCAGAGTAGCGAGACACTTGGAGATGCTCTTATGCATGCAGCACATGGAGAGGCAAAGTCTCCGCTATCCTACATTCAAAAACAGTGTTTGTGGCGCTGGCCCGAAGAGTGCACTCACGCACGCAACAGGTGGAGAGGCGAAGGCGAGGCCACCATTTCGCTACCTTCAAAAATAGTACCAGCGAAGGGCGTATGACACTGGCTAAGAGAGGCCGCTTGCTCACACAGCAGGTGGAACCGTGGAGGGGTAAAGTCCCTGTTTCCTTATCTTGAAAAATAGTGCATGGTGCTAGCCCGAAGACGGCGGATGTGTTGCGAGAGGCAAGGCTCTTGCTCCCCTACCTTCAAAAATAGTGCCTCGCCAAGAGTGCAGGGTGCTAGTTTAGAGAGTGAAACACTCTAACTCAAAATCCACTCAATGCCCGGTTTACTGTGGGACGGATCTACACATACATAGCACCCTATATACATTTTCGTTATCGTTTTGTGTAAAACGATTAACCCCAGAGAAGATACTTTTGAATTCAACATACATTATATACTACTACAACTCACTTTACACAAGTAAAATATAGGACTAATCCCACCACCACTTTACATGAGCCACATAGACCTCTACACAAATGGATCAGGACATTACGTTCACTCCCGTTAATGGTTGACACTCTCGTCGACACATTGTATATATAGTAAATACCCATAACCATCTCTTAGTACGCATTCGTGCATCCAATGCTAGCACATATGACATGCCATGTGTTTACTCTGGGTCCAGAAGCAACATGCAACATATACCGCGCACCTCTGTCCTATACGTATCCATGCAGCAAAGGCTAATACTCTGATACCATCTATAATTCCCCTCAAAGCCCAACCCAATGTAGTGCGGACCCATGTATGTATAACATCCTACTTATACGCTTATCATCGTTTTGTGTAAAAGGGTTAACTCGAAGATGCTACATTTAGACAAAATGTATACCTTATATTAAGAGGGGAGGAATTTCCGGCTGCCCAAGAGTGCCACCTCACCATTTGAGCGGAAAGCCCCTTCGTAAAATTTGAAATCACGTTCGGGTCCTTCTGTCGGTTTTTTTAACAAAATGGATCCGAAAAAGTTTGAAATTACGTTTAGATCCCTTTACGGTTTACGTTCAGGTCCTCCTAATGGTTTTTAGGAGAATAGACTCCAAAAAAATGAAATTACGTTTAGATCCCTCTGCAGTTTACGTTCAATTCCTCTCGGCGTTTTTAAACAAAATAGACCTGAAAAAAAACAAAGAATACGTCCACGGTTTTCTAAAAAAAAACCATATTCGCCGAAGGTTTATAGCAATTCACATATTCGTCGGTAGGTCCTAGCGACCCTTTTTTTTTAAAAAGAACACGAAATCCGAAATATAAAAAATAAAAAATACACTCACGGTTTTCTAAAAAAAACACAGATTCGTCAAAGGTTTATAACAGTTCATAGATTTGCCGACGGGCCCTAGCGACAATTTTTTTTTAAAAAAACAAGATTTCGCACGACGCAGCTTCGTATGACCAAATTTTGCACGACACAGCGTAGCACATGACGCTGGCTAGTAGGCATTATATGCTAGGCCAGAGCCGTCTTAGCGAGTGCAGACCTCACATAGGGCATCGCCGAAGCGCGGACGTCCTGGTGGGACGCTCGCTGGAGCAGAGAACTAGGACGTACGGGACAATGCCTTTAAGCGGAGAGCTAGGGCATACGAAGCCCACGTCGTCGACACATGGCCAGTGTCATCGGAGGCGAACTCCTCAACTAGAACGTCGCCAAAGTGTCGGAATCTCTGGTGGAACATGCGCCTGAGCGCAAAATACTCAACTCATTGAGACATTGCCTCTGAGGAGAGAGCTAGACATGCAACTGTGGACGGCTTCTCCAAAATACGTTCTCACCTGATCCTATACATGCCGACTATACATGCCTGGAGGCCATTTTTTCTTTCATGTTTCTTTTTCTTTTCTTTGGAAACGTACACGATGGCCTTCTTTTTAAGTATTGCCCAATGTTTTTAAGTATATATCCACTTGTTCAGCTAGTTCTAAAAAGGATATATAGGTCCATCAAGCTATCTAGATAATAAAAAAAGTAGTATACATTCTAAAACTCAATCTATATATTATCAATCTTCAGCGTAATCTGAACCCATAAAAATGCGATAGTATAGATATTCCTTTTTCTCTACCGATTAACGTGGTAATTTCTACCTCTTGAGAGTTGTAACATCCCAATTTTTACTTTTATTGAATTTAATATGCATTTTACCTTTTTTTGAATTTTCTGGAATTTATTTGTATTTATTGGTTTATGGCTTATTTATAAAGTTATTTTGCAAAATGTGAAAATTTTAAATAAAATTTTGCTAAAAATATTTTATTTGAGTTCTAAATGCCTTAAAATATTTTCTGGAATTTTTCTAGAATTTTTTTTGATATTTTTGCTATTTTATTTGGCTTATTCTATTTTTTGGTATTTATTTTATTCAGAAAATGTTTAAAATGTGGATGAATAGTTTTGGGCCAAGCCCAGCAGCCCGACCCATTTCTCCCCATGCCGCCGGCCCACGTAAACCCACCAAGCCCCAAACCCTAGCCACATCTCACCCTTATCGTTGGATCTTGATCCATCGGCTGCATTTGCATCGCGTCGTTTGTGCGTGTGAGTCATCGGATTGTCGTCGCGTGGACGTCTGCGATGCCGCCACGTCACCCTTTCCATATCCTCGCCGGATTCCGCCGTCGTATCCTAGCGAACCTTGGTCTTCGCAAGATACACGAAAGCCGAGGCCGCTATTTAAAGTACTGTCGCCACCCTTAGATTCCTTACCCTGCGCCACCTCTTCTGGTCAATTCGCGCACGTCGAGACGCCGTCGTTCACCTGCGCAAGCTCACCGTAGATCCGAAGCAAGCCGTTGTGTTTCTCCGCCGTTTTCGTCGCCATCTAGCCGTCTCCGTCGTCGCCGTTGGTGCTCATGTGTTCGTCGCAGCGAGACGCATCGATTCCACCAAGAGCCGTCACCGGAGAAGCCCCGAAACGCCGTCGGCCACGTCGTCGTCCTCGTCTCCGTTGACCTAGTGCCGCCGTGCCATCGCCGCTGCCACGAACTTCGTCGACCGTCACATCGGGTGAGGCACCGTTAGATGTTCGCCGCGCGTCGCACGCCGAGCCAACCACGTCATCGCCTTCATGTGTCGCTTGGTTGCTAGCCGTCCGATCCGGATCTAGTGCTTCTGATCGAGCCGCGTGTCGCGCGCCGGGTAACCGCATGGACGTCATCTCCTACTCGTTTTACCGCCATTGGATCCGCATCATCCGCACGTGATTGAGCCGTGTAGCCGCCGCCTGCGTCTTCCGCGTGTCCCAAGCAGCACTGCTACCCTCGGCCGTCTGATTAGAATCAGATGGGCGAGATCGCACAGGCGCCGCAGCCAACCGCGTGCCACAGCGCGTCTGGCATAGCAGCTGAGGTGACATGCGTCGAGTCCACCGTAGACCGAGCCATGCTGTGGACTAAGTCCATAGACCCAAGCCACATGTCGGGCCATGGTGTTGCCATGTGTCCCGTGACTTCAGCATGACATCATAAATCAGGTTCTTCCTCAAAATCATATTCGATGCTGACGTCAGCATGACATCATAAATGCTATTTTTCAGTATAAAAATAATTCGGTTAATTTGGATTTTCTAATTTTCTGATTTATCTTTTTTTTCAAACTTTAACTAGCTTGTTCTCGTTCATGCGAACTCCGATTGAGGTAATTTCAGTGTCTAAAAATTTGTAAAATCAAGATATATTTAATGGTAAATTTTATTTAATTTTTGGAGTTGATTTTGCTCTTTATTTTTGGTATTTATTGCTTTCTCGCTCGTTTCGCGTAAACGTCGAGGTGCCCGATGAGTTCGTGATCGAGGAGCCAGCACAAGATCAAGGCCCAGAGCAGGATCTAGAGCTCTATGAATTCAAGTTGTACTTTGATCATGTTGAACCCATGTTTTAAACATTATATTGTTTCAAAGTATTACATACTAATTCAATCACTATTTGTTTCAATTATGTTGGGTATAGTTAGTCATCCAATTGTGATATGTCCACCTTGCCATATTGTATGTCGTATTTCATTTGTCACCCTGGAATGGTTTCATATTAGTTGGTAGCTATAATTGCCAATGTGGGAAGCTAGAACGCATGTAGTTTGCTTAGCCATGCAACGAGTCATCATTTTATGAGAAAATGGTTAATCTTGCTTAATGAATTATGGAACATATTTATTAATTTGTGTGTCGGGTGTTGTCACATAATTTTTGTTGTTATTGATGGCACGTAGTGCATAGTAAAACAACCGGGGTGGTAAAATGATTTAGACTGAGACAAGTGGCAAGTATTTGTGGTGGGCTAATGTGGCTTCTGGGAGATTGCATTGCTTTTTAATGGTATATGATGGTTTATGTTAATGACGGTTTTTTGTTAGTCTTGCCCTGGTCAATTAAGGACTTAACCTTGCAAGAATTTGAACTGAGTCATTCATACAACCACAAATCTGGTATGGAATAGACCTGGCTGATTAAATTGTTGTGTCTAGGCTTGGTACTACTAGTGGTGGTGTGAGTCCCGGGTTGTGGTAACCAGTCCTCGCACGGGTAGTCTCACATGGCGCAAGAGGTGGGCCCTGGATGTGGTAACCAGTCCCACCAGTGTTGAAACCTTAGCAGGTAGTACTATATTTAGACAGGCATTGGAAAGGCTTTGTTATAATCACTCGCCTTTGTGGTGTATGGTTGTATCTTGTGGGAAAAGTGTATAACCTCTGCAGAGTGTTAAACCTATTCGAATAGCCGCGCTCACGATATTGAGCATTGCTCGGTCATAACAGTCAAGGATTAGACTTTATTAAAATAAATGTGGTTATGGAGGTTGTATTCCTATGGAAGTCGGAATATTGTTTAAGGTTATGAGTTGGTTTATTTTGGAAAATAACTGAGAAATTTAATATTGTTATTATTTGTTTTACTGACCTTCAATCTATTTATGCTATTATTTTATAAATGTTGTTTTATGCAAATTAACCATATCAGCTATTCCTTTATAATAAGCCATGCATATAGTATATTAGACTTGTATTCTGTGCACAACTTATTGAGTGCTTTATGTATTCACCCTTACCACAAAACATCATCAGTTGGAGAAGAAGCTACACTTGCTTTTGAGGAGGAGTTTTAGGAAGGAGCGAACAACTAGGGTGCGAACCTTGTCAGTTGCCTGTGGCAATTTGAGGGGTTACGACGAATAAATTTATCTCCACTGCAGTTTATTATTTTTCAGCTTTAGCCCTACGAGGCATATTCATGTAAGATGGACCATAAGGTCATCTAACAAGTTATGTTTAATTTGATTAAGTCTTTATTATGTTATCGTTGAGTATGAATGTAATATTCATCTATATTGAGCCTGTGTGTACTAGCGTGACCTTGGACTAGTGCTGAATACACAGAGGGTCTGGATTTGCATATTTGGGTCCCGACAGTGGTGGTTTATTTTAAATTTGTATATTTTTTAATTTTATATGATATTGAGTTTTTTTCCATTTAAGATTGGAATTTGTATACAAAGACAATTTTTACTCCAAATTTTAGATATTGAGGGATTTTAATTTGGAGCTCATATGGAAATCAAACTACTAATTTTCCTTTGAAATGTGTATAATATTGGATTGTACATGATTTAAAGTTTTTTTATAGTTTTAAATCAAATCACTAATTTTTCTTTGATTTCTATTCAAAATATGCATATTGTTGGATTGTACATGACGTGTTCTTTTTATAGTTTTAGATTGGAATTGTATACAAATCCAACTAGTATTTTTAATTTTATTTTTATTTTAAAATTAAGCTATTTAGGGATGGTAATTTCTAGCACTTGAGAGTAAACGTGGTGGATTATTTTGAATTTGTATATTTTTGGATTTTACATGACATGGCGTTTTTTATATAGTTTTAGGTTGGAATCCTATGCACATTAAACTGGTATTTTTTTATTTCATTTTTATTCTAAATTTAAGCTATTTATAGATTTTACTCAAGTCTGTATGGATTTATTTTATTTTTTATTCTGAATTTCAGTTTTAGGTTGGAATTCATATACAAATTCATCTAGTAATTTTTTTATTCTGAATTTCAGCTTCACTTTGAAGTTCATATGGAAATCAAGTTGCTAATTTTTATTGTACTTGACATTGACTCTTTCTTTTAATCTAAGCCATTGTAATTTGGATCTACCAAATAGGCGCTAGAACTTTATCCTTTTCCTCTTACTAAATCCTTTTTCCTCTGATTGATGTGAGAATTTCTAACCCTTAAGAGCACACGTGGTGACTTCTTTTGCTTCTGTTTTAATAATATAATCGAACGATAGATAGATATAGATAGATTTTGACATTAAGATATATGTATGCTTGCATGTTTGTGAGATCAATGCTAAAAAAACAAGAAGATATCAAAGTTGTTGGATGCTGGAGTACATTTGGAAGCATTGGAAAACAAGTTTCAATCGCATTCGACGTCATGGATCTACAATAGGAGAAGCTGGAGATATATCAAGACATACTCACAGGGCACGGTGGAAATTGAACAATTGTCCAATGTGTGATCCAAGTGCAATCAGCCCATGGAATGCCCATAAACAAAGTCTACAAACTATATTTTCAACTAGAAACCTATACGCGGCGTTCTACGCTGCGAGCGTCGCTCTCCACGCGAGCAAATCGAGAAAACGCGCAATCGACGCTCCACACACGAGTAAATCGAGAAAACGCGCGAAAAGGACCTAAAAAGGATTTTGTGTTTTCCGCAAAAGGGCTTAAACGTAATGCTAGAAAAACGCAACAAGGACCTAAATGCGATGTATATTTTTTTTTAAAAAGGGATCCGATTTTTTTTGTCCCGAAAAGGACCTAATCGTAAAAATACAACAAGGACCTAAATGCGATGTATATTTCTTAAAAAAAGAACCCGAAAGGTTTTTTTGTCCCGAAAAGGACCTAATCGTAATTCCTTTTTTTGTAAAAGGACCCAAGCGCAAGCCTTAAAAACGCATAAAGGACCTAGACGTAATATATATTATTTTTTCGAAAAAAGGACTTAACTGTAATTTTTTTCAGGGAAAAGGACCTATATGTAAAAAAATTTCAGAAAAGGATCCGGATGTAAATTTTTTCGGCCGGCTCGGCTCGAGCCGCGAGCCGTGCCGGCTTGCTCCACGGCTCAAAGAAATGAGGAGGCCGGAACCTTGCAGGCTTTAGTAGAAGGTTATATTTAGCCAATTTGTTATAATTTGCATGTTCAATAATCTGGCAAAGTATGCTGCCAAATTGGGTATCTCCTGGGTTTTGTGATGAAGTTTGTGCTTTTGATCTGTGTCTATTATTACGTAGTTTTGGTGCCTCTGTGATATGCTTTATTCGAGCTATTTCTTGTTATGGGATAACGTGAATGCAGGTTTATATAAGCAGGTGTAGCCGTGTAGGTAGGCATGGGAATGGGCAAAAATTACAGTTTGATGGTAAATATTACCACGAGCGTAAGTAGGTTTAAATCCTTACGCGTGCAGTTTGCAACAAAAAAAATAATGCAAGGGGCACATATACATCAACCACCCACACGCGTTGCAAATCGGTCCATGCAAACAGGCGGGAACTCATCAGGAATCCACACTGGGCGGCCGCTTACCGTCGTCCTCGTCCAACGTTTAAGGGTGTGTTTGGTATAGCTCTAGATTCTTATTTTTTAGCTTCAGCTCTAGATTCTTAGAGACTTTGGAGCTACCTTAAGAAAACATTTAACTAGTAGGTTGGCTCCAAGAACTATAAAGCTGGGGATTGAAGGCAAATAGACATTGCTACCCTTAGTTGTATCAATTATATTCATGTGTTACTCCTTTGTATTTATACATAAATTGATGGAGTATATTTTTGCAATT
Organism: Otatea glauca; assembly: GCA_036346275.1. Classification (NCBI taxonomy): domain Eukaryota; kingdom Viridiplantae; phylum Streptophyta; class Magnoliopsida; order Poales; family Poaceae; genus Otatea; species Otatea glauca. Next base: position 39,795,419 of record CM070725.1, read on the forward strand.
TTTTGAAAGAACATATTAATGTATATAAATGATGATATGAGTATCATTTCCCTTTCATTTCTGACAAATTAATGGGATGCACAATGTGACTTACATAATTCTTATGGAGATCAAGAGAGAGATATGAACATTATTTGTTGTTAGCTGCGTTGATATTTGACATAGTTTACATCATTGAAAAGAAAGACCCTATCGACTTCATACATACTCAAAATTTTCATATCATAGCAATAAAAATAACATAGAAGTGTTGAAATCAAGGGAAAAATGAGTCCTAAGAAAAGACTGTCATATCATTAAAAAGAAAGTATAAAATTACTCTCTTGTATTTGTACACAAATTTGTGAAGTTTTTTTTTCAGATGGCAATATTGACGGTTTGCAGAAACATGTAGCGCAACCATGGCATGAACTGAAAAGAAGCTAGAGTGCTTCATTTGCATGCTAATATCATTCACAAACATGAACAAAACAGATACAAAGAGAAACGAATCAACGACATTTCTAATTGCAGTATAGTGTCTATGGGGTCACCCACATTTACATGGAAATGATCGATACATCACAGAACAAAAAGACGAGTTTAACACGGGAGAGTTGCTTTCATATGCTTGTTTGGTTAGCAATTTTGACTCAATGGAACATTCATAATTGAACATTGTTTTGGTTTTGCTCCCGGATTATTGCTGTTAGTGTACATCGATCTGTACCTGCAATATTGCAAACCATCCTACAATTCTAAGCGACATGACAAGCATCCTCATCTGGACGTCGAGTTTCGACTCCCAGGAGCCAGGAGTGGTCTTCCTGGGACATCGTGGCCTGAATTGTGTATGATTTGTTTGAAGTCTTATACTAAGATTGCATCTTCCCTTTCTTCAACCCGTATGATTACCTAAACCTGCCTATCCAAACAACAATCATTTAATGGATATCTTGTTCTGATGCTGTCAGATCACTGTTTTACAATTCCTAAGTAGAGTGAGCAATATGAAACACAATGGCAACAGAAGTGTTCTAGACTTCTAGTGGGAAGAAGTTATACCATACACCACTTACCCCTCTGGAATTAGAACAAATTTCTTATAAAACCAAGTTTCAAAGCCAAGTTTTTCTTAATTGCAGGTATCTTGTTACATGCTATTCTTTATCTACAAAAACCATAGCTACTTTGAGAAATGATGATTGAAAATGATTTCTAGTTCAGGAATGATGCAAGGGAATAAAATGATTGGTATAAAATTCGTTCAACTAGGTATGTGCTACTTGAACTATACAGTGAACACTGAAACATGTCTTCAAGCATCAGACAACTAGAAGCATCCATCACAGACCGGCAGCAGCACAAATGCTAGCTTAAGGCAAAGCCTATAACAAATTATACGCACAACACCGTAGCTGCAAATTTATCATTACAAGGTCAAGAAGTACCCATTGTAAGATCGAGGATACCGACTAGAGAGAATGAATAGATGTCTTTTTAAAAAATCTCTTCTATGATTAAATAATTTCTCGTCTAAGTACCCCTATGACAAAACCTTAGCCACAAATAATGCGGAAGCGATGAACTAAGGTTTTGACAATTAAGGCCTAAAACAACTAGGCTCACTAAGTGCACTAGCTAATTATATCTCTACTCAAGAATATACAATCATAAATACAATCAAGCAATTTAATTCTAGGAATGTAAATTGCAATAATGTAAATAGAGAATTGCAAGCAAACACAAAAAGACGCACCGATGTTTTACCATATTGTTCGGAGACTTGCCGGTCTCCCCTAATCCACGTTGAGACAAGTCCAAACTATTTTGGATCGGTTCCATGAGCACCCACCTCAATCCACTGGTGGTCGCTCTTTTCCCTTTCGGGTAGGTGAGCTTCGACCTTCACAATTTTACCAGGCCTTCTCACAATCTCCTTGAGAAGGTCACCGTGCACGACGCCTTCAACGCCGTCTAGGTGTTGGCAAACACCAAGAGAATAGATCAAGCCTCCTATCTTGAACCACACCGAGTGCAACACATGCACAATGGTGATCACCGAGTGCAACACATGCACAAGACTCTCCTCTAAGTGCAACACATGCACAAAGAGCTCTCAATCGACTTCTAATTTGCAACACACGCAAATTAGACTCACTCTTAGCTCAAAAACCAAATGTGAGTATGCAACACATGCATAACCTCACCCAAATGCTCAAGAGAATCAGCAACACAGCCCTTGCACCCCATGGGGTCCTTTTATAGCCCCCTCACATGAAAACTAGCCGTTGGAGGGCAAATTAGGCATTTTTCGGCAAAACCCGACACTACCGACGGTAGTTGTAGGATCAATGATAACCGACTAGAGGGGGGTGAATAGGAGGTTTCTAAATTTTTCGATTCTAAACACAAATAATTAAAACACTAAACAAGAATTGCGATCACCTTCAACTTTGCAACTAAGTTCTCTAGTAGATATCAAGTACTCTAGCAATTTAAGTATGAATCAAGTAGAAAGCTAAGCACAAATAATATAATTGAAAAGCTAGAAGATTTAATCAAACACTAGAAGAGTAAATGCAAATCACAAAAGATAGCAAGAGACAAGATTTTTGACCCGTGGTCTCAGAGACTTGTCGGTCTCCCCTACTGCATGTTGAAGTGACTTGAACAACTTCAAGCGGCTCCACCTGCTTGAGCCTTCCTCAATCACTAAGGTAGTTCTTTCCCGCTCCGGGTAGGCGAACTTCGGCCTTCACAACTTGCCGGGGCTTCTCACAATATCCGTTGAGAAGCTCACCGCGCATGATCGCTCCAAGCCGTCTAGGAGGCGGCAACCTCTAAGAGTAATAAGCATTGACGCTTGCTCAAAGTCGGATTGAGTGTCTAAAGGCTCAAGCACTAAATGCAACACTCAAATTTTCTCCTCACAATCTCAAATGAGAATTGAATGCACTAAGGAGAGGAGAAGGCTTGCTAGAGCTCAAATATTATCAATGAGAACCAAGAGAGCCTCTAGAGATCATGTGGGGGTGTATTTATAGCCCCCACCAACTTTTCTAGCCGTTGGAGCTCGAGCTAAAGTCAGAATTCTCGGTGCTACCGCTCATGTAGAACCGGTAGCACCGGGCTGTAGGATCAAGGATAACCGACTAGAGGGGGGTGAATAGGAGGTTTCTAAATATTTTAGTTCTAATTTGCAATTAATTAAAATACTAAGCTATAGAAGCAATAATTGCAAATTTACAATTATAATCTCTAGGGATCACTAAAATACTTTAGCAATTCAAGTAGAGCAATAAACAATTCTAAGCACAAGTGATCTACTCAATTTTGCTAAAAATATAATTTAGCACAAGAACAACAAAGACAAATCACAAGAGAAAGAGAGGCAAGAATTTTATCCCGTGGTCTCGGAGACTTGCCGGTCTCCACTACTCCACGTTGAGGTGACTTGAACCACTTCAAGCCTACTCCTCTTGCTTGAGCCTTCCTCGATCACTAGTGGTAGCTCTTCACCACTCCGTTTAGGCGATCTCCTTGCCTTCACAAATGATCGGGCCTTCTCACAATCTTCTTTGAGAAGATCACCGATCCCACACTCCTCCAAACCGTCTAGGAGGCGGCAACCTCCAAGAGTAATAAACTTTGATATTTGCTTGAGGTGAATCAAGTGTTTAAATGGCTCAACCAATATTCTCACTTGAATGTAACTCAACTACTCATCAAGAATGGATTTAATGCAATTGAGTAGAAAAAAAACACACTAGAGCTCCAGGATATGCAAATAGGAGTTCAAGCAACCACAAGAATGCTGCATTAGGGGTGTATTTATAGCCCTCATCAATCGTGCTAGTTGTTACTACCAAACCCCTGAAAAATTTAGGGTGGCTGGCACTACCGCCCATCTAGGACCGGTACTACCGGCCTTAGGTTCAATGGTCGACTGTAGACATTAAATGCACTGACAGACTAACCGTTACCCTGAGGTCGGCACTACCGCCCATGCTAGGACGGTAGTGCCGGCCGAGCGGCAGTACCGCTCGCAAGAGGTCAGTAGTGCCGACCGACCTTGCTTAAAAAACAACCCAAACTGGAAAAAGACTACCGCCCCTAGGGCCGGTACTGTAGATTGAGCAGCAGTACCGCCCACACATGGTCGGTAGTGCCGATCGAGCAGCAGTACCGCCCTCAGATGGTCGGTAGTGCCGGCTGAGCTCTGATAAAAAACACCCCTCTCTGTAATATAAGTATTGGGCCTTCGGGCGGTACTGTCGACCTGAGCGGCAATACCGCACTACCATGGGCGGTAGTGCCAGTCAAGTCTGGTCAAGGGTGTTTTACTTATTTCTTTTTGTCTCAATTTAAAATAAACAACTTTTGAATATTGATTGAGCCATTTTGCACTGAACACACATCAAACTACTAATCAAGAGTCCCTCTTAATAGTACGACATCTATTCCAATAATCCGATCTTTCTTCAAAGACAAGAGAATTCCAAGATCGGTAAAAACTACAAAGAGTCCCTAATTTCATACCTTATCTCTTTAGCTCGATACATTGATCTTCTTTATCCTCATTTTCACGCTTCATTGTTTTTCATAGCTAGGACCAACCTATTTTCAACCAAACTTGAATAAACAGTTAGTCCCATAATCGCGATTGTCATTAATTACCAAAACCAAAAAAATTTAGGGGCCTAGATGCTTTCACGGGCTCCAGCCTAACGGCTAGAACAGTGCATTAAATGCACTGCCAGAGCCCGTTGTGCAGAGGGCCCGGTGCTACCGCCCAACTAGGACCGATAGCACCGGGCCCTTTTTATTTTTGTTCTGCAAGAGAGAGCTTCTCTGGAATTATAACACCGGGCTGAGGGGCCGGTGCTACCGCTCGCCCGGTAGCACCGGACAGCCCAATTGCCTAAAAAACATGCTCTCTAGAATTTTTGCACCGCACCGAAGGGCCGGTGCTACCGCTCGCCCGGTAGCACCGGGCTACCATGGGCGGTAGCACCGTCCTGCCTGATCCCCGAAAACACCCTTCTTGGGTTTTTACACACCGACCCTGGGGCCGGTGCTACCGCTCCCCCGGTAGCACCGGGCTTCCATGAAGCACACAAGGAGGCTCTCTGGAATTTTCACACCGCCCACATGGCCGGTGCTACCGCTTACCCGGTAGCACCGCGCTACCATGGGCGGTAGCACCGGACTTCCAGAAACTTTATTTTTATCTTTGTAGATTTTTCAATGAGACTTTAATCTTGACACAATGCATGATTTTGAATATTTAATTTGAGCCTTTAGAATTTAAATGACATTAAGCGAACGTCAAGACCCCTCTTAATTGTATAGCCCTAATTCTAGCAATCCGATCTTTTCTCCAAACTCCGAGATCAGTGAAGGCTATGAAAAAGTCCTTAAATGATTATACCTTGGCCATTTGTCTCGACGTGTCGATCTTCTCTTCATCAACTTCATGCTTTCATAATCATCGCAACTTGGACCAACCTATTCTCAAAAGCTCATATTGAAAATGTTAGTCCTTTAACTGTATTTGTCATTAATTACCAAAACCACATAAAATTGGGGGCCTAGATGCTTTCAGTTGTGCCGGCCTCTAGCGCAACGGTCAGAAAACTAGCCGTTTCCCAGACAGTCTGGTACTACCGCCCATCTGGGGCCAGTAGTGCTGACTGGGCAGAGCCCAAAAACATCCCCCTTTGGAATATAACTACCGGCCCTAGGGTCGGTACTGCCATCCTTGCGGCAGTACCTCACCCCCATGGGCGGTAGTGCTGGCCACAGGGAGAAAACCAAGTTTTTGACAAAAACTTTCTCTAAACTTTGAAAGATTGATTCTTTGACCCATGTGATAATCAACAAATGATCAAGTCAATTTGCAAAACATATTTACAAACCCTATTCACATCCTACAAAGAATCGTATTAAAAACTCTAACTTATTTGCAAAATACATTCGCAAATAAATCAAGAACCTATGAGATCAATTCTCTTAGCCATGTGATGATCAACACATGATCAAGTCAATTTGCAAAACACATTTGCAAACCTTGTTCACATGCTCTAGGATCAAACCCATAACCTCCAGCTCATTTGCAAAACACATTTGCAAATAACAAATCCAAATGATTAACTCAAATCTTGAGCCATGAGATGATCACCACATGATCAAATCACAAGCGAAAACTCTGATGCATGACCTCTCTATTTGCAACACATGCAAATATCTAGCTCCATGCAAACAACAACCATTAAAATCAAGTTACATGAGCTCTCTTCTTTTGCAACATATGGAAAACTTAGCTCCATGCAAACAATAACCATTAAAATCAAGTTGCATGAGCTCTCTTCTTTTACAACACATGCAAAACTTAGCTCTATGTAAAAATCACTTAAACCAAATTTCATTAGCTATCTCCTTTTTTGCAACACATGCAAATTCATAGTTCCATGCAAAATCCAAATCAATTAAGATTCAATAAGAAGCAAGCATGAGCTCCCTTATTTGCAACACATGCAAATACTTAGCTCATGCAAAATCCAAATAAGAGAGTGAGCTAGAGTGAACCGGATTGTTTTCATCAACACATGATGAAGCTCAAGCTAAATGACTTAACCCCTCTTAATAGTACGACAACCTAACTAGCAATCCAGTCTCCCATCTAAACATCGAGACCGGCAAAAGACTAAGAACACATCCTTAGCCTATCTAGTTGTACCTTTGCCTCTAGCGATCCACTTGGAGCTTCTATGATATCCAATCATCTTCTCTCTAAGATAGAGTCTTGTCTTGTTCATCAACACATGATGAACCTCCTCTTCTCTTTTCTTCACTTCGGGATCTCCTTTAAGCTCATCAACATATGATAACTTCTTCCTGATTATATATCATCGTTGGATTTAACCTACTTCATAACTCATGGTAGATTGTTAGTCCAACAAATACGGTTGTCTCAATCATCAATTTGCATTCCATTAACACATAATGGATGCCCCAAGATAGATTGAGCACAACCCAAATCAATTTGAATGATTAATTATGTCTTGAGTACTTTGATGCAACTAATGCTTTATTATACTCAAGAACTTTTTGTTTGTCTTTAATCAATAAAGAATACCATCAACACATGGTGAAACATTCTTTGGTTGATTGAAAGGCAACCAAACTCAATTTAAATTTCATTTAAATTGACACGATTATATATTAACTACACAAGTTTCATATACTTATTTTGATAGTTACCATGTTATGATCCAAATTATGTTGGAGTGGTGGAAAGGGATCAATACTCTTAATATCATCAACAATAGGATAAACTCTACAAAAACTTATGCATATAAATAATTTGTTTTGAATTAATATGCACAATTTCTATTTGAGAATGTATTGGAGTTTATCCTAAGATACCATGAGTATACTACAGTTAGGCAAGTTAATCTACTCAAGATTTTGTTTCAATGTCTTGATCCTTTATATTATTTGGCAAGAAGACATGGATCAATACTATTGAAACATCAAGTAAAAGTACGAACTTCCCCTAGATGTGTGCATCCATGTAGTATATGGAATTGGAAACATAATGCACATCTTTAATGTATAAGCAATGAAAGAGTTCATCCTTTAACTTGAATCCTAAGTATGCAATATGATAATAAAATGAATACGAGTGCATACCTTGTGTTTTTCATTTTCCATCCAAATTTGAGACTAATAAGAATAAAGCTCAATAAATATGTTACCATAATAATTAGATTTGTCATTAAACAATGATTAAGCACTAATATAAAATCAATCACCAAAACCAATGGAGCTTGAACTTACACCCATCATACATCCACTTACAATAACTAATGTACACTTGCACAAACAAAACTTCTTAGCAAACTCTGTATTTTTTCGCAAACATGCAAAAGGATTAGCAAACTCTATTTCAACACATAGATCACATGAACTGCCCTTACAAATTGTCTAACAACCGCACAGATCAACATACACTATTAGCGATTGTGACATCCCAAATTTTGCATTTCTTGAATTTAATATGCATTTTATATTTTTATGAATTTTTTGGATTTTATTTAATTTATTTTTGTATTTATTGAATTATGGCATCTTTCTAAAGTTATTAGGAAAATGTGAAAAGTTTAAATAAACTTTTGTTGAAAATATGTTATTTGAGTTCCAAATGCTTTAAAATATTTTCTAGAATTTTTCTGAAATTTTTCAGGTATTTTTGCTATTTATTTGGGCTTTATTTATTTATTTGTTTTATCTTTATTCGGAAATGAATTTTATATGCGATTGAATAGTCTTGGGTCAAAGCCCGTTGGCTCAGCACAATTCCTCTGCGCCATCAGCCCGCCGGCCCATGTCCTCACGTAACCCTAGCTGTCGCGCATCCCCGCCGTTGGATCTGGATCCGATGCGCGTGAAGCTCATCGCGTCGCGTTCGCTTCGGAGTCATCGGATCGTGTCCGCATTGGATGGCTACGATCGCGACACGCCACCCTTTCTGAGCTGCCACCGGATTTCGCCGCCGTATCCAAGCGAACTTCGGTTTTCGCGAGATACGCGGAAGCTGAGGCCGCTATTTAATGAGCTGTAGCCACCCTCATTTTCCCCACCCTGCGTCGCATGTCCTGGTCAAGTCATGCGCACCGAGATGCCTTCGTCCACCCGCACGAGCTCGCCATAGATCCGAAGCAAGCCACCGTGGTTCTTCACCATCCGTCGAGTCCCAGCCGTCGCCAAGACCATCATCAGATTCGCCGCATCAAGTCGCATCGGAGCTGGGTGATAAAGCCACCAGAGAAGGCCCAGAACGTCACTGCCGAGGTCGTCATCCTCAAGACCGGTGAGAAACCGTCGCTCCGCGTCGCCGCGCCATCTTCGCCCTCGTGAACTTCCTAAGCCGTCGATCTACCTTGAGCGGTCTAGATCTTGTCATGTGTGCCTAGCCGCTTCGCGTTCCGCCGTGCAACCTAGGCCGTCGAATCCATGAGGCGTAGTTGGATGTGTGCCGTGTGTCGCACACCTGGTCAGCCACTTCGTTGTGTTGTTTCGCTTTCGCCGCGTGGTTGTAACCGTCCGATCTGATCTGGAGGGGTGCGATGGAGCCAGGTGTCGCACGCTGCAGTTAGTCGCGTGTCCCGAGTTGGTGTTGATCTCGGTCATCCATTTGAATCGGATGGGCGGGATTTTGCCGTGCGTTGTGCCAGTCGTGTGCCGCCGCACGTCGTGTTGAGGTTGCGCCGCGTGTCGCCGCTGATGCCATGACTTGCGTCTGCTGGCGCACGGGCACAGTGCCGTCAGTCCACGGTGGACCAGCGCCGGTCGTGGACCAGGTCCATATGCCGGTGGCGCGTGTCGCCTTCTGATTGGGCCACGTGTCTGCTGACGCAATAAATCGTTTTTTCGTATAAAAATAATTCGGTTAATTTGGATTTTCCAATTTTCTGATTTTTTTATTTAAAACTTTAATAATTACAAAGAGCACAGTAACACCAAAAGGATCATAACAAGCTGTGGCACTGAAAGCAATATAGGATGCTGACCTTAGTCCTCTCCTTCTAGGTGTAAGGCGAGTAAAACTTCGTGAGCCTCACCTTGCCCTAGCGGAAGATAATTTATCTACTGAAACACACAGGAAAGAGGGAAATTTCAGCTATCTTGTACCTCAAACAAGACCTAGTGCTAGTAGTAATCGTCATCAGTAGCAACCCATATGGTCACTGTGCGTGGCCCGCACAAACGCGATGACACAGTACAGATCACGAAATTACGGTGAGAAAGGGTAGATCTTACCACGGCGGCTAGGGGGGAAGGTCGTTGTGTGACTCAGTTCCTGCACAACGGTGCTGGCGACTTGACGTCTAGATCTAGGAGGACAGATAGTGACATAGGGCAGATCTAAAAGAGAGGAGTGGAACATGAGAAGGGGTGGTGGATGAGACACATGGAGATGCAAGCGCCGTGCTAGGACCAGAGGAGCCATGCCTAGAAGCGTCGAGGCTGGATGCACGGGGGTTGACGACGTTTGGGACGGATGCGCCGAGGGTGGTGGGAGATTGGGGCAAGGTTTCAAATTTTATTTTCGATTCATATCGGAGGCGGCCAAAATTCAAAATTTTGGTGAGATTTCGGAATTTCGGCTTAAATATGGATGAAATTCAAAAAACAAATTTAAAATCCGGTAATTTTTAAACCAATTTTTTTGAAATTTTGGTCAATCACCGAAAATCCAGTGAAATTTGTTGAAATTTCGGTTATTTCCAAACTCCTTTGAAATGGTCTTCCGATCCTAGAAAAACTTGGGAAAAAATATAAGTACGTACCGACCGTCTAGCTTAGTTGGTAGATGGCTCAGTTGGTAGGGGACCCTTAACTTGTGGTTGTGGGTTTGAGTCCCACCCACGGTGGAATTTTTGTGAATTAGTTTTCGCATATTTTTTGGTGCAGATCGCAACCAGAAGAAAAAATGGCAACACAACCTGCCGATTTCTGGATTCAAACCCGGGACCATGGATTTCAGTTCTCCGTCCGCTCAACATACCAACTGAGCTAAAGTTGCTTTGTGAGTTTATTTCAAAAAATTTATATCTATTCCTTATAAATGGTATTATAATTCTCCACAAAAAACATTAGTGCCAAATTCGGTCCAAAAACAATAAAAATTGGTTAAATAAAGAAATCCAATCAAAATACATGAAATTTCGGCGAAATTTGTGAAATCACTGTCGCAATTTGATTTTTTTTCAATTTTTTATTCCATTGGGATTTGGAATCTCGTCCCCGGCCGAAATTTCTAAAATTTCACCGGGATTTTGAACCTTTGATTGGGGATTGAGTCTGGCAACTTGGGTTGGGAGAGGGACCATATGGCGTCTCGGGGTGGGGAGGGATGGGGGTAGGTCAGTGGTATTTTATGGGTAATTTGATTCAACTTCAAGGGGTACTTTTCTTTTTGTGTGTTAGCTTCCCACGAGAATCTACCTCAAGGTTACTTCTCGTTGCTAGTTCATTTTCGACTCCGGTCCTCATGAGAATCAGAATCCAATCGTTTTGGGAAGCTGAGTGTTTAGTGCAGCTCCATTACATTCAAATAAGAAAGCTAAGAGTAGAAGCTATACTAAACAGGCCCTTATAGTTGCATGTATGATAGAGAACTTCAATTGTGGCTCTATGAGTGACCACAGGAGCCTCGCGCCTTGTCATTAGGGGTGAAAATGGGTTTGTTACAAACATATATTGTTCTTTTCGTATCTTAATTTTTATATATATATTGGATTTGGAACTGGATACAGGTTAGTTGGATATGAACACAAAATGAATACATGACAGATTCCGATCAGAAATAGATAAAGATACATAGATAATACATGCATATATAGAGTAATATATATTGAATCAAACCATATGACTACATAGCTATAATAGCAAGTTATATATCAACCAAACTCATTAGACATCATAGAAAGAATATAGTGGATCTTGACCCCACATTTCAATGGCATATTCATGTATTTCCTCCAAATTCTAGTGGTATATGAGGAATTAATCCAAAAATATAGTACATGAGAATCAACAGAACCAACTAATTGTCAATATAAGGAGGATACCATAGAAAACATGTATGAGCTTTCACCCCTAGGCTACCCAGGCCAATAGCCACTTCTGCGAACCAGAGTAGAGAATGAGCTGTAATAGAAAACATGTAATGAATGGGTTGGGCCAATATGGTTGCCGGATATCTGAATAGAAAAAACCCGATATTCGGATCTCGTCCCATATTTACGGATATTAACTACTTTGAATCAGATCATGAATCTGAATTCAATTATTTGGATCCTACCTCGGATCTGACTGGATAGTCAAAACCCTTTATCCCTACCAAATCTGATTTTAGATTAGGCAGAAAATATCTGATCTATTTTCACCTCTGTTTGCCATGGCTGATGCAACCAAATAAGCCGGAGCGGTTACCCATCTATCAGTGTTGCCTTCTCTAGTGAGCAGTAAGGCCTCAGCTTGCCTAGAGCCGCCGTTGCCTGTGGCCCTATGACTGCGCCTAACTCCGTACCGCACGCATGGGGCCCACTGGTGCGATGAGTTGCTCAGCCCATCTCATGTGGGCACCGCGTTGTGCGCAACTACGCAAGCACCCTGCCCGGCTAACTTGCACGCGATTATTTAAATAATACATATTTTAGAAATTTTATAGAAATCATACATCAAAAAATGATAGAAATAGAAATGTGTTGCCATTTCGAGTGACGACAGATACTGAAATACTGATGTGGTGCCTAGCGAGGATCTCTGTCGTCATTCGGACTGGCGACATGTCCTCTATTGTCATTTGGATTGGCGATAGAAATTTTGTCACTAATTTAAATTATGACACAAACTCTGTCGTCATTTAAATTGACGACAGAAGTCCTATGTCCAAACGGTGAAAGAATTTAGTATGAATTTTCCAGAAATAAAAATACTATGAATGAGTCCATACAGATTTAGGGAAAAAAAATGGAAGGCCGAAACGCATGTGTTGAAATTGAGTAATATTTTTCTTAAAGGAAGGTTACAATAATCGGTCATTTCTGTTGCGTAACTGAGCAGTTTGTTGTATGCAGGTAAAGATGTTAATTGATGCATTTTGTTTGGGAAATTTTTGTAGTTATGGCACTCGAGAACAACTTTTTTTCGTGATTAGCCGCTGATCACTCGAAATTTTAAAATAGCTCATGTGCAGTGTATTCAGTAGCTCTCAATCCAGGATTTTTATTTTTAATTTTTATTAGAATTCCCGCGGAGCAGATGCGCGGGATTTTAAATTTTTATTTTTTAATCGAACTCCAGCGGATTGGTTTCGCGGAAAATATTTTTAAAAAAAAAAATTGGCGCCCTACACCTCCAGCGGGGATTTCCGGGACTCACCGGCTGGGGTGGGGTGGGGTTAGGGCAAGACGACGCCGACGGAAAAAAAAAATTATAGGACTGTAACGATCTTAAAAAATTATGAAATTTTTTGTGGAGGTTTTTGACACAACAAGGATATTTCCCTAAAAATTTCAGAAGATTATCACATACGAGAAATTTTAAAAAATTCGAACATTACAACAGTCCTGACGAACCACTCACCAGTAAGTTTGAAGCTAACCAAAAATGAGACAAACCACGCTGAACAATTGTGAAATTATTTGTGGAGGTTTTTGATACATCAAGGAAATTTCCATGAAAATTTTAGAAGATTATCACATACGGAAAATGTTTAAAAATTCAAACATTAGAACCGTCTTGATGGTCAGTACTTCAGCAAGACAGTTGTAATGTTTGAATTTTTAAAAATTCTCCGTATATGATAATCTTCTGACATTTTAATGGAAATATACTTCATGTGTCAAAAACCTCCACAAATAATTTCATAATTTTTTAGCGTGATTTGTCTCATTTTTGGTTCGCTTCAAACTTACTGGTCAATACTTCATCAAGACAGTTCTAATGTTTGAATTTTTAAAACTTTCCCGTATGTGATAATCTTCTTAAATTTTCATGGAAATTTCCTTGATGTGTCAAAAACCTCCACAAATAATTTCACAATTGTTCAACGTGGTTTGTCTCATTTTTGGTTAGCTTCAAACTTACTGGTTAGTGATTCGTCAGGACTGTTGTAATGTTCGAATTTTTTAAAATTCCTCGTATGTGATAATCTTCTGAAATTTTTATGGAAATATCCTTGTTGTGTCAAAAACCTCCACAAAAAATTTCACAATTTTTTAAAATCGTTACAGTTCTATAATTTTTTTTCCGTCGGCATCGTCTAGCCCTAACCCCACCCCCCCCCCACCCCCCCCCCCCACCCCACCCCAGCCGGTGAGTTCCAGTGGACTGGAACCGCTGGAACTCCCGGAAATCCAATGGTTCCAGTCCGCTGGAGGTGTACGGCGCCAATTTTTTTTTTAAAAAAAAATATTTTCCGCGAAACGAATCCGCTGGAGTTCGATTAAAAAATAAAAATTTAAAATCCCGCGCATCTGCTCCGCGGGAATTCTAATAAAAAATTAAAAATAAAAATCCCGCAGACTCAGAGCGCTGGAATACACTGTTTACAGGCTATTTTTAAAATTTCGAGTGATCAGCAGCTAATCACGAAAAAAAGTTATTCTCGAATGCCATAGCTACAAAAAATTTCCCTTCCAGGTGTACAGCTACCATTGTACCTATCAGATTTGATCTCAGCTATCTCGATGGATGAAAGGTTTTTGATCTACCCATAATCATACTCTAAAACAATAGTTAAGTTCCAGAGATTGGGCGACTCAATTACCTATATATTCATCGTACCCGTCATCGTCGTCCTCTATAATCCACAACTCATCGAGCACCAGCACCTCAAGCAATGGTGACTTGGCGATCAACGCCTCCAATCCCCTCACCTCGTCTCCCGGAAGCTGACCCGCAATAGGCATAGACTAGTCAGGTTCGCGAACCCTACTAAGCCGGAGGGCGCTGTTGGGAGGTCGCAGCCCGTGAGGCAGGGACTGGTAAGCTCGCGGCACGTGAATATGGAGGCGTGCATGCCATGGGGCTCTATACCTCTCCCCTGGTGGAAGTGGAGGCTGAGGTCTTGGACCCTCTTGCCGGTGAGGAGAGGGACCCAGACGTCCGCGCTCGAGGACAACGCCTCCGGCAGATGGAAGCCAAAACTGCGAATAGGGCAGGAGTAGCACGCGAGAATGCCGTTGACGACGATGGTGTCCCCACCGTAGCGCCACTCGAAATCGAGGGAAAGGGTGGCCTCCCGCAGGCGGCGCGTCGCGGAGTGGGAGGCAGGAGACGATCTTCTCGAGGATCTCCGGCGGGAGGGAGTCCAGGCTCGTCTCCGCAGCCGGAGGCCGCGGCTTGCGGTGAGGCGGCGAAGTCTCCATTTTGCAATTCACTCCGAGCGCACCAGAACCAAAGATTAGAGATGAGACGCTAGGTGCAAATCGAAACAGAGGTTGCGCCGGAGATGGCAAGAGTAGGATCGGCGCCGGCGGCTAACGCTGAGCTTGCTGTCCCGCTCTGCTCTCTCTTTGTATCTCTGGGTGGGGTCGCTGTCTTTTCTCTCTTTGGGACGGGCCCGCTGTCTTCACGGCCCACGGTCAGTGATATCTTTCAGCGGCCGGTGAGGCCCATGAAGAAAGGTGGGCTTAGCTTATGTCCGTCTGGCCCAATGTTAAATTTTTTGCCAAGGCTATATTTATATTGCCTTGGATTCGTTGAGTACATGCAATCTATCTATGGCTTCTGCTGTCACGTGTGATCCTAACCGCCTATCATGGATCAGATGGCTTACAACGTTCCATCATCCCATCTCGGTCAACCAATGATTGGCAGTGGGATACTAACCCTACTTGTTAGGGTCTACTTATTTTAAAGTTAACTTTATGGCAAACAAAATCTAGAGGCCGTTTGATTCATAGTTAAATCTTGTCTAACTTTGATATATGAGTTAGGCAAGTTTAATCGAGTTAGATATCCGTTTGGTTCATAGACACACTTGTGGTAAGATTCCTTTCTTGCCATCTAGGACCCACACGTCAGTGATTTAAAAAAATCTGACAAAATTTATTTTCCTAGTCAAAGTGTAGCTTCAATTTTGATGACCTAACCATAAGGAGTTTGGCTAGAAATATAGCGAAGTATGACAATCTTAGTATATGAACCAAATAAACACTTAGTGTCATGAGTGTGGCAAAGTTTGGAAAAAAAAGTATATAATGTTTGGTGTATAAGACTAAGAAAATGTGGTAACCTATAGTTATGGCAACGAACGAAATACTCGCTTAAAAATCTGTAGTACGCCTAATCTTTGACATGCTAAAGTTAGCTGCAAACCAAACATCCACTTACAGTCGGAGGAGCAGTGGTACCAGTGAAACACGTGGTTGGAATATTATGGAAATTCAGTGGAATATTTCACAGGACATTGACTTCCTTATAAGAGATGCTAGAGCAAGCTTTGCACAATCGTTTTTTTTATGGAAATCTTCATAGGCTGGAAGCAGATAAATGTGCAATTCTTCCAGAATTAATAGCTGGCTGAATTTATTTAAACAAGAAATTGCTCTCCATATGTGTAGAGTAAAAGAACAATTTAAACCCTTAGTTTTTCCATGGCTAGATGATTTATGATGTTTCTATCCTTGGTTAGGATTGTACATTCTCTATCCTTGGTCTTGTCTATAAACTCTCTTATTTTCATCTGTATAAATAAAAATAACCGGTGATATTCATGACACTTCCTTCATTTTAAAATAAAAAAATCTCATAATAATACTTAGAAACCTAAAAATTCTCACATTAATCGAACGAAAAAGAGAAAAAGAGAAGAATCTCCACCACTTATTTTAGTAGGGCTAGATTATAATTGCACAGATTAATCATATATAGATATTAGAGTGTTGAAGTTGAGGGTGATACTAATTTGTTTTCTACTCCGTCTCAAGTCTTTCTCATACACGGAGTCTACTATGTATCACTATAAATATAATCCTGTAGCCTAGAGTAAGAGCAAGTGCTTCATTGTAAACATCTTCTCGTATAGTAAAATTACCTTTGTGCTCTCATAGTTTTTTTCCACAAAGGTTTTCCACGTAAAATCTCTGTCTCCCGCTTCTTTTGATCCTATACTTTTGTTTTGTGTTTTGTAATATAGAGTTATATAACAAATACAATTGTGTTTCAATTATAAGAAGCACAATTGTATATTAATGACTATTGTATCATAATATCTAACCATGTAGTTGGACAGGTATATCTTCATTTTGATTACACCGTAGAAGGCCTCCTCTACGGTTTCATGTTAAAAAAAAACACCTGCACCGTAGATCATAGACTTGTTATGCTGCTTTTTTCATTCATTGCGGCGGGTACGTCCCGTGCGCGTCCTGGTCCTCGCCTCGCTGGAGTACTCGCTCCTGACGATTCATGCCGATCTGGGTTGCCACTGCCCCCTCCGCGCGCACGAGCGCGACGCGCATGGGCGCCGTGCGTATGCCGGCCATTACTCGACGCGCCTCGGCGGCGGGTGACAAAGCGGAGCTAATCACGGATGTGCGCGCGTCACAGATCATGCGGCGCAGCGTTTGTTCGGGCCGGATCGAAGCCACCCCTGCTCTGCCGTCTGCCATGGCTGTAGGAGAGATGTTGCAGGCTTGGTGGTGTTTGGTTGAGTGGATGAGAGTAGATGAAATATGGTCATTTATGGATTTAGAGTCATCCAATTATTTGGATGAGTAGATGGATGAGATATGATCATCTAGTTTTTTTAAAATATTTTCTCGAGATGCTAGATAAAGCCATCCTAAAAAAGGCAAGACGGACTCATCAGTTTGTTGCATGAAGAGGTGTAGTCGGTCAAATTCAAATTCCGCCGAAGTTTACTCGGTTAAATTCAAATTTTGGTCAATTTTTGTGTGAAAATTCAAATTTCGATCAAAGTTTGTTCGAAAATTCAAATTTTGGTCAAATTTTATTCGAAAATTCAAATTTCGGTCAAATTTTATCCAAAAATTTCAAACCGAAATTCGAAACCTTGATTACAACTAACCCATCCATCCTCATCTATCCAACCAAACAAAAAATTGACTCGTCCTATCCATTCTCATCCATCCAACCAAATAAAAAATTATCTTATCCCTATACACCCAACCAAATAGCTACCTGAATAATTTTATCCCATCTAAATTGAATGGTTATATTCCATTCAACTTCGTCCCGGTAACCAAACGGACCCTTACAAGCCGCCTCTCTCTGATGAGATCTCTCGGCTGCTCAACCTAGGAATCTAGGAGTTCAGAGCCTGACGCCCGGTTTGGCTGGCAAGGTCTTTAGGACGTGCATCCATCCAGATAGGACCTGCAAGCCTGTCCAAACGAAGGTCTTCGTATGGGGAGCCGGATTCAGTTAAAAATAATCGCTCCTAGCTGAAATTGAGACCAGTTATTGGGGATTGAATCTAGATTGCTATGACTCCATGGGAAGATCCACCTTACCATTTCTTTTTTTTTCTTCTGCACGCTCTTCCATGGCTTAAACATTTCAAGATACACGGGCCAATGTCTTGCGACGCCCCATTTGTCAGCAAGTGTTTGATCTTCCAGTTAAAAAAAACTCCTCGACCGTGTGCGAAGTCTTTCAGTATTGCGCTGTTCAGGGCGCAAGACAAGCTCCATTACCGATGGTTTACGCGCAAGTGATGCGTGCATATGTCCTGGTGTTCCAAGGAAATCACTTCACCGATCTTGTATTCAACTTGGTTGCTTTGGTTTTAAGTTTCACCCAGTACTTGTTTCTGTTCTGAGTCTGTTAAGCCATTAGCTTGGTCCAACTCGCGTTTGCATCCGATCGATCCCATTGTACCATCTTGAATTTCTAATATACTTTACGCTGGCCAGTTGGTATCTTAATTAGGAGTAGCTTCTTTGAACCTTTATTACTTCCTGATCTGATTCGGTCGATGTTGCTTGACCCGGAGGTTCACATTTCGATTGCTGATAGCATCCACAATATGCTATTGCTATTCTTCTTTTGCGAACCATTAGATTTGTGATACAACGATATTTCGCAAGGGGGTCACGTACTAACACTCCTTAGCATACGGACCCAGATCCTTGGCGTCACAATAGTGACCGCCAAGTTTGCAGTTGCTGAGCAATCCAACCATTAGATCCTCCTCTCGTAGCCGTGTTTCATTGAAGTGTTAGGCATTGTTGCTATTTCCAAAACCAACAAGATCTTCTTTTGGATTTTAGATCCACTTGAGAGTTGAGACTCAGAGATTCTGTATGAATTTCATGAGAAAAGAAACATGTTACAGGCCTACAGGGGTGTTTTGTTTCGTCCAAAGTTCCAGTACTAGCGCTGTGTACTTTCGAAAGGAGGTCACATGCAAAGGGAGGATGTGGCTCGCATCATTTCCTCCTTCCCTCCCCTTGAATTATGAGTGTTATACTCAGATATACTTTTAGCAGACTCTAAAGGACAGAAAAGTCGACTAGAGAGGGTGAATAGGAGCCAAATAAAAAACTTACCCTCTTCAAAAATATTCAAGCCTCTCTTCTGAAAAGCCAACAGAAAGGAACAACAAATCCAGTACTGGACAAAAGAGTATTCTAGTCACTTTCTTTAAAGCATCAACTAAAGTGCTCAGCTAGAGCAGTACTGGATAGAAGTTCAAAGCTCTCAGATAAACAACACGATCTTAAACAAGATCTAAGATATCCTTTGATCGATTGAGAATCGTGATCTATTCTTGCTCGTAGGGTATTAACGATCAACGTGATCTTTGGATCAACTCCCACACGTCCTAGCAAGCTAGATCAAGACACGATCAACTCTCAGAACAAAGAAAATACGATCTGTTGAGGTCTTTCTTCTTGCTATGGCAGATCAGTTTAAGATCAAGAACTTAGCGAAAAGAGTTATTGAGGACCTAGATTATTGATATGTATTCCAGAGATACACCATCCATCAATCACTCATCCTTGGCTCAAGATCAAACAAGAAAAATAAAAAAGAACTAAGAGAGAGTAGAAGAAGATGATTGCAAACAAAGCATAGCAAGAACTAGAAAGTAAGCACAAACATGAACAAGATTCTTGCGTTGGAACTATTTCTACTTCTTAGAAGGATGGTTTACAAAGCTTCACAACCAGGTGGGCAAAAGCTTAGAGAGCATCAGGATACCAAAATCCTTCACAAGACTCACCCAGGGAGAGGCACCCTTCTCCCCTCTATTTATAGCACAGATGAGTTAATCTCCACTCTTGGATATCTTCTTTCTCCCTAAGGAATCTCATCAAGGGCTGTGATTAACTCACTCACTCATACATGGGCTAACCCGAAACCCAACAACATCACGAATTTTGATCATACCCATTAACATGATAGTTTTAGCTTTCTTGACAGTTCTGGACCTAGACTCCTCCCTGAGCCTAGTCCCGGTTCATGTCGTTGCCTGCCACGTTGAAGCGTCTAGGCCCTCGATTTCTTGTGGTTTTGGTAATTAATGATAATCAAGATTAAAAGAACTAACATGTTGCTCTAAGTGTTGAGAAAAAGGTTGGTCCTCGTCAACTTAAGGAGCACATGAAGTCAAAGCTAAGAGATTCAATATATTTAAGTTCAAGGTCAAGGTATTAAAAATTTAAGGGCCTTGTCATATCTTTTACCGATCTTGAAGTTTAGAGAAAAGATCGGATTGCTAGATTAGGTACCGTACTATCAAGGGGGAGTGATAACTAATAGCTTGAATATGCTTGAGTGTCATTTGGCTCAAATCTGAATTCATATAGACATTATCTTGCATGGTAGAAAGCATCTCTAAATTTTTCTGTGAAAATTCAGTAAAGCCGGCACTACCGCCTTGGTAAAGTTGGTATTGCCGCCGATGCGGTAGTACCGCTATAAGAAGTGGTAGTTATTTTTTAGAGAAGTGCTTTCTGGGCACTTTTGCGCATGTCGGCACTATCACTGTGTTATATTCGATACGACCGCTATGCGGCAGTACCGCTATTTGATGCGGTAGCCTTTTTCAAGAGAAACTCTTTTCGTGTGTTTTTCTTAAGACCGGCACTACCATCATTGTTCATGCAGTACTACTGGAGTTCAGTCGTACCGACCTTGCTAGGCGGTACTCTTTCTGGGCTAAATTGGCTTCGACACTAACGGACTCTTGATCGGCACTACTGGTATGCGGTAGTACCGCATTTTAGTTGGCGATAGTGCCGGATTTTCTGTTGTAATAGCTAGTATCGGTGCATTTAATGCACTGTTTCGACCGTTGGTTTGGGGTTTCTGGGCACTTTTGCGCATGTCGGCACTATCACTGTGTTATATTCGATACGACTGCTATGCGGCAGTACCGCTATTTGATGCGGTAGCCTTTTTCAAGAGAAACTCTTTTCGTGTGTTTTTCTTAAGACCGGCACTACCATCATTGTTCATGCAGTACTACTGGAGTTCAGTCGTACCGACCTTGCTAGGCGGTACTCTTTCTGGGCTAAATTGGCTTCGACACTAACGGACTCTTGATCGGCACTACTGGTATGCGGTAGTACCGCATTTTAGTTGGCGATAGTGCCGGATTTTCTGTTGTAATAGCTAGTATCGGTGCATTTAATGCACTGTTTCGACCGTTGGTTTGGGGTCGGCACTACAACATTTTACATGTCGATAGTGCCAAAAATGCTGAATTTTCCCCCAACGGTTGGAATAGTGGGTGGGGGCTATAAATACCCCCACACCTGCAGCAAGGGCACCTCTTGGACATTGATTGCACATTAGTTGAGCCCTTGAGAGCTTTCACTCATCTTTTGAGCATTCAATTCACATTTTGAGTGAGATAGGTGCATTCATGTGTAGAATTCATTGTTGAGCCATTTAGACACTTTATCATTCTCAAGCAAGCGTCATCACTCTATTCTCTTAGAGGTTGTCGTCTCCTAGACGGCTTGGAGGCGTGAGAACCGGTGATCTCAAAGAAGCTTGTGAGGAGGCACGGTTGATTGTGAAGGTTGGAGCTCACCTACCCGGAGCGAAGAAGAGCTACCACTAGTGATCGAGGGAGGCTCAATTGCGTAAGGAGCTAGTTTGATTCATTCAAGCTTCCTCAACGTGGATTAAGGGAGACTAGCAAGTCTCCGAGACCACAGAAAAAATCATTGTGTTCATTTCTTATGGTTTGCTCACTTGTGTTCAATTGTGCAAATTTACTTTCTTAGTGTACTTAGTGCTTGCTCATATATCTAGGATTGTATAATTTGTTTAAACATAGCTTGCTGGTGCACTTAGCGAAACCTAGGCGATTTAGGCTTTAATTGTTAAAACTCTTTATTCTAGTATTACTTGGTTATTTATTGCAATTAGAACCAAAGAATTTCAAAAACCTCCTATTAACCCCCTCTAGTCAGTTATCCTTGATCCTACACATGTCCATCACCAATGCTTCATGCTTCAATTTCTTATCTTCTCAGTTTACAACCACTTCTTGGTCTTAATCATCTTTCGGCGTCCCTTGACCGTTCTGAACCTCAGCTCTCCTAACCTAGTCCCGGTCTCGCCTTCACCTCACTATGACCTAGCCCTAGAATCCTGCAACCAACACATACAAGAAAATCATCACATAGCAATGTCCAAAATTATATCAAACGATCCCACCTTAGATCATATAGACTATGACCAACCTTGGCGGTGACCACTCAAAGCCACACTTGGCTGTGACCTCTTAAGACCACTCTTATAGAGGTCTAGACCACTCACTGAGAAGTCATGACCACTCCCAAGTGGTCACAACCACTTCAATAGAGGTCTAGACTACTCCCCAAGTGGTCACAGGGGTTCACAACTACTCCTAGAGAGGTTACGACTACTCATACAGTGGTCACAACCATTCCTAGGGAGGTCACAATGGCTCATGACCACTCCCTGAGAGGTCACAATGGCCCAAAGAGAGATCACGACCACTCCCATTGATATCCTTGGAGGTCTAAACCCCTTTTAAAGTGGTCACAACCACTCCTAGAAGTCCTTGGAGGTCTAGATCACTCTTACAGTGGTCACGACCACTCTAGGGAACGACCTCTCTAGGAGGAATGATCTCTCTAGAGGTGTAATATCCCAAAAATTTGCTCAAATAATATTTTATTGCTTAAATGTGCATTTATGATTTTCTGGAATTTATTTGGATTTTTCTGGATTTATTTGAATTAATTTCAAATTAAGAATATCGACCTTTTGTTCAAATCTATTTAAATTTGTGCAAAGTTAAAATAAAGTTTTGCCAAAAATATTTTATTTAAGTCCAGAATGTCTCAAAGTATTTTTGAGATTTTTCTGGGATTTTTCCTGATTATTTATTTGCCTAAAAGTAATAAAAGGAATTTCTGTAATTATTTTAATTGATAAAACCAGAAAATCTCGTTTAAACAGTAATGGGCCGAGCCCATGAACTGTGCGTGCGTCGGCCCATGTGTGGAGGTGCGCATCGCCAGCCGTTGATCTTGCATCGGGCGGTCAGGAGCGATCGCGCGTAAAACCCAAACCCTAGCGCTAGCAACCGGTAGATCAGGATCGGACGGTTAGGAGTAAGCCGTATCGGTTTAGGTAAGTGGAGATCGTGTTCGTTGGTTAGCTGCGGGCGGATTTGATCCAGCCACGTCGTCGGGAATCGCAGCCGTTCGTCCGCCATCGGATGTTTGTCGGCCGTCGTGTTCGCGTGGGACTCGGCCGCCGCCGCCGTATCCGAGATGGACATCGCCGCCGCGTCGGTTGGGTTTCCTAGCGCTGTACGCGATCGTCGAGGGCTATTTAAAGGTGTCGCAGCCTCTCCGAGGTTCGTCTTGGTGTGCCGCAGCGTTTAGTTGGAACCGTTTAGCGAGAGCCATCTCAGAGCGCGCCCAGGAGCTCGTCGGAGCAGAGGACGCAGCCGCCGCGGGTTTTCTTCAAGAACACCGTCGTATCGTCTTCCTTCACCGCGTGTGAGGACCTTTTGAGATCACCGCAGCGGGCCGCGTCAAATCCAATTGAACCCGCGTCGAGAAGCTCACCGCATCGCCGGGTCTGCCATCTTCTTCCTCGCGTCCGGTGAGTGCCGCATCGCCGCGACATTGTTTCCGTGGGGATAGCTGTTAGCCGTCGGATTTCATCGCGTGGCCCAGATCACGCCGGGCGCGGGACCAATCGCAAGAGGACGCGTGGCGGTGTTGGGTTCGAAGCGCCGTGCGCCGAATCTACGGTGGATGGGTGCCGCGCTGTGGACCGGACGTATAGACCGAGCCACGTGGAGGACTTTGGTTGTGCCGCGTGTTGCAATGACGTCATCGCTTGCGTCAGGTGGTCCACGGGAACAGTACCCCAGTCCACGGTGAACTCGGGATTTCATGGACTCAGTTTATGCGTCGGGAGCACGCGTCAGCTTTTGATTGGTGCACGTGTCGCCGTGGAGTAATTAGGAGTTTTCAGTATAAAAAGAACTCTGGAAAATTGGATTTTCTAATTTCTGTATTTTCAGAATTATTCCAAACTTCAAAAGGCTATATCTTTTGCATCTTAACTCGGAATTGAGTGATTAAAATTTCTAAAAAAATTTAAAATTGAGATCTATTTAATGGTGAATTTTATTTGATTTTTGGAGTTCAATTGATTTCTATTTTGGTATTTATTTACTTTTCTCCTTCGGTACGCGTAGACGTTGAATTGTGCAACGCTTCGGAGGAAGATCCAACAACTCAAGAGCAAGCTCCAGAGCAAGATCAGAACCTATTCCAAGGCAAGTTATGCTTTGATCATGTTAAACCCATGTTTATAAAATTGCTATATTTGTTTTACCCTATTGCATATTATTTCAAGTATACAATTGTTTCAAATTAAATTGGGATTTAGCTCAGATTGATCTATACCCTACCTTGTCATTGTATGCCATGATCTATTGTCACCCTAGATTGGTTCACTATAGTTGGTTAGTAATGATAATCAACATGGGATGGTTAGACCGTATTAGTTGCTTAGTCATGCTACGTCATCACATGTCTCTGAATCGTTGATAATTAATCTTGACTAATGGAATATGGAACAATGTTATGAACTTGTGTGTCATGTGGGATCACATAATGAGATTGAGTTGTTGTGGCGAGTCATGTCACGCAATGATGTTGAATTGTTGATGGCACGTGGTGCTTGGTAATCAACTTGGGTGATAATCACTTAGATTGGGGCAAGTGACATGGGGCGAGTATGCCAAGGTGGGCCCAATGGGCAGAGGGTATGTGGATGTCTTGCCTTGATCACTCTAAGGACTTAACCTTGCAAGCCTTTGACCTGAGTCAATCATGCAACCACATGTCTGGTATGGGCCAGCCTAGCTGAGTAATTTGCAATGTCTTAATTTTGGTACTATCTTGGTCGGTGTGAGTTCCCGAGTTATGGAGTAATTCACATGGCGCAAGAGGGGGGCCCTGGATGTGGTAACCAGTCCCACCAGCGTTGAAACCTTAGCGGGTAGTATCGGGTTAAGCCAGCGCATTGTAAAGGCTTTGTTATAATCACTCGCCTTGGTGGTGTTTGGTTGTATCACGTGGGTAAAGTGCATAACCTCTGCAGAGTGTGAAACTATTCGGATAGCCGTGCTCGCGGTATTGAGCAATGCTCGGGAATTACAGTTAAGGGTTAGCTTAATTAAATGGACAATTTGGTTGGGATGGCAGGATTGCCATATGGAAGATGGAATTTGATTTAGGATTGAAAAACTTGGTTTACTTGAGAAATGCTGAATCTATCTATTATTGTTAATTGTTTTAGAGTCTTTGCAATCTATTTATTGTATTTGTTCGTAAATGCTGCTTTGTTGCAAAATAGCCATGAGAGCCTATCCTTTGGAATAAGCCTTGCATATAGCTATGTTAGAATTGCATTCTGTGCACAACTTGTTGAGTGCTTTAAGTACTCACCCTTGCCAACAACAACATCACCAGTTGAA
The DNA here is from genome assembly GCA_036346275.1 of Otatea glauca. NCBI lineage: Eukaryota > Viridiplantae > Streptophyta > Magnoliopsida > Poales > Poaceae > Otatea > Otatea glauca. Next base: position 39,820,938 of record CM070725.1, read on the forward strand.
GAGTCTACATCAATGCTGGAGGAAAGATTCCAGGAGGAGACGAATGTTTAGGGCGCAAGCCTTGTCAGTTGCCTGTGGTATACTGAGGGGTTGTCTACGTTTTCAATCCGCTGCAGTTTAATATGTTATTCAGCCTTGCGAGGCATAGTCATGTAAGTTGACCATGAGGTCATATAACTAGTAGTATATAATATATGATGTCTTTTATAATATTTCCGCTGTGTATGATTGTGATATTTACTGATGTTGAGCCTGTGTGCACTAGCGTGATCCTGGACTAGTGCAGTATACACAGAGGGTCCGAGTTTGCATATTCGGATCCCGACAAGAGGGTACAAAGACCACACCACTCTAGGGACAACCTCCCTAGTGGTCACAAAGTCCACGACCACTCAAACCAAATTGCTCAAAGCTAAAGCAAGCTCAAATCAAACTCAAACCTGAGCACCAAAGGCTCAAAACACAGTCAATTACTCATCACAAACATGGATAGACTACCACATGGTCTCTCAGTCTCCAAATCGATTTAGATATTATGAGATACATACGAGTGTGTACGATATTAAGAATGAAGTAGATGAAACTCATAGAGAAGGATTTGGTGAAGCTGGCCTCATATTCCTTAAGAACAACCTCAAAAAAGTACAAAGTATTCTTGCTCTCTCACAACTCTCTCAAATATTTTAGGGCCCTTAAATCCTTGCATTATGTAAGAATCTAGTACTAAAGAATTTTTGTTGTTGGCTTGGATTTATGTCCACGCCTCATATCTTTATATAACTCTCCTAGTCATACTTTAAAGTGAAATGGGAATACTAATCCAACTAAAATTCATTTAGAAATCTTTGTAGCACACCTCCCCAAACACTAACAAGTTAGATACCAGTGTCAATAGTTAGGATATCAGGGCCCTATCCCTCTCCGTCAGTCTGTCCAGATCACCCATGGAGAGGTTTGCCTCTTGCCTACTCCCGATAGGTATTATCCTCGTGGGTTGCAACCCTTATGAGGGTGTGTTTGGTATGCATAATTTCATATTCCCCTGTAATTTAATATTCTCCTCAATCTAATTTAATGGTAACCACATTATTAGTATTATAAGATTCTAACGTTTGGTTTGTTTGAATGAAACAACAAAATGGCTTTTGTAGTAATTTAAACATTTCATAACTTGAGCCAACAAGTCTACAAATTTAAATTACATGATTTAAAATTTCAAACCTTGAATGCTAACATTAATAAATTTTAAATTAGAACAAAAATTTTTAATTTTACAATTTAAATTCTGATAAGTTAAAATTGCAACATTCAAAATCTCCCTTTGCATGATACAAAACTTCAAATTTTGGATTTTAAAATTTTAAAATTTGACTATTGGAATTTAAATTGTTAGAATTTAAAAATCTAAAATTCAAAAATTGAAACTTATAAATTAAATTTATAAAATTTAAATTCTTGGAACTAGAATTTTTTAAATTCAAAATTTTAAATTGTAAGATTCAAAATAAAAAATGGAATTTTGAAATTGAAATGTGAAAATTTGATTTTTGAATTTAATATTCCAAAATTTAGAAGATTTAAATTTTGATATTTTGGTTTGTAAATTCATATTTTGAAAAAAGTTTTAAAATTTGGATTTTGAATTCTTGATGTTCAAAATTTGACCATCACAAATTAAAGCAAATGATAAAGGCTCATTAGCAAATATTTATTTGCCTTGGTAATCTAAGATACACATAATGTTTCTACGAGAAACAGATTCTTGCAAATGATGGTAATCTGGTTCATTGGTAATCCTAAATTCCTTGGTTAGAGTACTAGTTGTTTTACCAAACAAGGTAATCTAGTAGGATTACTCAAGGATTTTCATAAATCCTTCGAGGATTCTGCCAACCAAACGCACCCTAAGAGGAATTGTCATACCTATTAACATTTCATCTAATAAGTTCTCTGTAATAACCTACCAGAGTCTCTTTTATTCGCAAGCCTTCGCCCTTTCTCCATGTCCGTCCTCTCCAAGCAGATCCCATCTTAGCCTACTTCCTTCCCTCGGCTCCAGTGACCTTGGTGATGACGTGTAGGAAGGGGGGATCCACCTCCTTCTTCTGCTGGTTGTAATAGTATTTTCCCTTTTCTTCTTCTCGATTTTCCTCCGTGTGAACTTTCCTGTTATGGTATTTGTTTTGCACTGGATGAATTGAGCTAGACAGCGAGTCCCCGAGGTCCTATTATTGGTTGCCTCCAAATGACCAAAACAAGGTGTCACTCTCACCGTTGTGAACTCCGGCCAAATAGGGGAGATTTCTTTAGGAATTTTGAGATTCCTAACAATTCAAATCTCAATCCCCCTATTCAAACAGGCTCTTAAGTAGGGATGAAAACGGTATGGAAACTGCTCGACCGTTCCGAAGAAAAACGGAAACAGAAGCATTTTTTTGGAAACAGAAACGGAAAGTGTCGGTACGGAAACGAAAACGGAATTTTTTTTTGGAAAAGAAAACGAGAGAGTCAGTTCCGACGAAAACAGAAACGGAACGGAAATTCCGTGTAATCCTATTCGAAAATTCTGATAAGACTAAAGCACAACCAGACCCAAGCGAAAGCAGCAAGCACCAAACCCTAGCGCTCTCAGTCTCAAGCTCTGAGACCTCCCGACTCTCTCGATCCTAGCCTCCCGAGTTGGCGCCTCGGTGAAGTTGCCCCCACCCCAGGCCGCAGCGGCGCCGCCCCTGACCGGAGTCCCTCCACCGCATCGCCCCCCAACCATCCCCCCACCGCTCTGTCCGCTACCCGCAGGCCGCAGCAGCTCTGCCCTCCACCGCGTCGCCCTCAACCGGCGGCTCCCATCGCGCCGCCACCCTCGTCCTCCGGTCCCCCACGGCCCCCCTTGCTCGCAGTCGCAGCAGCTCGCCTCCCATCTGCCGCTCGCCGACCGACGGCTCCCACCGCGCCGCCACCTCCCTCATCCTTCAGTCCCCCCTCCGATCATAACTATAGTTCATTTTGGCATGTATGATTGTTTGTTTATTGGAAACTTGTTATACAAACTTAGTTTATTTCTTTACCAACTTGTGCTTATTACCTAGGCTAGGCCCTCTGCCATTTAACATGTTTGAACAAAAGTGACGGAGCTGGTTCAATGCCTCAATATTTTCACTCATTTGCCGATTGTTATGGCTAACCTATCTCTACCCAACCACTCCACCAAATCTAGCTTCAAAGTACTTATTTATCTATGATTTGCCAGGTCTTGTTTCCCCTGAGAGATCAACACCCAAAGTGAAACTTTAAAAGAGAGACAGAAATGAAGGTTCGAAATATTTACTTACCTTCCTATAACCATGAGTTATTGTTCTTATAGCTGTTGCTGAAATGTCCTTTCCAATAAGGAAGCAAAAAGGTGGCTCTTCTGGGTCTGGATATGGTTTTCTTGTGCCCCTTAAACTTTCATATGATTTAGTAAAATTCATTAGCACTGGTGGGACTATGTTATCACGATCTAATGTTGTGAAGAAGATGTGAGACTATATAAAAGAGAATAGCTTGTAGGTAAACATTCCTTCCATGGATATCAATTTGAAATGCTTAGTGCTTTAGCTACTGATTGATAGAATGGCATCTATAGTTGTGCATGCAGGAAAATTTGTCGCGTGTCTTAAGGCTTATTTCCATGTCTGAATGTGCATATGATCTGACCTACTGTGTTTGTATTGTACATTTGTACCCATGTGTTGTGTAGTTATAATTGTCTTGTGGTTTTTATTTGGAGTTACAATCATATGGATCATTTACGAGTACCATATTGATTCTACTGTATTCTTCTTCACATGGCAATGCTTACAGTTTACAAGCTACCTCAGCCGACGTCCAAGTCTACGTGACAATCTGAGATATATACTGCCATGAGCTTTTACTTGTCTTTTCAAATGGCCAAATCATTAGGGTGTTGAAGTACTGTCACCATTTCACAGTAACTAGTTGCCAGAATTAACCTGCCTCAAGAAAATACACTTTCAATCAATAGCTTTTCTAGCCAAATCATTATTATGTTTATGTAGTTTCATACATATTTTCATCGCCTTATTCAATCAATTACAAAAGCCCTAGAATAAAAACTTTTATTGGTTAATTATTTTGAGAAAATGAAGGCATTAATTAAGATGGACCAATTTGGGCCTGAAATTTTCCATAAAGAAAACTCAGGCATCTAGAACGTGTTCATTAGGTTGATGTGTTCGTACACAAGGACCAAACATCATCCAAAGTTGGTACATTTGGATATATCATATACTATGTTCTTGTGAAATTTTTCGCTTTTATTTTCGTATCTGCTCCGTTTCGTGCCGCATTCGTTTCCGTCACTTTCCGTTTTCGTATCCGTTTTCGGGGTTTTCGATTTCGTTTCCGTTACCGAAAAAAAATGTGGAAACGGAAACAAAAACGAAAACGAAACGACCATTTACCGACCGTTTCCGTTTCGTTTTCATCCCTACTCTTAAGTGTAGTTCTGAGGCTGTGAAGGAGGTTATGCATCACCAAATTGCTTAAGGTCCTAACCGGCGTTAGGCGTTCTTGCTTTTCTCTGACATATCTCACTATATCCACAGATCTAAGGTTCTGTTTCGAACACTAGAATTTTTTCTGATTCATATGGAAATTAAACTGTAATATAAAATCTTTGTAAAATTCCAATAAAATTCCTTCGTTACAAATGAAGACTAAGATGTGGCCAAAGACACCTTGAACCTCTGGCTCCACGGGAGCAGAAGAGACCCCTCAATGGCATTCTGCTTGCCGTAGAGCGCCGCCACTGTGCCGTGTCGGTGCACCTACGGCGGAGTCGCCGAGCGACTTGCAACCTGCTGCAACTTCATCTTCTCCGCAAGTCCTTTCTCCAGAGATCTTCGAGGTACTGTTTTTAACTTTTAGTTTTAACAGGGTTCTTTCTGTAAAAGGTCCCGAGTTTCTTTTTTGGTTGTTTGACGTTAACAGTGGGCTGGGCGCAACTAAACCCCGAAAAAGGAGTAAAATAAACCACACCGGCGACTGTGTCTTTTAACGCCGAATCCTAATCCACCATTAATGCCCTCAGCTCGGGCTCGAATTTATCTTAGGGGAGGAGAGGGAGTACGCACGACCTTCCGCTCGTAAAACCAGGCCGTCCTTCTCCTCCTCTCCGTCTCAGGATCCGAGGAACGTGCACACGCAGAGGCGGCGGCAATGCTCACGTGCATCGCGTGCTCCAAGCAGCTCGCTAGCGGCACGCCGCAGCTGCACGAGCCGCCCGAGGACGACGACGCCGTCGTCGCCGGAGGCGCCAGCGGCTCGGCCACGCCCAGCACGAGGCAGGCCATCAAGGCGCTCACCGCCCAGGTGGGTTATTGCGTTTGGGCTTGGAGTTCTTGAAATGCCCCCTTCGGATCAAGAACTTCTGGGGTTACTTCCCGTGCTTTCTTTTGATTTCTTGATCACAAGGCGCAACGGAACTTGCAACTGTTCTTATTTGATATTTTAGTGGTAAATTTGCTTCCTTTCTCATCGAATGTATCTTGTTGGCATGGGAGAAGCAGAAATTAGTGCGAATTTTGCAATTCTTAGGGGTTTTGAGATATTGAGAGGTCTCAATTTCTCTAAAATCTCGGGTTTTCTCGAAATGTTGACATCGAGCTTGTGACTTGGATCATTCCGCCCCATATATTTGATGGTTACAACTTGCAAGACTGAGTGTGAAGTGTGAGGGGACGTTTGGATTGATGAGAGCTTTTCTTGGGTTCAGATCAAGGACATGGCGCTGAAGGCGTCCGGCGCGTACCGGCACTGCAAACCGTGTGCCGACTCGGCGGCGTCGCGGCGGCACCACCCGTACCACCACCGCGGCGCGTACGCGGACTCAGAGGTGGCCTCTGGGTCCGAGCGCTTTCACTACGCGTACCGGCGCGGCGGCAGCTCGGCGGCATCGACGCCGAGGCTGCGCAACGGCGATGCCACGCCGTCGGTGAGTGCGCGCACCGACTTCCTCGCCGGCGATGAGGAGGAGGAGGTGGCGGCGGCGGGCGGCATCCAGGACGAGGAGGCAAAGGAGTGGGTCGCCCAGGTGGAGCCCGGAGTGCTCATCACCTTCCTGTCGCAGCCGCAGGGCGGGAATGACCTCAAGCGCATCCGATTCAGGTGAGGAGGTCTTGCGCTCATTTGTGCTCAATATTTGCATCTTAGTAGAACAGCGTGGTTCTTCGCCCCCACCCCACACACACACAACCAAAAGAACACAATTTTGAGTTATTTTGGTTCAGATTTTAATGTGCACTTCATATTAACTGCGAAATCCTTTGTTTATTTTATAACAAATTAACAATTTATTTTGCGTTATTTACTTTGTTTATCTTTAACTTTGCTTGAGCTCCATGTCTGGAATATTTCATGGAAGAATTGTCCTTTGACTGTGAGAATAGAGGGACATAGATGGAGAAGAAAATTAAAATTGGAAAATGTTTCATTGTTGCTCCAAAGTTTGATCTTCTAAGAGAAAATGTTGACCTTGTTCGAACATTTTTTTTTTTGAATTTTAGTAATTTTTTGGGGGGTCAAATGGGACAAATGCATGCTTTATCTAGCTTTTGGTCGTTGTTGTTGTTTCTTTTCTGCCTTTGCTTTCATTGGAAGTTTGAAATTTGACAAAAAGAGGTCGTCCACTAGGATAGAATGGAGAAGAAAAAGATAAAATGTACCTATCTTTCAAACAGTGATAATATAGAAATTTGATAGGTAACCTCACAATATAGAAATTTGATAGGTAACCTCACATCTAGTGATTGTGTATGTCTCCTTACCTATGAATTTCCCCCATTACGAATGGAGCCTTAAAAGGAAACTCTTTGTCACTGTCCGACTCCGAAACAAATGTACAGAAGTTGGATTACTTTAGGTGTTCGTGTGAGTACGTGAATTAGATTTTTTTCAACCAAAACATGAATTATAATTAGAAGGAATTTTTTGAGAGGGGCCACTGTGTGCGAATCTCAACTTCTGTAATTTTCTGTGCACGAGCCAGAGGTCTTCAGCAATTCCAAGAGATCTTTTCAAACAGAGCTGACTACTTCTATTTGAAGAAAATCTCTATAGAAAAAGAAACTACCTCTATGGTCAGTCAGCTATGTCAGAGAGGCATTTAGATGCTTTGCGATGCAGTTTAGTGTTTAAGCAGCTACTCTAAGCGTGTCCGTTGAATATGCAGTTCAACGGTTGGGATGGAGGAACACTAGATTTTGTTGTTGTGTGTGTCTGTGGATCTCTCATTTCTCAAATTATCGCGTATTGATTTCTGACCAAATTTCCATGCTTAAAAACGGTGCACTGTGCTGTTTGAACTGCATGGGGCAAAGGTTATGATTCCCACAAAGAGCATCCAGTTAATCACTCACGTGCTGCAACAGGGCGAAATCTGGATCTGTCTGCTTGTATGCTGTAGAATTAATAGATTTGTACTTTTAAACTATGCATTAGAGGAGAAAAAAAATATGCCACTCACCATGGATGCTCAACTAAATAGGATGGAGTAGCTCTGACTCTGAAGCCCAGCCTGCATATTACCACTTTGCTAAATCCATCTCATACATTTTAGTATTAGTTTTGTTGTTCCTGCTGTAGGAGAGATCACAGGGTGAAGACAGGAGTATCCCACCACGTCTCCTCTATTGAGTACTCTTAATGGAAAGGAATTAAAGAACAGAAAACTGCAAGCGGTGGAGTTCTTTCTTCTGTCCTTCTATAATAAAGTGTAACGTTGCTTTGGTATCTTATCAATCTAGTTGGGTCCCTCCACCCCCTTGCTTATTCGGGGAGCCATCCAACCTGGATCTTTGGATTGGTTGCACTTCTTTTACTATTTTATTAGAGTAGTGCTGCCTTTCTATGTAAGATCTTATAAACAACTCTTATAAACTTGATATATGCGAGTGCACTATAAAAAGAAAAAGAACTCTTATATATTTGAAATATATGAGTACATTATAAAAAGGAAAAGGATGCCCGTGAAATGTCGTTTGTGATAAATTCTTAATATGCAGATTTAGTTTGTAAAGCTGTTTTAAGATATGTAAATAAAGCAGTATTACTTAGAATTTGTTTTAGAAAAATTCCTGATGGCCTAGTACTTAGATTGCCTACCACTAGTAGGGTCACAGGAAAGGTAGTGCAAAGGAAGGTTCGCTATGTTATTGGTGGAAGACTAGCTGGAATTATCAATGGGTTCTGGTGCGCTTGTAGCTTATTTTTCTCGGTTCTACATCAAGGAGGTGCTTTTTAGAATTTGTCCTGGAATTCCTTGGTTGCACATGCTTTGACTTGAAATATTGTTTTTAGAACTTAGATGCACTAAACAACATTTCATAGTTATACTTCACATATGCACCTATTCCGCAATGTGGTTTAGATATTCAGAACAATGAATTGCCAGATATTCGCACCTACCAGCTAGCTGTGAAGCTTATGATGGGTGTATTCTGGGCAGCACTGCCAAGTGACTATTTCCTGCAGTGGCAATTCGAACCAAATCGTTGTCTTTCCTTTAATAAATTGTCGACTCTGTTATATTATGTGGTTATTAGCTTGTTGTATAGGAATAATCATCTTAAAGCCTTGTTACTTGGTTCTTTTCTAATTGAAAGACACTAGACTTGCCTATCGACCTCTTTTCTCTTTTGCTAATTCACATCCTCTATTCTCACTACCATAATTATGTCCGTACGAAATCTCCACTATCACAAGAGATTTGTAGTGTCTTATGCTTTATTTATATACAGGCTATTTCAGGGACAGCCAATCTGTCATAATGGGGTGGGTAACTCACCAAATCACGAGCTAAGTGAAACACATATTTGCCAAACATGGCAACATGCATCGCTGATTTCTGCAAAGCAGAATAACTGGTTGAGGCTAGTTTTGAGCTATTTCCCAACAGGGAGTTTTTATGCAGAGGAAGTATTAAGTCTAGCAGAAAGCTAAGAGAAGAATCCATGCAAGAGATTGACCTTTCTGTACTTAATTTCTGGTACTAGTTCAGTCTTAATCCCTTTGAATTTGCCATACTATCACACGTTGCCTCTGGAGAAAAGTGCGAAACTACCTTTGGAGATGTGCCATGTAGGATGTCTCCTATTGTTAGTTTGAGAGCTAATAAGTTTGGTTCCTCCGGCCCTGTATAACTACTATGCCCATGAGCATAAAATTTTCCAAGCAGTGGATATATACCTATAAAATGAAAAACCCAATATAAAAAATTAGACAGCTACATGGTTTGATCAAGCAAAGGCGTGTTGCTGAGGAAAAAGTAAATTGTACGATTTCAACCGTCGGGACCGGATTTCCGAATCCGAACCCTCTGTGTATAACCTGTACTAGTCCAGAAAAAGCTAGCACACACATTGTAAACAGTGATGACAACACATCCATATCACGAAGCATATAGTATTAATTAAGCAAAAGAGTATTAGCCTTATGGCCAATTATTACAAATAAACAACATCATGGCTTGAGTTCAATAAAATAGCAACGGAAACAAAATAACAACAATAAAGTAAGTTCATCCATTTGCCCAACAGGCAATCGACTGGTGTTCACGTCCTAGCATTCCGGATAGCCTTCGTTATAACCACAAGCACAGAACTCGTAGTCACCTTCAACTTCTACGCACTCTTCTGTGAAAAGTTGGGGATGTTGCAAGGGTAAGCATAGAATGTACTCCGCAAGTCTTGGAAACATAATGTATGATAACTACATGCAAGGCTAAACAATTGAAAGCATAATATGGCTCTTTTAGCATAAAGCAAAATTTAATTGTAAATACCAATAGTAATTTCACAAAGCATCATTTGACCAAAATGTAATTGAATAGTAATTGAATTCTGATATACCAACTAAAGCAGGTTCTAGCTACCTGACTGGCTCCAACTGCCAAACCATAATCCGAGAGTTCCATCTGCTCACGGATTCCCAAACCACCATTTTCATTTAAAACAAAACCATGAAATCTACAATATGCAAGCGTACCTCACCTGCCCTTGACCGTGGGCACGGCTACTTAAGTAGTTTTAACTCTGCAGAGTGTGTACACTTTACCCACAAGACATGATCGACTCTTGTTGCCATGCAATTAACACACTTCCTTTGGTGTGTCGGCAAAGAGATCATGACAAGGCCTTTACAATGCACAAACCCACTATTAACCTCGCCCGCTAAGGTTTCACCGCCTATGGCTTCTAGCTGCCCAGTCGGAAGCCCCCTCTTGCACCTGCCATCATCTGGCACTCACCAACTGGCGAAGCTAATAATGAGACGCACAAATTATTTAGCCAGGTCGTACCCATATAGACTTGTGGTTGTATGGTAGTGCTTAGTCCATGATAACACATGCTTCGGTCCTTAATTGACTAGGGCAGAACTTTCACATTCCAAGGTCTCGTGCTTTCTGCACCTGCCAAACATCCATCCGCCCTGGTCTAAACCATATTTTCCACTTTATTTCATTTAAATAACAGCAGCAACACCAATTGCCGCGACATCACAAAAAAGTTTCAACAATATTTGAAGTGATTCCCATAATGGCATAATACCGAAACGTTTAAGCTGGACTAAGCAGTTCTACCGTCTCATGCTAATCTACTGTTTATCACCGAATAAAATAGCTAGTATCATCTAGGGTGACAAAGGTTCATCATGATTAATGTCAATGAGGGTATAACAAAGCTGACATTTAACTAAACCCTAAAACTATATTTAAAGTACATTGCATAAAGTAAGCATGCATAATTTAAAACAACTTAAGCTTTGCATGAAATTTGGGATCAATATGTTCAAGGAAGACTTACCTTCGCTGCCTCCTGCTAGTTCTACCTCCGACTGCTGATTTGCTTGAACTTCGAATGTGTCGTCTACACGCGAAACGAGAGCACATAAATAAAACAAATTAAAAAAAATCAAAAATTGGAAAGAATGGTACTGAAAGATAGGTCATGAATTTAGAAATTTGAATCACTGGAATCGAAGCTCGAACGAAGGAGAACGGGCTCCTGGAACTGGAAGATTCCCAGATCATAAATTCAGAAAAAACAAAAGGCTGACATGTGGCGCTATGTGATTGGCTGGAATTTTCGGAATTTCTGGAAAAGAATAAAAAGAAAAAAAATTTGGCTGACAAGCGGGACCCACGAGTCAGATACTCGGTCCACGGTGAACTGGGAGTTCTGAGACGGCTCAAGGGCGACGTGACGAGGTTTGCCGACGAGGACGCCACGTGGCGAAGCTAGGGCAGACGCGGCGGAAGGCGAGGCGACGTGGCCCCGAGGTGGCGGCCACGCGGCGAGACACGGCACGGGCGAGGCGCCAGATGGGCACGGCGCGCGCGGCACGCCGGAGCGGGAAGATGACGTGGCCGACGGGGCAAAACGCGACGGATCGGCTCAGGTTTTTGGGGCAAAAGAGAGCGGAGAACGCGAGGAGACCAGAGGTGCAAGCGACGGCGGCGGAGACTCACCGGCGAGGAAGAAAAACGGCGGAGAAGCGCTCGGGACGGCGGTGCAACTTCGGCGAGCTCATGCGAGAAGACGGCGACGTCTCCGGCAACAAGAGTTAGGGCAAAGGAGGTGGTGCAACGAGGCGAACCTCGGAAGGGAGTCCTCGGGGCTTTAAATAGCCTCGGGAGGCACGCGCGGCACGGACGCTAAAACGCGCGCGCGCGCTTAGGGTTTCGAGCGCGGCGCAAGACGGGCGACGCGGCACAGATCCTCAGCCGGTCCACGCGTCGCGGATCCGACGGCCACGCGCGGGTTGGTTGGGCCAGGCGCGGAGGGAATGGGCCGAGCGGAGCGGGCCAGCGGGGAAATAGAAATGGGCCGCGGAAGGAATTCAGCCCGCGCGGAGAGAGAGAAAGGAAAAAGGATTTTCCTTTTTAGAAAATTAGGAAAAGCCAAAATAAATAGCAAATAAATTAGGAAAAATCCGAGAAAATTCTCAAAAATACTTTTAAGCATTTGGAACCCAGATAAATTATTTTGAACTTATTTCAACTTGAAATTTTGACTCAAATTATTTACTTGCACTTGAGAGCTCAAATTTAAATTCACAAAATTTTAAAACTTGGGGAAAATCTTGAAATGCCAAAATTTGGAATGTTACATCAACATTCCTCTTTAGTGTCTTAAGAACAAGAGAAGGTCAGACTGGCTATTCCATATCTTTTTCCAATATGGCCCTTGCCCTGCTTCTGTTTTCACTTTTGTCTATATTGTGTACCTTACAATGTTTGCATACCTGTTTTGATGATAATACAAGTGTTTCCTGTTTCGTAGCTTGTTTGATATTTGTGTGTACCCGTGTCTGCTGTAATTTTTGTGCATGAACTGATGCATGATAGCCGTGAGATGTTCAACAAATGGCAAGCACAAAGATGGTGGGCTGAAAATTATGAGAAAGTCATGGAGCTTTACAATGTTCAGCGGTTTAACCAGCAAGCTGTTCCTCTTCCTAGTACTCCAAAGTCCGAAGATGAGGTAAGAGATCCTTCGAATTAATGTTTCCATATATTTATTCTGATGATTTAAAATATTCCTTCTTCCCTTGTTTACCTGCTGTGCATGGCTTGCACCTCATACAGATCTCCAAGGAGGATAGCCCAGCAACGCCGCCACTCAACAATGAGCGTCTGCCTCACACTTTCCACAGACCTCTAACGGGTGGTACAGCAATGGGATATTCATCATCAGATTCTCATGAGCATCAGTCTAATCACCTTGGTAATGGTCACCACCACCACCAGCATCACCGCCACCTTGGACACCAGTGCTATGATTCAGTTGGGCTGGCATCAACACCTAAACTGTCAAGCATTAGTGGAGCAAAGACAGAAACTTCATCTTTGGATGCATCAATGAGGACAAGCTCATCTCCAGAAGAGGTGGATCAATCTGGTGAACTTTCAGTCTCTATTAGCAATGCGAGTGACCAAGAGAGGGAATGGGTAGAGGAGGATGAGCCTGGTGTATACATTACTATCTGGGTTTTGCCTGGTGGCATCAGAGAGCTCCGACGCGTCCGGTTCAGGTTTGCTACCTGTACTTGTTCTGGTTTGTGGATAGGATTAGCTTAGTGCTGTCGTATTTGTTCCTTGAAGGCTCGGACTTTTAAAGATATTACTGCTCAACTATCCAACTAAACTGGTGCTTCAACAGAACTTCCAACAATAATTGAGTGGGAAGTTAACTTTAGTATGCAAGTAGTAATCCAAGCCTGATAGACGCCTGGATCCCTGACAGTTCAATGGAAATTTCATGGAAAGGGGGATCCTAGTCTATCTTAATTACCAAATACACAAGCTGACAAGCATAAAGTTTGACTTGACTGGACCAACTTTCAGTTAATTAAAAATGAAAATTTTGTTACATTTTACAATAGTAAAATGTTTTTTTAAAAAAAAGTGCAATAGTAAGAATTCAAGATGTTGATAGAGTAAAACTAGCGAAGTTGCCCGTGCATTTGCCGGGCTAGCCTTAATTTTTTTTCCTTTATATATAATTTTATATTCCTACCTAATTTATGTTAACAATTAGAGATTGTTTGAACTGATGGATAACAATATTTAGCAGCTTTTGTTTGTTATCCTAAAATATATTGTTAACTTAGACTATTTAATAACAATTGTTTTTCTTATTTTGTGAGAATTTACAGTCCTAAAATATTACATGGCTAAATCTCTTCTCCAATCAAGCATTTCAATCAGAATAAAAATCACATGAAAAATTGTCTTCCTTAAAAGCTAATTCCTATCGAAAAGAATAACATAACAGAATCAAACCTGATGAGGTTTCAATTGGCAGGACACTCCACCATAGACTTAGTTCCTCAACTTGATCATTGGCAATTACATTGTGTGAGTCATCCTTCGAGAGACTGCATATATCTAGAATAACACGCACAAAAAGGCGGCCGTAAGAAATTCTACCTTTCAGTCCAAGCAGACATGCATCACACTCGCAACTCATGCATGAATATCGCCACTTCTGCAATGGAACTTCTGAAGAAAGTAGCGTAGAATTCATCCCCTCTTCAAAATTCCAACCTGGATTAAGGAGGAAACATGCATAGATTAACGGAGCTAATATTACCCTGTATTGACATTGCTTACTCCTGTAAGCATGTCCCGATCGCTCTGTAGATTTTCACACAATCTGTGTGGGAACTAAAACATGCACAGCGAACATCCGGGAAACTGATCAAGTAATTAAATAAATTCTAACCCAAGAAATCGAGCTCGGCAGTGGTGAGTCTATCCTCATGGACTCTTCAATTTTTGAGGTATCTACCATGAATCTGGTCCATATTGTTATGAATAGCACTTGTATTGAACATGACAGACATGTGGAGGAAAGGGTACAAAATCCTACGTGCCAGTGCACTCAAGGGCAGCAAGCTCCTCTGCCATCGCATGCTGCCATTCCTGATGAATAACAGCATCGCGGTAAGAAGTCGGCTCGGCAAGAACTGTACCAGCAAAGCCAAGGCGCTCAGGAGGCCGAATAGACTGACGATCGTGAAGAGCGTAGCGAGGAGGTATTGAAGAAGGTGACTCAGCAAGAGAAGATGGCATATCAAAAGAATCCTCAACTCGCGGACGACAAGTATAATATAGAGGATAAGAAGGAACAATGTCAAAAAAAACGTCTAGAGGAGGCACCTGAGGGGAAGACTCCTGTGGAGAGGCCGGCGAAGAAGGAGACGCTAATCGTGGGGAAGGAAAAGTAGCAATTGGAGTATAAGGAAAAATCAGGAAAGAAAGAGGCTCGACAAGAGATGCTAGAGTGGAAGAAGGACGAGGGTAGAAGGGACGAGACTCATAAAAAAACATCACAAGAGATCTGCATCCGTTGGCCAACAGTATCTCAACAGCGATATCCCTTATACTTAGCACTATAGCCTAGAAAAACACACTTAACAGACTGAGTGGTTAGTTTAGTATGTTCACGAGGTGCAAGGAGGACATAGCACACACACCCAAAGAGACGAAGACTAGACACTACACTGGAAAAGGTCATCTGTGGCGGTTCATAACTGCCAACAGTGGCGGTTATTGAACCGCCACAGATATAGCCACTGATAATCGAGGATTATCAGTGGCGGTTTTTTAACCGCCACAGATAAGTGTCTGTGACGGTTCTACACACTAACCGCCACAGATAACAATACTATCTGTGGCGGTTCTACCCACAAACCGCCACAGATAACTATACTATCTGTGACGGTTCTTTCCTACAACCGCCACAGATAACAATATTATTTGTGGCGGTTCTGCCCACCAACCGCCACAGATAACTATATTATCTGTGGCGGTTCTATCCACCAACCGCCACAGATAGTACCTGACCGAAAAAATAAAAAACTGCATTTTGGGCTAGCCTCAGGTGCTGCTAGCCGTGCCCTCTGATACATATAATACATCAATCACAATTGCAATTTTGCATATACACAATTACAATGTACAACAATCACAGATTTTGCATATACACAACTACAATATAATACATCAATCACAATTACATATAATACATCAATCACAGATTTTGCATATACACAATTACAATATACAAAATTACAATGTACAATTAAAGTGTCATGCATGAGGCGCTCGATCATGGTGATGGTGTAGGGCATGCCACCCGCTGGACCTGCTCCGTTCTCCTCCAGTTCAGTCATCTTTGCATCAATATTTCTAAGAGTATGAAAATGAAGTCATTATATATCATACTATGGAAAGCTAAATAGATCACTTTTGTTGTATCACAAATCTTGCCGATCCATTGCCGTCTTATTCCATGTGAATGTTGTGGCATCCTCCAGATGTTGTACATGCATTAGCTAGTTTATACTCCCTCTATTTTTGAATATGTGACATTCTATTTTTCAATTTTTATTCCTAAATACATATCATTCTACAATTTTGATCCTACTTTTTACTATTTTCCTTCTATAATCTCCATTTAGCTATTTTTAATGGCATTTACTATCATACATTAGAGTAAAACACACCATCTAAAAATATAAGGACCATGTAATCAAATCTCTTATGAATGGAAGGTAAAGATGCAAAAGGAAACTTCGGCAACTAAATGAAGCAATCAAATAAACCTGCTGTAATGGTGCAGTTTTAGGGCTGAGCTCTTGCCGTATTCATCCATCACCCACGTCTATAAAAAGCTCTACTAGCCATCTAGAATAATGAGAAGGCATGCAACAAAGATGCTCCACTGGAATCCCACCCTGAAGAGCAGAAGAAGGCTGAATATTAATCAAGTAAGTGATAGGGGAAATAGCTTCAGCCTAGAAATGAGGTAGAACAACAGAAGCAAGCAAAAGTGCACGAGCTATCTCAAGAAGATGATGATGCTTGTGCTCAGCTACACCATTCTGAGCTATCTCACTGCACCAACTGAGAAAGAGTGCCTTGCTCAGCAAGAAAAGTATGAAGGGCTCCTGACAGATACTCCCCTGCCGAGTCAGCACGAAGAATACAAATAGGAGAATCAAACTGAGTCCGGATCATAGTTGCAAAAGTCTTAAAGATAGATAAAACCTCACTACAAGAAGACAAAGTATATCCAGGTGTGGCGAGAGAAATCATAGAATATAATATTTATGACATCCTTTTGAAACAAAAGGAGCCGGACCCCAAACATTAGAATGAACAAGATCAAAAGGTCGTTTTGACACAGACTCATTAGAAGGATAGGGGAGTTGTAACTGTTTGCTAAGCTTACAACCCGCACAATCTAAAGAGACATCACCAGACATAGAATCTAAAAGGCCATGACGAACTAAAAAAGACAGATGTGAATCACAAAGATGT
The DNA here is from genome assembly GCA_036346275.1 of Otatea glauca. Taxonomy (NCBI): domain Eukaryota; kingdom Viridiplantae; phylum Streptophyta; class Magnoliopsida; order Poales; family Poaceae; genus Otatea; species Otatea glauca. Next base: position 39,837,826 of record CM070725.1, read on the forward strand.
TCCAAACGGTGATGCCACTGAGCAAAGGACTCGGTAGAAGATGCAACGGAGTCTGAAGCGATGGAGGGAACAGAGAGACTGGCAGTGGCAGCGAAAGGAAGATGAAGCCAATCAAGCTCCCAAAGACGCTGAGAGTCACGACGGCAAGGGCCAGTCCCAACCAGAGACCCCGTGCAGCGATCCTGAACACAACAAGAGTTAGAATCGAGAATAACACGACAACCATGATCAGTGAGATGGCCAACGGATATGAGCTGCATAGTCAGTTTGGGAACATGTAAAGAGGAAAACAAAAAGTGCCTCGTCCTGCAACAGAAAGAGAGGTCCCATCTGCAGTCTGAATAGTGATAGGAGCAGCAAGAGGACTAATGGAATGAAGACTCGTGGGATCAGAGGTCATATGAAAAGAAGCACTAGAGTCAAGAATCCATGGTAAGATACCAGAATAGGATGTATAAGGTGGTTTCTCATTAGAAGACTGAGTAGCAAAACCGGCAGAATCTGTCGGTGCAGAAGCAGCCATGCGACGTAACAGCGTGAGAATCTCTTGAGTGGAGTCAGAACCAGCAGAGGTTCGCTGAGGGAAGAAGCCCAAGAGTCCAATGCCCTTAGAAGGGTGTCCACCTCGACGAGCAAGATCCTTCTTCCAGTAACAGAACTGCTCCATATATCCTTCTTGTCGCAGTAGGTGCAGTGAAGGTCTCTACCCCCAATAGCCGAAACTGGAGTAGGCGCCTGACGGAGAAGTAGTACGAGGCACCGCCAAGACTGAATGAGACATGAGCAGACCCGCACCACGAAGGCGAGTTTCCTCAGTACGAATAGCTGCAAGGGCCTCCAATAGGGTCACACGAGGGTGGCGAGTAAGCAGCTGGGCACGAATATGCTCAAATTCAGCCCGAAGACGTGTCAGGAAGTCGTAGATGCAGCGAAGTTCTAAATGAGAGTTCTGACGCTGACAGCACTGGCAAGTGCGGCAAACCTCTAGTCCCAGAGAATCAAGCTGATGCTACACCGAGGATAGCTGCGCATAGAATTCATCCACAGTAGAATCACCCTGTTGCAGCGGCTGCTCCTGTCGCACAACAGCAAGATACAAAGAATCGCTAATAGGATCATAGTGGTCGCGAAGATACGCCCACGTCAACTGTGCCGAAGACAAAGCGACAATATCACCAGTGAGATGCACCTCCATGCTAGCAACCAAAATAGCGGAGGCGTGAGCATCTTCATCAATCTATATCTTGTATGCAGTAAACTGAGTCTGAAAAGACTCCACAGTATCAACATAGTCATCAAACTCCTTCTGTTTAGTAGCATCACCGGCTTCCTTGGGAATAACAGACGTGGCAGGAGGAGCAGGACGAGGCGGACAAGATAGCTAGCAGGTAAGAAACTCCCAAAGACGCTGACTGCGCATGTGGAGGCGCATATGAAGAACCCAATCTCGATAATTGAGACCATCGAAGATAACCGGGCAGCGAGGAACATAAACCGTCTCCAAAGAAGAACCAGAAGATGACGACATTTGTTTTGTTTTTTTACCGAGAGAGCGCCAGAAGCCGGAGCCGGAGCTTTAAAGTTGGAGCCAGAGACAGAGCCGGACTTGAAGCCGGATTTAATTGGAGAAGACCGATTGGATTGAAATCCGATCAGTCCACACCTCACGAATTGAAGCAGCTTCGGTTGGGCGATTTGGGCGTAGTGTCGAGTCGGCGTCGGGGTGAGGTGGCAGGCATCGGGCGGGCCAGCGTCTGGCAGCGGAGGATTGCCGGGCTCGGGCTGCTGTGTGGTGTCGTCGGCCAAAGCACTCATGGAGGCGCGGGCGACGAGGGATGGCCAGCGGAGGCTTCGGGCGGGTGGACGGCCAGGCGACCGTGACGGCTGGGACGGGCTCGCGGGACCTCGGGTTGGTGGACGGCCAAGTGAAGGCATCGGCCGGGCTCGCGGGGCCTCAGTCGGAGACAACAGCCTCGAGCTAGTAGGCGACCGGGAAAGCTCGGCGTCCACGCGAAGATGCAGAGGCGGAGACGGTGCAGCTGGAGGTGTTCAAGAAGCGGGAGGCGGTCAACCGGAGGAAGGATGGCGTCGGGCAACCAGAGGCGACGAGAAAAGCCGCTGAAATGAAAAACTCATGTGCAACGCCGGTAACCCTAATCCTAGAACCTAAGCTATGATACCATGTTATGAATAGCACTTGTATTGAACATGAGGCCAATGGGCTAGTATATATACATGTACATAAGGGTATAGATGGAAAGTCTATATAAGACAATCTCTGTACAAGACAACTTACAATCTCTTATATAAGGCAACTAGAATACTGTCTTACACATATTGCCTGATAAATTTTCTTACCGTCAGTGGGAACTAAAACTTTTACATAGAACATCAGGAAACTGACCCAGAAGTAGGTTCTACCCGAGAAATCGATGCACGTATTAAAAGATGTGGATCGTGCACACCTATGGCTTGACATCCAATGAGTTTTGTGATGCGTCGTGCTCATTGATGGTTGACATACAAACTAAGAAGACAAATTAATGGTCTTTGAAAAAAAGGAGACAAATTAATAGCATGGATTAGCAAGGGAAAAGGAACAAGATGACACACACCATGCACATTGTTTTGCCCTTAAGCTCCAACAATTGCCACAGCTGCGTGCAGCATTCGTTTCAATAAAGAACTCATTTTTCAGTTGCAGGGTAGTACTACAGATATTAATCTCCTGCATGGCTGCATGCATTCAACATCAAAGAAAAAATTAGGTGAGTCAAATAGTGGCATGCATCCGGTGTAACCGTGCAAAGGGCCTACATATAGGGCTGATAGAAAAGCTCAAGGCTCATACGCCGTTCGAACTCGGCTCGTAAAATAAACGAGTCAGGCTGAGCTAACTTCCTAGTTTGTTATCTTAACGAGCCGAGTCTGAGTTAACATTAATACTCGATAACTAAATATTCACCGTGACGATTTTTAATGTAAAAGACTTTTAATTAGCTGAATATTTAAATTAATGTATGTCCATGTAACCATGTTAGATTGGACTATAATTGTTAGGATTGTTAATCAGCTCCTCACTAATTACCTATGTTTTACTTGTATGCTAGATAATTAGCTACGATTTCATTTATGTAGTCTTCCTGTTGCATGTGTGTATTAATGTGTGGTGTGAGCTCACGACGTGGCTTAGCTTAGCTCATGACTAATGACCCTAGCTCACGTGGCTTAGCTTAGCTTAGTTCATCTTAATTGATGTGGCTCGTGAGCTGCTCACGACGTGGCTTAGTTTAGCTCCTGACTAATAACCCTAGCTCACGTGGCTTAGCTTAGCTTAGTTCATCTTAATTGACGTGGCTCGTGAGCTGCTCGAGCTTTTTAGTGAGCCGTGTTGATATTTCAACTCATTAGCTTAACAAGCCGAACCGAGCTACTTTTTCAACGAGCTTGCACAAGCTAAGCCGAGCGGGCTCGATAGACAACCCTAGCTGCATATTACCTATGCTCATGTGTGTGCTGCCTGCGTGAGGACGAGGAGGGGCAAGTGATTCTCTGCTGGCTAGGCCCTGCGTGCGTGTACAGCCTTTGTGCGTTGTATGTTGGGGACTTTGGCTAGAGCTTTATGGTGAGCCCATGGAGCAGTGTCGTGCACACGTGTCTGAAGGCCGTCTGGTCGTTGCCGAGGACATCAAGAGCCGGATATGCATTGGGTGTTTATGCGTGTTACGATATCCACTGACTATTCAGTTTTTTAAAAACTCTATGCGGGTGGAAATTCTCATTGCAAAAGAGAGTTATGTTCCTAAACAATTAGGTAGTTTGTACGGTACTTCATGATGGAATTTGTGCTTCTTAAACTTTGAAAACAAATATTCATCATTATAATCTGGACCCATCACAATCGACGGTCAATAATTTGTGCTTCTTAAATTTTGCTCTCTTTTTTTTTTTCTGATTTAAGGATTATGGTGGTATTTTTTAGATCTCCAAAGCGAAGGAGTACCTTGAATATCACTTTTGTTTTTTTTTATTTAAGGATTATTGTGGGATTTTTTTAGATCTCTAAAACCAAGGAGGTACTTTGAATATCACTTTTGCTTCTTTTTTCTTGATTTAAGGATTATTGTGGGATTTTTTTAGATCTCTAAAACGAAGGAGATACCTTATTTAGATTTAAGAACAATACTGATTTAACTGTTCTGTGTGCAGCCGAGAGAGATTCAGCGAGATGCATGCCAGGTTATGGTGGGAAGAGAACAGGGAGAGGATACATGATCAGTATCTCTGAGAGAAGACATGTCAGTTATATTTCAGTGGCTTCTTTACCAGTTCAGTTTTGCTATTGGGCCGCCGGAGATCTTCACTTACAGTTTGGTGTAATTGGACCGCCGGAGATCTTCAGACCAAATGCTTATTCCATCATCCTCCCCCGGTGGAAGCAATCCATGTACATCAACCGCTAACATCATATATTTCATATCATCAGGAATTGCTCCCTGCTGCACAACAGTAACCGTGGCAGGCATACACTGCTTGCATGCATGACTGTGTGAGCTTTTAGGGTTTGTCTTGCTGTCTAGCAGTTGCTTGTGTGGTCATAAGTTTCGATAGGCAGCTTGAGAAAACTGCGAGAAAATTTACTGTGTATCAGCCAGAAGTTTCTGTTTCGGAAAGCGAAGGTGTTCATACTATGAACTGATGTTGCAGATTCTTTTGTTTTCTTTTTAAAAAGCTGTTGCAAAGACAGCAAAGTGTTCCGTATTCCAATTTGTTGCATAAATTACTTTATGCTCATAAGCTTTCATAATCATACAGACTAACACCGGTGAAACGCCAGCTTCACCATCATTATATTGCGAAAACTGTTGGCTTCGCATTATCGGTTTGTGTGTTGACCTAGATATCGAAATGCCAGTCTCAATCATGGGTAGTGGTATAGTAATTATTCTCATCTGAAGTCATTGTTATGCGTCAAGAGCAGCTGAGCATATGCGAATAAAATATTTTGGTTCAAAGGTTTCGTAGTACACATTTAAACATTACAATTTGCGGCCAAAATGGATGCTTTACTTTCTTAAATGCAGCACTCAGAAAATAATGTACGATCAACTACAGCAATTCAACTGATTAAAAAAAACTCTGGCAACGCAGCTGGCTGCCAAAAAATAATGAAAAGATCAAAATAAAATGTAGAAAAAACTATTTCTGTAATTTCATTACTTAGATCCTGAATATTTGTGAACTTCAAATTAGGATTGTTAGACCTAATATTCTCATCTTAGTCAGTGTCATGCTACAGGGAACATAAGTTCTGACCTTATGATTGCACTCGCTGTTCTGAGGCATGACATGGAACGAAACTTGAAAGGCGTATCCATCTTTTTCAATATCAGCAAGCAGTTTTTTAGCACGTTGGCCGGTCCAATAGCACCATTTGCTCCTTCTCACTTCACCATTGTCCCCTGTATTCCTCCCCACTTCATCTCCCAAGCCGCCGCCCAATTCGTCGTCGGAGACGCTTGTTCTTCCCGGCGGTCACCGTCAAACAACTCCCATGCTACCCTGGTTTTTCTTTTTATGTTTCCTCTCTCGATTTCACCTCTTCGTGTTCCCAGGTTGGAACCCTCACTCGGCCCTTTGAATCTGGCAGACTCTCGAGCTTTTCTTCCTTTTCTCCGGTGTACTCACGTGTTCTCCGATCCCCAGGTTGGGTTTTAGTGAGCCCTCGAGCTCCTGTGCTCAGATCGAGTGGGACTTGGGCACCTAGCGACGTTGGATACGAGGACGCAAGGTTCACAAAATCGTTTTTTCGATTTTTTATTTCCGATTTTCAGCAAAAACCAGTCAAAAATCGGTAGAAACCGAAGAAGTTTTAATTCAAAAATTTTAAACTCAGCAGTCTAACAACGGTGAAAAAATAAAAAAAATCGAGTGATTTGCATCGATTTCAAGTTTTGATTTTTTTTGAGATTTTTAGCACACCAAAAGAAAATTTAAAAAAATATAAAAAATTTAGAAAAATCCAAAATAATCTACAAAACACCTCAGAGAAATTTTAACAATTTTTAAATTTATTATTGTTTCTGGAAAATAAAAACAACAATTAATGAAAAGCAACAGAGACACTTTTAGATTTTTTATAAAAATTTATAAGCTTGATCATGCTCTTAAATTTTAATAGTACCATAAAGAGTTCCCAACGATCGTGTATAAAAATTTTCAAAAATTTTATACTTCATTTATTACCCCTAGAAAATCAAAAACTGAAGAGCATATACAAAGACAATAACAATTTTAGAATTTTTTTAAATACACACGTCTGATAATCATCTGAAAATTTTACAAAATCATTAGCATTACCTCTATACCTCACAAAAAAAAGTTTCAAAAATATTAGACTTGATTTAGCGCTCCTAGAAAATAAGAACACTGTCAGAATTTATAACAAATACACAAATCTGATAATTATCTGAAAATTTTACAACATCATTAGAATTGCATCAGACCTCACACAAAAAATTCAAAATGTTTTAACACTTTTTGTAAATCTTTTCAAATTTTTTGAATTTGCATTTGAACTCCACCTGTTTACCGAGCGGTTTTTATTACCGAGCCGCCTCGATGCACACGAAAATCATAATTTTTGATCAAAAATCGTCGATTTTGTGAACCCTGCGAGGATGTACTAGCACCTGCAGATTTGCAGCATAGGTGAAGTTACTTCTACAAGGTTCATACATGCATGAATTTTGTTAATTAATCATTTTTGGTGATCTGATTAAATGTGTGATTTTTTTATTGAGAATGCTGTTGTGCGATTAGAGCAAATCGAAGAACAGAGTTCAATGTATTAACTGACACTAGCAATTGGCACATATATGGATGGATTTGGTTATTAATTTCCAACAAATTACGACTGAAGCAGAATGTTAGTTTTTGACTTGCTACGGCTCATCTCCTTTACACCTTTTGTTATGCTGTTGTCCTAAACCTGATGTAGTTCAAATTAGATGGAGTATAGAATCATAGCCTAACTGATTTCTTTTGGCTATGTTCGTGCCCAGTTGCTTCAGATCTGCTGCTGTCTAACATGATGTTATTCAGGCAAAGTACTAGATTGATAGGATGTTATTCAGGCTAAGTACTTGAGTGATCAGAGTGAATGGCCAATACAAACCAAAAAGACATCCAAATGAAAAATTATGCACCCTCACAGTTCAGAACTTCAGATAGATTGCGTGAGATAGAACTGCCGAACACAATATTTTACATTTGAGCACCTCACCTGAAGTAATATATTTAGCAAATTTTCACTCAGCTGGAAGTGAGCAGAGCATTAAAAGGAAAACTAAAATCAAAACAAAACTTTGCTTCTTTTGTTTTTGTTGGATGAGACTACGGTTGACGCTGATATTGACTGAGTGCTTGAGTATCAAGGACAAGTAGCCATAGTCATGCACTCGTGGTCTCATTGAGATGTTGCCAGCCTGCCTTAGTCACTTCGGTCTAAGTCTTGTGTCATTGTTAAGTCTTGTGTGTATGTTAGCATGATGTAATTAATATTCACAAGCAAAAAGAGAAAGGGAGTAGTTTCCCTTTGTATACCGTTGAAATTGAATGTACTTTTTCAACTTTGCTGGATTATATGATAAAATGACTTGTTAAGTTGTGATAGTTCCGTTGCATTCGAACTCATACGGTTGATTAATCATTGCTATATGTGTGCTTTATGCGGCATCTGTTTTCGCGCGATATCCGACAAAAAATATACGGTACCGTATCGATTCCGCTATGTTAGCTTCGAATCCATGACTGTGTTCATATCCGACACTATCCGTATCTGACTCTGAGTCCAACAAAAAATATGATTTATGATACGGAAAGAGTGATATCCGACCGAATTGCACCGTACCTGCAGTTGCTTGCCACCACCTAGCTCCAACCGCCGCTCCTTGCCATCGTAGCTCGCCATGGGCTGCCGCCTCTTTGAGCCTCGATCGTGGTCGCTCGCCATGGTGAGCCGAGTGAGTCGACTCCCCGAGCTCTCTGACCGCCATTGCTCACCAAGTGAGCCACCTCCTTGAGCTATCTGGGTGCTGCTGTTCACCATGGGCCACCGCCTTACTGAGCTCCAGCCACTGATATTCGAAGCTGCCGCTCACCATGGACCACTGCCTCGCCGAGAGCTCCAGTCGCCACCTCTTGCCATGGCCAATGTGCGTCGTGGGAGGTGGGGTTGCGGATATGGCAGGTTGTAACGACCCTCATTTTAGCATAAATGCAAAAATAGAAATCTAATGTGCATTCCGTACTAGCCCATGATCATTAGCTAGTACGTACATACACATCAATTGGAATCACAACCATACAACAAATATTTAAGCGGAAACTAATATACAAAGAAAATCTTACAACTTAGAGCATATAGCAGCAAAAGAAGCAAAATCTTGTAGTGTGCCCATCCAACCTGCAGGCAACCGACAAGGTATAATCCGTAGAAAGATCACGATGAAGAAAATCCTGCAACCTGCGACGATAAGATATCTTCAAAGCTTCGCTAACTTATCCACCTAAAAACAACATATAAGCAAGGGTGGATACTTTTGTACTCCGCAAGACTTTAGCAAAACCTATAATATATGCAGGCCATTTCAAAGGAAAGGCTTCTACGGTTAATTTGCATAAAGCAGAATTGATATTGTAAATCAAGTTATTTGTAAACGGAATTTGTAAAAGCATATTTGACTGATATGAAATAAGTAAAGCATAAGTAATACTCACAACCCTTCATGAGCATCGAATAATCCAAATAATGAAATCCAACAATGTCGGCCCTTTGATATAAAGTGATAGCTGCTAAACAGGTTTCAAACCAAAACCCATTTTTAGAAAATACCAAAGCGTTTAACTAGTGCAAGTTCACCAAGTTTCCCATGACCGAGGGGATGGCTAATCGATTAGATTTACACTCTACAGAGGTGTACAACTTTGCCCACAAGTTATGACCTTTTCTTTTTGCCGCATGTTTCATGCACCTTTTGCGTGTGGCTAGAATGTTCATGACGAAAACCTTTACATTACCTAGGTTAACTTTGCACCAGCCCGGGACGTTAAGCCCTCGCTATAGAAACAGAAACACACACCCAAGACTTGGATCCATTCACATAACACTCAACACACCGTTTCTGTTCATGGTAAGGTGTACACCGTTGCATTAGTATGTAGAAATCCCTACAAGCAGATCTGGAAAGGAATGCCTATGCAATCTCCCGCCTTCCATAAATGCAAAGTTAAACTAGAGAACTTAATTGGTTTAAGGCTGTCCCATCCCAACACTTATGGTTGTACGAATTATCTTGGATTACACAACACTATGTTCGGTCCTTAATCCGACACGGGCAATATCCACCCTACACTACGTGCAAATCCCTCTGCACATCCGGCTATTGCCAATAATCGCCCGCATCAAAACTATAGTTTTATTTTGGGTTTTTAGTCAAAATACTCATAACCAATAGTTCCATATAAAACATTTTCCATTTCTCAAGAAACAATTTTGATCTGATCATCTACCTCAAAGGTTCTAAAGCATGGCTAAGCATGGATAATTATGAAATCGTATATACCCTTGATAACATTAAGTAATGTCTATGCTTTATCTATGGTTATCAAGGTTCACATGTCCATACTTATCAAGGAGGTTTCATAAGATAACAGGTATAACTACCAGCACAACAAAATAGCGAATTTACAGAAAGTAAACGCATGCATAAAACATTTTAATAAACACAATGCAAATTAAATATTGGGATCAAGATGATCAAAGGGGGTGCTTGCCATGCTTATTCATTGCTTACGATGAAGACGCGGTCGCAGCTGACGGAGTCGACGACGGAGGTAGAGACGTCGGATTCTACACGTCGTTCAATCGAAAATATAGCAAATATCCAACTTTTTTAAGAGCAAAAAGAAAAAAGACAGAAAACCAAATAAAGACTTACTGCAGAAAACAAGAATATTTTAGGGTTTGGATTGAATGATTTTAAGATCTCAAGATTTAGTTAATTATACATTCATATTGTCAATGTCTTTTAATATGAACAAAACATGGCTTCTCTTATAGATTGACTATTCTTGACTTACGAATTCAACAGGCTAAAATTATGAATTCTTCTATTTATAATTTCGAATTCTAGATGCTAAAATTATTTGGATTAATAGAATTTATATGTAAAGCATGACGAACCAAGATTATTTCTTCAGAATAGGATAGTATATACTTTGAAGAACATTCTTAAGATGATTTCATACATTTTAGTATTTAGCCGAGACATTATATTCATTGTTGAAAAAGCTTATATGATATTAAGGGTTACGATGACAACAATACTTAAGGGTATTACACTAGCAGGATTAAGAGGATAAGCAAGTTGTAATAAGAATATTTTCTAGATTATGGTAGTACATATCCTAAACATCATTCCTAAACTGATCTTCATAATATTTGCATTTAGACGAGATGTTCTATGAGCTGCCGAAAAGGCTTAAGTGGTTCTAAAATCTATGCGACAAAGGTTCAGTTTTCGATTTAAGTTTGCGACTATGCCTTATAAGATAATCTATCCATTTTTGAGGAATTAATAGGGGATGACCCTAGAAGTGTTTTAAAGTTGGTTCTGCGATATTTGGCTGTTATCCGAGATGTTTTCCATATAAGTAATCATTAGGGCCTAACACGATCTTATTTCAAATTTGCACAAACATAAGATATTTTTATATAATCAGTAAGAGCATTATTTTTCAAGGTCCTAGGATTTGGTTTTGTCAAATTTGAAGTTAGTTTGCGAAAGTTATGACTATTTGGATTATACAAGTATTGAAACTACAACTATTTGGTTAAGTGTTAATTATGACTTTATTGCAATGATTCTTGCTGGATAAAATAGTTTGATCACATTAGATATTTAGAATCTAGTTTCTTATCATGACTTTGCTCTTCATTAACTATACATGTATGCATTTTTCTACATATACAAGGCTTATGTCTTGGTGCAAATTAAACTTGTGCATATATGATATTTCATTAAAACATTTCAACAGTGAAAAATTACTCATTCTAATACCAATTTATGTCTTTGTACACCTATTAGATACTCTTCATATGCATATAAGCATATATATTGCTACTGATTATTATATGCACAAATATATATATTCACCCTTTTCCATTTGAATCATTTATTATTCATAAACAAATCTAAATCAAGTTCATACCTTAATAATGTCAGCATAATAAGGTAGCCTACTGTCATACAAGGGTTTACAAATCAATTTTTATTTATTTTTGATTCCTTTTGCACAAATTATTCATTTTTATTATTTATTTCATTGAAAGTAACATTTAATGGAAAATGATTCAAACGAAGTTGAAATCTAATTATTTTTATATATTTGAGTTCCTGTAAGTATAAGGATTCTAATAAAATTGGTTTCATTCCATTTGGAGTTTGTTTACAATATTTTAATATGTAGCATATCTTTAAGCCTTTTATTCAAATTTAAAATTCAAATTCAACCAGTGATAATTTTCAAAATATTATTGCATATTATGGAAGCACTTGATTTTATATGAATATAGAAATTCATTTAACTAATTTTGGAGTTATAATGCAAAAGTTACAAGTAATTGAATTACCTTGGGCATGCAAAATTCTGGAAAAGTCAGAAAATGAGCTTCCGGGCTATCGAAAGCGTATTTTCACTATTACGCGTGGTTTCTCTTTGAATCGGTTCGAGTCTCTGACAAAAGGGGCCCGCTCGCCAATGACAGAAGAACAGAGTCGACGCTAGGGCAAGTCGCCGGCGGCGAAGGCGCCGCAGAGACGAGGAATGGGTTCCACCATGAGCACTAGCGCAGTATTTTGCATCTAGAGAAGCCCTTTTGGATCACTGGTGACAAAGGAAAACGGCGCGCCACCGTGGTTCTGCAGCGACGGCCATGTCTGAATAGGCGTGAGCTCGCCAGCGGCCACATTTTCTTCGGTCAAGCATGGGGTAAGCATCAGTGAGTGCCTTGCGACTCATTTTACCTGAAGATGGAGTCGGAGAGTAATTGAGTCAGGCTGCCACCGGTCGCCTGAGTCGAGGAAGAAGAAGAGGGGCGCGCCAGTGCTCCAGGCGAGGAAACATGTAAACGAAGATCGATGAGTAATCTGGGAGGTACTAGGGTGCTACGGTGCAAATCAATTCCAGAAAAGCTCGCCAAATTGGCTCGAACAAGATTTCACCCCTTTTTTGGGTTTTGATGGCAGTGGCGGAATGAAGTGGCTTGATCGAGTTGCTCAGCTCAGAAGAAGAACAAAGGAGTGGAGGAGGTCTCAATGTGACTCTCATTTGGTATTTATAGCCAGCAAATGGACAACGACACAGGGTTTGAACGCAGGGCGAAAACGGCGGCTCGGTTCTGTTCCAAGCAACAACCTGGCGTGAGATTTCCATCGGCGATGTGCAGCACTGGAGAGTGGTCAAGGCATGGTGCGGGAGACACGAGGTTCAACGTGGCGACTGGCGATTGTGTGGATGGTGTTGAGGCTCAGAGATTTGGTGAGTTCAGCTCGCTTCGGGAGGGAGAGATGAGCGTGGCTGCGAAGGAGAAGGAGGAAATGGGATTGGCGGCTGACAACCGGGACCGGGTCCACCAGACAGCGAGAGAGGGGTTTCTCCGTTCCTTGCCAGCGAACGGTTACGGCATAGTGGCTGGCCCACATGTCAGTGAGAGGAGACGGGACAAGGAGATAAGCTTCAGCTCGGACAGTTCAGTACTCGCATTAAATCACCATCCATTCACTGTAAAATTTTGTGAAACTTTTTTACCAGAGTCTCCTGGTAATTAATACCTTCCATTAAAAATCCTAGATCAAAATATCATATATATAATTTATATAAATTCTGACATTAGACACTGTCCAGAAATTCCTCTTCGGTTTTCCATTTATTTAATGGTGTAAATGGTATTAATTATTTTCAAAACATTTTATAAGAGTTTATTTTTGGATAATAATGTCTATATAAAAATTTCAAGTCAAATTATTTAGTAATTATTTTATAAAAATTCTGACATGCTGATTTTCAGATTTTCCAAGCCTCTGTTTTTGAATTTATAAAAGGCTTATATGACTTTATTAATTTCTAATATTTTTAACAGAGGTAAATAATGTCTTGAGGATGTTATGGAAACTTTTACAGCTCCAGATAAGTTTAGAAAGCTTTATATTAATTCTTACTTTTACTGTTTTTAGTCAAAAGTGTTGTCATTTCATTCCATTTATTTATTTTCCAGTGCATAAAAATCTTATTTGGCAGCTGGACTCATCCACCTGCATGCCTAGGGTTTCCATGGTAAATTTTCCAAAATTTTACTTTTACCTTTTTATCTTCTTACCATTTTTCATTCATTAATTCTAATTGTTGGATTTTTCATTCAAAGCATAAATCCAAGGAAATCCAAATAAAAACCAATGATGTCAAGAAAACTCAGAAATAATTATATTTAAATTCAAAATATTTATTTTCATTTTATTATATTTTTCTGGATGTTACACAGGTGGTGCGGTGGGGTTGCAGATCTGGAGGGTGGTGCAGTGGGGTTTGTTGGAGGTGGAGAATGGGAGTAGTATGGAGGAGGAAAGAGGGGGCATTATAGTCTTAAATTTTTTATAATAGCATGTATCCAATTTTCACATGTTAGCAGTGACATATCAGGAACAACGAACTCTGTAGTGGCATATTTTAAAAGTGGAAACTTTACCTTTTTTTTACCTGATTAACAAAAAAAATGGCACATTCATTTTTATTCTTGATAAATTACAAAGCCCAAACGACAATCTCATTCCGAAATGGTACTGTACCTGGGGGCCTAACTAAGCCTCGGCCCAGTTCATTCCATCTCTCCAGGACATGCGAGTTATACACAGTTAACACACTTCACCACACGGCACACGCACCCAACATGCAATCCCCCAGCAGGTGACCAGTGAGTCATTATCTTGCACCGTTGCAGGCGGCCATGCGACCTATCCCCTCTTTCTACATATGCTCTAAGACGGGAAACACACCTTCTGCGGCGATTTCCTGTCGCCGGCAAGGACACCGCCGTCGGCAAAAGTCACTACTACAGAATAGTACATCATTATCGTTTCATCTAGATTGGTTCTTAAGCTTTTAGGAAAAAACGATTGTGATAGATACTTAGGAGGGGTGTTAATAATAATCACTATCGGTTCTCTGATTAGAAGCGATTGTGATGTAGTACTAGACACATCACAATCGGTTTTAACATTCGAACCGATTGAGATATGCCATACACATCACTATCGCTTCTTAGATAAGAAGTGATAGTGATGTGCATGTCCACATCACTATCATTTTTTATCTAAGAAGTGATAGTGATGTGCATTAACATCACTATCGGTTCTTAAGCAAGAAACGACAGTGATATAAATTCTAACATTTGTGTCGGTTTTTTTGCAAAACCGATAGTAATGTAAACACCCATTGTGGAATATAAGAACCCGGGTACCCTCATGACAGACCCAAGAGGGAGGCCTAGAAGATACTCCCCGCGTCAGGCCCCGCTACCGTGCGCAAGGGGACATATCCTAAAGAAAGTTGAACTTATATTCAGATATGATAGATACGGTTGCAATCCGAGTCGTTAATAGGGTAGATAAAGATGTAAACTCTATCCTGTAACCGACTAGAATCTTGTAATCGATCGGAATCTCTTAACCGATCTGGACTCTATAAGCCGCCCCACCCCCGCTATATAAGGGAGAGGGCGGGCAACAACATAAGAATCCGATCATCCAAGCATAGAGCAATCAAGCCACAGAGCATAGCGCACCTCATATCGCCCAGAGCATATTGCGTTTTGAGCAATCTTAGATCCAAGAGATCTGTATAATCCCAGCACACAGGACTAGGGTATTATCTCCTCCGCGAGAGCCTGAACCTATCTAAACCCCTTGTCTTGTGTGACCTTCGAGTTTGAGATCCAGCGCCTACCCCATAATTTCATTGCCGACTACAAAAGTCGATAGTTGGCGCGCCAGGTTGGGGGAGCGCTATAATCTTTTCCTGCAGACTCGATGGCAGCGATCGGCGGAATCGCCACCACCTTCATCTCCGACCAGGCTTTCCTCTTCGGGAGCCTGGACTTCGTCACAGATGTGCGCGGAGAACTTGTCCGCCTAGACTTGAACCAGATCCAATCTGGTAAATATCAGGCCGACTCATTTCAGGTATGTCACTTTGACTTGGCCGGCAAACCAGTCGGTGTCGCGAGGAATTGCTGCGATCTTCGTGGCGTCTTCGCGATAGAAGAGCAGAAGACCGATCTCCAACGCCAACAAGAAGAACAGGAAGCTGCGGGGGAAGATCGTCTTCGTAAGGGTAAGGAGGTGCAGGTGCGATCGCTTCGATCTCGTGGCCGCAATGTCCGTGAGGACCTCCTGCAATCCAGGTTGGGAGATCAAGCCGTCTTCCACACGCCAATGCAGAACGTCGTCGCCTCCAAGACGCTTCTCGACAAACTGGACCCGATGATTGCATCGGATAGCCCGGCGGCCCGATCGTGGCCTGATCAAGGCCATGGTGACGCGGCCGCAATTCAAAGAAAATCGGGAAAAGTCGGTAGGTGAAGCGCACTCGCGCTCCCACGCGGCTTTCGGCACGGCCACGAGCCCCGAGCGCCACCTTCGGCACGGCCACGAGCCTCGCCCGCGCCCGAGCGCCACCTTCGGCACGGCCACGAGCCACGCTGCGCCGAGCGCCGCCTCGACTCATCTACAAGCCTACGCTGCGCCACGAGCAAAGATGGCATGATCGTCAAGAACATATGGAGCATAAAGCAAAGTCGCTTTTACTCAATTATGTCATTATAAATAAAATTGTTAACTTTCGACTTGCTACTTAGTTGACCCACAACTAAGCAATGAAGTCGGGGTTACACTAATAGTGTGCGATGCGCACATCTTTTCTCGAGTTGTATTTTTCTTCTTTGCTTAACGATTGCAAGTGAATCCGAGCGCGATAACTCCGAGTTGTGAAGCTCGACCCCATGAACGCGAACTTTAGTCACCCAAAACACGTGCTCGGGAAAAGAGCCATGAGCCGACTCCCAACGCCGGGGCTAGACTAGTCGGGCAGAGTGCTTAAACAAAAGAGTCAAGCCACTCGGATGAATTCAAAATCAATAAGGAAAAGAGTAAAAACTCTAAAATTATATATACACCAATGGACATCACATCCGAGAGAATTGTTTTACATTGCCTAAGTTCTCGCATATACATGATTTCGGGCTACTAAATTTGGATCACGGCGTGTGAGCCGACGCTTCAACGACGACATCAAGAACTTCGCGACTTAATGAATTTAAAGGAGCGGCTGAATTTTGCCTTGAGCGGAAAACGCTTTGACTTCTGCATATCGTTTGGGTACAGTATGTCCCAAGATGAGCCGACTGCCAGAATTCCAATAATGGGGCTAGGAACCACTCGGAAAGTTTAACGCGTGGAGCTCTATTGAGTCCTTCACGATCTCTTTGCCTACAGCAGGGCACTCACCAGTAAAGGAAAACTAGTCGGAAGTCGCATCAAGAATCGAAGCACTCGGCGTGAAGCATGACTCAGTTGGGCTGCAACCAGGAAGGCGGCAACTCGATCGCAAAGGACTCGGGGGCTACTGTGGAATATAAGAACCCGGGTACCCTCATGATAGGCCCAAGAGGGAGGCCCAAAAGATACTCCCCGCGTCAGGCCCCGCTGCCGTGCGCAAGGGGACATATCCTAAAGGAAGTTGAACTTATATTCAGATATGATAGATACGGTTGCAATCCGAGTCGATAATAGGGTAGATAAAGATGTAAACTCTATCCTGTAACCGACTAGAATCTTGTAACCGATCGAAATCTCTTAACCGATCAGGACTCTGTAAGCCGCCCCACCCCCGCTATATAAGGGAGAGGGCGGGCAACAACATAAGAATCCGATCATCCAAGCATAGAGCAATCAAGCCATAGAACATAACGCACCTCATATCGCCTAGAGCATATTGCGCTTTGAGCAATCTTAGATCCAAGAGATCTGCATAATCCCAGTACACGGGACTAGGGTATTATCTCCTTCGCGAGAGCCTGAACCTGTCTAAATCCCTTGTCTTGTGTGACCTTCGAGTTTGAGATCCAGCGTCTACCCCATAATTTCATTGCCGACTACAAAAGTCGACACCCATCTGTGTCGTTTTTTTAAACCGATAGCAATGTGAACCCCATCTATGTCGGTTTTATTATAAAACCGATAGCAATGTGAACACATTTGTGTCGATTTTTTTTAAAAAACCGATAGCAATGTAACCCCCATTTGTGTTGATTTTTCTGTAAAATCGATGGCAATGTGATCCCTATCTGTGTCAGTTTTTTTAAAAAACCGATAGCAATGTTATCCCATCTGTGTCGGTTTTTCTTTTAAAACCAATAGCAATGTGAACCCCATCTTTGTCGGTTTTATTGTAAAACCGATAGCAATGTGAACACATTTGTGTCGGCTTTTTTTTAAACCGATAGCAATGTAACCCCCATCTGTGTCGATTTTTCTGTAAAACCAATAGCAATATAATCCCTATCTGTGTCGGTTTTTTTAAAAAACTGATAGCAATGTGATCCTCATCTGTGTCGGTTTTTCTTTTAAAACCGATAGCATTGTAATCCTATCTATATCGGTTTTCCTATAAAACCGATAGCAATGTGACCCATCTGTATCGGGTTTTTCTGTAAAACCGATAGCAATGTGACCCACCAGCACCACCAAATACGTCGTAGCGAGCCCTCGCAGAACCCAGCCCCCCTCTCGCCGCCTCGCCTTACCGCGCGGCCTCGCCTTCACCCTCGCCCCGTCCCCTCCCTTCCTCCCCTCCATATCCCCCCATCACCGGCGTTCTCTCCTCCTTCCGCACCGCACCGCCCCCGTCGCCTGACCACGCTGGATCGTGGTGGTGGATCTACCTTGTGTCCCCTAAAATCCCCAGAACTCGGCTGCACACACCCAAAATCCCTAAACTCTTCCTCATAATCGCCAAATCTGATAGCTCCCCGACGCCCTCCACCATGCCAGGCCCTCTTCGCAGCTATAGTGCCTTCTCCCACCCAAGTCCGCCACCTCCTTAATCGACGCCGTCGTTTCCATGTGAAGCACCGCCTCGGCTTTCTGCTTTGCTCACGGTGGGGACCTCTTCCGAACCTTTCGTGACATGTGCTGGCTGGTGGTCTTCCTCCTCCACCTGCTCGTCTTTGGCTCGGGGCTCGCGCTCTTTGGTCTCAATCGCTTCCGCTGTGCCGACCGCTTCACCAACCTCACCGTCGCCCCTTGGCTGCCCAGATCACTGGAGCCTGCGCTGCAGCCGCCGCCGCCGATGCTCGCGGTCGACGTGGCGGAGGAGGTGACACCGGCTTCCGAGCTGACGGAGCCGTACTGGGCCGGCTACTATGTAAGATCTGCATTCAAGCTTAACTGTTGGGTCTCTGTTGTGGTTGTAGATGCCGTGATAAGCAGCGGAAGGAGGCTTGAACAGGAAATTGACCGTGATGAACAAGCTGGTCTAGTAATTAGAAAACTTGCTAAATATTAATTTGTATTGTTTACTATATGTGGATTTCTAGGTCTTCAAGTATGGATAGTATACTGGTGCATACAACGGTTTTACTTGGTTTTCTAAATCATTATTAACAGGTTGTATCTCTTCTGGTAGGCTTTAAAATCTTGGTTTAGTTACTCTAATTACATGTAGAGCGGCTAAACCTGGTTAATGGAAGGATTATACCTCGTTACTGTTTTGTGATGTGTAAACTTATATATTTGTTTGGAACTTTGGATCATCCAATTCGCATCATACTGATATCTCCTTAAGTTGGAGTACTGATGATTCTAGAAAAATGCCACAATTTTGACACCTAACCATAGAACATCGTCCTTTCCAAAACCATGAGTCATTTTACTCATTTAGAACAATTCATTAATATGAGGATCTACAATAACAAGGTATTTGATTTAGAATGTTGGTTGAACTAGCATACTTTTTTGTCATTGAATGGTGTCCATCCAGTTCCAGTAGCTTCTGTGGTGGCAATGGTGCCCCCAAATCTCTTGATTTACTGGCAATGCAGGATGGCACACATACTTCTGGTTGTCTTTCTTGCCCTTAATTGTAAGCATGAACAAATCTATGCACAGCTGAATTGGAGTGAATGCCACAATAGATGCTTCACTTTTCTTATGCTACCTTGCAAAAGGTTGAAGTCTTCCATGCTTACCCCTGAGAACACTAACTTGATCAAGCAGTCTATTTTCACCCTTATATTTACTCTGAAGAATATTGAGGTTCGTACTGCCAGCCCCCCTCCTCCTCCTATTTTTCATCAAGTTTTAATTTCTCTCGAATTGCAGAGCAGGCTAACAAGGAGATGTTTGCTTACTTTCAGAGTATTAGCTCGGACATCTCTGGTTTCACCGGCGATGACGCGACTAGGCAGAACACCAAACTGCTGATCAAGCCTCTTAGCGACTTTGTTCCTAGCTGGTAGGTAAGCTGGATTGTAGGTCTACAATTTCACCTAAGGAAAACTAGATATGTTCTAAAAAACTAGATAACATTACATGAGCTTTCTTCAAATTTGTATTTGGCTGTATTGCAGATTTGTTAATACAAGAGAAATATTTTGATCTGAAATGTGCTCATGAACTCAACTAATCCTATGTTCTCGTTTTAATGTTGAAATTTACCATCTACGGTACTAATTGCATTATTATCTCTTATCAAGGTATATATACATGCATAATAATACACTTGTTTGTATTCCATGAATGTGATATATCTATATTGTGTGTAATATGTGCTGTGTGAATGTGATATGCGTGCATATTGTGTGTAATATGTACTGTTTTTAGGGAGGGTGGACAAATGATATTGCACACCCCCTCGTCACTATCGTTTCTTTACAAGAAGCGATAGTGATGAGGCCATAAGGGTGTCAAAGAAGCGATAATGATGACACCATCATCGGTTCTTTAGAAGAACCGTCACTATCGCTTTTTATAAAGAACCGATTGTGATGACACCTACATCACTATCGGTTTTGAGTAAGAACCGGTTGTGATGATGCCGTTATCACAATCGGGCAAAAACCGATTGTGATAGCGCCGCCTAATCACTGTCTAATGACTTTGTATCGTCACCAGAACCGACTGTGATGACGAAAAAGAACCGATTGTGATGTAGATTTCTATAGTAGTGGCGCCTGAATCTGCCTGTACTCCATGCACCGGCAGTCCACCCTGATGAACAGGTACGCCGTCACGACCCACACGGCGGCGAACAACCGGCTGAACTGCAGGTTTGCCATCAATCGCCCTCTCCGCCGAGTCCTCCGTCGAGTACGTGACCGGCACGAGGGCCAGAACCCGCAGCGCGAAGCCCATCACCATGAACCACAGGCCCTGGAACAGCACCGTCGCCGACCGCACCACCGCGACCGCGAAGCTCCTAGGCACACTACTACAGAACAGCATATCCTTGCCGGCACATCACTGCTGGTTAGGACAGAGCCGGTAGTGAGAACATATCACTGCCGGTTCGGAAGTTGAGTCGGGGGGGAGAACTTATCACTGTCGGTTCGTCGAAACAACCGGCAGTGATAACCTCATATCACTGCCGGTTTATATATAAAACCGGTAGTGATATATCACTGCTGGTTCTTGTTTCAACCGGCAGTGATACTGGAATTTCCACTACTAGTTTTAAACCAGAACCGACAGTGATATTTATTTTCCCGCCTAATTTTATTTTCCCGCAAGAATGCGAAGCCTATCACTTGCGGTTCGCGTAACCGATGATAAGTCCTTTATATACCTTCCATCCCTTCCCCCGACCAATCGAGCGTAACAGAGAGGAGTCTCTGCTCCATTATTGTGTCCACTTACTGCCAAAAATTGTACTAAAATTTATATCTACTTGTTTTCAAGGTTAGTAATTTTAATAACATTATAATTGTAGTTGGATTTTACTTTATAGATTGTTTTAGATTTAGATAATTACAATTCTTATTCATTTCAGTGATTTAGTGGATTTTTAAATGGTGAAAATGGCTAGGTGAATTTTGCAAAATGGTGAAAATGGCTAGGTGAATTTTGTAATAATGAAAATTGCAAGATACATTTGTAAATCGATATATTTACAAATATATCCTGTATTTTCATTTATATGCTTACTCTCAATAATTAAAGTAATTAAAAATTGCAACATTGATATTATCAATTATGAAAGTAATTTAAAATTGCTACTGGATATTTTTAATATAATAAAAATATGTCCTGATTATTCACAATTATGTATTATTTTGTAAATAATTAAAAATTGGAAGATGGATATTTACATAATGAAAAAAGATTGATGTATTTTAATTGATATAGTAAAAATATATCCTAAGTATTTACAATTATTTTCATTTTATAAAATAATAAAAAAATGTTACATGGATATTTACATAATGAAAAAAGGTTGATTTATTTTTACATAGTCAAAATATATCGTAACTATTTACAATTATTTATTATTTTGTAAATATTTAAAAATTGGAAGATGGATATTTACATAATGAAAAAAGATTGATGTATTTTGATATAGTAAAAATATATCCTAAGTATTTTTTCATTTTATAAAATATTAAAAAATTGCTAGATGGATATTTACATAATGAAAAAGGGTTGATGTATTTTAAGATATTCAAAATTACTACATGGATATTTAAATCTTATCATTTACAATTCTATTGTTATTTGCAATTATATGCTTATGTGATGTTTGTTTTAATTAATTGTAGATGGACCGAAGGTGGATGTATGACACGGACCGTTGCGGCGCAGAGTTCTTTAATGGTGTGACATGTTTTGTAAACGCCGCGTACGCACAAGTCAAGAATCATCGAACTATATGTGTTGTCCATGCGTTGATTGAAAAACGAGAAGTTGTTTTCTACCATAGAGTCGATACGTGCACACTTACTTCGAAGGGATTTCAAGGTTGGCTATACCTGTTGGACCGAGCACGGTGAAGATGAGATTGTGCATGAAGGGCAACATATTGGTGAAGATGACGGAGACAACGATATGACGGCGGTCGAATATACGTTTGTCGATAGCCACGACGACCCCTGGATCAAATGTTGCGTGATGGGGAGGGGGACTTCACGAGTGAAAGAGAGTTTCAAAAGTTTCAGCGTATGGTAGAGGACTCCACAACACCATTGTACCCTGGCTGCAAAGAGGAGCAAAAAAATTGCATACCGTGCTTACACTACTGCAGTTGAAGCCAAGCAATGGTTAGTTCCATAAGAGCTTCACTGAGCTCTTATGTCTCTTGGGGGACTTGCTTCCAGAGGGTAACGTGTTGCCTACAACTACGTACCAGGCCAAGCAGGTTGTCTGCCTGTTGGGACTGGAAATACAAAAAATACATGCATGTCCAAACGATTGCATGTTGTATCTAAATGAGTTTGCACACTTGGATGCCTGTGCTGTTTGCAAAGCAAAGCGGTATAAGGGCAACGATGATATCCGTAATGACGATGTCGAGGTGGAGTATAAGAAGAAGAGATCCCCCCATAAGTTGGTGTGGTATTTCCCTATAATCCCCCGTCTGAAGCGATTGTTTGCGAACAAAAGGCATGCCCAATTGCTACGATGGCACGCCGAAGAGCGTAAGAAGGATGGAATGCTTAGGCAGCCTGCTGATTTTGTGCAATGGAGGAACATCGACAGAAAATATAAGAAGCACTTTGCATATGATGTGAGGAATATAAGGTTCGGGTTGAGTACGGATGGGATGAATCCTTTCGGCAACATGAGTAGCCGTCACAGTACTTGACCGGTGACTCTATGTATCTACAACCTTCCTTCTTGGCTTTGTATGAAGCGGAAGTACATTATGATGCCATTACTGATCCAAGGGCCCAGGCAACCTGGCAACGATATCGATGTGTACCTCAAACCATTGGTTGAAGATCTTCTAATACTGTGGAACAATGGAGTACGGGTATGGGATGAGTACAAAAGAGAGAATTTTATCCTACGCGTATTGTTGTTCGTAACCATTAATGATTACCCTGCCCTTGGTAACCTGTCGGGACAGACGACAAAAGGGTTCAATGGATGCGTCCAGTGCTTGGATGATACAGCTAGCCGGTGGCTGAAGAACTGTCGAAAAATGGCCTACATGCGACATCGTAGGTTCTTTGGCAAGGATCACCCATACCGTAATAATAATAGAGCCTTTGACGGGACAAAGGAGACTGCCTTAGCTCCGAAAAATCGCACTGGGAAATAGATATTTGAGGCCGTAAAGGATCTTCATATTATTCACGAAAAGGGAGCCAGCAGTACATCTATCTCGAGTTCCCGTGACAAGACTCCTTTGTGGAAAAAGAGATCAGTATTTTGGGTCCTACCGTACTGGCAACACTTGGAAGTTCGACACCCAATCGACGTCATTCACTTAGAGAAGAACGTGTGCGACAACTTACTTGGTATCTTACTGGATATACCTGTCAAAACAAAAGATACCCTCCACGCACGGATGGACCTTGAAGATATGAAACTCAGGAAGGAGCTGCATCACGAAGACATGGATACAGGCAAAAAGTACCTACCCGCAGCCTGCTACACTCTGAGCAAAAAAGAAAAATTAGCGTGTGCGAATGTTTGCACGGAGTGAAAGTTCCGTCTGGTTACTCTGCCAACATAAAGAGACTAGTCTCAATGAAAGACTTAAAATTAATTGGCATGAAATCTCACGATTACCACTTGATGATGACACAGATGCTTCCAATTGCAATTATGGGTGTTCTGCCAGAGAAAGTCCGAGACCCAATTATAAAGTTGTGTTCATTCTTCAACGCGATTTCACAGAAGGCCATCGATCCATTGAAACTAGATAAGCTGCAGGAAGACGTGGTCCACACTCTCTACAGGCTCGAGATGTGTTCCTCTCCATCTTTTTTTGATATTATAGTCCATCTCATTGTTCACATTGTGAAAGAGATACGGATTCTCAGTCCCGTGTTTCTACATCAGATGTACCCTTTTGAGAGGTTCATGAGGGTTATAAAGAAATATATTCGTAACCGACATCGGCCGGAAGGTTGCATTGCAGATGATTGGGGAAGCGAGGAGGTCATTGAGTTCTGCGTTGATTATATGGATCTCAAACCGATTGGTGTGCCTACATCACGGCATGAGGGCAGGCTACAGGGAAAAGGGACACTGGGCGAGAAATCACTCCATACAAATAATCTAGCTTCATTCACACAAGCACATTTCGCCGTTTTGGGACAATCAGTTGTGGTGGCCCCGTATGTCAACATGCACAAGAGCATGCTATCCAGAACAAACCCAGCAAAGTCAGAGGGTTGGATCGCGAGAGAGCATAGAGATAACTTCGGCGATCGGTTGCGTAGGCACATGATGCATACGGAGACAGAGTGCGCTCAGTTGAAAGTGTTGGCTCAGGGACCGTCATCTACAATTCGGACATTCCAAGGGTATGACATAAATGGTTTTACATTTTATACAAGAGCACAAGATAAAAAGAGCACGAACCAAAACAATCATATCCGTACAGACGCCTACGACAGCAATGAAAATAGGCAAAGCTACTATGGATTCATAGAAGAGATTTGGGAGCTTAACTATGGACCTTTGAAGGTCCATCTCTTTCGGTGCCAATGGGTCAGGCTTCCAGGGGGTGTTAACATCGACAAATACAAGATTCACTACCGTGGACCTCAAACTCGCTTGATCAGTGGAAGAGCCATTCGTACTTGCTAATTTTGTTACACAAATCTTCTTTGTAACTGACCCAGATAACAAGGAACGCCACGTGGTTATTCAAGGAAAAAGAAGGATTGTCGGAGTTCAGAATGTTGTCGATGAGGAAGAATACAACCAGATCGATGAGCTTCCTCCTTTCAGAGAGAACGTTGAACTAAGTCTCATGGAAGAGAGTGAGGAAGCTACGTACGTACGTCGCGATCATAACGAAGGTCGAATCGTAGCTTAGTTGTTCAAATTAAAGATATGCTTTCTTTCGCATTTAACAACATGTTTATTTTCTCTTGTGTAACAATTAATGTATTATATGAGGCAATGGATTTGACTGCATTTGTGTGAATTGTTACAAGTCACACCATTAAAGAACTCTGCGCCGCAACAGTCCATGTCATGCATCCTCCTTCGGTCCATCTACAATTTATTTGTTATTTCAAAATTTGAAATTTGTAAGCCTTAATATGAATTTTTAAGCACTATTTGATATTTGAACTATTAAAACATCGAGCAATTTGGTTTTTCTGCATTTTAGAACTTAGTCAAAATTAGGGGAAATATTTATATAACATATTACATGTCCTGTAGTATGCCTCAAAAAATTTCAGATTATTTGGATCAAATTTGATAGTATTTCGTCGGTCTGTCTACTGTATATATCACTGTCAGTTCTCTTTAACGCGGCAGTGATACTTCGTACTACTGCCGGTTCACAAATAGATCCGGCAGTGATAGTGACTTATCACTGCCGGTTCTAATAAAACCCGGCAGCAATACGAAGTATCATTGCCGGGTTAAAGAGAACCGACAGTGATAGTGTCCTTATCACTGCCGGTTCTACTAAAACCCGGCAGTGATACTACATATCACTCCGGGTTTTAGTAGAACCAGCAGTGATAATCCACTATCACTGTCGGGTTTTAGTAGAATCGGCAGTGATAATCCACTATCACTGCCGGCTCTATTTGTGACCCGGCAGTGATATTATATCACTGCCGGTTCTTTTTTGACCCGGCAGTGATAGTCCACCCCTATAAATATCACTGTCGCGCCCAACCCTATCCCTCTCCTGTTACTTGCATCTCCGCCACCTTTCACATCCCAAGCCCTGACCTCCTCGCCTTCGGCCGCCTCGAGCATCCCCGTCACCGCCTCGGGCCTCCCCGTCGTTGCCGCATCCTCTCCGCCGCTGTCTCGTCCTCCCCGTAGTCGAGGCCGTCGCATCCCCTCGCCGCCGTCGCCGCCATTGCATCCCCTACCCACGCTGTCGCCAGCTCTGCCCCGTGCTCGCCGCCCCCAGTAGCTACCATTCAACCGAATCTGTGATCGTTGTATACATAAATGCTTAGCCTTGAGTTTGTCTATTTGATATGAAGCATGGTGGTTAGTATGTGCTCCTACTCACAGATCTTTTGTACGGTGTTTTAGTAATGCCTGTCAGTTATGATTTAACCTTTATGCTCAAAGATTGTGTTTTGCCCCATGATTGGTACTTGCTGTGTTGTAGATATCATAAGCATAGGAACACTGATGCTGGTTATTTTAGTTCTTGTGCTTTCGCTCACATGTTTTAGTATTGTGTTTGGCCACTGATGACTTTTATCATTTGTGAACTGAGCTAAGTGTGTGTGCTGTGATCTTTTGCTCAAATTGATGGTGTGTGACTGGGTTAGAACCTGATCGAAGTATGTGTCTTTCACAAAATCATGATCATGTTGGCATTAATAGATCTTACACAGATAAATTATTGTACAGTCTCATAGCATCTGATCTTACCACATATTGTTGTAAGTAGTCAAGTTATCTCTTAGTCCAGTTATTTTTCATTTTGTTCCTTTTCTGTCTGTGTCATGGAAACTCACCTTGCTGCCTTGACGTTGCTCGATGATGATAATGGGTGAAAAAATGATCATAACAGTTAATTTTGCGAGTTTGGCCTTGAACCGATAGACTTGCATGCTAATAAGTCTTTCTGTTGCTCAATTATGATAACCATTCAAGCTAGATATTGTATTGTTTAGCACCTATCAGTATTGCTTTGTTGCTTTTACTCTGATTTTCGAGGTATTGGACAGTACATAGTTGGTTAGTTTGTCTAGTTCATTCTGTTAGCTACTGATCAGAACCCCACTTGTTGATTCGGTTATTTTGGCTAGTTCATTATGTTAGCTTGGTACTGAATGTTGTTATTGGTTCGGTTGTACTAACTTTACTATGTTAATCTGAATAAATGCTAATCAGATTGCATACTGATATGAGTATAATCTGTTCATTAAGATTCTATTATAACAGTGAATTCAATTATCAATTCTTTATTGTGCATGTTAAGGTGGTAAGGGTTCGAGGCCTAATTCGCTGAATTAATTAGTTTAGCCCATTTGTGATTGAGGTTGAAGATTTAAATCTTCAATCGAACCTTAAATCTGAGAGCACCATAAACAAATTCACGTCAATTATGTTTTTTTATCATATTGTCTTACATTCTCTTAAATTTGCTTGGAGTATGATGCTTGGCAGTAAAATTAACTTTCTGACATCATACTATGAAAAAATATTTGATCTTGTGTTACCCTTGTATAAGGCTAGTTGTTGTTTGCTAATGTACTTTTGTCTTCAATTAGTACACGACAGCTCATGTCATTTCTTGCCCATATGTTTTCTGTTAGAAAGAGTAATATGTTATAATTATCCTCGAAAGATGTATGTGTATGTATCCTCGAAAGATGTATGTGTATGTATCCTCGAAAGCTGTATGTGTATGTATCCTTCAAGGATGTATTTTGTGCTCTACACTTATGTATTTGTCGTTAAATTGACAACCCGTATAATATCATGTATTTGTATATATCCTGTGTATGTGTATGTGTATATTTGTGTTCATGGCCAAATTATTCTGGAGCATGCAGATTCAAAAAAAAGATGTATATGTGTATGTGTCCTTCAAAGATGTATATGTATAAAGATAAAAAAATATCTATATGTGTACATGTTCTTTAAAGATGTGTATGTGTCTTTCAAAAAATATCTATATGTGTACATGCTCAGGGATTGTTGTGTATATTATTATTGAGTACTCCTTTCAATAAATCTTAGCCATATTTTAATTTTACAATTTGTGGTGAAATTGAAATTGAGGAAGATAGGAGAGAAAATGACTTAGGTCGATCTGCTACTGCCTCTAAGTTTAAGCCTTAATGATAATCTATATGAAAACAATCTCGAGTGAGTGCAAAATATCACGGAACATACTTTAAAACACTCGTAGGGACATATATACTACCATAGTATAGAAAAGGATCCTAATTAGGACTTGTTTTGCATCTGAGTACGTACGCTCATATGCTTTTATATCTATGTTCATTCGTTATGTCAATCTTCATTTGTATGTGTGTTTCAAAAATGAGCTTGTTAATTTGAAATTTTCGATAAACTTGCTAGGAATGGACTTTGACCAAGGACAATTGCCGGAGGGAGCTAGGCCCTCAAATATCGACGAAGGAGGAACGGGTAGCCCGATCCATAGCCCAATGTCCTACCTGAACTTGCAGGATCCTGCCATGGACCAACCTGACGTCAGTAATGTAGGCGAGGTAAAGTATTAGTGTATTGTGGTTCTCAAAACATTGTTGGCCCAGACGACTCATGAGAAGATCAAATTGCAGGCTCAGACGTCTGATCAACAAAGGCAGCGCACAAGTCGTGGTCCAAACAAGATGCCTAAGGGACTTTTTAACGTAGTGGAATTCTCGACAGTCGGGGAACTTGCTCTACCCGAGTCATCGTTGGGGCCATACAGGACAGCATGCGGTGTTCTTGCTAGGGATGACGTGCCCATCAGCTACAGATCGTGGATTGGCCGCCAAGGTGACCCATGAGTGGTTCCCAATAACCTGAAGAACTCGTTGTGGGACAAGCTGAAACAAGTGTTCCAGTTCCCCTAAGGGACCGAGCTGGTTGCAAAGAAACGTGCACTATCCATCATGTGCACAGCGTGGAAGAATTGGAAGACGGCACTAAATAAGAACTATGTGAAGAAGAATGAAACGCCGAATTTTGACATGTACCCAAAGTTAAGAGAGTTCTGGGAGGACTTTGTGGCGTACAAGAGCTCTGAAGAAGCGCAGATAGTAAGTCAAAGGAACAAGGCAAACGCGGATAAGAATATTCACCCTCACACACTAGGAACAGGAGGGTATGTGAAGAAAATACCAGCATGGGATCGGACCGAAGAAGAACTAACCCGCAAGGGTGTCATTCCTGCGACGGCCGTCTTGAGCGAACGATCAAAGCACTGGTTGCTTGGGAGGGGTGCTTCTATCTCCGATGATGGCAGCTTAAGCTTCGGCGGCGAGAGAGCGTGAAGTATCGCGCAGAATCACGGATGCTCACATGCAGTCTTCCCAAGGATCTTTCAGGCCAAGAAGGGAGAATGACGAGCTAACCATAGCCCTGGGTAACAAGGAGCATCCAGGTCGCACCCGAGGAGTTGGTTTGGTGCCGTGGAAAGAAGCCTTCCCAGCAGACACATGGTTGTACAAGCGCCCGAAGAGACTAAGAGAAGATCAATTGGACCGTCAAATACAAGATGCTGTGGCGAGGGCATTAGAGGAACAGAGAGCGCAACTAGACAAGGTTGTGGAGCAAGCAGTACAAAAAGCTCTCAGCTCACGACCGCCGCATAGAGAAATCCCTTAGCTCATAAGTCCTGGCGCTCGTAAGAGCAGTTGCGCGTCCAAAGGGTTTCCCGAAGAGCACAGACTTCATTTTCCTGTGGATGACATCAAAGAACCGACACCGTGCAAGCTACATTTGTCCGCATATGGCATTACAATCAAGGTGGCTGAGGGCAAGGCTTGGCCATGCTAGGATCCGCAGGTTTTGCACTGTCACCCGATACCGCAGGGATTCGCCAGGGTTGAAGTGGATAGTGTAGTCCGCCAATACCGAAAAATGGAGGTAGAGATTCCTAGCGAGGACGAAAACAAAAGACTAGGAGAAAACGTGCATAGCTTCCTCGTGTGGCGCAAGAGTTTGATTAAGTTTGGCTCGGACGATGAGGACGACGAAGATGGTGATCAGCCGCGCTCTGCACACGGAGATCTCCCGCCCTGGTCGCCACCACAGAGACAAAATCCAACTCCTCCGCCGGCACCAACCAGAAAAATTCCGACTCCTCCGCCAGAATCTGAGAAGAATCGAACACCAGCACCATCTCGCAAGTCAGCACCATCCCCGAAGAAATCTCATTCATCTATGAAGCAAAGGACAATCCCAGAAAAAATTACCAGCTGACATGACTGAAGAAGAACGGAAAAAGCATGTAAGCGCCAGCGTAACATCTCACTTTAAAAAGGTGCCACCACCTGAGAAGACTAAAGTTGACGAGAACACGCAAAAGTTTTTCTCGAGTATGGCAAAAGTGCAAAAGATGGGGCAGGCTTCTGAACCTTGCAAAATATCGGACTACGAGCGTATATCCAAAAAGTAATACTTGAAGGCGACTAGTGCCGAAGCGTTGATGTTGGATGCTCAGGCAGATCCTGCTCAACTTGAATCTCAGCAGCAAGGTCTCAGGTGGAAGTTTTTTATGGGGAAACCGCTGGTTGAACCAGCTCATTTCGACCACCTGACAACACAACTGCGGCGTGTCCATCAGTGGTACATGCAGCAGTCCAACAAAGGTATGGAGTTTTTCGCAGTCCGATACACGAAGCAAGATTTTCACAATAGGGATAACATCTTCTGGGTGAATTTCTAGGAGGTGTACATGTTGTACCAGCAAGATTCCCTTGACGTGAATATACTTCGAATGTGGACTTTGTAAGTCTCTACGTATATTATTGTGCATTCTTGTACTGTTTAATTGCATGTCGACTTCTTTCGTATGTAGAATGGAGATACAGATTTGTAGAAGAAATGGCAATGACAATCTAGGATTCCTAGATCCGGGGCTTGTCAACGAGAAGCTTGTGAAGGACAATCCACAGTACAATGAAGACTATTTATTTAATACTTTTTTGAAGCTGCAATACAAAACCTCTATACTTTTACCCTATAACTTTAAGTATGTATTTCCCTACTTCTAATATCGTTTTACTGTTTTTGCGCAACACGCACGATGTTGGAGTAATTGACTACGTTGACATATATATGTAGGTTTCACTGGGTCCTCCTCGTCATCCAGTTAGATGCTAGCAGGATTTTTGTCTTGGACTCTAGGAGAAAACCAACTAAACAGTATCAAGACTTTTGGGACATGCTTAACAGGTAAACTCGATCGTTGTGTTATTGCTCTAGCAATATTCCATTCTACTTCATTTAAGTTTACTTAATATTCAAAATCATTCACAGGGCATTCGCACGATACTACAAGAAAAGTGTTCGCTATCGCCCCTACAGGAAACATTTCGAAATAGTAACCGACTTTCCATGTATGAGGTAGGACCCGAGAAACAATTTATGTGCATACTATGTATGTACAAATTTACATTCAATTGTCACAGAGACTGTGGGCTATAATGAAGCTATGGTACATAATTATACATTGATGCCTACTTTTTTTCATTTAACATACATCTTCATTAATCAACTTTCTCTTTTCTTCAATAACAACGCTCCAAACTGAGAACCAATTAGTTATTACCGACAGAAATTATAGCAATTCAAGAACAACTTGCCGGATTCATTCATGCTGAAGTCATCAATCCAAACGGTGAGTTCCACGCGTAGCCTCATCGCCCTCATTCTACTGTGGCCAGTGCAAAATCAAAGTCAATGAAAAGAGATAAGATGAGATGTAGTCGAACTACATTTGTAAATAAATCATTGTAAAAACAAAGTATTGTGATGCTTAATTTAATATATTTGAATTATGATTTTAACGATGCTTTGTATATACATGGATATATTTGAATTATGATTTGAACGATGCTTTATATACTACATATGGACACTGTATAAACAATTGTATAAAAATATATGTATTGAACAAAAAATATGCAATAAAAATATTTGATTCACGGCTTGTCACTGCCGGTTCTTAGAGAAAACCGACAGTGATATATATATATATATATCACTGTCGGATTGAGGTATAACCCGGCAGTGATAGTCCTATATCACTGCCGGTTTTATGTATAACTGGCAGTGATATTATCACTGCCGGATTTTGGTTTAACCCGGTAGTGATAGTACAATATCACTACCGATTTCTGAGCCGGCAGTGATAATCTCCAAGTATCACTGTCGATCAATCACTGTCGGCACTAATGATCGGTAATGATGGTGTTTTGGAACCGACAATGATGTTCTGTTCTGTAGTAGTAGCAGGACGACGGTAGCGGAGATGGCGGCGAACGACGCCGTGACCACGAGCTGCAGGAGCCAATGGTATTGGCCCTCGAGGCCAACGTGGTCCGCGGAGTGGAACCGGAGCAGGAGCAGCTCCTGCCCGAACACCGACGCAGCGAGCGCCACCGACGCGTAGACGGCGAGATGGAGGTACATGGTGCCGTGCTCCAGGTTGTCCGGCTGGAGGGAGAGCGCGAGGAGGGGGAAGTCGACGAGCTGGTCGACGATGGCGAGCACGGAGAAGGACAGCAGGAGGTAGAAATCCATGTGCTTCAGGCCGGGCAGCGGCGAAGGGAAGGGGAACCAGGTGGCGGAGCGGAAGCCGGAGGTGCCCTTGAGCTTGTAGGCCTTGACGATGCTCAGCGTGTGCCACAGGCCGAGGATGGCGAAGGCCACGCCGAGGAAGAAGTGGCCTAGCTAGGAACGTGCCCATGGCTTACTTGCCTTGGTTAATTTGGCTCGTGCGGATCTTGATGTTGGTGTATTTCTGCGTGTGAGTGTTGACGAGAGACGGGGCAATGACTTAAATAGACACTGTCGTGGGGTTGTAAGCTAGTGACACTGTGATTGTGTCGTCGAGTAGGAGTTAGGACATGGGAGAGGTAAAGCTGCACAGCCTTGTTTGGACTCCTCTTCAGGTCTACTCGTAGATGTACAAGTTAGTGGTGCGTTGCACGGAATTTTTAGAACTGCAAAAACGTACATGTAGTGACAACTGACAAGCGATGAAGTGTTTATGCAAGGTGAAAGAAACAATCTAGTTAGTTTGTTTTAGGACCGAAAATGGTAATCACAGGGGCTAAATGATCAACAATAAATTTTCCTCCAAAAGAACCAATCAAAACCTCACTTAATAAAAAAGAACCAACCAAAATCTCACTTGATCACAGATTGAGCGGAAAAAAAAATTCTAAAAAAATCTTCCTGGGTGGCACTACCGCCATAAAGGAGGCGATACTACCGTATTAACAGTAAAATCAGAGTGAATAGTAAAATTAGCACGAGTTTAAATCTAAGAATTGATGTAACTTTTGATTGGATGATCTAAAACTTGTGAAACTTTGTATGAACCTTCTTATGGATGTTAGTAACCTATTCTAACCTTCAATCTCACAGATTGATGTCAAAGTTCCGACTTTTTTCAAATTTAGCAAAGATTATACCAAAATCAGGTCAAATACAAAAATTTCACTCTGAGCTTGCTTGTGGGAATTTGATGATTGACATAATCTTAGATGATCTTTCACATGTCACAATAAGTAAGAACACCAAAGAACCGATCCTCAAAAACTCAAGAACACGATCTACCACAAATCCTTCATTCGTCAAAAACCAGTTTATTGAGAAATCTCTTATGATCACATGAGAGCTTGCGTAGATGACTGGGACATAATCTAGTAAGGATCCATTCATCAATCATTCATGATTGGCAACACAAGATCATGAGAAAAAAAAATTAATAAGAGAGATCAAAACTCAAGAAAGAAAGAGATCAAAGCACTAACAAATAAGGTGCATGCACAAGATCATAAGACATGATCTGGACGAATTTTCCTTTCTTTGAATAGTATCGAAAAATAGCTCTCAATACAAATAAGGTGCATTCATCCAGTTTCATCAGTTTTTTTTAATATAGATATTTATTGCTATGTCATTACTTGTCACGGCAATGCAGTAGTACTTAAGAGAGTTGTGTTGGGTTGGTCTTGTGGGCTGTGAGTTGGGCTAAGTCCCATGTATTCTGCGGAACTGAAACCTCCTGACTTGGCGGTATATAAGTGTTTGCATCAAAATTTGGCAAGCTTGGTCAAAATCGGCAATAAAGTCATAGATACAGAATTAACGGACAGGATGGAAAGGTTTGAAGATATTTTGGTAAATGCAAGATTTTTAAAGAAAAACAACCGTCCGAGATAAGGCCGATACGGATCAGGACTTGAAACGTTCTGTAATAGGACACTATCGGCCGGAGGGTATAAAAGAAGGGCCAAAGCAAATTGCAAAGGACAACAACACAATACAATCAACCAGCTTTTACTTTCTTCCTTCCTGTCGACTAGGAGTAGCTTTTGTTATTTAGTCTCTGTAATCGATCTTGATCAATAAAGTTGCGCATCGCCGATTGTTGATCTTCGTCAATTACACCCTGTGTTTGATTTGTTACGATTTTGTTGCGCACGCCTTCTTGTAATCGATCTACTTTTATCCTTTGATTAGCCTTAATCGGCTAATTAGACTTACCTTGTTACTTTGATCTTAATCGGCTTCAAGCTGATTGGGTCTAAGCCGATTGATCGTTACGATCGGCTTTTGAGTAAATTTTATATTTTTACCTTGTCGATTCTGAGTCAAATCGACCGCACGCTCTTGAACGGTGTTAAATGCGGTGTCTTCTTTGTCGAAACCCTACTTCAAGTTTTTGACGTCAACACACTCTTGGCACGCCCGGTGGGACAATGTCTTCATCAGGAAAGTCGATTCCACCATCAGATCTAAACGCAGAAGCCATAATCGTCCCAACAATGGACGATTTGACCGCGGAACAACGTCAGGAAATAGAGGCGCTAAGATGCGTTGGAGGAGATGATGCTAAGTCGTTACGTAAAACCGGATGTGGCGCTACTCAAAAATGCGCCTGCCGACGATCAACGCAGGAGATGCGGGTGTCACAGAACCGGTAAGCCGATATCTGCCTGCTCAAGCCGAATTATCGGCTATGATCAATCAGTCTATGCACCACGCTTTAATAAATCAATCATCGGCTCTGGTGACAACGCTCAAGCCGATGATAGCAAATAGCGTTAAATCTATAGCCCAGGAGTTAGCCTCGTCAGGAAGCCTGCTTGACCCATTACAAGCTCTGCCTAATTATCCTGTTTTTTCAGTAGCGCAAAACACGCAGAGCTCAACAGTCGATCTTAAACCATCGGCTATAACCTCACCCCCTACAATGATGCCTACTCAGCCGACCGTAATATTGCCTAGAGATCATCGGTCAAGTGGGGTAAGCCATTACCATGCCTACACCGATGCCGCCAAGTTAGACGCATCGATAAATCTGCCACCGTCGGCTCCGTTCTATGCTTTTCCCCAATCGGTTCCACAGCCGATTGGCTCCGAGAGATTCTCTCAAGATCCTGCCATGCTTAGAAACCCAGGACCACATAGGGTAGTAACATATTCAGAACCGTTTGTCCCAGTGCCGAAACCTCAAGGCAGGCATAATCGGCATAATCAATATGGTCGTCTGCCGACGATGCAGCAAAATTGGCAACCCGAGCTTGCACTCGGGGGGCAGGCTACCAACTATGACCAATATTATCAAGGGCCTACTGTACCAATGGCCGATAATGTAAATTGGGCAGATCAGATTTTCGCTGTTTTACGGGACCAGTTCGGCATACAGCCCAAGGGAAAGATTATCGGCTATAGAAAGCCGTATCCTGATTACATAGATCGTGTGCCATACCCTCATAATTTCAGAGTACCAGACTTTGCAAAATTCTCTGGCGATGATTCAACTACAACATTAGAACACATCGGACGCTTTATCGCTCAATGCGGCGAAGCGGCTCAGTCCGATGGACTAAGAATAAGACTATTCCCGGTGTCATTATCCGGAGCAGCTTTTACCTTGTTTACCTGTTTACCTCCGAATTCGGTCCACTTATGGAACGATTTGGAAAGCTGATTCCACGAATATTTCTTTTCGGGCAGTTTGGAGCTCAGGATTTCCGATCTAAGCTCTGTCCGTCAGAAATTTGGGGAATCGGTAACTGATTACATTAAAAGGTTTAGGGAAACTAGGAATCGATGTTTTAGCATCACTTTGCCCGATAATCAACTTGCTGATTTGGCGTTTCAAGGGTTGATTCCTCTGCTTAGGGAGAAGTTTGGAGGACAATAGTTCGCTGATCTGAGCCACTTGCTTCATCGTGTATCGGCTTAAGAAAGCCGATTCCCTGATAGTAAAGTGTTTAAAGATAGATTCAAGAACAATAATAATAAGGAGAAAGACAAGGCCAAAGTCAATATGGTCGAATATTGTCCTAGTGATTCTTCAGAAGACGATGAAGCAGAAATAAATATAGCCGAATGGGTAAGAGGATCCAAGAAATCCTTGGTCTGTTCTTGGCTTAAACCGACTAGGAACAAGTCAGAGGTTAAGTACTCTTTTGATGTTTCCAAATGCGATCGTATTTTCGATTTACTTCTGCAAGAAAAGATAATACGATTGCCAGAAGGGCATGTGATACCATCGCCTGATGAAATCAAGAAACGCAGGTATTGCAAGTGGCATCATTCTTTTTCGCATAACACTAATGACTGCAATATCTTTCGCCAACAGATCCAATCTGCTATTGAGGATGGTCGGTTGAAATTTGCTGATGAGCCGACCATGCAAGTTGATGTTGATCCGTTCCCCATCAACATGGTTCAGTGTTCGGCTAAAGGAAAAGAGCCGATGCATGACGAGCCAAAAAGGGATCGACAGGTCAACATTCAGTCGAGTTCAAATGGCGACCAGACGCTAAAGATTACAATCGGTTCTTTACAAATAGAAGCCGATCGTGAAGGAAAAAACTCGAGAACCATTAAACCCAAGGGGAATCCTCAGGTGGGTAAATGGTACAAAGCAGAAAAGTCCTCATCGAGACAGCCAGCAAAAAGGTCAGGACCAACGTTCTCACAATTAATGGAGAAATACCAAAGGATGAAG
The DNA here is from genome assembly GCA_036346275.1 of Otatea glauca. Taxonomy (NCBI): domain Eukaryota; kingdom Viridiplantae; phylum Streptophyta; class Magnoliopsida; order Poales; family Poaceae; genus Otatea; species Otatea glauca. Next base: position 39,874,822 of record CM070725.1, read on the forward strand.
AGCCGACCACGATACCCTACTCGCGGTCGGATAATTTGTACCGCGACCGAGAATGTGGAGAGGGCACATAGAAGGTGTCCTTTTGGTAGTTTTTTGGGAAAGGAGTGGCGTTGCCATCACCATACACCCCCTGATGGAGCACTATCCCCAAGACGATTGGCCAAGGCGATCGGCTAGAGATAAGCCGTCGAGCCAATTCAAGATCGGGCGAGAAATTACGGGAGGCCCGTCCCACGAAAGGATATCCAAACCAGTCGAGAGCCAAGCCAAGTCAAGGCGCACAAGCCCGATTTTAATCAAGAGGATTTGGTGGCCAAATCGGAAGCCGGTGGAGCCCAAACCTAGGTGGTGTCCATCCGTCTTAGCGATCACAATGGCGTCGACGACTTGAGGCTAAGGACGCAAGAAATCCGCGGCCGATGCCGAAAAACAGAGGGACGAAATGTTTAATGAACTTCGTCTGATCAAAAGCGTTAAGAAAGAATGGAGAAGAAAAGAACAGATCGAAGAAGATTTTGAATCGGCTGACGACTTGGATTCCCCCATGATTCAAGATGACACACCTCCCATGGATATTAAAAGGATATATAAATGGCAAGCCGATATCAAGGAGTTCCGGTGTTCAGAGTGCCATCTTCGAGAAACCTAGAGATGACCATCGGCATCTGAAACCCTTATATATAAAAGGATATATAAATGACAAGCCGATATCAAGGATGCTGGTAGACGGAGGAGCCACGGTGAACCTGATGCCGTACACAACATGCAAGAAACTGGGTAAGTCTGATGAAGACTTAATTAAAACTAACATGGTTCTAAATGACTTCACAAGCGACCCCACAGAGGCGAAGGGGGTCATGGTCACAGAACTAACTATCGGTAGCAAGACCTTGCCGACAACGTTTTTTGTAATCGATGCCAAAGGTAATTACAGCGTACTGCTCGATCGGGATTGGATTCATGCCAACTGCTGCATCCCATCGACCATGCATCAAGCACTTGTCCAGTGGAACGGAGAAGAATTCGAAGTCGTCACAGCCGATACATCGGCCCATATCGCCATGGCTAGCTCTGATGCAAATTGGCAACACGAAGAAGCTGGCTGCATATCGGGACAGACGCTGGATGACTATGACTTCATTTGCGTAAGTAAATCAGGGCTCATGCCGATCGTCAAGCCGTGCACTTTCGATCAGGCAAACGAAGTATTACGCCGATGGGGACAAGAGAAACACTAAAGGTGTTGCAGGATAAAATGCAAAGCTATCGGCAAATAACAGATAGCTACGAAGCCATAGAAGACTTTGAAGAAGTGGAAAAGTTTGGTCAAGGTTTCGCATCTACCGATCGGCTGGAAGAAGTCGATATAGGTAGCGGGGATAGAAAAAGACCAACTTTTGTTAGCGCAAATTTAGATGTAAAGTACAAAGAAAAACTGATAAAAATCCTTAGGGATTATAAGGATTGTTTTGATTGGGAATATCATGAGATACCCGGGTTAAGTCGTCAGCTGGTGGAACATCGGCTACCTATAAAATCGGGCTATCGGCCGTTTAAACAGTATCCTAGGCGTTTCAATCCGGCCTTGTACAATATTATAAATGAAGAAATAGAACGATTGTTGGAGGCGAAATTTATCAGGCCTAGCCGATATGCGGAATGGGTTTCCAACATCGTTCCAGTCATGAAGAAAAATATAAAGCTTAGAGTATGTGTTGACTTTAGAGATTTGAACAAAGCGATGCCGAAAGATGAATACCCGATGCCCATAGCCGATATGCTTATTGATGCTGCATCAGGGAATAAGATAAAAAGTTTTCTAGATGGTAATACCGGATATAACCAAATATTCATGGCAGAAGCTGATATACCAAAGACTGCTTTCAGATGTCCCGGAGCGATAGGACTGTTCGAGTGGACAGTGATGACTTTCGGCCTGAAAAACGCTGGAGCAACATATCAGCGGGCCATGAATCTGATCTTTCACGATTTAATTGGCCATATTGTTGAAATCTATATTGATGATGTAATAGTAAAATCCGCAGAAGATTTGCAGCATTTGGCCGACTTAGAGAGGGTTTTTCAGAACATAAGATCGCACGGCTTAAAGATGAATCCTTACAAGTGTGTGTTCGGCGTGTCGGCTGGACAGTTTTTGGGCTTCATGGTGCATGAAAGAGGAATCGAAGTCAACCAAGCAAGGGTGAAAGCTATAGCCAATACTAAACCACCGACATGCAAAAACGAGTTACAAAAGTTGATCGGCAAAATTAACTATCTCCGCAGGTTCATCTCAAACCTCTCTGGTAGGATTCGTGCTTTTACTCCATTGCTAAAATTAAAAGACAATGAAGAATTCAGATGGGGAGCCGATCAGCAGAAGGCTTTTGACGAAGTTAAGAGATACTTGTCCAACCCCCCAGTTTTGGCTACACCTCAAAAAGGGGTTCCTTTCAGATTATATGTTTCGGCTGAGGAGGATACCATTGGAGCTGTTCTGGCACAAGAAGTCCATGGTAAGGAAAGAGTTATCTTTTACTTAAGCCGACGGTTGCTAGATGCAGAAGTCAGGTACCCTTTTGTCGAGAAATTATATTTATCTTTGTATTTCACGTGCACAAAGTTAAGGCACTACATATTAGCATCGACCTGTAAAGTAATCTGCAAAACCGATGTTATAAAATATATGTTATCAGCTCCTATTTTGCGAGGTCGACTTGGCAAATGGGCTTACGCCTTGGTTGAGTTCGACTTGTCATATGAATCGGCCAAAGCAGTCAAAGGACAAGTCCTAGCCGATTTTATAACAGGACACGATACTGTGGCAAATTTAATCTTAGTCGCGCCTTGGCAACTATTCTTTGACGGATCAGTATGTGGAGAAGGTGATGGTATCGGCATAACACTCACCACACCCAAAGGGCATAGCTTTGAATTTGCATTCCGGCTGAATAGCCGATGCTCGAATAACCAGGCCGAGTACGAAGCATTACTCAAAGGCTTGCAATTGTTGGAAAATATTGGAGTGAGTGCTGTTGAGGCATATGGTGACTCACTGTTAGTTGTACAGCAAATAAAGGGAGAATACCAATGTCGAGATGAAGTGCTACTGAAGTATTTAGAACAATGTTTAGAGATCATTGGCTCTTTTGTGTCATTTTCTATCGGTCATATCCCTCGAGAATTGAGCGATAGAGCTAACGCTTTAGCCCAAAGAAGCATCGAGATACAAAGATTTTTGGCAAAGTTAGAAGACGAGCCGGTAGATAAAGCGATCATGTGCGCAGATATTGTCGATTGGAGAACGCAAATAAAAGATTATCTGGTCGATCCATCCAAGCCGATAGAACGAAAGATACGGCAACAAGCATTGAAATACGTTGTTATGGACGATATGCTATATTATCGGACTATGGAAGGTTTGTTGTTAAGATGTCTTGAGACCGAAGAAGCGCGGTGGCAATGGGTGAAGTACGAAGGCATTTGCGGTTCTCATCAATCGGCACATAAGATGAAATGGATGCTCAAACGGACAGGTTATTTTTGGCCGACGATGCTGGAAGATTGTTTCAAGTATTATAAAGGATGTCAGACATGTCAGAAGGTTGGCCATATACAGCTAGCACCAGCGTCGACTTTACATCCAATTATCAAACCTTGGCCGTTCCGAGGTTGGGGGATAGATATAATCGGACAAATATTTCTTGCATCGAGCAAAGGCCACAAGTTCATCTTGGCCGCGACTGATTATTTCTCAAAGTGGGTTGAAGCTATACCGCTCAAGAAAGTAACAAGTGTTGAAGCTATCAGCTTTGTTAATGAACATATTGTCCATCGGTTTGGATTACCACAAACAATCACTACCGATCAAGGCACGGTGTTCATGTCTAACGAGTTTCAGAGCTATGCGACAATTTTGGGGATTAAATTGTTGAATTCATCCCCGTACTACGCTCAGGCTAATGGACAAGCTGAGTCGTCTAATAAAACGTTAATTAAACTGATCAAAAGAAAAATCGATGAGAGGCCAAGGAACTGGCACGCAACTTTATCAGAATCGCTGTGGGCTTATCGGCTAGCGTATCATGGAGCAACGAAGCTTTCACCTTATCAGCTAGAATATGGTCAGGAAGCCGTTTTACCCGTAGAGATCAACATTGAGTCCATACGAATAGCCAGGCAAGATAATTTGTCGGCTCAAGAATAGAACGATCTGATGATTGATAACTTAGAAGAATTAGCAGAGCTACGATTGTCCACGCTGGATCGGCTTAAGAAGAATAAAATCAGAGTGGTGGAAGCGTATAATAAAAAGGTTGTACCTAAATATTTTGATCAAGCCGATTTAGTATGGAAAACGATATTGCCTGTTGGTTCGAAAGATAATCGATTTGAAAAATGGTCACCTACGTGGGAAGGACCATACAAAGTCAATCGGCTAGTCGGTGGAAATTCGTATGTACTAGAGACATTGGAAGGATATGTATTGCCTAAAGCTATTAACGGGAAGTATTTGAAGAAGTACTATCCTAGCGTGTGGATTTAAGCCTAACCGAGTAAAATTTCATCCAAAAGGCCAAGTTAACACGATGCTGTTGTTTGGCTAGAAGAGGTTGCAGACAAATTACAGGAAAGTAAAATTAAATCGGTTAAACAGCCGATTACAAGCATAACAAAATTACGAAGTATTCGAGCGGATGTTTCTGAAAGAAACGGCCAATAAAGTTTTACATCCCAGAACCTGGGAGACGTGCATCTAAAGCCGATAGAGCCCCAGCTGCCTTGGCTATAGTTTCCTGTACCTCATCAAGATTCTCGTCATCTTCTGTCATACGCTCGATGGGTACAAGTTTGCCGACTGCTCTTTAAAGGCTGCCACGGCCGACGCTATCTCTACCTTCTGCTCCTTGGCAGCCGATGAGGTTTTTCTAAGGAGTCTTGGCCTTCAGTGATGAGCTTCATTGTCTTGGATAGTTCTTCCTCAAGGAATTTCCTAGTGGTCTCCAGTTTCTGGAGAGAAGTCTTGGCAGCCTTCAGAGATTCCATGGTGGCGTCAAATTTCTTCTTCTTTGCCTTCGTTTCTGCAACCATTTTGTCAAGAGTCCTTTGGTCGGCTTCCTGGGCTGCTCTTTTTTCTTTCCTGTCTTGAGCCGCCTCCACCAAAGCCTTCTTCTCATCTAAGTGGCATACCTCGAGCAGCGCGGCCATGGCCTCTGGTGGCAAGTCGGTTTCGACTGCAGCCATGGCATCTCAAATCGGCTGATTATTATTCAGAATCTCTGATTGCGGTCTGGACACCAAATCAAAGAGCTTGTTAAGGCGTTCTTGCATTCCAGGAGCCGACGAGATTATAGCCGATGCGTCTTTTGAGACGACGATGATTTTTTGTATTTCAGAGATATAATCATCGGCTGCAAATATTTCTGGATCATCCAAGTCAGATAGATTGAAGCCAAGGATGTTGGATGGATCAGAAGACTCTGGAGCTACGGCGGTTGCAGGCGTCGATATCGGCTGAGGAGGCAATGACTCTTTGGTCGGTATGTTTGGTAGACTGGCTAGAATGTTGGTTACTTGTGCAGATTTGGTAGTCTGAACAGAAGTAAAATATCATGAGGGCCGATAGAATAAGTTGGATTTGCGAATTCTTCTAAAAGGTAGAAAAGTACCTGAGCGGTAGCCGATCCGTGCGGTGAACTTTCGCCACTTCGTTCTTGTGGCTTGGGATATTTTTTCTTGGCATGAACCTTGGTGGACTTCGGCTTCTTCTTTCCTGGAGGTCAATCGGCTAGAAAGTTAGTTAATGAAGGAAAATGAAAAGGAACAAAAGATGATTAAACATGACTTACTTGGTTGCTGTCGATTTTCCAAATCAGACAACGATGGACTTTGAATGCCCAAAGAACCGAAGTATAGCCGTGTGCGCGATTGCTTTATGCGGTCGTTTCTCTTTCTTGGTGAAGGAACGCGTCAATCGGCTTCTTGCTAGCACTTTGGTCGCAAAGATAAAAATCAATGAGATATGTTCATATGGTCTTATGATAACAAGAAAATGAATAACTAATACCTCGCCAATGCGTCTATGAGACTCGTATTATCATATCCGTGGCTTGATTCACATCGGAATCGATTCAAGATACCATCGGCTCGGAAGGTCTGCAGGAAAAGGATTCGATAATAGCCGATAGAGTGCGATCAAGGAGAAGTGCTTCCGCAATTGAGGACCACCATGCAGAATATCGGCTAGATCGATGATTATTCAAAATAAAGTGCGGCAAGGATCTGATTTGCAAATCATCGGCTATTTCCAAGACCATGTTGGCTGCAGCTGAAGATCGTACTCTGGTCCTAGGCTGAATTATGTCCAGGAGTGGAAGACTGGGGATTATTTGGCCGAAACCCAATTGTCTAGCAAAGACAAAAGGGTGGTAGAATTCATAAGAGGGCTGGTAGGTACGGTTTCTTGTATTAAAGCCAACATGCAAAATACTTGGAGAAAGGAAAATTTTGAAGAGGTTTAAAGTCGATTCAGGCATCTCAGAACTATCGGAATCTAGATGAAGAAATGATGGCCATGCGAAATCAGCTGCGCTGGTATAACTGAAGAAGTCTTGTTGGCCAAAGTCATTGTTGTCTAAGTTCAGAAAGAAAGATAAGTATTTCTTTAAGCCAACTGGAGAAATCTTATTCTTTGTAACACATGATGAATCTTTCGCCATAAGATCGGCTAGCTCTGAATTCTGGGACTGTATTTTCTGGTGTATCTTCGCGAGGAAACGCTGAGTCTTCCACGGGATCCAGCTTGAAGGATCGGCTAAAATAGCAGTATAACCATACTTGGATGAACCAGAGAGGGCCTCCTACATTGCCAACACAAAATCTGGCAAACCCAGTAAATAGCCGACTCCTAATCACGTGCATCATTTGGTAGACTGCTCCTAGAAGCATTTTCCCCAAGGCTATCCGACGACCCTCTACCAATCGTTCTGCTATTAACTGGTATACTTGTGTCGGTCCCAAAGAAGCACCACAAAACAAGAATCGGTCTAACCACAAGTTCAGAAAAGCAACATGCTCCTCATCTGATACCGGCCCGTTTACTTTGTTGTTGTTACTGATAAACTTGCGCCAACCTTCTCCTTTGGATTGGATGAGCTTATGTCTCGGTTTGCCGCTATAAGCCGATATTTGTTCTCCATCTGGCCTAAGACAACACAATTGAGTTATGTCTAAAAGGGTTAGGCCGATGGGACCAGTACGGAACAAGAAAGCGTTGAAAGTCTCCGACCAGAAATAGCAAGCCGTGGCTACTAAGGGCTCATTGGCCTCTGGATCGGCTAAGGAGAGGGAGATGCATTCAGCTATACCCATTCTTTTCCACTCTTCTCTTTTCTGAGCAGCCACGCGGATGAACCAAGATCTCCATCCTTTGAGCGCCGTCGGCCATGCTCTAAAGCTTTTTTCCCAACTCTCTATGTTAAATCCGGTAGCCGATAGAGGAAGGCGAGGAATGTCTTGACTAATAACCGTGCTAGCATCTAGATTTCCTATCGGGCCAAGGAAATACTGGTCTTTACTGTTAGGGATTGGAATAAGTACCTGACTCGCATCCATTTCAGCCGATCTTAGCAAGCCGATTGATGAAGGAAGAGTTGAGCAACGAACTAAATAAAGCCGATTTTTAAGAGTTACAGAGCTTGTGCGCGTGAAGAATGACCGAAGTGGGGGCCGCATTTTATAGCGTGGTGAAAATTTGAAGAGGTGGGAACTGGATCTCAAAAGACGCGAGCAGTTAAAACGCACTACCTTTGTGTCAGAGAATTACGGCGCAAATAAAGTAGCAGTTATTGAGTGAAGTTTAACGGTTAGCCGATTAGAAAAGCCGATAAGTGAAATTTTTGATAGATGACAAGTCATCTCTAAAAAATAGGGGCATATGTTTACATCGAAATTTGACAAGCTTGGTCAAAATCGGCAATAAAGTCATAGATACGGAATTAACGGACAGGATGGAAAGGTTTGGAGATATTTTGGTAACTGCAAGATTTTTAAAGAAAAACAACCGTTCGAGATAAGGCCGATACGGATCAGGACTTGAAACGTGCTGTAATAGGACACTATCGGCCGGAGGGTATAAAAGAAGGGCCAAAGCAAATTGCAAAGGACAACAACACAATACAATCAACCAGCTTTTACTTTCTTCCTTCCTGTCGACTAGGAGTAGCTTTTGTTATTTAGTCTCTGTAATCGATCTTGATCAATAAAGTTGCGCATCGCCGATTGTTGATCTTTGTCAATTACACCCCAGGTTTGATTTGTTCTGATTTTGTTGCGCATCACCTTCTTCAGAATCGATCTACCTTTATCCTCTGATTAGCCTTAATCGGCTAATTAGACTTACCTTGTTACTTTGATCTTAATCGGCTTCAAGCTGATTGGGTCTAAGCCGATTGATCGTTACGATCGGCTTTTGAGTAAATTTTATATTTTTACCTTGTCGATTCTGAGTCAAATCGACCGCACGCTCTTGAACGGTGTTAAATGCGGTGTCTTCTTTATCGAAACCCTACTTCAAGTTTTTGACGTCAACAATAAGCTAAGCCGAACCCATCGAGGAAAAGGAGAATGATGAGATGCCTTGCTCCCCAATCCTTTCTTCTCGCTAGCTCTTCCCTTCTGGTTCCCCTTTCTTGTCTCAAATCCACCAAGGAAATCTCGACCGCGCAGCAGGATCGTTACAAATCTGGTATCAGAGCCATCCATAACCCTGGCGCCAAGGAAGAAGGTAAATCCATTTGAAGAGAAGATGGCAAAAGCGATGGCAGCAATGGAGGTGCAGGGCGACACTAACGCAATGATGCTCAAGGAGCTATGTGATCAGTTCAAAACCTTTCATGAGTCGATTGGAGAGATCAAGGAGAATCAGGGGCGTCTTCAAGAGCGCATGGAAGTGTTGGAGACAAAATCCACCGCATCAGGGCCTCCCTGTCCGACCATTGGGCCGGGGTCGCAGCTTCCACCACCAAATGTGACACCGGTGGTGGCAGGATCGCCTACACCAACATTGGCGGGCAATCTGATTCCAGGGCCTATTGGCCGCCGCGAGGATCACCATCACCGGGGAGGTGTTGAGGGAATCCTTCGGATCCCTCAACCAACCCCGGTCAAGGGTACGTCAATCTCCCAAAACCATGCATTACATGTGTTCGATGAAAAGTGTGGGGAGAGTCGAAGTCAGTTTAATTCATATGGTCGCACTGGGTACAATCCAACACCCAAAATGGAGTTTCCAAAATTCGATGGTGAGAATCCTAGATTGTGGCAAGAGAGATGTGAGACGTATTTTGAGGTGTTTGGTGTGCAAGAGTGTTTGAAAACACGCTTTGCTGCCTTGAATTTCACGGGTTCAGCAACGTTATGGCTTCAGAAATTAGAGGCTAGAGGTAGGATAGAGGAGTGGAGGGAGTTGTGTCATCTAGTCAATGACAGATTTACCAGGGATAAGTATCAGTATTATAGAAGACAATTAAGAACCCTCAAGCAAACGGCATCGGTATGCGAGTATACCGACTGGTTTGAACAATTGAGGTACCAACTGTGGCTGTATAATCCCACTTTAGATGAAACCTTCTTTTTTCATGAGTATTTGGATGGGTTGCAAAGTAGCATTCGTTATGCTATTTGGCTTCATCGCCCTTCCGACGTGGATACTGCTAGTGCATTGGCCTTGTTACAGGAGGAGGTGCACGAAGCAGGGCAGAAGCGCTATACTGGGAAGATTGACACTCCGATTCTAAGGGGTCTCAATAAGTTTACCGTTAATGGTGATAAAATGAAATCTGGGGACAAAGCAGGGGACGCAAAAAGAGTGGAAGATCTAAAGAAAGCAGATGGAAATAAAAGGGAGGGCAAATTGACAGCTCTGAAGGCTTATCGTAAAGCTAATGGATTGTGTTTCACTTGTGGGGAAAAATGGAGCAAAACAGGGCATAGTTGTCCAGAGAGGGTATCTTTACATGTTATTGAGGAGCTGATGGAGGCGTTGCAAATAGAGGCAGATCAAGATGAGGGTAGTAATGATTATGAAGGAGAACCAAGTGGGACTCTCATGCTGTTATCAAGAACTCCAAGTCCTAAACTCAGAAGAAGACACACTCTGTGACTGGCTGGACAAATTGGCAAAAGGGAGCTACTCATTTTGGTTGATTCAGGGGCGGTGAACTCATTTGTTAACCAGCAACTGGTGCAGCAATTGCAACTTCCTGTCCAGCAGATTGAAGAAATCAAGTATGTTGTGGCAAATGGTGGATTTCTCACCTGCAGACAAGAAGTTAAACAATTAGAATGGTTTGTTCAGGGACATACCTTTACTCATGAAGCTAAGGTGGTACCTTTGGGAAGCTATGACATCATTTTAGGGGCAGATTGGCTTGAAGATTACAGTCCAATGTGGATTGATTGGCGTCTTAAGGTTCTACGATTTTGGTACAAGGACAAAGAAATTAGTTTACATGGAGTGAATGACAAATCATAGTTATGTATGCCAATTGAAGCTCACAAGTTGCAGGGTCTGATCAAGCGGCAAGCAGTGTCACATGTGGTCACAGTGCATAAGGCGATAGTTGATCAAGGAATCAATGTAGTAGATCAATTGCAACTGGACAATATCCCAAAGCAAGTCCAACAAGTAGTGCAAGAATTTGCTTCACTCTTCCGAGAGCCTCATGGATTACCTCCTCAACGCCCGAATGATCACCACATTCCTGTGATGCAAGGAGCACAACCAGTCAATGTTTGACCCTATCGGCATTCACCGCAACAAAAAGATGAAATAGATCGCCAGGTGAGTGAGATGCTGCAGTCCGGTATTATTAAGCGCAGTAACAGTCCATACGCATCTCCGGTGCTGTTGGTGAAGAAAAAAGATGGAACGTGGCGCTTATGTGTTGACTACCGGCAATTAAACATGATCACCATAAAGACTAAACATCCTTTGCCGATTGTGGACGAGTTGTTGGATGAGTTGGCAGGAGCATGTTGGTTTAGCAAATTAGATATGCGCTCCGGTTATCACCAAATCCGAGTAGCAGTTGAAGATGAACACAAGACCACATTCAAAACTCATCGTGGATTATTTGAATTTTTGGTAATGCCATTTGGGTTAACTAATGCTCCGGCAACTTTTCAAGGCATCATGAATCAAATTTTTGAGCCATATTTGAGAAAAGGAGTTTTGGTTTTCATGGATGATATCTTGCTTTACAATGAAACACTCGAGGCACATGTTGAGTTACTTCACACAGTATTTGGGGTGCTTCAACAGAATAAGCTCTTTGTTAAGTTCTCTAAGTGTTCTTTCGCCCAGCAACAGTTAGAGTATTTGGGTCACATAATCGGGCCTCAAGGTGTTTCTACTGATAGCTCAAAGGTTCAGGTGGTTGAGCAATGGCCAGTACCAAAAAATTTGAAGGAGCTTCGAGACTTCCTGGGTCTCACTGGTTATTATCGCAAATTTATTAGACATTATGGACTCATCAGCCAACCACTTACTGAGTTATTGAAGAAAGGAGTATTGTTCATATGGCATCCAGAAGCACACCAGGCCTTTACCACACTGAAGCAAGCTTTGGTACAGGCTCCAGTTTTAGCTCTCCTTGATTTTTCTAAAGCATTTGTGATAGAAACAGACGCATGTATGTATGGCATCGGCGCTGTTCTCATGCAGGATGGTCATCCTGTAGCATTTTTGAGTAAAGGATTGAGTCCACAGAATCAGGCACTTTCAACTTATGAGAAAGAATGTCTAGCAATCATACTGGCTGTGGAGAAGTGGCGTTCCTATCTTCAACATTCACCATTTGTCATTCGTACTGATCAAAAGAGTCTCATGCATTTGACGGATCAGCGGTTACATATAGGGATTCAGCATAAAGCATTCATTAAATTACTGGGACTTAGTTACACAATACAATATAAAAAATGCATCAATAATGCAGCTGCAGACGCCCTATCAAGACGGCAAGAAGATCAGGAGCTGTCAGCCATTTCTTGCAGTACACTGGCATGGATTGAAAATTTAGTTGCAAGTTATCAGGATGATCCGGAAACAAAGAAGCTGCTTACTGAATTGAGTCTTCCAGGGGCGAATCATACAAACTTCCAGCTGGGTGATGGCATCATTCGATATAAGGGAAGAGTCTGGATTGGGAACAATACTTTAGCACAAAATCATATCTTGAAGGCTTTGCATTGTAGTGGAATTGGAGGACACTCAGGAATTTCTGCCACATACCATCGCATCAAGGGTTTATTTGCCTGGCCAAATATGAAAAACAGTGTCACTGCTTTTGTACAAGGTTGTGAGGTTTGTCAACAAGCTAAAGTGGAGCATGTGAAGTTACCAGGGTTACTGCAGCCATTACCAGTACCATCGTAAGCATGGACAATGGTTAGTTTAGACTTCATTGAAGGTCTACCGACTTCCAATAGATACAATGCTATTTTGGTGGTCATTGATAAGTTTACAAAATATGGCCACTTTATTCCCTTAGTACATCCTTTCACAGCATTACAAGTCGCGCAAGAATATCTTAATCATGTCTACAAGTTGCATGGAATGCCACAAATACTCATTTCTGATCGGGATAAAATCTTCACTAGTAAGGTGTGGCAGGAACTTTTCCGATTGACTGACACATTATTACACATGATCTCGGCTTATCATCCTCAATCGGATGGTTAGACAGAGCGCTTGAATCAGTGCCTGGAGGGTTACCTTCGTTGTTCTGTGCATTCCAAGCCTAACCAATGGCAAAGTGGCTACCCTTGGCGGAATTCTGGTACAATACTAACCATCATTCAGCACTTGGTAAAACTCCGTTCGAGGTATTGTATGGACATCTACCTCGCCATTTTGGAATTTCTGACTTAAATGCTTGCACCACACCTGATCTGGAAGAGTGGCTTAAGGAGCGTGCTGTGTTGACAAAACTATTACAACATCAATTGTTAAGGGCTCAGCAGCGGATGAAAGTTCAAGCTGATAAACATCGGTCTGAGCGCTCTTTTGAAGTTGGTGATTTGGTTTCTTTGAAACTACAGCCATATATTCAAACTTAAGTGGCAACTAGACACAATCAGAAGCTTGCTTCCAGATTCTATGGGCCATATAGAATACTTCAGAAAGTAGGAATGGTGGCATATAAGTTGGAGCTTCCATCAGACAATAAGATACATCCGGTGGTACATGTTTCGCAACTGAAGAAACATATTCCTCTTGCTACTCTAGTCAGTAACGACATTGCCTCTATTGATTGTGCGTCCTCAACATTCTTATCACCGACAGCTGTTTTGAAACGGGAGATGGTCTGCCGCGGTGGAGCTGCGGCTGTCCGAGAGTTGATCCAGTGGAATGATGCTGCCGAGAACATGGCTACATGGGAGTTCGCAATAGATGTTCGTCGTCGGTTTCCTTCCGCTCCGGCTTGGAGACAAGCCGCGGCTAAGGGAGGGGTAATGTCATGGCAATGCAGTAGTACTTAAGAGAGTTGTGTTGGGTTGGTCTTGTGGGCCGTGAGTTGGGCTAAGTCCCATGTATTCTGCGGAACTGAAACCTCCTGACTTGGCGGTATATAAGCTAAGCCGAACCCATCGAGGAAAAGGAGAATGATGAGATGCCTTGCTCCCCAATCCTTTCTTCTCGCTAGTTCTTCCCTTCCCGTTCCCCTTTCTTGTCTCAAATCCACAAGGAAATCTCGACCGCGCGGCAGGATCGTTACATTACTCAAATGACAAACTGCCGTACGTCCACGGGTAACTTCCGAACTAGTTGCATCATTGCATGCTTCCCCCCTTTTGTTTGATTTGCTAGCGAAAAGAGTAGCGTCCTCCATCAAAGTGGACAGCGAGAGTCCACGAGCGTATTAACACATAGATCAGTGCTTCGACCACTTTGCCCAATCGAACCATATAATCTAGGATTTTACACACGACTTATATCTTATATATGTTGCAGGATTTGGCAAAAGAAAGAAACAATTAATAGTTCATACATAGGCCATAGCTATGGCTTCTAATTATCATCAGTGCTTGGTCCTAATTTTGCAGGGTGGATCGAGAGCGACTACAAGAAATAATTTTTAGATAATACATTTTTAAATAATTTCATAAAAATTAATACGCGAAAAATATTTTTAATAAAAATACACCTCCGTCGTCATTTGAAATGGTGATAGAGCTTTTATCATTAATTGAAATGGTGACAATAGCTCAGTCACCATTTTAAATGACGACGGAGGTCTGTTTTGTTGTAGATTGAATTGGCCGATAGATTATTTTGTCGTGGATTCATTTGATCGAAAAGGCTGAGACTTCTGTCACCATTTGAATTGGTGACATAACCTTATCGCCAATTCAAAAGGTCTGTAGTCAATTCATTTGGCGACATACTTTTTGTCGCCAATTGAAATGGCGATAGAGGTGTATTTTTTGTAAAAAATATTCAGTATATTATTTTTATAAAATTATTTGAAATATATATTACTTTAAAAAAAATTCGCCACTACGACCTAGTCAATGGTAGTGCAGGCTGCGTTCGATTCCATTTTCAGACAAATGTATATCAGTCATCGAAGTAATTAACGTTTCCCTGAAGTAGAAGACAGATAAAAAGTAAGCTCTACTTTCAAAAAACTTTTGCCAGGTTCCACTGGATTTTTTTGTTTTGTCCTCTTGGTGAGTCGGTTTTCTTTTAAAAAAATTAGAGTAAATTTCATAAAACTACATATTTTTTTAAAAAAAAGACTATATAAAAAAACTTCGGATGTTAGCATCTATTTCAAATATCTTCAGATTTTAGGAACACGTTTTCACAAAACTACAGGTTGTAGTATCTACTGTAGTTTGATACCGCTCTGATATATGGGGTCCACATGGTAGTCACAAAACCCCTTTGTCCCATTCGGTTTTGGTAAGTCGAATGGGTGACTGTTATATATTGGGTCTCAACTGTCATAGCGGTAACAAATTATAGTAGTGCTATAACATGTAGTTTTGTGGAACAAATTATTCCTAAATTTTAAGTTCTCCAAAATAGATGCTAAAAAAACTAGTGTTTTTTCATAGTTTGTGCAAGAAACTTAGTTTTGTGAAATTTACTCCAAAAATTAGGCATGCGGGTGTTGTTACATTTGACCATTCATTTCATTTAGAAATGACACAATATACGTGTTTGAGAATTTCATCACATCATGACTGACCGTAATTAAGTGCATGAATTTTCTCCAATAGTGACAAACGTATTTGTCCGCTAAGAAAAAAAGTATGGCATGCCACCATGGATTCCACAGTAGAACACCAAAATAAATCTCTTCTTTTTGGGCCGGTGGTCGGTGTCTACGATTGTTTCCCTATGGAGACTAGTGTACTTCTGAAATGAATGATAGAACTCATGTCTTTAGTTTTTTTTTAAAAAAACACCAAAATAAGTCAACACATGGTTCAGGATACAGTGTGATGCCTGTTTAAGATTTACAACATGTTCAGGATCAGGCCTTTTTCTGTTCTTGGTATTGAGCATTTGAGCCTCCAAATGCTGTAAGGGTTGGGGATAATTCGGCCAATGAAGCTGGTGTTGGGTTAGAATCTAATAGGGCCGGGATGGGTCGGATATGTTTAAATTGGGTTTAACATCAGTGTAAAGAGGTTTGATTGGTTTGCCTCAAATTTAGCCCATGAAGATCTAAGAGGTCGGTCTATTATACTTTCAAAAGGTAAACTTTTTTTGGGTAAGCCCACGGAACAAATATGTACATTATTTCAACCAATTAAAAGTTCGACAGCCCAATTCCAATCCATCCAAACAAGTGGACCAAAAAAAAAAAGATTACAGAGTACAATTTGACCTGGTTAAAACATGCAAACAATAATGATGCATCACTATTTGAAAGTTACAAAAATATAAAAACATATATAAATAGTAAATAGTGGTTAATTGTCCACTTGTTTACTTCAAATTTTATGTACTTATGGTAGGAAAGTTTTGCATTAAAGCACTGCTCTCGCTGGTGTTCTTTTTTCACTCATGCAAATCTAGAGAAGTCCAAGACCGCTAGCTATACCATCCTTCGAACACATTCCCTGCCAAACCCTGGTACGGGCAGCATAAATAATTGCACTGACCTAGTGACTGAAACTCAAGTCCCGAAAAAGGGCTCACTGACCAGCCGACGAGCACCGCCGTCCGCGCCATCCTCCGCAAGTCCGAACCCAATTCAACCCGCACCTGACGCGACACCAAGCACCAACATCACCCAACCACGGCACGGGGCAGGGCCTGCGCGCGCTTTGACACCGTGGCCGTGCGTCGCGTCCTTAATTCAACCCGTGCACGCCCGCAGCGGCGCAGTGCGCACGGCCGCTGGTCCCTCGGAAGTCGGAACCCAGCGGCGAAAGACGTGATGCGCTGCATGCTGGCCGGCCCATGTCCATCCCCTCTGATCTGATGTCCCCCGCCAGCCGTGCCGCGTCGTGCGAACTGCGCTTAAGGGCAAGGCAAAATGTTTGTTTAGGCTTTTTCTCAACTTAAAAGCTAGAAAGCGGAAGACTTTTTTAAATAGGCTTTTTCAAAATCTGAATTTTCTATATAACTAAAAGTTAAAAGCTATCCGAGAAATGCTTTTTTTAGCTTATTAAGAGTTGATTTTAGATAATGTTACTGGACTTATGGTAAAATTACTTACCTCTAATATGTGTAAAAACGGATTATTTTTAAGCTACTTAAGTCAAAAGATTGCCATTAAACTAGTATAAGGAGAGAAAAAATCTAAGCCTAATTTAACCGGGAACGAGCTGCCCCTGCCTGAGCGCCTTGTCAGCTGTCAATGTCACTTCAAGTGAAGTGAAGCGACCTCAACCTCAGTTGACGGATCGATCGAGCTGGTCCCTGCGCTGGCTCTGGACGAATCTGGTGAGGCCCCGGCCGGGGTGTTAAGATGTGTGGCAGGGAGGCGCCCAATGCTAAATGCTCAGAACCACCGGCCGGCCACCGTACGCCGTCTGCATGCAGCGCTAAGTTGGTCCTTTAAATGAGGCTGTGCTGTACATGTTTGCAAGTGGTCGCCTGACCGTATTCGCCCATGCGTGGCGTTTCGTTTGGCGTGGCGTTCAATTCCCATCACACTGTAGCTTTGCTCAGCTAAGTAGATTCCTGCGAATTTTTTTTACTGTTCTAGCCTGACGGCTTTTAATTTTTTTCGAGATGATCCGCGGGAAAATGAATAAAAAAAACCCTACGATCTGGGTCCGCTGGATTATATTGTTCACAGGCTATTTTTACAATTTCGGCAGATCAACGACTAATCTCGAAAAAATTAAAATCCGTCGGGCTAGAACAGTGAAAATTTCGATTCCTGCGGTGTGAGATAGATTTGTGTACGGCGACACCATTTAGGGTTACTGGACAAGAATCCCTCATATCTATGCGAAAATCGTATGAAACTAGATGCGCAATGGGCCCGTGCATTGCTGCGGACGCAAGGAATCGCTGGCACAGGCAGAGATTTTAACGGAGAAAGTAGATCTTTCTCGGAAACAGTTTCAAGAAAAAAGGAAACAAAATTGTTATAATTTTTAAAAAAAATCGCAAAAGCTTTATCATGATCCTGTTTTTTTATGGCAGCTCAGGCATGCTCTCAAGACTATTCTCACAAAATTTAAAGAATTTACAAATTTAGTAGCTTAACTAAATCGGTGAAACTCCTTTAAGTGCATTAGTAGCACCGTCGGAATTTTTAAAAACCGTAAAAGTCTGATCATAATTTGAAATTTTTATGGGAGCATCGGGATGCTCCCAGGACCCTTCCTCAAAAATCCTGAAGAATTTGCAAATTCAACAGCTCAATTAAATCAGCCAAGCTGCTTTAAATATAGTTGTAGCATTGTCAGTTTTTTTTAAAAAAATCACACGAGTCTGATCATGATCCGAATTTTTTATGGTAAGTTACGTATACTCCGAGGACCCTTTCAAAAAAGTTTCAAAAATTTACAACATGATTTAATAGCCTAATCAAATTGGCAAAATTTATGCATTAGTATCACCGTCGGAATTTTTATAAACCGCAAAAGTCTGATCATGATCCAAAAATTTTATGGGAGTGTCGACTTGCTCCCAGGATCCTCCCAAAAAATCTTGAAGAATTTGTAAATTCAGCAGCTCAATTAAATCAGTGAAGTTGTTTTAAATGTGGTAGTAGAATTTTTAGATTTTTCTAAAATCACATGAGTCTGATAATGATATGAATTTTCTATGGTAGGGTAGGCATACTCCGATGACCCTATTAAAAAAGTTTCAAAATTTTACAACATAGTTTAATAGTCCAATCAAATCGGCGAAGTTCATTTAAAAAATGGCGTAAAAAATCACTCTCGATCGGATTAGAACGCGAGACCTGACAGACGGACGCCCGAGTGTTTGCCAACGGAGCTAAGCATCGCCAATGAAATGAAAGGGGGAAACAAATATATGAGGTTATGTAGATTGGTACTGTAGTTTCTACAGGGAAAACAGGACAAGCGGCGGGCACGCGGGAGGCCGGCCGTACTTCCCCACGATTATAAGTATTTATATGATATGATTCCATTGTTGGTACGAAACTCTTGAGAAATCGACCTTAGCTTATTGTGATGCGAAAAGTTTTATTTGGATTAAACTGTAGCGCGAAAAGTCATCATGTTAAGAAAGGAACATATTGATATGGCTCACTTGTTGAACACTGAAAAGCTAGCCCAAATCAAAGGACCCAGCAACACCATGTCGCTCCACTTTTCCGCCAATCAAGGCTAAGCTCCGCTAGCTTCGGCGCGCATCAACACACATCCATCCAGCAGAAACGAACTAATGTGTTTCACATGAACCACTTGCCGACTTCCGGCGCCACATCTCGACACCAGCTGCGTCAATCAGTCGCCGTCCGGCCCAAGATTCACACACAAATGCGCACAGAAACCATATCTGCCATGGCCCCCTATTTCGACATGCTCCTGCACTGACGAAACATCCGTTCGAGCCCCATTCGGGTTAATAATGCGTTTCAAACTCGGATTTGGACGACCCGGCGGTATCGAAATTCACTCGAAACCGGTTTCGAAAGTTGTCGGCGTTTCGAGCACCGGCAAGTAAATTTGTAAGTCTAAGGGGTCGCGCGTTCCACTCCCTGAATGGTTAGACTCAGAAGTCAAGATGTATCTTGGTTGGGCGAAGATCCCTACTCGATTCGTGTGATGGCGTTGTATTCTCTTGATCTGAGATGACTGTACAAAGTTTACAAGCGAGAGTGCTAATGACTTAGCGAGATGGGTTTGATGGCGCTCTCTCCTCTCTTTCTTTAAGGGAGTTCCTACCTCCTTTTATACGAAAGGAAGGGGCAGGTTACATCGAGAATTGGGAGAGGGCGAGGCGATCTACCCTACCTAGGAGCTTGGTCCGCCGTTCTGTTGATCGATCATCGCTCGATCTTGCCCATCTTTGGTCGGTAGCTTAGTCGGTCGAGGCGGTTAGGTATTTCCGGAAAGCGGTGTACACGCCTTCTGCGAACCTTACGGTGTTGGCGTTCTGCTGCGCTGGCGTGGTCTTTGCCTCGGGAGGGCGTGTCTTAAATCTTGTATGCGGCCGGTGATGGGATTGGGAGCATGACTTGGTCGATCATTTAAACCCTGCGGGAAGGAGCCACTGCCCTTGTATAGTCACTTTGATTGACCCGTTCGTGGGGTGCGTGGCGGTTGTCCGGTAGAGGCTTTGACACGCGGCCCTTGGCGGTGGTCTTGGCACGATCGGTCGGGATTTCGACCTGCTGCGGTCGAGAGCCTGCTTGGTCGAGTCGGGGGCCGTCTCGCTGAGGAGGTCGGGAGCTTAGCTCGGTCGGAGACATTCCCCTTGGTCGGTCGAGAAGGGAAGTCCCGTGTGGCTTTGCAGTGTCTCGGTCGGTAGTGGGTCATGCGGCTGTTGGGCTTGAGTGTGCTTGAGGCCGTTGGTGGGTCACCTTGGGCGTTAGGGTACCCCTGTTATAAGTATTCGTCGATGGCCCCGAACCCTCGAGTGATTTGGCGGTTCGATCGGGGTTGATTCTTGGATGAAAATGGTGGCCCGGGCCCGAGTGGTTGGCCCGTCTGATTAGGTCAAGCGATTTGTGCAGGTGTGCTAACGCATCCGAGCGGCTGCCACAGAATTCTGCACAGGGCATTGAAGCGCCGGGGCTTTGAATTACCTCGTTGGGCATGCAGCGTCTGGTAGGCGCGCCTCGCGCTCGTCTTCGGGGCCTTTGGGTTACGGTGGAGGCGCCGTTTCGATGCTTGCATTCGTGCAGAGCGTTCAACCTCCTCCGTCCGGGTATATAAGGGCGCTATGGCTTGTTTGAGGATAAATCTTTAGGCGAGAATCCTTTTGTTTTCTTGATATGGCTTGGGGCACCCTTTAGTCTTGGTTTTGGTGATGATGTCGGGGTAGAAGAAGACCCTTTGGTGAGCTTTGGGTCGAGTTCGACCAGCGATGGCCGAACCGGGAGGAAGAAGGCGCGGCCCGTGATCTTCTTTGCCGTCGATCTGTTGCTCGAGTCGTCGAGACTCGAGGTAACAAGGGGCCCTCCTAGAAGCGATGGCGCGAGGGCGCCGATTGTAGCCGCAGCGGCCGCTGCGTCGATGTCGATGAACGCGAGGCGCGTCGGCGTCTGATTCGCGACTTCACCGCGCGGCCGTCCCGTCGACGACAAGGGCCTACCAACATGCCGCCGGCTGCCGATGCCGTGACGGATGTTAAAAGGCTTTAGCGCGGAGGAGGTCCTGCCGTAGTGTAGCGTAACTATTCTTGTATCACATCAGTACTATATTGCAAAGTTGTGTGAAGTTTGAGCACATTGGCCTATAATGAAATCCCTTTTTCTTTATGGATGTCTTCCGTAATGAGTTTGGCGTAGGCTCGTTTTTACGTCGTAGCTGGGCGTAGGCTCGTTTCGTCGTAGTGGGCGTGGGACATCCATCCCGAGTCCTCGTGCGCGAGGGGTGTGAGAGGAGTGGCCACCGTCTATCCCACACGTATACCCCATCAGCGGTGTGGGACTGGAGGGTGGCGGCGCTTTTACCGCGTTGGTTTGAGCGTCGTGCTCGTGGAGCTTATAATAGGTAGTCAGAGTGGGTCTGGGAGGTCAGCCAAGGGGACCCTTCCGAGCGGACGGTCCCGCAGTAGGGTGTCACAGCCTGCTGTGTGGGCGACCCATAAAAACCTTTCTCTACTCAATCCGTATGGGCCTGGGTGGTTCGCGACCGCAGGCACAGTAGTGCCGCCGCTCATCGATGAGCTCCGGGAGAGTGTGAAGTATGATCTCGGACCGAGTAGAGGTGATTGGGTCGTCGGTAGGCCTAGCAGGGCCCAGCGTGGGGCTCGCCTCATACTTGCCCTCGCTCAAGTTTCACTGGGGCGGCCTTACCCGTCTGTGGGGTAGGCCTTTTGAACCACGCGACTTTAGTGGGCCCCGGCCAAGCCACGGGCTTTGCCGTTCGGGACCGCAGCGGCCCGATGGGCCTCGCGCGTGCCGAGTAACAAATCACGGCCTCAAGGCGGAGGCCAGGAGGTCGGGGCCTTTGCCGGGGCGGTGGCTTTATAGCTCTGCCGTTTGTCGATTAAATCGCGGTGGGATTGAGGCAGGAGTTACGGTGGCGTGAGTGGGCACGACGCCGCCGCTCGGGCGCTGTTCGGTCGGCGCTGCTCGTCTTCTATATACGTTCTTGGCGCTTTGAGTAGTTACGCTTGCTTGCTTTCTCGTCTCACATCCTAAGACAAAAAGATCGACAAAGAGCCAGGAAAAAACTCAACCTTCTCTTCTCCTCGCCTTTTACGTCGCCTCTTTCGCAAGGATGTCGTGGCGGAGTGCTCCGCTTGAGCGATGCGGCGCTTGGCTTAGTGAAGAAGGGCTTCCTCACTGCGCAAGATCTCTCGGTTGGAGGTGCCGAAGGAGCCCCACTCGCCGAGGGCGGCGAGTCGTGGTGCTTGCCTCTTTTCCGAGCGGCCCGGCTTGCCGGTGCATCCGTTCGTCCGGGGCTGCTCTTCCATTACAAAGCGGGCGCACCATCTTAACCCCAACGGTCCTCCACATCGCCATATTCATCACCGCTGCGAGGCTTTCACGGGAATCGAGCCGCATTGGCGCGTTGTGGAGGCATTTCTTCCAAGCGAGGCTGCGGAAGGACAAGCCGACGACGGGCGCGCGGCGCCATTGGTGGCACAGCCCTCCGGCTTGGTCGGCCGGAGCACGGAGTACCTCGAGGTCAGGCGCCGTCGTCCAACAAGGGGTGGCGCTGCAGGTGGTTCTATGCTCGAGCGTCGGAGCGGCGCACGGCCCTTCGCGGCAATCTTCAGTGGCGGGGAGGAGTGGGCCCAGGCGCCGAAGCGAGAGAAGAACAAGGTGGCCCTAATCGTGGGCGGATCGAGGGCCCTAAGGAGGCAAGGATGCTCACAGGGGATGTGGTCGTGCGTGCCTTCATGGGGATGCGCGTGCAACCTCTCGCGCCGCAGACCCAGCCTGTTCCGTGCGAGGCGTCCGGCCGGATGAGGATGGCGGGCCGTGGCGGCGACGGAGGTGGCCCGGGTGGCGCCGTCATGGGAGGAAGCGCCACGGAGGCGGCAGCGGCCACCCGGAGCCATTCTCGGCGGCCCACCCTCCAAATCTGGTAGGTCGGCCGGACTTCTTCCGGCCCCTCTTTTCTTTGCGTTTAACGTCTGATCTGACCAGTGCTTTTTATCTTCTAGGGACTCTTGGGCATGTCCTCCCGTGCACCGCTCCCGGAGACAAGGAGGTGAGCGGCGGCGGCGAGCGCATGGCCTTCGACTCCTCGCAAGAAGCGGAAGGAGGAGGAAGAAGAAGAAGAAGGAGCACGCGAGGGCAGCGGCGAGGACGTGTCGGAGGCCAGCTCGTGTAGGTGTAACCCACCGCAAGCGGTGGTGCACTTGCCGGTCCGCAGCCTCGTGGGTTTCCTTCGGGCCGTAGGCCGTGTGATCCGTCGTGGACTGCCGGAGGGAACACCACGACACCGCTGCTTGAGGGCCTCGGGCGGAGGGTGTAGTCGCCGCCATCGTCGCACCT